>NW_020769320.1:8574803-8614077 GCF_900518735.1 Pseudonaja textilis | reverse complement strand
TCTATTCGCAAGAAGGAACCCAGGAAAAACAAAATGAGGAATTATTTAGATAGAGGTTATTCTGGCTTCTTCTAGGAAAAGCTCACTGAAGGCTGTAAAATAGGTTTTATTGCCTGAAATAAATTAAGTTATCAGTGAAATGACTCCCATGGATTGCTGTTGCAGGGCACAATGGATATGTGCTAAGCGGACCTGAAACTACCGTTTCCCCCCCAAAATAAGACCCTGTCTTATATTTTTTGCCACCAAAAAAGGCACCAGGTCTTATTTTGGGGGGATGCCATCCACTGACTAACCACGCGTGCGCGTGTTGCCCCCGGCCTCCTTTTCTCTTTCAGGGGCCTTCAGGAACTTCTTCTGCAGCCAGCAAGGCTTTCATGAAGGCATCTGCAGCAGGTAAGAGAGCTCTGGATTGATCCAGAGCTTTGTTATCAGTTCCAGAGGCCTTCAGGAAAGCCTTGCCAGCCTTGCTGGCTGTAAAAGAAATGGGCCGGCCAGGCAGGTGTCGGGGTGTGCGAGGCTTGGCTACAACTGTCCAAAGGTATGTAGTAGGGCAGCTCCACTTCCCCTCCCCTTCCCACCCTAGCTTAATTTTTACCCATGCACCCTGGATTGAGTGGGATCTTAATTAAGGCTTATTTTGGAGGTAGGGCTTATATTGGGCACACATGTAAAAATCAAGCCTAGGACTTACTTTCGGGGTAGGTCATATTTTCAGGGAAACAGGGTAAATTATTGTTCCACTGAAAGTCTATTTAGTTCCTTTCAAATAGAATGAAAGGGACATCTTTTTTAAAAAAAAATTGGGGGGGGGGGTTTCACAAAAAAAACATAATACAACTAAAACATCTCTTTTTGAAAGTAGCATGGTCCCGGGTTGCACTTCTTCGTACAGACACAAACTCAATTTCATGCCCATTTTTATGTTCTAATTCCATTTTTTTATGTTCTATTCCATATCTTATTACTGTTTTACATTTTCTACATAGTTTTTCCCCTCTTTTAATTTTCTCAATTTTATTTTAATTATCTCCCCTCAATTCAAATCATTATATTTATACTTTTGTTTGTCCTGAGACTGAAAGGGACATCTGACAATCAACTTGCTTTGGGGATTTCGGTGTATAAATAAACCACCCTTTTGAGATCTGAAGGGTTGCAGTTTGGAAGCCCAGCATGGCATACATCAATCAATCCATCAATCACCCATCAGAATCTTGGACAGAGAGGAGGAAGTAATCCAAGCATATGCTTGTGTTTACACCACGGGGATGCACGCATTTTAAAAAGTTTTAATTTCCTTGTCTTGACAATGGGACGAAAATTTTGGGCTTGACCCATACTCATCAAAGGATGCAGGGATCAGATGAGGGTTAACTATGAAGATTATGTCAGACCTTCCTCAGCTGTGAACCTCTAAGAACGATCCTTAACACCATCAGGTTGGGAAAGGTACTAGAAGCCAAAGTGAAATACAGTCATGCAAAGCCAGAACTGAAATTCGCACGCTAAAATTCCCAGTGTAACTTTCTCCCTCCCGAAAGTGCCTCTCTTAGTTGTCCTCCTCAAAGAAATTTAAAGGAAGGGTGAACTTTTGTTCCTCTGAAGTATACTCCCCTGCCATCTGGCCCCCAGCCTTCATGGCAGACAGGCAGCGAAAGAAGTCCTTGAAGAGCAGGAGAAGGGTACTGAGGTGGCATCTGACAGACTATATGAAAAAAGTTCACTACTAAGAAAATCCAGTTGCCTTTTGGAAAGAAAGCACCTTTGAGACACTTTAACTATGGTTATTGCATCACTTGGAAATCATGTTCCCACTTTAAGACATATCCATCCATCCATCTACCTACCTACCCTACCTATCTATCTACATCTATCTATCTCTATCATCACTATCTATCATCTGTCTGTCTGTCTTTCAATCTATTTATCTATTTATATCTATCATCTATCTATCATTATTGTCTATCATCCATCCATCCATCTATCTAATAGATAGATAGATATCTACTATTTATCTATCTATCATCCATATCTATCTGTCTGTCTGTCTGGTTTATTAATCTATCTATCTATTTATATCTATCTATCTATCTATCTATCTATCTATCTATCAGTCTATCATCTATCTATCTTTTATCTATCATTACTATCTATCTATCTATTTATCTGTGTGTCTGTGTCTACCAATCTATATATCTATTTATATCTGTCATCTATCTTTTATCTATCATTACTATCTATCTATTTATCTATCTGTCTGTTTATCAATCTATATATCTATTATCTAACTATCTAGCATATATCTATCTTTATCTATCATTACTATCTATCATCCATATCTGTTTGTCTGTCTGTTTATTAATCTATCTATCCATCCATCATCCATCCATTTATCTATCAACCTACCTACCTACCTACCTATCCATATCTATCTATCTATCTATCTATCTATCTATCTATCTATCCATTTGTCTATCATCTATCTACCAATATTTTATCTATCATTACTATTTATCATCCATCTATCTATCCATCCATCGCTGTCCATCTATCTATCATCTATCATGTATCTATCTATATCTATCTATGTATCTACCATCTATCTACCTATCTTTTATCTATAATTACTATTTATCATCTACCTACCTACCTATCATTTATATTGTTTATGTATTTCTGAACTGCCCGTCTCTCTCAGGCATTACCTTCCAAGATTTCTAGAGCTCCCAACTTGCTCCAAGGGGGAGGGTCTGTCCTTCTGTAGCTCCTGCTGGGTGTTGTGCTTTTTACAGACAATCATTTGGACTGATTGGCGATCATGTTGATGATCATGTTTGGATCATGTTGGTGATGAACATGACTAGAGGTCATCCAATCGCTGCAAGCCACAGATCCAGTGCCCCAGAAGCCTGGGATGCCTCACGTTATTTGAGACATTTTATAAATCAACACGGGAAAACGAAAGTGGAAGCTATTTTAAAAATGAATCCACCCCCACCCACCCCCAAAAAATCCGTAGCTAAGCAAAGGAGAATTGGGGTGTGGAAGACTGGAAGCCCTGCATTCTTGGAAGGAGTTCAGAGCAAGCACATTTGGGCAACGGAGACATAAGTGAGATGGAACATTACCATGGTGGCATTCTGTGACCTCAACAAATTGTATTGTTCTGAAGGATGATGCAAGCCTCTGTCAAATCAGTACACTTTTGCTTCTGGAGACTGTGAAGGAGAATGGAAGCTACTAATTCTCCAACCTCTAGGAATTCTCGGAATAACAATAGCCCACAAACCCACAGCCACACTCCGCCAGGAATTATCCAGAACCAAAGACAAGATACAGAAGGATAATGAAAGCAACGGTGCAATTTACAAACCATCACAACCGATATTACGTGGAACAAACATCACATTAATCGAAAGTCAGAATCCGTGAGCACCAGCTGGCCATCAATCACCACAATCCCAAATCCTTAATCTCTACCCTCATCGACATCAAACAATACCAAATTGATTGGCATAATACAAGAATCACTGGTCATGCTGCCACCCGCCACACTTGTAAGTTTATCGAAGCCTGGCACTCTACAAGCAACTCCAACAACAAACACACAGACCAGCCTCAGAATTCAAATCAACCTCCCAACCAACCAGTGATGGCACCAGAGGTGGTATTCAGCTGGTTTTGACCAGTTCTGGAGAACCGGGAGTGGAAATTTTGAGTAGTTCAGAGAGCCAGCCAATACTGCCTCTGACTAGCCCCGCCCCCATCTATCCTCTGTCTCCTGAGTCCCAGCTGATTGGCTAGGTCTTGTCTGGTTGCCCTGCACAGGAGAATGGAGCTGGAAAGCAGGTTAGTGGGGAGGGAATGAAGATTTTGCAATAACCTTCCCCTAGGAGTGGGGAGGGAATGGGGATTTTGCCATGCCCACCAAGCCACGCCCACCAAGCCACACCACACCCACCGAACCAGTGGTAATTTTTTTTTTAATCCCACCACTGGCCCAATGGTTCTCACCTGAAGTGGCCTCCTCATCACAAGACCCATTGCAAGACCCTCATCCAATGTGACCCACACCTGACCCACCACAACAACCTCACCTGACGTGACCCACACCTAATGTGACTTCCCCATCACAAGACCTACTGACCACATGAAGCAGAAGAACACCAACAAGGACAACTCCTAAACTCCGCTGAAGATGTTACCTAGCCTGGAAACCAACTCAGCAAGCTTGGAGAACGAACCTCAACCCTGAAGTTACTAGCACCTTGGACTCTTGCATATCCAGAAATGCAGTATGCCCCAAGTTGAGAAAGGGTTCCTCACCACCTTATATGAATAACGTAAGGAAAGTTGATGTCCTTCAAACCAGACATCAACGTGCAAAATTTTGGAGGCAGTAGTGATGAAATGTCAGAGGTGGTCCTCTGGATAGGAAGCATAATCCATACACTGAATATTTTACAGCAGTGGTGGGATTCAAATAATTTAACCAGCAGTTCTCTGCCTTAATGATTTCTTCCAACAACCAGTTCGCGAAACTGTTCAGAAAGTTAACAACCGGTTCTCCTGAACAGGTGCAAACTGGCTGAATCCCACCATTTCTGTACTGGCCAGACACTGATAGCAGCAAATACTTTGTTTTAACTACCACTCAGCAGTGATTGTTTGCTTCTGCTGCAGCTTAGATTCAACCTAGGGGAAAAGTGGGCAGACATATGAAGAATTACTGTGTGTTCCAAACCCTGCATCCTATTGGTTTCTTTCGAGGTATAATCCAGGATATCATTTCTGATCAAAACTGCAGACGACAGCACAAAAGATCAATTTTCTATGGCCATCAAACTTATTCCAGTTGAGATGTGATAAGCCCTGGGAAAACTTTTATGGCGGCCACCCATGAATCACTATGTATCACTAAATTCAGAGACACACAAGACCACACCACAGCTCCATGTGAACCCAAAACTCAAAAAGATTTGTTGCAGTTCTTCCTGCCAGAATAATAAACTTGCTCCACTAAAACTATCCCTGGTCCCTTTATCAAGGCTAGATAAGACCTGGAAGTATCCTGCAGCTGGCACTTGGGAATATTGCAACCTGCACACAAGCCTTACAAACTCCTCTGGTATCAATGAAAAGATTAATAACATCATAGCTAGGTTTCCAGGGAAGACATGGATGAATAGGAGATGAGTCCATCCAAAAGAGAGCCGACTATTGTGGTGGAATGAAAAACCGATGAGTAGACCAGTAGACTTTGCAACTCTTCTCCAGACTAGGAAAGGACCTGAGATCACTCACAGGCATTCCAGACAGTTGCTCCTCATGGAGGGGAATTGCAAGGCAGAAGTCTCCACCCAATTTAATACTCTGAGATTCAAGAGAAAGCCATCTCCACCAAACAGGGTGCGTACTTCCTTTCCTAATCATTTTGGGAACCAGTGTGTTTATGGGCTATTATGCTATTAGTAACCTTTGGATAGACACATTTTGCAGAACCAAGTGAGTTTGCTTCGAAAGCCATTTTGAAAGAAAAAGTTTAAGGACTTAAAAACAAACTCTCTCTTTTCTTGGAAGAAAAAACAACCAGGTCATTTAGAATCATGACTTGGGAAAGTTACAAACAGATTAAGGGGTCCAGATAGATGGAAATAAGATTTTGGAATTCAATCTAAGATTCCATGACTCCGGAGACAACTAAGACTGTAAGGATGATCAAAAGTAGAGATTTTAGGCTGGTTTTTTTTATTATTATTATTCCAACAGCATTTGGGAAAAAACCTACAATCTCTATTTTACATGGTAATCAAAATAGACCTCTACTTTTATTTCTAGGCTGCATTAACAGAGGGATAGAGTCAAGATTACATGAAGTGTTAATACCACTTCATAATGCCTTGGTAAGGCCACACTTGGCATCAGCATCCAGTTTTGGTTGCCACCATGTAAAAAAGATATCGAGACTCTAGAAAGAGTGCAGAGAAGAGCAACAACGAGGATTAGGGGATTGGAGGCTAAAACATATGAAGGACGGTTGCAGGAACTGGGTATGTCTAGTCTAATGAAATGAAGGACTAGTGGGGATATGATAGCAGTGTTCCAATATCTCAGGGGCTGCCCCAAAGAAGAGGGGGTCAAGCTATTCTCCAAAGCACCTGAAGAAGCAATGGGTGGAAACTGATCAAGGAGAGAAGCAACTTAGAACCAAGAAGAAATTTCCTGACAGAGCAATTAATCAGTGGAACAACTTGCCTCCAGAAATTGTGAATGCTCCAACACTGGAAGAAGAGATTGAACAGTCATTTGTCCAGAATGGTATAGGGTTTCTTGCTTGAGAAGCAGGTTGGACTAGAAGACCTTCAAGGTCCCTTACAACTCTGTTATTCTATTCTATTCTATTCTATTCTATTCTATTCTATTCTATTCTATTCTATTCTATTCTATTCTGCTCTGTTCTGTTCTGTTCTATTCTATTCCATCCTTATTCTTATTCTATTCTATTCCATTCTATTCTATACTCATTCTATTCTAGAGTGATCCATAGCCCTGTACTTGATGCAGATAAATCTGTATGAATAAAAACAATCATTCCTTTGGAACGGAATAATCCCTGGACATCATCAGACATGACTGGCTGTCTATTCATCCTCTCTGAGGTAGGAAAAGGAAGGCTATGATGGTGTTTATGGTTGATTTGAGTATATAATATAACTTGTGACTCAAAGGGAAGGAAATAAGCTGAATCATGGTCTGGATCAGTGGCTTAGGGAATGAGAGGATGCCTTGCACAGAAGAGAGGAAGAGGAGTCAGGCTGGGGAGTAAGCAATTAGGAAAAGCAAACTGAAGATTGCATATTTAAGCTAGATTATCTTATATTCTTTATAGGGCCTCTGGGAAGTGCATGCCCACAGAACCGGAAAGTAAAATATTTTGAATTCAACCACTGATAAAGGTGGTTAGATGCCACATGCCTGAGCTTCTCAGAACTCAAAAAGAAGCAGTTATGGAGAGCTGAATGAATGTCCATTGGCTCACGAATGGACCCCAAACAATCATCAATCAATCGGAATAAAGCTGGGAAGGTCTTCTAGTTGGAGTCTTCTAACCCAACCTTCTGTCCCTATACCATTTGTTGTTTAAAACGTCCAGTGATGAAGCACCCACAACTTCTGGAGGCAACTTCTGTTCCACTGGTTGATTGTCCTCCCTGTTAGGAAGTTTCTCCTTAATTCTAGGTTGTTTCTCTCCTTGATGAGTTTCCATCTGTTGATTCTTGTCCTGCCTTCAGGGGCTTTGGAAAAGAAGTTGACCTCCTCTTCTTCGGGGCAGCCTTCCAAATATTGGAATATTTCAATATTCAATCTCATAATCGTGCATAAGTGCACCATCGTGCCTCTCATCCCTGTCCTATTGTCCCCATTTATTTGTACCTATTTTCTGTATTCTTATTCATGTTTATACTGATACTATTATCTTGTAAGCGATTGACAAATAAAATAAAATAAAATAAAATAAAATAAAATAAATATCATATATAGTTCTTCTTTTCTCTAGACTGGCCATACCCAGTTCCTGCAACTCTTCTTCCTATGTTTTAGTCTCCAGGCCTTCAATCATCCCAGTTGCTCTTCTCTACACTTCTTCCAAAGTCTCAACATATATATATATTTTTTGTAATGCGGTGACCAAAACTGGATGCAGTATTCTAGGTGTGGCCTTACTAAAGATTTATAAAGCGGTACTAATACTTCACATAATTTTGATTCACGTGATGCATAACCTTTGGGTTACTTATGAGTTAATTTTTCCATGCACTGCAACTTTGAGGCTGTCTCTGGAATGTTATGGTTCCAAGGAAGATGGGAGCTAGAAATCTCTTTAATTTTTAATTTTAAATCTTTAATTTTATGACTAGCAAACGCTTCCTGCCTTAATTTTAAGCACTTTGTTCCCTATTTTAAGAGGGAGCCTTAATACAGGTCTTCCTCAACCACAGGTGAGCCCAAAATTTCCGTTGCTAAGCAAGAGAGGCTGTTAATTGAATTGTGCCCCATTTTGCAACCTTTCTTGCTGCTGTTCTTAAGTGAATCACTGCTCTTGTCTCCAGGCCTTTAATCATCCTAGCTGCTCTTCTCTGCACTTTTTCCAAAGTCTCAACATCTAAAAAAGATCCCTTTTAGAAATTCCAAGCAATGAATTGGGTTTATTATTATTATTATTATTATTATTATTATTATTGTTGTTGTTGTTGTTGTTGTTGTTGTTGTTGTTGTTTTGTTGTTGTTGTCATCATCATCATCATCATTATTATGTAATTGGTTTATTGTGAAGCATCTTGAATAAACTTCTGCACAACATCATTGGAGCTCTTAGTTATGCTTGTTTGCAACCTCAAGTGGTTTTGTATTAAGGTGCTGAAATTCTATTTCTGAAAATAATAAATGTTGCCTATGGAAATTATGGCATTCTGGGAACTGATACCTTCCTGTAGCTTTCAGAGAACTCTGTGCTGTCATTACCCAGCCCAAGAAAAACATATGAATCACCACTTTTTTCTATTTTTAAATCAAAACAGTGAATGTCATCTTTCATAAGCCTCCTTTCTTTATTCAGAAGCAGGATTAAGAGAAAAAACAAACAAACTAACAGGTTTTTGCTTGCCGTTGAAAATAGTTCCCAGCTTTATTAGGATATTGCCAAACAGGTGAGAAAAGTCTGTGCAATTTGGGCAGGTGTCACTCAGACAACAAATACAAGTAATCTTCAAGTTACAGCCATTTCTTTAGTGGCCATCCGAAGTAATGACAACATGTGGGGGGGGGGAAAGTCTTTTTCATACTTTAAACCGGCGTTCGCCAACTGGTGAGCAGCGGCGCACTGGTGGGCTGCGAGAAAATTTAGGTGAGCCACAGAGAAATCTCAACCCCAGAGCAATTAATCCAGGCTGCACAGAAACACAAGGCTGCACCACCCACATGGCCTGCGGAAACCCTCCCCGCCCACTCACTCCTTACCCGGCAAACTTGCCTGCTAAATTGCTATTTTTCCAACCATCATCTGTTCTGCTGTGCCAGGAGATTTAGATTAGCTAGGAAGCAGGAAATGGTGGATTTTTTGCTCTCTAGCTAGTCTTTAGACCTTTGGCTCTGCTTTTAAGCACAGCCAAACCTCCCTCAGGACTGAAGGTTCTATTATTCAGTGCAGACTCATGACAAGAAAATTTTATGTGACAGACTCATGTAGCTGATGGCAGATAGATAGATCACTGAACGAATCTGTGATTCTGTGAGCAACTCAATCTGCCTGCCTGCTTTGCCTGATTTTGGGTAAAAGTTGCTCTTTTTTTTTTTAAAAAAAAAGAATATTTATATAAAATATTTATAATATTTACATACAAGCTATGCCCAGACAGTCACATGACCACCAAGCCACACCCACAAATTAGGCCTCACCCACAGAACCGGTTAGTGGTCCCTGGGATTTAAAATTATGAGTTTGGTGGTCCCTGAGGTCCAAAAGGTTGGCAACCCCTGTTTTAAATGACCGCTGGAACCACCCCCTTGATTGAAGTTCAGACAGTTTGCAATGGTCTCATATTTATGATGGCGGCAGTGTCCTGGGAGGGGGGTCATGTGCAGTGTTGGGATTTGTCATGCCCTTGTTGGAGTCTGATTCTGAGGGGGAGATTGAGCAGCTGACAGGGAATGGGAGTGTGGCTCTGGTGGCTATGGAAGAAACGGGGGAAGGGCACAGTCTGGCTGGGCATTCAGAGGAAGACCCAGGGCCACCCCCTCTTCATCCTAGGGCATGCGTGGGTAGAAATGGAGAAGGGAGCAACATGGCTTATGGGAGAGAAAAGGGCTCTGATCCCTGGGATCTGCAGCTGGGAGAACAGGATATAAGAAGGGCATTTGCACACCGCACCTTGCTGGAAGCAAAGCATGCATTATCTTTTTTCGAGGGTTTTCTGGATTTTGGTGTCCTCCCAACTGTGTGTTATCTTTTGGAAGTCTGCAATTTATTTTCCTGGTCTGTCCTGTTAATTACTTCAGCATGGTTTGTGTGTGGGGCTTGGAGAGGGGCAGTGGTAGGAGTCCAATAATTTAGCAACCGGTTCTCGACCCTCATAATTTCTTCCAACAACCAATTCACCGAACTGCTCAGAAAGTTAACACCCGGGCTATAGTAAAGAAAAGACTTATATAATTATATTTGTTTAATGTGGGTTCCAGACTGATGAGCTGTATTCAAGTGTTGGTCTAGCAAATGTTTTGTATGCCCTAGTTAGTAGTGTAATATTAGCAGACAAAAAGCTGGATTACGATTAGGTTAACAATTCTTAATGCCTTTTTGGCTATGTAGTTACAGTGGGCTCTAGCACTTAGATGAGTATTCCAAGGTCCTTTACAGTGTTTGGATCATCAACATTCTTTAGTGTACGCCTGCCAAGTTTCCTCACAAGATTCCAGAAAAGACATCTCTTCGGAGTTAGCTTGTTTCTGAACTTCCTTTAAAAAAAAAAAAACTTTATAGGAGAAAGGATGTAATTGAAGGCTCTGGGTATTGTTTGTGCATCCAGACCTCTGCGGGGTTGCCAGAGTTTGTGCTGATCCTGCCCTTATTGCAAAATTGGGAAGCTGCTCGGCCTAACCTATCAATTAGCCATGGCAAAGTTTCTCTCAGGCTGTCTTACCTCATGCCATTCCACCCCTCGGCTCATAAACCTGATCTGGGGTGTCGCAAACAAGATGGAAGGAACATCAGGGCTCAGATGCCAGTCAACGCTTGGCAAGACATGTTCCCTTTGAGTCAGAAGAAACAGACGTAACGTCAGGGTTTCCACATGCTGTGGAGTTGGTTGGTTAGCTGGGCAGGACTTTCCTTTTTTCCTTTGCCCAATTCAGTTTTTAGCACAGATGCTACCAACAATGTGTGAACTCGGGCATTTTAGACAATGCCCAGGATGTCTGGAGAATGGCAAAAATGGGACATCGCAGTATGTTTAATGTTTCCCATATTTTTGAGGCATTCTTTACAATGCCAAAAGTATAAAATACTTCCTACTACTCTAAAATGCCATTCTAGATTTTTTTCTTCTACGTTTTTCCCACTAAGAAAATCTTGTGTTTTATTTTGCATTTCTTGTTCCATATTTTTGTATGTCTTTTCAATACACCTTAACCCCAAAGCTCTTTTCCTCCACTCTCTTTTCATACTTGGCCTAACTAGTTCCAATATTTGAGGGGCTGCCACAGAGAGGAGAGGGGGTCAACCTGCTTTCCAAAGGATGCAAAAGCCAGACAAGGAATAACGAATAGAAACTGAAAAAGAAGAGATTCAACCTCAAAATAAGGAAAGATTTCCTGATAATGAGAAGAATCGATTAGTGGCACAGAAGTTGCCTTTGGAAGTTGTGGGAGATTCATCACTGGAGGCTTTCAAGAAGAGTCTAGACTGCCATCTGTCAGAAATGGAGTAGGGCCTCCTGCTTCAGTAGGTGGGGGGTTGGACTAGATGACCTACAAGGTCCCTTCCAGCTCTGTTACTCTATTCCGTTCTATTCCATTCCATTCCATTCCATTCTATTCTTTATTCTGATATTCTGTTCTATTCTATCCTATCCTAAGCTATCCTATCCTAATATATATTATATTGTATTATATTGTATATTATATTATATTATATTATATTATATTATATTATATTATATTATATTATATTATATTATATTATATCACATCACATCACATCACATCACATCACATCACATCACATCACATCACATCACATCATTCTTGTCATTCTGCATAATGTCTAGGTATGATATACAATGCCTAAGGAAAGTATATAGCATTTTAAAATAACACAAGCATTTCATGCTTTGTTTAAAAAGTCACACATTCTATATGAAATGAATATACATTCAAACCAGGGGTGGGATTCAAATTTTTTAACAACCGGTTCTGTGGGTGTAGCTTAGGTGGTAGGAGTGGCTTAGTAGACTGGGTGGACGTGGCTTGGTGGTCATGTTATTGGCTGGGTGTGGCCAACTCAACATCACTCACATCGAGGCACACATCTCCTCGCCTTGCCTCTCATGACTATGGGGATACTGCAACAGTCGTAAGTGTGAAAAATGGTCATAAGTCACTTTTTTCACTGGCATTGTAACTTTGAATGGTCACTCCACACAAGCAAAGTACCAGCAAAGGAGGGGGGGAAAACTCCAGAGAAGTTCTAGAGACGGGAAGTCTAGTCCTGCCAAGAATGTAAAAAGGGTTAATAGAGAGGCAGTTTCTGTAAGCAACACCAGAATGTTTCCTTCCTGCCTTCCTTACAGGATTAGGCCAGTAATTTCTTCTAACAACCAGTTCTTTGAACTGCTTAGAAAGTTAACAACCGGTTCTAGCGAATAGGTGCGAACTAGTAGAATCCCACCCCTGATTCCAACTACTTTGAAAAACATGCAAAGAAGAGCAACTAAGATGATTAAGGGCTTGAAGGCAAAAACATACAAAGAACGATTGTGGGAATTGGGTTTGGCTAGTCTAGATAAAAGAAGGACCAGGGGGGACATAACAGCAGTCTTCTAGTATTTGAGGGCCTGCTCCAAAGAAGAGGAAGTCAAGTTATTCCCCAAAGCACCTGAGGGCAGGACAAGAAGCAACAGGTGGAAACTCATCAAGGAGAGAAGCAACCTGGAACTAAGGAGGAATTTCCTGACAGTGAGAACAATCAATCAGTGGAACAACTTGACTTCAGGAAATGTGGTTGCTTCACCACTGGAGGCTTTTAAGAAGAAATTGATAATAATTGAAATGTATAAGATCTCCTGCTCGAGCAATGGGTTGGACTAGAAGACCTCCAAGGTCCCTTCCACCTCTATTCTGATTGACTGACTCTTTGATTTTCTGCCGAACCAAACATTTTTGTTTTGACTGAAAACATTACAAAGTTGTGAGTAATGAAACAGCTCGGTTTAATAAAATTTTGGTCCAGTGGCCATAATTTAATCTTTTTAGATAGTCACACCTTCTATAAGTATCTTGGGCATTCTATACAATGCCAGCTTTTAATATATTGCTGGTAACACAGAAACTAAGAGAAGTGAAATCTGGATACATTTTCTACATAAAAAATTAAATTAGTCACAGCCGTCACTAAATCATAGAAGTAACCTAAGAAATGGAGACCGCTGCAAAGTTATGCTTTTTTTTTTACTTTGTGTTATTGTCCAACATTTGCATTAGCTTATCTTTTTTTTTCTAAACCCTGGAGAAAAGGGAAGGAGAAAAATATATATATATAAAAGCAAAATACCACTCACGCATCATGACAAAATCTTCAGAACCAAAAAGCCTACAAACTTGAAATTGGGCATGTAGCTTCCTCTTGACTTCTAGGGGCTCGCTAAGAAAGGATTTTTCCAAATGACCATCAGAGCATTTGGAGTATTTCTATTATTATTATTATTATTGTTGTTGTTGTTGTTGTTGTTATTATTATTATTATCATGCTCTGATGCTAAGGAGTTCTACTCCCCCTCCCCACCTGGAAAGAAATCTCTTCCAAAGGCAAAAGACAAGCAGAGGAGAGGAGTTTCAGTTTCACAGCAGCACCAAGCAGCTTTAGTACAGAACAGTTGAGCTAAGCCACGCCCAGGCTCCTTGCTGTCTCCTTGCTCATATAGCAAATACTCTTTCAGTTTCCAAACAGCCCTCAACTCTTTCTCACACTGACAGGACACTAGCCAGGTAAATACCGATGGATGCTGGTAGGCAGAGGCAGAATTCCCCCCCCCCTATTTTCCTCCCCAAAAACTAAGCCCGACCACATAGTTTCATAGCAAAGCACAGGTATCGAGCTAGTATACTGTATAAAACTACATATTGTATCAGAAGAGAAGGCTGTAGAAGGCAATTAACAGTGGTTAGTGTTGGCATTTAAGTGCTGGGTGGCTGAAAAATGCTGGACATAAACTGTGTACCTTTTAACACATCATAATCCACGCCCACACAATGCCACGTTGCTAAAATTAATATGGGCCTGCTGTGAATTTCCAATACGAACTGCATTTCATCATTGCATTCAGCATTTCCCTAATCCTTCCTAGAAAAAGGCTGAGAAGTACAAACATCATCTAGTACAGATAGTCCTTGGCTTAAAACAGTTCATTTGGTGACCGTTTGAAGCTACAAGAGCCCTGGAAAAAGCAACTTATGACCGTTTTTCACCCTTATGACCACTGCAGCATCCATCCCCATGGTCACGTGAGTGAAACTCAGATGCTAGACAACTGACTCATATTTATGACCGCTGCAGTGTCCCTTGTGTCCTTCTGATAAGCAACATCAATGGGTAAGCAGATTCACTTAACAACCAGGTTCCTAACTTAACGACTTCAGTGATTCACTTAACAACTGGGGCAAGAATGGTTGTAAATTGGGGCACTTTTTTTTACAGAGGCACGATTGAGAGTGTTTTAACAAACGGCGTCCCTGTTCAGTTTGTTGGCAGCAGCGCCTCTGATAGAAAGTCCCTGCAGAAAGTGGTGAGGACAGCAGAGAAGATTATAGGAAGCTCACTTCCCATTATTCAGGATGCTGTTTATAAGCGCTGTGTACTTAGAGCTTGAAGCATTGTTAGAGACCCCACACACCCACTTCATGGCCTGTTTCTGTTGCTCCCCCCTGAGAGGAGGTTTTAGTAGGACCACCCAGTGCGTGGCTGGTGGTGGGCATGGCTATGGTGGATGTGGCCAGCTCAATGTCACTATCCTTCAAAAAGACCTTGACTATGTATCAGAACGGTCAAACAAATGGCAACTTCAAATCTCAACAAATAAATGTTCTGCCTTACATATTGGTTAAAAAAAAAATCAGAAAATAAAATACAGGCTGAATAGTCAAGACCTTGTTGATGATCCAAACTCTGTCAAGGACCTTGGAGATCTCATCTCTGATGATCTATGTGCTAGAGCCCACTGTAACTACATAGCCAAAAAGGCGTTAAGAGTTGTTAAAATAATCCTACGTAGCTTTTTCTCTGGTAATATTACACTACTAACTAGAGCACATAAAACACTTGCTAGACCAATACTTGATTACAGCTCATCAGTCTGGAACCCACATTATGTATCTGATATTAACACAGTTGAGAAAGTCCAGAAATATTTCACAAGAGTTCTCCACTCCTCTACTCGTTGTAGAATACCTTATGCCAACAGACTTGAAATTCTAGACCTAGAAAACCTTGAATTACGCCGTCTTCGGTTTGATCTAAGTATGGTGTATAAAATCATACATTGCAATGTCCTACCAGTCAATGAATACTTCAGCTTCAACCGTAATAACACAAGAGCAAACAATAGATACAAACTCAAGGTTAATCGCACCAAACTTGATTGCAAGGTTAATCGCACCAAACTTCAGCAACAGAGTGGTCAATGTCTGGAATACTCTACCTGACTCTGTGGTTTCTTCCCCAAACCCCCAAAACTTTAACCTTAGACTGTCTCCTATTGACCTCACCCCTTTTCTAAGAGGTCTGTAGGGGGTGTGCATAAGTGCATCAACATGCCTACCGTCCCTGTCCTGTTGTTTCTTTTTTTTCTTTCTCATATGTATCCATGTATTCATAACTATGTTGTTACTTATACCTATTATCTTGTAAGCAATTGACAAACCAAATAAGTAAATAAAATTAAATAAATAAATTCGGGGGCACCTGTGATGGCCAAGTGCTAAGGCAGGACTTCCCTCAGACCCCCCCCCCCACTCTCATTATAGTCTCCTTCCTTCTTTTCTTCCTTCCTTCTCTTATTTTTCCTTTCCTCTTCATTCTCCTTTCTTCTTCCTTCCCCTCTTTCCTTCTTTTTCCTTCCTCGCTCTCTTCCCCTCTTTCCTTCTTTCTCTTTTCTCTTTCCTCGTTTCCTTTCTCCTTTCCTATCCCTTCTTGCCTGATCAAATGCAAAAGAAGAAATGATTCGCTTTCGGTTTTGTTTTAAGTTAGTTTCGCTAGCCCTCCGCCAGTAAAAACAGAGCATGCTGTTTCCAGGCCAGATCTGTCACTTAGGGGTACACCGAAACTAAGGCTTTGAGTTTGACCACCCTTGGTGTAGTGCAGCAAAGGAGAGCTTGCGTGACCCTGAATCCAGTCCTCATGCAACCACTGGTGATCTAGATAGAAGGCGAAATCTCCCTGCTTTCATCAGTTCTGGTTACATCAGGGCTGCTTTTATTTTTAGGAACCCAGGTCTCCGACGACGCCCCTAGGCTGACTAAAAAGATCAAGGCCCTTTCCTTTTTCCTGGATCAGGAAGCTTTCCAGCATCCACTTGGCAATCTCTGAGCTCGGAGGTACGCAACCCACTGCCTTCCTTAACCGGCACTACCAGAATAGCAGAAAGTAAAGGTGTTGGCGCTTGACAGGTTGCGTGAGTCATATGTTTGAAGCCAGGAATGACATGCCTGCCTCAGAACAATGGGAGATTACATCTTTTGGAGGCTCTTCTTCCACTGCCTGTTTCAATGAAACCTGATCTAGGATCTCGCTCTCTTTGCCCGAGTTCAGATTCAACAGAATAACAAGAGTTGGATCATGGGGTCTTGGAGGTCTTCTAGTCCAACCCCCTGCTCAGGCAGGAAACCTGCTGTCCCATTTCAGATCAATGGCTGTCCAGTCTCTTCTTAAAACCTTCCAGTGATGGAGCAACCACAACTTTCGAAGATGAAGGCGTTCCATGGATTAATTGTTCTCCCTGTCAGGAAATACGTCCTTCGTTCTAGGTTGCTTCTCTCCTTGATGAGTTTCCTTCTGTTGCTTCTTTCCTCTAGACTAGACATACCCAATTCCTCAAACATTCTTTGTATGTTTTAGCCTCCGGTCCCTTAATCGTCTTGATTGCTCCTTCCTTGATTGCTCTGCACCCTTTTAATATATTTTTTTATGTCACGGTGAACATATCTTTTTATTCTATAAAGTGTTTCACTTGTATAAAGCATTTGCATCAGTGGTGAGATTCAATTTTTTTTACTATGGGTTCTGTGGGCGTGGCTTGGTGGGCGTGGTGTGGTGTGGCTTGGTGGGTGTGGCTTGGTGGTCCCCACCCCACTAACCTGCTTTCCAGCTCTATTCTCCTGTGCAGGGCAACCAAAGAAGACCCAGCCAATCAGCTTCAGGAGGCAGCAAAGTCATGTGGGCGGGGCCAGCCAGAGGTGTATTTGCCAGTACTCTGAACTACTCAAAATTTCCGCTCCCGGTTATCCAGAACTGGTCAGAACTGGCTGAATACCCACCTCTGATTCCCTCCCCACCCCACTAACCTGCTTTCCTGCTCCGTTCTCCTTTGCAGGGCAACCAAAAAAGACCCAGCCAATCAGCTGGGACTCAATGGGTGGCAGAGAATAAATGGGGGCGGGGCCAGTCAAAGGTGGTATTTGCCGATTCTCTGAACTACTCAACATTTCCGCTACCGGTTCTCCAGAACCATCCAAACTGGCTGAATACCCACCTCTGATTTGCATTACAAATATTTGTATTCATATCATGTGTTTGATTCTATAAAGTGTTTTTACAGGTAGTCTCAACCACAAGTGAGCCCCCCCCCCAATTTTTTTTTGTTGCTAAGTGAGACACTTGTTAAGCAAATTTTGCCCCATTTTATGACCTCTCTTGTCACAGTTGCGAATCAGGGCGCTTGTTAAGTTAGGAATCTGCTTGTTAAGTGAATCTGGCTTCCCCATTGAGACCTTGCTAGTCAAAAGGTTGCAAAAGAGGATCGTGTTGATCCCAGGATACGACGATCATCATAAATGTGAGTTTCCAAGTATCTTAATTCTGATCACGCAACTGTGGGGAGGATCATAAGTGTGAAAACTGGCCATACGTCCCTTTTTTTCAGTCCCGTTGTAACTTCAAATGAACTGTTGTAAGTCAAGGACTGTCTGTATTTGTATAAAGTATTTTTATTGCAAATCTGAGCATGCTCCCTTCTCCTCTCCTGATTGGATGAAGCATTTTCTCCAGTTAGTTCTTGGTTCTGGGTTCAAACCCTGCTTATCTGACTGTTGCCTCCTTAATGGTTCGTCCTCCCTCAAGGCCATTCACTCTGACCTCTTTTTCAAGTTTATCTCCAGGTTGAATTCACCAACAGGGTTGCCCTTCTCACCATTGCAAAGGTCTCCTGGTGTTATCTTTTTTATTATTGTAAGTTAAAACATTTAATTAAAAAACTATTATTTTAACAAGCATAACAAAGGTCTCCTGGGACAACGCCACACCTTTGCCTTTCTAGGGATCTTATTTAGAGGGCAAAGACTTTCTTCTCTGTGTCTTGAATTAACTTCAATCAATCAGAATAGAGCTGGAAGGGGCCTTGGAGGTCTTCTAGTCCAGCCCACTGCTCAAGCAGGAGATCTTATACTATCTCAGACAAGTGACTGTCCAATCTCTTCTTGAAAAGCTCCAGTGATGAAGCTCCCACAACTTCTGAAGGCAATTTCTGTTCCACTGGTTGATTGTCCTCACTGTTCGGAAGCTTCTCCACAATTCCGGGTTGATTCTCTCCTTGATTAGTTTCCATCCATTGTTTCTTGTCCTGCCCTCAGGGGCTTTGGAGAATAAGTTGACCCCCCGCCTTCTTCTTTGTGACAGGCCCTCAAATACTGAAATAATGCTATCCTGTCTCCCCTAGTCGTTCTTTTGTCTAGACTGGCCAAACCCAATTTCTGCAACCATTCTTTAGCCTTAGTTGCTCTTCTTTGCACTTTTTCCAAAGTCTCAACATCTTTTTTTTGTAATGTGGTGACCCAAATTGGATGCAATATCCCAGGATAGCCATCTTCAGTAAGTTTGCACATTAAAATGTAGTAAACACTACAGAGGGAGCTTCCAACTGTTGAAGACGGAGCTTTGGGATTAAACTGATGTAACAACGGGTTCAGTGAATGTGGGCAGTGTTTGCAACTCATCTTCTGCTGCGAGCCCTGTGTGTGAAACAGATGATGTGCGGCAATCCACTATACCGTATGAAGCAGCTGAGCTGGGAAATCCAGAAATAAAGCACAGACTAGAGCCAGGGCCAGTGGGCAGACCCAACAGCTGATCATCAGAGAAAACCAGTTTGCTCACAGCTGATCATCGGAGCGAACCAGTTCGCTCACAGCTGATCATCGGAGTGAACGGTTCACTCACAGCTGATCATCGGAGTGAACGGTTCGCTCACAGCTGATAATTGGAGTGAACCAGTTTGCTCACAGCTGATCATTTGGAGCGAACGGTTCACTCACAGCTGATCATTGGAGTGAACCAGTTCGCTCACAGCTGATCATCAAAGCAAACCAGTTTACTCACAGCTGATCATTGGAGTGAACCAGTTTGCTCACAGCTGATCATTGAAGTGAACCAGTTCGCCTGAATTGGGCTGAACCAGCACAATCCTATTCCTGGCCAGAACCAGGGTGCTTTTTCAAAAGGCAACCATGAACTGGATGACTCAGAATCTCCACAGACAGCAAGAACTAGTAGAGTTCAACAGTGAAGGTAGGATTGGCCGGGGAAGGGTGGACTCAGGTTCTAATTCCTCCTCCTAGGTATGGAAGATCCTTGGGCAAGTTTCATCCAGTTCTTTCTCATCCAACAATCAGTGCAGATCAGTGGTAAAGATGCTGGATTAGGAATGGAGAGGCCCAGGTTATAATCCCTACTCAGCTATAGAAGTTTCTGGGAATTTGGAGTCCATCCTCCCTCAGCAGTGGTGGGATTTAAATTTTTTTACTACTGGTTCTATGGGCATGGCTTGGTGGGTGCGGCATGACTTGGTGGGCATGGCTTGGTGGGCATGGTAGGGGAAGGATACTGCAAAATTCCTACCCCACTCCAGGGGGAAGATTACTGCAAAATCCCACCCCACTAACCTGCTTTCCAGTTCTGTTCTCCTGTGCAGGGCAACAAAAGAAGACCTGCTCCGAACTGGCTGAATACCACCTCCATCCCTCAGCCCAAGAACTGGTATGGGGAAGTGGATGATGGGCTGAGCTATCACTGGTGAGAGCCAAGTTCACATCCACACTCATGCATGGAGAGTTCAATTTGTCTTTCGGCCAAGTCGTTTCAAGCAAACCGTGATGGTGTTTGGGATATATGACACCGATGGAAAAACAGTAGTAGCACTGGGTGGCTCAGCCCTTCCTTATTTCCCTGGAGACCTACTTATCTACAAAGAAGAAGAGGACAAGACCAGCTTAGGGAGAGGCAAGGAAAGTACTCTGTGATCAGAAGGCCAAGGGGGGGAAAAAAAAGAAGTGTTGGCCAAGAGTTCCAGGAACTTCCATCTACAGCTAATAAAGGCAATCTAATTTCTTCCAAACCACATCGTGTCCATGTGATCTCTTATTTACCAAGGAATTGAGCAAGGGCAATTGTCTTCTCCACCCACGTTCTCCGTCAGCATCAGGGAGATGAGACAACAGAGAAACAGAAGAGAAGTGAGCAATAATTTAATTACCAGTCTTCCAAGTAGTTTCCCCCCCCCCCCCTCTATAGTTCCTAAAGTTGACACAGAAAGTTCTCTAAGTGAGAAGTTGGTTTCACTGGCTGGTCCTTTCAACATTTTTTTTTAATTCATCACCATGAGATAAATACTCATCAGAGGTGGTATTCAGCTGGCTCTGACTGGTTCAGGAGAACCGGTAGTGAAAATTTTGAGTTCAGAGAACCAGCAAATACCACCTCTGAATGGCCCTGCCCTCATCTGTTCTCTGTCTCCCATTGAGTCCCAGCTGATCGGCTGGGTCTCCTTTTGTTGCCCTGCACAGGAGAACGGAGCTGGAAAGCAGGTTAGTGGGGTGGGGAGGGAATGGAGATTTTGCAGTATCCTTCCCCTGCCACGCCCACCAAGCCACGCCCACAGAACCGGTAGTAAAAAAAATTTGAATCCCACCACTGATACTCATGTTGCCAGTTTCCCAGTTGTCATTTCATTGCTTTGTCCGGCACCATAGAGTAAGACAACATGAACTGAGCTCCCTGAGGATGGGATATTGTACACACGTGGTTTTGGTGAGGAGGTGGATGGGGGGGGGGGAGGATCAAAAAAGATTTGTAGATACATCCAGTTTCTACAGTGGGTGAGCCAGAGATAATTTTCTATCTGATTTGCATCTATATCCTTGATGAGTCTGCTGTTTGAAATGCGGTAAGTTCCTCCTAGCCAGCTGTTCCAAACTAGTTCCTTCTTTAGTTCCTCAATAAACCTACATGATTGACAGCCTTATTCGAGACCCACCCTGACCATCTTCACCACTTCCATTACAAAACAACGTGAAGGGGGAAGGGGAAAACCATGTCCTTCAACTGACTCTTGACTTTTGATGAGTTCATGATCCTGCTCCTGTGGTTTTCTCGAAACCAACACAACAACCCCAGACTAAAAACAATATTTTCTTTGAGCCAGGCTCAACGTATGATGTCCATCCGTTGTATTTTCTTGGCAATAATATGAAACAGCGACATCTACGCTGGCTTGGGCATGTTGTGAGGATGGCCGATGGGCAGATTCCAAAAGAAATCGGGAGGATGAGTGCAGGGAAAGTGCCCTAGAGGGAGACCCTAGCTGCAATATAAGGATATCTGCAAGAGGGCTCTGAAGACCTTGGGAATGGACCTCAACATCTGGGAAACCTTGACCTCTGATCGTTCAGCTTGGAGGCTAAAGACGCAGCATGGCCTTCTCCAAGTCAAAGAAGAGACTCTTGTTGGGCAGGCTGAGGCCAAGGGGCAGTCCCAGAACCGGCGAAACAGGGGACAGACTGTATCTGTCCTTCGTGTGGAAGGGATTGCCACTCTTGAATTGGCCTCTTTAGCCACACTGGATGCTCTTTTGGGGCCTCTTTTCAGAGCACAATACCATCGTCTCTTGAGACTGAAGGATGCCAATGAATCTGAAACGGCTTGGCTATTGTTTTTTCCCCCTCCACAGATTTAACTTTTAGCTCTGAGATGGGTCCCTCATCCAAGTTCTGACGAGTTCAATCCTGCTTAGCTTTTGGTATCAGATCCACAAAAGTCAAGAAGACAATTGGCTCCCTTCGTGGGATTAAAGATCCCGCCTGCTCTATTGATTTAGCGCCTGTCAGAACTGCCATCATATGCTTGGGCATCCCTTGTGCTAGCTACCGCTCTGCCCTGAACTAGGGAGGGAGGGAGGGAGTTGGGCGGAGAGGGCGAGAGGCTAACTACTCATTGCACCACCCAGAGACATCAACTCAAGATCAAAATGCTGGGAATCAGAGGTGGGTATTCAGCAGGTTCTGAGCAGTTCTGGAGAACCGGTAGCGGAAATTTTGAGTAGTTCAGAGAACCGGCCAATCTCACCTCTGACTGGCCTCGCTCCCATCTCTTTTCTGCTTCCCATTGAGTCCCAGCTGATCGGCTGGGTCTTCTTGGGTTGCCCTGCCCAGGAGAACAGAGCTGCAAAGCAGGTTAGTGGGGTGGGGAAGGAATGGGGATTTTGCAGTATCCTTCCCCCAGGAATGGGGAGGGAATGGGGATTTTGCAGTATCCTTGCCCTGCCACGCCCACCAAGCCACGCCCACAGAGCCGGTAGTAAAAAAAAAAAATTGAATCCCACCACTTCTGGGAATGGAATGCAACAGTTCCCAAAACATTTTATTCAAATATAATTGAACAATAACAGACTATAAGCAAGGGGAAGGAACTGGGGAGAGAATTGGACAAGAAAAGTTAACCAGGAAAGTTTGCCGCATGAATTTCAGTTCCAGCTTTGCTATATTGTAATCCACTTGGCCTTTAGTATACCTTTCACCCTGAATGGAGTCGAAGGTCGTTCTTACTTAAGGGACTAAGTTGAGACTGGAGTGAGAGCACCTCTGCTGTTTGTTGTATTATCACAGTTGATAGAACATTCTTTGAATTGAGATCAACTCCAGCTTTTTATTATTATTATTATTCAATACAACAATTAGTGGTGGTGAGTTTTTCTTTTTTTATGTCTTTATCTATCCCAACACTCATATTTCCTGGTGCTGTGGTTTTCCTTCCAAGCACTGCGGGGGGGGGGGGGGGGGGGGGGGGGGAAACAACCTAAAGTTTTGAATCTTCTGAAGATCGGCCAAGTGCTGTGCAACAAGGGAATTAAATATCCATGCAACCTTCCCCTGTAATAAATTAAAACAGATGAACACACAAGCACAATGAGAATGCTCCCTTGAGATTTGCTTTAAGGAAAAGCGACTCTGGGTGATGAGGTTGTGTTCATGCAATACTTCCCATCGTTTGCCAAAGAATTCTCAATGTTTGGGTTTGAGTTACATCATTCATTGGGTTTCATCAATCTGGGTTTGGTTCCAATGATTGTGTGGTTAAATTCCTGCCTTCTTAGCGCATCTCCAATAGTAAACTATTACCTGTTCTTTGGAGATTCTAGTGACTCCGCTCCCTACTAGTACTTATGACGTTAATTAGTTGGATGATGAAATGTCTTCAAGGAAACAACCAAGCTCAGAGAACCTCAATGATTTCCCCATTTCAATCCAGAACTACAAATAATTCTCATCTATCGATTCTAGTGATGGTTTGATCCTGCTCATCCACCTTATCCATTTTCTTCCCACATTCCTAATTTCCATAGCTCCGCTGAGGACAATAATTTCCCCAGTCGATTCTCCACTTCCGTCACATGCCCATAGTCTGTGAGTTTCTGCTTGACAATCATCAGCTCAAGGGAGCAGCCAGATTTTAATTGGCCCAAGACTGAGTGATTGGTTTCTCCTACATTTCTTAAACCATAAATGATTCCTACTACGGCAGATAGGTGTGCATCACTTGCTAATTGTTGGATAGTAAGCAAATTTAGAGACTCTTGGCAGCTGGGGATTTAGAAGAGAGAAACTTTCAGGGTCTCCTCCAGGGGGTAGGCTGCTACCAGTTCACACCAGTTTGGGCAAACCGGGTGTTAATTTTACATTTGGTTCGCCAAACCAGTAGTTTAATGACTGGCTGGCCCCGCTCACTCCACTCCTCTCACAAGTCTCCACGTGGCCCATTTTGGATCCAGGTAAGTGCAGGCCCCACGCAGAAGCTCGGGGAAAAAAATGGGCCTCCCGGAATTTCAGGAAGGCCGGAAATGGGCCTGTTTCCAGCTTCCAGAGAGCCTTTGGAGCCCGGGGAGGCCGTTTTCACCCTCTTGGAGGCTCAAGGAAAGCCTCCAGAGGCCAGGGAGGGTAAACATGGCTCCCTTGCCATGGTGCAAGAGGCCAACTAGTTTGAGAAAAGAACTGTTGCATGTATGTGCGTGTGTGTGTATGTGTTGGTTTCCATAATTTCCTCCACAATATAGCAACTATCAGCTTTGGAAGCCATATTTTACTTCGAAGCTCAAAGCTGCCACATTTTAGTGCCTGGAAATTTGGGAGGGGGGGATTGCATAGAGTGGTAGAAAGTTAGACTCAACAACATTCTTCTCATAAAGTCAAGGACAAGTGACCCTGCACCTGGAGAGGAGGGTCTGGAGGAAGGTCTCTAGTTGGGACGATGGGGGATTGAGGCATGTGATGGGCTGATGGGTGCAGGGGAGGGGTTTGTAAATTTTCAATTGGGAATAGGACTTCAATAAATAGGACTTCAATAAATTCTTACTTGGATTAACTTTGTTTCTGAGTGCTGAATGAAATGGGGAGTTTCATTAGAATGCTGACAGTAGTAACATTTACATAACTCCCCCCCCCCCCCAAAAAAAAGTGTTCCCATCCCATCAGGTTAAACACTCGTTCTTGCTGGGGAAGAATGAGAGATAGCAGTAGACCAAGGGTCTTCAAACCTGGCAAGTTTAAGTCTTGTGGACTTCAACTCCCAGACATCCTGAGCTAACATGACTGGAAGAGGAATTGTGGGGGTTGAAGTCCACAAGTCTTAAAAGCTGCCAAGTTTGGAGACCTCTGCTATAGCACCTAAGATTTTTGGCTTAAGACAAGAGTCTTCAAATTTGGCCAGTCTTAAAGCTGTCAAGTTTGGAGACCTCTGCAGTAGACACTCTTCAGAGTCAACCTTTCAATAAATGACATGATTCTCACTGGACTATCGCAACATTCCAATCTTTTTTAAAAAAAATAAAGTGATTTTTACAGCTCTCTCTTGAGTACTCAAAGTTTTACGAAGCCATAAAAACAACTGAACTTTGAAACAATATCTTGGGGTAACATCAAGCGATGAAAAATATAACTTTCAACCCCACCTGCAACCCACAACCACCTGATAGCCACTGTCTGAGCCTGAACTAGGGGGGAAATAAAGACCAAAGGCAAGGAAAAGTTAGGCCAGAGTCATGGAGGTCCACTGAAAAGCAAAATCTGGACCGGTGGTACTCCACACCAAAATTTGTTTCTCTTTTCTCATGTGACTGAGCTTAAAAGTTTTTTTTGGGCTAGACTTACCTGCCCCACTCTCTTCTATTCTCCGAAATTCAAGTAACTCAAAAGTCAGCCTTTCCAGGATGAAGGATGTTCCTGATTAAGGATCGGTCCAGTTTTAGCTTTTGTATTTGTAGCCTGAGGAACCAATCAGAAACTTATTGAGTCTCTGTCAATATCATGGGAAGAGATGACCCATATTTCCTCTCTTTTTTTTGAATAATAAGTCAGGGACTAAGAAGTTTCAACATACTTCTGATGTCCTAACTGTCTCTGATTCCTCCTATTGAAATATGTAGAATTTCGATCAACCTCATCCTGCTCCAATCCCTCATCTCCTTGTAAATCCTGAGATCTTCATGAATCATAGAAGTAGATGGTGTTGACATGAGGGATTCCACAAACCAGCAACTGAACTGATCAAGAGTAGCCGTTTGCCGTTTCTCCATTTTAGAAATCCCATCAGCACATGATCTTCAGGAGAGAATTCTACTCCATAAGCACAGAGTCTCCATCAAGTAAGAGAAAAACAGAGTTGGAAGGGACCTTGGAGGTCTTCTAGTCCAAACCCTTGCTCAAGCAGGAGACCCTATACCTGTGATGGCAAACCTATGCCACAGGTGGCACGCAGAGCCATTTGTGCCAGCACATGAGCTGCAGGCAAACTTACCTCAATGTGCATGCGTGCACCTCACAGCTGATTTTTGGCTGGTGTGAGGCCTTTTTTGGCCTCCCAAAGGCTTGAAGAAAGCTTCTGAAGGCTTCTGCAGGCTTTGCAGGCCAAAAAGTAGGCCCATTTCCTCACTTCCTGTTTTTCCGAAAATACCAGAAGTGATGAAATGGGCCTAGTTTTTGGCCTGCAAAGCCCGCAGAAGCCTGCTGTGAGGCACGGTGCAGGTAAGGGGGCGGCAGAGGATAGGTGGGGATTGCATGTGTATGTGTAGGGGGAATGGAGGGGCGCGCATTGCCTTCTGTAAGCGTGCATACAATTTTTGGCACAGGAGCCCAAAAAGGTTAGTCACCACTGCCCTATACCATGCCAGACAAAGTATTTGAAGAGCTGACAGAACTACCAGCTTAAAAGACTGATGGTTCTTGGTTTTCTTTGAAGAGGTTTCGCTTCTCATCCAGGAAGCTTCTTCAGCTCTGACTGGATGGTGGGGAATGGAAGGATTCATTTTTGTAAAGAAAAAACAGTTGCCCCTTGAAAAATGCACCTTTGGGATAAGCGTGACCTGGATGGCTGAGAATCTCCATAGATCTGATCTGATGGCACCTTTGCTAAAAATATTTCCAAGTTCAGGTTGGCCACAACAGTTCAAGGGATCACTTCCTTTGGGAAACAGTGCAAACGAAGAGGATGGGCTCTCCTTGTGATGTCTTATCAATCTAAGAATCTTAAAAACACTCATGCCCACTAAAGAGTCATGCCATTAATACAAGGTAGGTGTGTGAGCTCATTAATTTGACCACTCCATTCTTGCTGAGCTCAAGGTGTTGGCACAGAAATGGCTGAGTCACTGCCCTCTAGCTGAACCACCCTGCCCTCGGTTCAATAGGTTCTTCATTGCCTACAGAAGCAATCCCTGGAAAACCCAACTGATTCGAAGAGGAAATTCTGTTATTTCACCACCAAACAGACTCACGTTAAACATGACTTCACCTTCAACATTCAAGGGGTTGCGCGTGCAACACCCAGCTCTTTGTAGATCACGTGCTTGGAATGAGCAATTTTGTGCAAAATTCTAGAGAAGATTGGGAAAATGGGTTTTGACTCAAGATCTTGCTTTCATTTGAACGTAACCACGGTCCAGTTGGGCCTTGATTAGATAGCTAGTCACTGCCCTGGTCTTCAGCCCATCCATAAGCTGAATTTCTCCTCAGCTGCACTCCCAATGAAATACCATAAAAGGTAACAATGGAAGAAACCGATGTCAATTGGACCAGAGAGAAGTTCTCAGGAACTCCAGTTCTAGTTCACCCATTGGTTAAAAAACCAGGGTTGTCCTTGTTAATATTATTTTATCGTTTTAACAGATAATCAGGGTTGGAAGGGACCTTGTAGATCATCTAGTCCAATCCCCCACTCAAGCAGGAGACCCTACACCATTTCTGACAAAGGGCAGTCCAGTCTCTTCTTGAAAGACTCCAATGATGGCGTTCCCACAACTTCCGAGGGCAACTTCTGTTCCATTGGTTGATTGTTCTGTCAGAAAGTTCCTCCTTATTTCCAGGTTGAATCTCTCCTTGTTCAGTTTCCATCCATTATTCCTTGTCTGGCCTTCAGGTGCTTTGGAAAATAGCTTGACCCCTTCCTCCTCTCTGTGGCAGCCCCTCAGATATTTGAACCCTGCTATCCTGCCTCCCCTGGTCCTTCTCTTCCCTAGACTAGCCAAGCCCAGTTCCTGCAACCGTTCTTCATATGTTTGAGCCTTCAGTCCCCTCATCATCTTGGTTGCTCTTCTCCGCATTCTTTCTAGAGTCTCAACATCTTTTTTACAGCGTGGTGACCAAAACTGGATGCAGTACTTTAGGTGTAGTCTTACTAAGACTTTATAGACTGGCATTAGTACCTCACCTGATCTTGATTGTATCCCTCTGTTCAAGCAACTTTTTTGTTTTGGAAAACAAAACAAAACAAAACAAACGCCATTTGTTTAGGCCTCAGGGACTCAAAAGAGCATAAACAGTGTTTCCTCCTCCCATTTCTATTGTCACCACAAAAGTTGTGAGGGACTAGTAAAGACAAAACAGCAGAGTGAATAGCTACAAGTGTCAGACCAAGCCCAAATTATTTGTGGTTTGCCTGCAGAAGAGGAAGCTGACTTCAAAAGTATTTGGCCTGTCTTCAATTGAAATTAAAGTGACAGGAGGACAACTGAAGAGCAGGAAAATCTTCCTTTCTTGCACTTTTAGGAATCCATTCAGTGGTTCTTGCAACATCTCTGCGATGGAGAAATAAAACTTCAGATCATATTGTTCATTATAGTGATTGAGGGGGCGGGGAGTATGTTTCCTCTGTACCACTTTGGTACACTTTGGTACACTTTAAAAAAAAACTGTTAAGTATCTTTGTTTTCCACCGTTTTGATTTTATGGTGGTAGTAGTCCTGTTTTCCTCTCCCCAAGGGGGGGGGGGACATTGAAATTTCTAAAAGAAAAAGAGACAGAGAAAGAGGGAGGGAGGGATAAAGAAAAAGAAAGAGGAAGAGAGAGAAAAAGTGAAAGAGCAAAAGAGAAAGAAGAGAGAGAAAGAGAGAAAAAAGCGAAAGAGATGAAAGAGAACGAAAGAGAAAGAGAGAAAAAGAGAAGAGAGTGAAAAGAGAAAGAGAAAGAGAGGAGACAGAGAGAATGAAGAGAAAGAGCGAGAGAAAGAGAAAAAGAAAGAGGAAAGAAAAAGGAGACAGACAGAAAGAGAAATATAGAATTAATGCAACCGTTCTTCATGTTTAGCTTCTAGTCCCACAATCATCTCTGTTGCTCTTCTTTGCACTCTTTCTTAAGTTTCAACATCTTTTGTATATTGTGGCAACCAATTAGAAGGGACCTTAGAAGTTTTCTAGTCTAACCCCTGTTCAAACAGGAAACCTTTTCACTAGACTAGACATTCCCAATTCCTGTATCCCTTGTTCATGTTTTAGCCTCCAGTCCCCTAATCCTCTTCATTGTTCTTCTCTACACTCTTTCTAGAGTCTCAACATCTCTTTTACATTGTGGTGACCAAAACTAGATGCAGAATTCCAAGTGTGACCTTAAAGGTAAAGGTTCCCCTGCACATCTGTGCTAGTCGTTTCCGGCTCTAGGGGACGGTGCTCATCTCTGCTACAAAGCCGAAGAAGAGACAGCGCTGTCCGAAGACGTCTCCGTGGTCATGTGGCCAGCATGTCTAAACGCCTTCGAAGGCGCACGGAACACTGTTACCTTCCCACCAAAGTGGTCCCTGTTTTTCTCCTTGCATTTTTTACGTGCTTTCAAACTGCTAGGTTGGCAAAAGCTGGGACAAGTCATGGGAGCTCACTCTGTGACATGGCGCTGGGGAGTCAAACCACCGAACTGCCGACCTTTCTGACTGACAAGCTCAGGATCTTAGCCACTGAGCCACCTGCTGAGTGTTAGAATCCCAATATTTCCAGATTCTGGGATTGTAAGAGTGAGCCTGAAATTGAGACAAAGCTCTTGCATGCTCTCTGTATTTTACTACGTTCTCCGAATGCCATAATTTAATCTGGCTAGAGAGCTACTAGCATGCCAACTACTAGCCTGCCAACCTGGCTGTAATCGTCCTGTTCCTCTCAATTCCCTGAAATTTGTTAAAATTTGGACGTTCTGATTAAATCGGAGCAAGTTCAGGAATTGAGATCTGTAGAAAAAGTGTCTGTGGTTCTATTCTCCTCTCTCCCCAGATCAGCTACATACATAACCTTGTGCCAAGACATGTAAGGTGGGGGCGGGGCGGGATTTTTCAATCTTATCTTTACTAAAGCAATACAATTTTACTACTCTTATGTTCATGGAAATTCTCGGTCAATCTGACATGTTAGTCTGGAACAAACAAGTCAGCCTGTTTGAAGTGTGCCATTACCCTTGTCCTCGATTCTTATCAGTGGGAATTATTATGCAAGATAATGTAAAAAATCCCAAGTGCATTCAAGGCTACTCACATTCTTAGACAGATATTCCCATCACTTGAAATGATGTGTGTGTGTTTTTTTTTAATTTTATTTTCAGCAAAACCAGTCATCACCTTCCTTTTATTCAGAAGGGGATTGCAATTTCTAATTCTCCTTTTAAATTGAGTTGTACTCACAAGAAGGCTTTGCAACGAGGAAACATTTCTTAAACACATGGTGTGTGTGTGTGTGTATTTTTAAATCTGCTTTCTGGAGCTTGTGATGATGGACCAGGTTCAACCATGATCCAATACAGACGTCCAGAAGTGATTTTTATTTCACTCAATCTGCAAGGATCTTAGGACTCTGCTAAATTAGAAGTCTGGTTTGCCAAGTTAAGAGCCACAAGCTAATTCTACATCTGTTTAAAGGAAAGATAAAACATCTGGATTGGGAAGATCCCCAATGCTTCCTTAAGAGGGAGCCTTCTTTCTTGAAGAAGATTTGGCTATGCTCCATTTTGAAGAGGACAAACCTGGATGTAGGAGTTTTAGACAACTAAATTAGTCTTCAACCTTTCTTAACCAGTTCCACAGTACCTACATGAATCAATTTATCTAGACCCTTTTTGAGTTTGGTTTCCAACCTGGTTACAGATGGGCATTAGTTGGGCTCTTTTGAAGGACCTGTCCTTCAATATATGGTATCTTACTAGTCTGCCTCAAAGAGGCTATAGCTAATGCAATTCTAATGTATCCTTACAATTTTTATTGATTTTGTTTCCTAGTATGATTTGATTGCTTATTGTACCCTATGACTATTGTTAAGTGTCATATCTGATGATTCTCAAATCTTGACGAATGTATTTTTTTCTTTTATGTATACTGAGAGTATTTACACTAAGACAAATTCCTTGTGTGTCCAATCACACTTGGCCAATAAAGTATTCTATTCTTGGTTGTATAAACCGAGGCACAGAATCAAAATCAGGTGAAGTATTAGTACTGCTTTAAAAAACCTTAGTAAGGCCACACTTGGAATACTGCAGGAACAGAGAAGAGAGCAACATGGGTTGCATGGCTTATGGGGGAGAAAAGGGCCCTGATTCCCTTCATTAGCTGCAGCTGGGAACACAGTGGCAAGCTGTTTGCAGCAAACTGCTGGGAGCAAATGTGACTTTATCTTGTAGCGTCCCAACTGTGTGAGTTTTACCGTGCATTCAAGTCTGAGATTCCTTCTTTTGCCCTGTCAAACTAATTACTTCAGTTTGGTTTGTTTGGATTTTAAGTTACAGTTTGTGTTGACCATGTTTTGGACTGAATTTTCTACACTTAAAGGCTCTCCCTGGGAGAATTTTTCTCCAGATGAAGGTAATCTGGACATTGGGGGCAAAGTTGGGCATAATAAAGGGATTCTTCTTGCATATTTGACTGTGTTGCCTTTGTGCCACACCCCTTTGGGTCATCACAAGGTCTTTGTTGAGCTTGGGTTGGTGCATCAATTGCCACTCTGTCTGCCTGGAACAGGAGGACCTGGCTACGGTCACTCACAGCCTCATTGCTGTGTGGTTCAACTACTGCAGTGAGCTTTGTACTGGGCTGATCTTACTCTGAAACTGCAAACGGTCTCAAGTGTAGCAGAATGACAGGAGCCTATAATACCAGGTCCTGCAAGCCCTGCATTGGTTAATTAATTAATTGGTTAATTTGGGCTCCAATTCAAAGGGCTGATAATTATCCTTGTGTTAAGGGGACAAAAGGAAGGGAAATCTCAATGTAAGCGACCCGAACTCCTGGGAAAAAAGCAGGATATAAACAAAACAAAACAAAATGAAACAAATTAAAATGTGCACCGGATGAATTTCTAAGCGTCAATTGCGAAAGATTAGGTCAGGGGTCTTCCAACTTGGCAGCTTTAAGACTTGTGGACTTCAACTCCCAGAATTCCTCCTCCAATCATGTTTGCTTAGGTATTCTGGGAGTTGAAGTCCACAGTTGCCAAGTTTGAAGACCCTTGGACTAGGTCTATATGTGAATGTTCAATTAAACTGTCCCAAAGATGCTTTTTTCAAGAGGCATCTGGACTTTCTTGGACTTTTTTCTTTTGAAGACATTTTGCTTCTCATTCCAAGAAGCTTTTTCAGCTCTGACTGGATGGTGGGGAAATGGAAGGATTTATACTCCTTGCAGACAGTTGGTCATTTGCATCCTTTTTAGAGGGTCGTTGAGGCCACTTGGAGATTTATCTCTGTGTCCTCAGGGTCATCCAAGTGATGCAAATGGGGGTGGAGCCTTCTTGGCCCAATGGGGGTGGAGCCCACCATCCAGTTAGAGCTGAAGAAGCTCCTTGGATGAGGAGTAAAATGTCTTCAAAGAAAAACCAGATAGTGCAGTTGCCTCTCAAAAAAAACCCCACCTTTGGGACAACTATGACTTGTATGACTGAGAATCTCATCGATGTTCAATTAAACTGATTTATTGCTATAACCTAGGCAAGTAATTTCTCAACTAACACCTGCTTAGATAGAAGTCCACAGAACTCAAGGGGTGGGGGAAAGGCAGATTGGACTTAGTTCACTTGTGACTACGTAGGGGTTCTCAGCCTATCCCTCTTTTAACTCTACCCTCACGTTTTCTCATTCGTTCTCCCACACTTAAGCCCAGAAATACATCACTGGATAGAAGTGAGTGGATATGGAGTGGAACAGTGGCATATTAGATTACTATGTATTTTTCACATCACATGTAAATCAGATTCAACACATACTTGCAGTAGTTTTCCAACTGAAATTTAACTCCCTAATTTTTTACAGTTGCATGGCACCTCGTGCTTCCAAGCCTTAATTGGGAAAAAAAAACCCTCTCTTTCATAATTCTTGACACAATGCTGGAAATTACCAGAAACTGAACAATGAAGCTTCTCCGAAGTTATTTAAGATGACATTCTTTGAGATTAGAGGCAGGCAAACACTAAAGCTGTAAAAGAACATTTGTTTTGGATTAAAGCACCAGAGAAATAATTTGGCGATAGATACGTTGGTGAGACAGGAATTGTGAAACGAAAAGCGCAACTGAAAAGCAGTTACAAAACAATAGCTGTTTTATTTTCCTGCCTTTCAAAGATGATGGTGGCTATGGTTATGAGGTTACTTCCCCAGCCGCCCTCCTCCGTATGATGCCGGCAAATGAAACACAAAATGCGTCCTGTAATGACAAAATTGTGACATCTAAAGGACGTAACTTGCTGAGAAAAAACAAGAGGGACCATGGAGTTTAGAAAACCGTGGGAATATCAAAAGCAGAACCATGTTGGCAGGAGTATCTGAAGTAGGGGGTTGGATTAAATGATCTACAAGGACCGTTCCAACTCTTGTGATTCTGTCTGTCTGTCTGTCTGAAGACTTGTTTGTTTTCAGCTATATTATTCAGACAATGGAGGCCATAACCAAAGAAACAGAAATGTCAGTATTCCATGTGCCATAAGTCAGTTTCTACAATTAAGCATGTACACAGGCTAGGTGTCATCCATCACATTCTCCAATTAAAGTTTTTCTAGTCGCTTAGCTACAATCTTGTTTAAGATAAGGTTGGAATGTGCTTCTAAGTTCATTTGCCGTATGCTTCTCCAGTCCTTTCCCCCATTCCCCTCTTTCTTATGCCAACTTGGAAACAAGTGTAGGAATGTTTTACAAGTTGTCAAGAGGTTGGCAGAATGTGAGTTTTAAAAACCAGACAGAGAGAGAAGCACACAGTTTTCCCGTACTTTCCAACAGCAGGATCACATTCCCAGTTCTTTGCTCTAATGTCTAAGTCCCTGAAATGAACGTTTCTTTTCCTCTCAGAAGTTCTCGGTGGGACCTCACCTACAAGCTCAGCTGAGCCAAGACCTAGTCTCCTTCCGCCGTGTCTGTTGACTGGTTGAGTTCTTCTTGAGGTAGGCTGACAGCCTGAGGGGCTTCTTCCTCTTCTTCCTCCTCAGCTTCTCCATCGTCTTCATCCATTTCAAACACCCGGATGTGCCGTAGGTTTGAACTTAGCTAGGAAAACATGAAGGACAGGGGTGGGATTCAATCGGTGTAACAACTGATTCGATGAGAGAGCGTGCATTTAAAAACCACCCATTTTCAGCTCTAAAACTTTCCTTCCGGGACCAACTAATCGTCAGAACTACTGGTTTGCCCAAACTGGTCCAAACCGGCTGAATCCCACCCCCAATTAATTACGGTTGAATTTTAAAGCCAACTGCCTCAGAACTGATCTTTCAGTCCTCAGGACAGAGATATTATGTCACTAGCTTGGGTGCTGTCACCCTAAAACTAAAAGCAATTTTGTCGTCCCCCCCCCAAGGAAGATAATAAGATAAACTGAAGTAAATGAGAGATTGAGTTACAAGAATTTGTCCCCTGGATTATTTATATCATTCAAAATCGGTAAAGATTTCTTCATTGTCTTTCATAAAAACTCCTTTCTGGGAACAGGGTAATTTTAAGTCTCTTCGTGGATAATTGAGAAGCTTAAAGAGTGGCTATTTACAATTCCAGTCTCCTGAATTGTTATCGGTCTTTTAAAAGCTAATGACTGACCGGTGTCTCCTCAAATAACTTCTTCAACCGTTTATGATGGTTTTTATTTCTGGCGTAGGTGTAGAAATTAGAAACCAGCAGGAAACGAACAGGAATGAGTAAGCATCCCAAACCAGAAACAGAGAAGGAGTGAAATATCATAGAAGGGAAATAAGATAAACAATGGGTGGATCAAGTGGTGGGATTCCAAATTGTGCGCTACCAGTTCTGCGTGCAGCACTCAAAGACGGCCCTCAGTGAGGTGAGCTGGGTTTTTTTACCTCAGCTGGGGCATGGCTGAGACATGGCAATTTGCTCTGCGAATCAGCTGAGGTAAAAATCAATGGAATACAGGATGAAAAAGGGCGGGTGCGGGTGGGCGGGGCCAGCCAGAGGTGGCATTTGCCGGTTCTCCGAACTAGTCAAAATTTCTGCTATCAGTATACCAGAACCAGTCTGAACCGGCTGAGTACCACCTCTGGGTTGGATGCATAAAACGAAGACTGACATATCCTTCCTCCATGGAACACAGATAGTTATAACCTTTCATTTAATGGCTCTTTGAAGTTACAATGGCACTGAAAAAAGAGACTTATGACTGTTTTTCACACTTACGACTGTTGCAGCATCCCTGTGATCACATGATCAAAATTCAGAGGCTTGGCAACTGGTTTATACTTATGACCGTTGCTGTGTCCCAAGGTCACGTGATCCTCTTTTGCGACCTTCTGACAAGCAAAGTCAATGGGGAAGCCAGATTCACTTAACGACTGGGTGATTAACATAACAGCGGTTCCTTTAACAACTGGGCCAAAAAAGGTTGTAAAATGGGGGAAACTCACTTAACAACTGTCTCGCTTAGCAACTGAAATTTCGGGCTCAACTGCAGTAATTAAAGGATTCTTCCTCATCCCCCCCCCCCCCCCCCACCACCACGACTCCTGAAAATGTTAATTCTCCTGAGGCTGATGGACAAATTTAACCTTTTTCTGTCGGGTCTAAGATAATTTGCCACGGCCAGCTCTTCATCGAGACAAAAGTTAGATTAATATTGAAGAATCATTAAAGGAGGGACAGAATCAAATGGGAATGACAAGAAGATAGATAGATAGATAGATAGATAGATAGATAGATAGATAGATAGATAGATAGATGACTTTAAATGCTTAAATTGTTGAACTGGCCTGCAGCAAGTTGGCCATGGAGAGTTGTGGCGAGCCAGTGGCCAGCAGAGTTGACAGCAGACTCAGACAGTGAGGAGGTTGGGGAGGAACATGGGCTTGTCTGATGAGGGCTGTACATTGGAGACAGACATGGGGCCAGGACCGTCCGACAGTGTGTTCCCAGTGTGCACATTCACAGAGCTGCCAGAAGGGAACAGCTAAGGAACAAGGGTCGACTTGGGAGTAAAGACACAGGTGGACTGTGAATGGTCCCTCCCATAGGGAAAGGGGAGTGGAGTTTTGCAGGAGACAGTTCATTTGGGTGAAGATCTGTTCCTGCATTCTTGCTAATTATGTCTGCTACAGTGTGACATTTGAAAGATATCAGTCTGGCAACTCTCCAAGCCTGATAAAGGTCTGTAACTGGGAACTCTCTTGAAAGACTGTTGGCCGGGACTTTGCTGGAGAGGAATTCACAGTAAACTAAATAAAAGGGGTTTATCGGGAAGAGGACTCAGCTTTGTGCTTTTGGGGAAGCCTTGGTCAGAACAAGTTGTCCCATTCTGCTCCCTGAAAACCCAATCATCAAGGAGACAACCCGCTTGTATCACTGAACAAACACAACGAAACTCACAACGCAAGACACTTTCCGGATTCCGTTCACTGTGATGTAGCTAGCCTTCATGTTCTCCAGCACCCTCCACTGAGTCTCTGTGTTTACTGTACAAGTAGGGATGCTGTCACGCTGCATATCTAACCTAACATCCAGAAGAAAACCAAGTAAGAGAAACATAGGCAGTTGTCCCCGATTGCCCAAGATGTCCCCACATCCTTACGAGCAGCCTCGACTTGCAACAGTTCATTTAGTGGTCAAAGTTATGACGCTGCTGCAAAAAGCGACTTAAGACCGTTTTTCACACTTACGATCATTGCAGCCTCCCCATGATGTGATCAAAATTCAGAGGCTCGGCAACTGGTATGTACTTATGCCGGTTGCATCCAGAGGTCATTTGATCCCCTCTTGTGACTCATTTACAAGCAAAGTCAATGGGGAAACCAGATTTATTCACAGTCTTTCCAGAGAGTTGTTTAAATCAAACTTTCTCCAAAGCCCTTGAAGTCACTGATTTGGGTCTGATGAGACATGGTATGAGGAGTTTTGTCTCAAATTATTACTCTTATTTCTACTGGGGATTGTTTTATTCATTGTGCAATGACTTCTATGAAATTGCGCCAAGTTTGGCTCTCACCTTTGACCAGAATTCCAGTTAAACTCCATCCCCTGGTTCTCCTCCGTACAGATAGATGACAAAGGCAACTGAGCCAAAATCCGTTCCTTCCCCTCTTGTTCTGAATTTTCCACCAGGATGACGGTTATCGTTTCGTCATCGTAAAAATGAGCATCCAGACAGCTGTAGGAGCTGGAGACCAAGAAATAAAATCAAGTGTTACCCAGGGCAATGCTGATGGGGAAGAGTATCACAAGGTTTCATAGTTGCGGCGCCATTCGAAATAGAGGTGTTCCTCAATTTGCAACTACAATCGAGCCAAAATTCAGGTTGTTAAGTGAGAAATTTGTTAGGTAAGATTTGCCGCATTTTATGAGTTCCCTTGCCATCTTTGTTAAGTGAATCACCGAAGTTATTAAATGAGTAACCAGTTGTTAAGTGAATCTGACACAACAACTGAACATTTTCTATAATTCAACGTTTGATCGTGTTCCTTAGTCGAGACGGTTTTTTTCCACAGACTGACCTGCTTTCATTACTTTCGTTAATACTTTTGTTCAAGAAATTCCCAAACTCCACAGCGAGCAGTCCGTTATTAGTGGACCTAAATATTATGGAGGGAAAAAACATAAACGGTTATTAGAGAGTGTCTGAAGATGTTTTGGGGAGAACTGTGTTTGAAAAAAAAAAAGAGAATGAGAGACGCTGGGTGCTACGTAGCAGTAGGCTATGAACTGGTAGCTAATTTTATCATTATTATTTTTTAAAACAATTTTTTTATTTTTCTTATCTACAAACATATTGTGTGAACAGTGTGACACCTGGGTGTCTTACATTTTAAAACAAATATGACATTATTTCCATAATTAATACATTTAACAATATTATAACATTTAACCTCAATATACAGGTTTTCTCCTTAATTATTCAACTGTTTTTTTGTATCAATCGCCATATTCTAAACATCTCTTTTTACTACCAATAGTATATTAATTATGTTTGTAGTGTTTAACAGATTTTAGTTATATTATCCAACATTTATCTCCTTTTAATGTTAATTGTATCACTGTTATATTTTAACACGTCCCTCCATAATCTTATTTCAGTGCATAAGTCATATGTCTCATCTTGTATTCATTTGACAAATTATACATTCTAATAACAATATATATATTATCTATTACTATACCTTGTATATGTATTTTACATTCTAATAATAATACACATTTTATCTATTACTATACCTTATATATGTATTATACGTTCTAACAATATATATATATATATTATCTATTACTATACCTTACATATGTATTATACATTCATATATACATATATATATATATATATATATATGTTTTCTGAGGTTCTCGCGGGTATTTGTATGTGGATCTTTGGTTGTTCGGGTTTTCTCCCGCGTAAGATTCGAAGTATCTAGGCAACGTTTCGATGAAGTTTCATTCATCATCTTCAGGCTTCTGTCTCCGGCTCTGTGCTTCTCAGAGTAATGGAGATTGCAGCTGCTTCCTCCTTTTAACTGCCAGTGGGGGTGGGACTTGATTGGGTGGGGGCTTGGCTGTGTTCTGATTGGGTGGGGGTGTGTTCTCATTGGTAGGGGGTTTGGCTGTGTTCTGATTGGTTGGGGGGTTAGCCGTGTTCTGATTGGTTGGAGGCGTGTTCTGTTCAGGTGGGGGCTTGGTTGTGCTCAGGTTAGTCTTAGTTGCTGGGGGATTTGAGCTGGAGAGTTGTGATCTTGCTGTTTGGCTTCTAGTTCGTGGTCCTGCTGCATCTTCATAGTGAGTGTCGGTTTGCTTCATGTATGGCTCAGAGGGGTTTGAAGTGGTTAGTGATGCAGCTGCAGTGCAGCTTCTGGTCCATGGTCGTTTCTCATTTTCTGAATGGGTGGGAGTCTGTTTTCTACATGGAAGTGTGGTGGTGGCATCTTGTGTGGCTCTCATGGGTGTGGGTCCGGTGTCCTTCTTCATGTTAGGTACTCGTCTGTTCATGAGGACGGGTTTCCAAATGGCTGGAAGGCGGGAGGTGTCATCTCGTTTGTTCATGCTGTGTGGGCGTTTTTCTATCTCTATGGCTTCTCTGATTATTCTGCTGTTGAAGTGTTCGGTTTTGGCGATAGTTCTGGTATTTTTAAAATCAATTTCATGTCCTGTGGCTTTGAGGTGTTGGACCAGGGAAGAGGTCGTTTCTTCTTTTTTGATTGAGTTCTTATGTTCTTCAATGCGTGCACTTATTCTTCTGTTAGTTTGTCCAATGTATGTG
>NW_020769320.1:8526164-8553433 GCF_900518735.1 Pseudonaja textilis | reverse complement strand
ATTGGACGGCAAAAACCATAAACCACATTTTCTTTTAAGATTTAAAAAACAGTTCACACTGCAAGCTGTCGCGTTCTTTGCCTCTCTTAGCATCAGGCGATTATGAATCTGGGATTGTTTATTCCCATCTTTATTGTTTATCCAGCACCCGAGAAGCTTCGTCAGTTCTGAAGAACAACCCTTCTTTTCTGAAGAATTGAAGAAGCTGCTCGGATGAGAAGCAAAATGTTTTCAAGGAAGGAAAAAAAAAACACCCAAGAAAGAGCAGTTGCCTTTTGGAAAAGCACCTTTAGCACTCTGAAGGGAAGAACATTTTTTTTACTGGACGAGAGGGACAGTGAAAGGAACTACGTACCCCTGTTATTGTCGCAATCTTGTACATTCCGTAAGCATAGATCTCAATGAACCCATCAATGCCTCCAAGAACCAGGGCATTAAGCCTAGGTAGAAAAGGGGTTTTTTAAAAAAAATTGAGAGAGAGAGAGAGACACACACACACACACACACACACACACACAAAGACAGACAGGGAGAGAGACAAAGAGACAGAAAGGGAGAGACAGAGAGAGAGAGAGACAGAGAAAGTGAGAGACAGAGAAAGAGAGAGACAGAAAGAGAGAAACAGACAGATGGAAACAGAGACAGATACAGAGAGAAAGAGAGAGAGACAGAGAGACAGACAGATGGAGACAGAGAGAGAGACACACACACACACAGAGACAGGGAGAGACAAAGACAGAGAGACAGAGAGAGAGAGACAGAAACGAGCGATACGGAGAGCATGAGAGAGAGAGACAAAGAGAACAAGACAGAGAGAAAGAGAGACAGATAGAGAGACAGGCAGGCAGCGAGACAGAGACACAGAGAGAGAGAGACAGAGACAGAAGGAAAGTAATCATGGATGCAGTCATGTTAGAAAAAAATTCTGTGTTAGCCATCGCTTGGTCATATATACAGGTACTTCTCAACTGATGTCCACAATTGAGCTAAAAATTTAGGTTGCTAAGTGACACATTTAATCAAATCAGATTAATCAAACAAATTGCTCCCTTTTCAGCATCCTTGCTTGGGAGTGCAAACGATAAAATTTTACTGCACCTCCAGAAGTCCTACTCAGCCTAGGTTTCTAGTCTGAACCCCAAAGAAGTAGGCCCTACTCAAAGAGAATTCAAAGGAGGTTTTATTGGCTTCCTGAGGAAAACTTGCTGGGTTTCCTTTTAGATACTCAGAACCAGAACCTAATTTTTCCCTTTTTGGAAAATAATAATTTAAAAAACAAAGTTACCTGATGTCGCCCATGAGTTTCATAATTTCGTCGGATTTCTCTTCACTAAAATACAATAATCAAGATCAGTTAAAAGCAGCTCTAAAAACCAGAAAGTTTTCTTTTTGGGCTTAATGGATAAAGACTTGAAGGGGGGGATTGGAACTTTGATGTTATATACGCTGACAGCAGCAAGATTACTTTATGCACAAAAATGGAAGGAGGCTTTGATTCCCACAATGGACAAAGGGCTGCAAAAGTTGGTGGAGTTAGCAGAGAGGGCTAAACTGACTGTTTTGATTAAAGCACAAAAACACACAATTACTTCTGTTTCTACTTGGAAACAAATAGTTTGGACTTTGTGCTTGAGGTGAGGGAAAAAGATGACACTTTGATTTTATATTGGTTTGTTGTTATGGTTTTACTGATTAGACAGCTTTGCTGTTACAGAGAAGAGGGTTTATCTTCTAAATATATAAAAGTGAAATGCCACTCATGCATCATCACAAAATCTCCAGAAACGTAAAGCCTACAAACTTGAAATTTGGCATGTTTATTCCTCTTGGCTTCTAGGGGCTCACTAAGAAAGGATTTTTCCAAATGACCATCAGAGCCTTAGTATTTCCTTTTTTATGATTATTAACACACTCTGATGCTAAAGTGTTCTACTCCCCCTTCCCACCTGGAAATAAATCTCCTCCAAATGCAAAACACAAGCAGAGGAATTTCAGTTTCAGTTTCTCAGCACCAAGCAGCTTTAAACGGTTGAGCTAAGCCACACCCAGGCTCCTTGCTGTCTCCTTCTTGCTCACACAGCAAATACTGTTTCAGTTTCCAAACATCCCTCAACTCTCTCACATAATGACAGGAAGCTAACCACATGAATACTGATGGATGCTGGTAGGCAGAAGCAGAATTTTTTTCCCCCCTTATTTTCTCCCCCCCCAAACTAAGCTCAACCATAAAGTTTCGTAGCAAAGCACGGGTATCGAGCTAGTATTACTATGTAAAAGTAAAAAATTGAGGTTTGATGCTATTATCTTATTACACTGCACGAAAGGGAGTCAGAAATTTCTTTCTTTTTCCCTACACTTTTCCTTTCCCTTCTCCCTTATTTTCCTACTGTTATATTTTTGCATTTTATATTATAAACTAGTAAAAAAAAAAAAATCAGTTAAAACAAGCATATCTGACCAAACCCTCATTCTCCAAATTCTCAAAGAGTTAAACAAACAGAATAGGAATTTTACCTGAAGATCTTTGCTGTGGTGCTGTAGCTGCAATTTTAAAAAAGAAACAGAAACATATTCAGAGAATGGTGTTGATGATTAGCTAATTAAACAAGAGAGGGAATGGATGAATAGATAAATAAAACATCTCCATGTTCCCTGCAGTTATTAAAACACAACATACAAGCAGAATTGTAATTTACAATAAGTCAGGTCGTATTAATTCTATTCTTGCTCTGGATTAGGCCAAAATTACTTCTGGACAATTGCATTCCAAGATAATATGAAGATATCCAACAATGATCCTTCCACACTTGGCTAGAAATCATCAACTGCCCCCAGAATGTTATGGTTCAAAAAGATCTCTGACGTTGTCGCGCCAGTGAAACCATCATGAATTATAGCGAAACTCAGTGACCAGTGGTGGGATTCAAATTTTTTTACTACTGGTTCTATGGGCGTGGGTTGGTGGGCGTGGCAGGGGAAGGATACTGCAAAATCCCCATTCCCTCCCCACCCCGCTAACCTGCTTTCCACCTCCGTTCTCCTGTGCAAGGCAACCAAAGGAGACCCAGCCAATCAGCTGGGACTCAATAGGAGGCAGAGAACAGATGGCCAGTCAGAGGTGGCATTTGCCGGTTCTGCAAACTACTTCAAATTTCTGCTACCGGTTCTCCAGAACTGGTCAGAACCGGCTGAATACCCACCTCTGTCACAGTCCCTCAAAACCTGTTAGTAAGGTTGAAACACTATTTAATTCAACCAGGCTTATTATTCTGAGCATCTAGGAGCAAACCCATTCTACTCAACAGGCTTACTTCTCAGTAATCTTGCCTAAGACATGGTGTAAAAAATAATCTAAAATCCTAAAACCGCCAACAATCAGGTCACAAATTCAGGCATATGTTCAACGCCTTCAGTTCCAAAAATGGCTTCATTCAACTATCAAAGGTTTGTGAAGGCCAAGCTTCATATGCACTTCCAACTCCGTTGTTCCTTCCTGACAACACAACTTACTTCTTTGGCAAGGCAGGCAACTTAGGAAGGAGAAGACTGGACTCGTCTTCAGCATTATAAAACGAAGTGAGAACGCTGAAATGAAAGAACGATACTTGGATTTAATGCCTGGAAGATCCTGGTGAAAATAAAACTACGTGTCAGAACCTACTTCCCAACACGATTCTCTTTTGGGGGATGTGAAAGTTACAAATCCCAGAAGAGGCCACTTTGAAGGCTGATTTCAAAAGAATTAGTAAAAATATCGGATCTAAATTATTATGCAAATTTCAACTGAATTGTTGTGATGAGATCCCTGGCTTCCCCGGTTATCTCTCCAGATTTCAGCTCAGAGGAAAGGGAACCAGTTCCAGGCACATCTGGAAGGGAGTTAGTCATTGGCTCCCAGAAGCCATCTTAGAGGGATTTGGCTCCAGCACAGCTGTAGCAGGACATCCCTAAGGCTTCAGGTGGCGAAACCATGCAGCTGCATCCAGTCAGTGAAGAGGAGGAGGAAGTGCCTTCTGTTCTTGATCCAAGAACATACAGGGCAGAGAAAAGGCCGGCACAGAGAAGGTCAGCCCGATTACACGCAAGGAGGCAGCCTCAGCCCTCTTGATGGGCTGCACCGGAAGCTGGTTATTAAGCACAGAAGACACATGGAGGCCATGCTGAGAACGACATGTTCGTTTCCTAGCTGTGTGTTTTCTGATCATTGTGATTCCTGCCTCACTTTGGATTGTCCCCCTGCCTTGACTTTGGATCGTGCCTTGTGAACTCTGGACTTTTCTTGCCTCGTGAACCCTCTTATGTTGTGGATTTAATTTTTCCTGGTGAGGGTTATCTTGTCTGGGAAACTTTCAAGTGCCTGGTGGACTCATTGGCCATTGCAATGTAGACTAGCATCGGTCTGCTCACTAACTGGACTTAACTGGGACGTTTCTGGGTTTTTGGTGAAGGGAATTGTGTGCAGGGATGCGCTTCAAAACTTTCAGCAACCAGTTCTCTGCCTGGTTGCTGGGTGGGCGTGGCCATGGTAGGTGTGGCCTAGTCAGCCTCCTGTACCCTGGGGGGGGGGGACTTTTTCCCTCCCCTGACTCCTGAGGTTTTTGTCGAGCCTCCAGGAGGGCAAAAACAGCCTCCCTGGGCTCCAGAGGCCCTATGGAGACCGAAAATGGGTGTGTGGGGACTCCTGGAAGGGACAGGGTGGGGTGGGAGGGGCCAGTCAGGGGTGGGATTTGCTGATTCGCCAAACTGCGCACAATCTTAGTTAGAGGATTGCCCAAATCCATCCCAGCCCGCCCCTGGTTGTGGGGGAACATGCATAAAACCATTAAACCAGAGTTATCTGTGTGTGTGAGAGAGAGAGAGAAAGGACTGATCTTGAATTCCGACATACCTGTTTTCCTCCGTAACTTCCATCCAGTACATGAACGTGAGAGGAACGCTGACCGAAAAAGAATGCAAGCTCTCTGGTTTTTCCACATCACACAGAATAACTTTCTTCGTATCCGCAAGTCCAAAAGCCAGAACTGCAAAAGCAATGGGGGGGGGGGAGGCAGGGGAATTAAAACATCCTTTAAGATCTGGGATCAATGAGGACTAGAAACCAGAAGTACAGAGGAGAAAAAAGGAGAGGAAAGGAAGACTCGTTTGGTAATAAGACGCGTGGAAGGTTTTTGACGATATCCCTTTGAAAGAGAAAAAGTTTGTGGTTGATGTTCTCATCATAAACTCAATGGATAAAGTTCCAATTGCTCATAACCAACTTTTAGTAAATGTCCCACACACCACATCCAATATACTACGCTACCAGAAAGATGTCAACTCATAAAATATTCCTATGGTCTTTTTAGAGTTCCCAACAGAAAGGGAGGGGGAGCTCGCAAACCAAAACTGCATTCCATAAATAGTTTTCAAAGATAGTAACTAGGTGACTGAAGTTTCTGCCCTGCAAAATTCTAACTGGAGAGCATGATTGATGACTCTTGACTATGGATGTGTCCCATTGGAGAATATGAATTACGATACACCCGGAGGGTGGAGGGAAACCAGCGTCAAGGGTGACAATGAATGATGTGTCTCAGAGTCGGCTACACCCTTTTGAAGTTTTGGAAGTTTGGCTCACAGCTCATGATTTGAATGGGAGTGACTCCCGGAACCCTAATGGTACCGGGGGGAAATCCAGCCATCTTGAACGTATGAACCTTTAACATAAAGTGTTGTTTTGTCACACATTACTTTTGCCGTCTGGTCTCCAGGCGAGCGCGGATACTTCTTTGCCCGTGCTTTCATTTGGCGGCAAACTCCAAACTCGCTGAAAATTTGCCAGGCGGTGAAGCAAAACCTAGAAAGAGATGGAGAAATTAAATCAAGTCCAGGAGTGGGCTTCAAATTTTTTTAAGCAAGGGGCTCTCTGCCCTAATGACTGGCTGGGTGGACATGGTTAGGTGGTCATGTGACTGGGTGGGTGTGGCCAACTCAACGTCAATTCTTTGCCCTAATTACCTAAATAAAGTTATATACCAAAAAGTTGTTTTATTATTTCATGCATTTAATACTTAAATAAAAGACTGGGTGAAACCAGGCTTAACAGCAGTGACTGTAAGGGTCTTAGTGGAGTTTCTGGTGAGTTATGTGATTTTCATTATTTGGGAATTAATCCCCTTGGAGGTGAGTGGTTATGTTATCTGATTTTCTCAATGGCTCTCCCTTGCAAGCGCCAGTGGATTTTTTATCTAGCTTGCCACAGTTACCAGTTGTGAAATGCTCTTGGCAGAACGCCCAGAAGTTCAATTAAGCCTATGAAGAGCTTTCCCTGGCTGCTTGTCTTTCTGAGGTTATTGGGGGCTTTCCAAGCCCCGCACAGTCTTAGCTAGGGTCTTTTCCAAGCCCCACCAGCCCATCCCTGACCACGCCTATCTTTAGAAGAAAGGCGAAGTCTTCTAAAACTCCTGTTGCTCAAGGTTACTCCTATTTCCCATCACAGGGAGAGCTCTCCTGCGGAATCCAGAGCCTCGCCTGGTTTCCAAATCGTTTGAAAAGACAAGCAAATTGGAAATGAATTTGCACAAGCTCTTTCAACCAAGAACTTCTGGAACCAGGTAAGAATCATTCAGATCAGGGAAGGGGAACGATGGCCCTTGTGTGACTTGTGGACTTCAACTCCCAGAATTCCTGGAGCCAGCAGAGATGGCGAATGATGGCCCTTTTAAGACTTGTGGACTTCAACTCCCAGCATTCCTGAGCCAGCAGAGATGGCGAATGATGGCCCTTTTAAGACTTGTGGACTTCAACTTCCAGAATTTCATGCTGGCTTGGGAATTCGGGGAGTTGGAAGTCCACACATCATCAAAGGGCCACCGTTCCCCACCCCTGACCCAGACCAACAGTTTCACAATTGCAAAAGTCAACTCTTTGAGAAGATTGACAGCTGATCCCAAGTTTTATTGTTGTTTTTTGGAGTGCCCTATTGCAACTCCTGCACCCTGCTCTCCATTGGCCCACTTACCTCCCCTACTTTGTTTGCCAGGGCAATCAGATCCCTTTTAGGAGACCAGGCCATAAAAATGACCTCTTGAGGAAGCTGCTTCTCCCCGACTTGCCTGAAAGCTGGCATGGTGGGGGCATCAGTTCCTGTAAACCAATAGATATAAACCATGAATGAGGGTTAGCTCAGATGAATTGAATCTCAGCAACCGGAGGCACCCTCAACAGCGAGTGATTGAATGCCATGATGCCAAATAGAGAGTAACGTACAAATAACCAACTCACAAAATGCCTTAAGGCACATAAATGAGTAAATTGACACTAACAATTAGAGAGCAAGAAGATAAACAATATTACAAAATTTGGGACTTACCGGTATTTTATCAATGGCTAGATAAGAAAATAGAGAAGTAAATGATGTTATGAAAAGGAATACAATAGGTAAGATAAGATGTAATGATACTATATACTTGAATATAATGAAATGAAGTGTATGTTCTCAGATTTGTTAAAACTTAGATTTGCTCGATAAGAACTATATAGATACCTGCGAAAACTTAAGAAAACATGTATGTATGTATGCATATATAAAACATGTGTGTGTGTGTGTGTGTGTGTGTGTGTGTGTAGTTGTCTTATGTAATATGAATATATGTTTGGAAGGGGAGGACTGTTGCTACTATGATATCGCACGAAAGAAACGTACCAACCGACACGCTATATTTTGGAAGATGGTTTTATGTTGATGTTTTATGTTTGTGCTCGTTACTGTTTCTCTTTAACAAATAAAAATCCTTTACAAAAACAAAAACAAGATGCCTTAAGGCAACTAACACAACAGCTGGGACAGAAGTTACCCCTTATCACCCCGATAGTAAATCTTGCATAATCCTGTCACTGTCATCTCCTTTATACTCTAGTAAGAAAGAGACAGTGTATACGTGTATCAAGGAAGGATGAACATAAGATTGGTGAAATCACACTGCAGGCATCCGTTCCGTTTAAGGCAATGTTTCCAGCTACTGATTTGAAAGCAATCCCCTTTTCACACACACCTACAACAGACATGCACAGTTTGAAACTGACTGGGCTACAAGTTAGGTCCATGTTTGTAGAGTAGCTTGTGTAGAGAAGGGGGGAAGAAGAGTGGAGATTTGAATTGGTGCATCTATTTTAGTCCCACTGAAGGGTTAAAGGCGGGGGGGGGGGGGGGGGGGAGGGGGAGAGATTAGAGATAGAGATGGAGATGGAGTTGGAGAGAGACAGAGAGAGATTATGATGATGATGGAGATAGATGATAGATGATAAGAAATAGGGAAAGAGACCAAGATGGAGACAGATGATAGAGATGGAGACAGTGAGATGGGACGCTCACAAATGCACAACACACACACACACACAGATGATAGAGGCACAGAGAGAGATCATATATATATATATATATATATATATATATATATATATATATATATATACACACACACACACACACACACACATATATATATATGTTTTATATATACATATATACATACATACATACATGTTTTCTTAAGTTTTCACAGGTATCTATATGTATGATATTCAGCTTTGTTCGGGTATTTTCCCACGTCATTATAGGTGTGCTTTTAAAGTTGTAACAACATTTCGGCAGAATCTCATCTGCCATCATCAGGCTTCTGTATTGTGTTCATCTGTGAGTCAGACTTTTACATACATATACATACATATATACATACACACACACACACACACACACACACACACACACACACACATGATGGAGATGGATGAATGAATGAAATGTGTCCACCCAGGAGTCACTCTCAAATTGGGAGTAATTTTACCTGAAAAGCAAGCGGTAAAATCTGGTGTACCGTTTGTCCCTCCAGCCTCCCTCCAGTCCGATCCAAGGAGAGCCGAAGCAAAAGCCTGAAACAGGTGGAAAAATGTGAGAATGGACACTACAAAGGCTTCACCTTCTCCGATCGTACAGGATTATTCATTCTGCTCTGCTCAAACTCACATTTTTTCCCCTTTCAAATCCAGAGGTAGCCGGGCATGAAGAGCTTATCTAGATTATTATAAATTCGGGATCAATTAACAAGGGGAACTCCTTTAACGGGGGACAATGGGGGGCATCCAAGACCCACGATATGCCAGGGGGCGCAGTGGGGGTGCCCAGAAAACCTCTGGGCCCAGCTCTGCCTCTCCGCCAGGCCTACCTCCCAGGGTTGTTGTTGTTGTGGCAGGCATAGAACGGGGGGGGGGGGGCGATCCCAGCACATGGCTACCTGGAAGAAGCGGGGCTCCAATTCCTCTGAATTGTTTTGGAGACGACTTCAATGGTAGCTATATCAGGAGGAGGGAGAGGAGAGGAGGAAGAGATGAAAGGAATGAGAGGAGGAGGAGGAGAGGAAAGGAGGGGAGGGGGGGAAGCGCCCCTTCCTTCAGAGGAGCCCACCTTCCCCCCCCCCCGCCGGAAGGGGGGGGGGGGGGGGCTTGGGGGGGAGGCCTTGCTGGCCCTGGTGAACAGCCCCAAACCCCGCGGGGCAAAGCGCTCCTCCTCCACCCCCCCCCATCATCCCAGGACCCCCAAACCCGGCGCGCACCTGGCCGGCCGCTTTGGCTCCGCCTCCTCTTCCTCCTCCGGCTGCTTCTGCGCGGCTAAGGTCGGCCCGCCCGCCCGCCTCTGGGCGGCGGAGGCTCCGGAAGCGGCATCGGCAAGGCCGGCCCTCCGTCCTTCCCGCCGGCGCGGCTCCTGCTCCGCCGCCAGGAGAAGAAGGGAGAGCGGCACCTTGAAGGCCCCGCAAGGGAGGAAGCTTCGGGGTGGGAGTCTCTTCCTCCTTTTGTCCTCCTTCTCTCCTTCTCCTTTTCCCTCTCCTCCTCTGCCTCCTCCTTCCTCTCCCCCTCTTCTTTTCATTTTCCCTCTCTTATCCTCTTCTTCTCTTCCTCTCCTCCTTTTCCCTACCTTTTCCCATCCTTTTCTCCTCCTCTGCCTCCTACCTCTCTTCTTCCTCCTCTTCTCCTCCTCTCCTTCTTTCCTTTCCCTCTCTTTTTCTCATTCTCTTCTTTCTACTTTTCCCTCTCCTCTTCCTCTCTTCTTCTTTCTCCTTTTCCCTACTTCTCCCTCTCCTTCTTGTCCTTTCCTTCTCTTCCTCATCCTCTTTTCTCCTCTTTCTCCTTCTGTCTCTTCTTCTCCCCTCCTCCATCTCTTCTCCTTCTCCTCCTATTCGTTCCTCTTTTTCTTCCTCCTTCCTCTCCTCCTCCCTCCTTCTGCCCCATGCCTCTACAGTTCCTGCCTGTCCCTGGAGCCCAGACCTGGGAAAGGTTGACCCACCAAGCCAGGGACATCCTCTGACCCAGAACATAGAAAATGGAATTGTGGGTTGGAAGGGACCCTGGAGGTCCTCTAGCCCAACCCCTTACTCTAATATGAGAGGCCATGTGACATTCCGGATAAGCGGCTGTCCGTTCTCTTCTTCAAAACCTCCAGTGATGGAAACTCCCACACTTTGGGGAGACTTTCCTTGACTCTGCCACTATTTCTGGAAGAGCCTCTTTTCCCAATCAAACTTAGACCTTCGGATAAAATGGATCTGCCTGAAAAGATCCCACCAGATTCCTGATTTTGGAGCCGGACTCTTGCACGGGAGCTGGCTGACCCCTCTCTCTTCGGCCTTCGGCCCACCTAACAGGGAAACATCTGCCAAACATCCCATTTCCTGCATATTCCACAACTGGCCTTATTTTGGGGGGGGGGGGTCCATTGCCATTTTCTATGTCCACAACCTCCAGTGAAATCTAACCTAGTTAGCAGTAGACCAAGATAAGCAGGTCACGCCAAGGGGGGTGGTTCAAGTCAGCTTGCAAAATACACATTTTTAACTGCAGAACACAGCTTGTTTTTAGCTGAAGGAGTATCTAGGATAGGTTACCACTAGGTGACAGCAAATAGACGCTAAAAAACAGTGATCTACTTGTGCCATCTGGTGGAAGAATTGGTCATGACATGCAGCAGTCTTCACCACCTGCATCTGGGGAGGGGGTGGGGGAAGAGAAATTGGGCTAATTTTTCCAATACGGGTAGTCCTTGAATTACGACCACAATGGAGCCCAAACATTTATGTTGCTAAGTGCGACCTTTCTTAAGTGGGTTTTGCCCCATTTTAACGACCCACCCTGCCACAGTTGTTAGTGAATCATTGCAATTGTTAAGTTAGTAACGATTGTTAAATGAATCTGATTTATCCATTGACTTTTGCTGGGTGCTGCAATAGTCGTAAGTATGAAAAATGGTCATAAGTCACATTTTTTAGATAGGTGGGTTAGTAGGTGGATGGTAGACAGAGATTGATTGATTTGACATGACATTAAGAATTGTTTGGTAGTAAAAACTTCATTTGTTCTTTTTAGATAGAAAGATAGATGATAGATGATAGAGATTGATTTGACATGACATTAAGAATTGTTTGGTAATAAAATCTTCATTTCTTTTAGATAGAAAGAGCTAGATGATAGATAGATAGATAGATAGACAGACAGACAGACAGACAGACACTGATTTGACATGACATTAAGAATTGTTTGGTAATAATAAAAACTTCATTTGTTCTTTTTAGATAGAAAGAGATAGATGATAGATAGAATTATTTTCTGTGATGTTGTAACTATGATCAGTCACTAAGTGAACTTTGGTAAGTTGAGGGATACCTGTGTTTGCCCAAGGATGTATTTTACTCTTTCTAAAAATATAAACCCTTTTCTGTTAATCCAGATAATTTTGTAATACTCAGATTAATAATGGGACAATAATAAAGGAATAAGCACTGAAATGTTTTTTTCCTATGTCTTGTTTTTTCTTTTTCTTGCAGCTTTTGCCTTTTTCCAACACATTATCTCCACAATGTTCTTCTTCAATTTCTTCTTTTTCTTGGCCTTTTTGCTTTCTCTGCAAAAGAAATTGAATAAATAATTGTGACATGGAAGGGTGAAAGAGATGAGGAAATGGCATTAAATAAATTAACCCTGCGATGAAATTACAAATCCTTGGAACTGTGTGTGCTTTCCCAACGGGCAAAAATATCCGCTGGAAACTCAATTGTCTGGTTTGCCCAAAATGTTAAGCCAAAGTGGGGTTAACCCAGATATAAGAGATTTATTTAATAAACCACGGCTGTACAATGAAGAGTCATGGATAGGAGGGAATATTTATAGCTCAGGGTTGAACTGTGGGGTTCCTTGGGGCTCCCTGTGCTGGGTTGTTTCCTTGCAGACATTTCATGACCCAACTAAGTAACATCATCAGTGCTAGAAGGGAGTGGGCTTTAGTGCAGGTATCTAATGCAGCATGTAGCACTCATGATGTTACATAGTTTGGGTAATGAAACGTCTGCAAGGAAACCAGCAAGCGCAAAGAGCACCAAGGATCCCACAATTCTCCTCCTCCTCCTCCCTGCCAACTCCCCTGCCTTCTAGCACTGATAATGTTACCTAGTTTGGTCGTGAAATTTCTGCCAAAAAGCAACCCAGCTCAGAGAGCACCAAAGACCCTACTGGTAAAAATAAAAATAGCCTAATCAAGGAACCACCAAGACCTCTCCCATCAATGCTGACAGGGCACTCACTGTTGACAGAGAGCAAACCCCACACTCCCTTCCAGCATTGATGATGTTCCCCAGTTGGGTCATGAAATGTCTACAAAAAAACAACCAAGCTCAGAGAGCACCAAGGACCCTATAGTTCTCCTCTCTGCAAATCCCACCTCCTTCGGGCACCTATGACGTTACTTAGTTTGGCTCATAAAACGTCTACAAGAAAACCACCAAACTTGGACAAGCACCAAGGACCCAACAAGGAAGAGCCCAAAAGAGCCGGCCTCTTTTTTGCCAGATCAGCAGGCCAACAAATTCCCGCCATTAAACTTACCGGTCAACTCTGCAGGTCCTTTGCCGATTTGGACACGTGGTGCGTTTGTGATCGGCTTCACCGCAAACGAAGCATCCAGCCTGAGCTCCTTTGCAAGGGTGAGCGGGGAGAGCGCAGCGATTGCAGATGCTACAGTGGAGCCAGGCTGCCAAAAGAAAGGAAGGATTCCGTCCTCAATGAAAAGCAGCAATCTCTTCTGACCCAAGCCTTGTTCAAATTAAACAAGCACAAACTGTGCATAAAAGCAAACCTTTTTTAATGCGGCGCTGGGAATTCTGTGTATTCCCAGCCAAGAGTCATTTAAACCTAATTGTCCGATATCAAAAGCCAGCCTTTCAAGGCTGACAAGAACAGAAAAATAATTACTGATTAAATATCCACCGACAGAAGTTGCAAAAACAAACCGGGGTAAGCAGGGCTTCAACAAAGACTCTTGAGTCTAAAGAACTTCTTTGCTTCCTGCAAAGAGCACATCCCCAAGGGCTGGCTTTTATCCCTAATGGGAGGGGCCATCACCTTGCAGCCTTACTCCCGAGTCACCCTTGCTGCTTCAGCTGCTCTTTCCTTCGAGCAGCCCTGTGCGCACACGCACTGGGCACAGGCTCCTCGGGTGGCTATTCATCACTGCTGCCAGCCTCCACAATCTCCGAAGGCAGCACTCCACTCCCTGATGTCCCCATCCCTGCATCACATGCAGGCCCCTCATCTGAGTCCTCGTTCTCCGAGACCTCAGCCATCCACATCTGCTGCTGGCGAACCACAACACAATAAAGCATTTGGATCGTTGCGGCCCCTATTAATCAGCATGCAAATTTGGGGAGCTGAAGTCTGCAAGTCTTAAAATTGCATGCTTTGATAAACAGGGCCTTAGAAGGACTGCATTGAACGACATAAAAAAAAATCTTCTAGAATATACAATAAAATGTACAATAAAATGTTTCAGTATGTTGTGGTCAGTCGGTGGTCTGCGGAGCTGGCAGCAGAGTCAAATAGTGGGAAGGAACAGGGGCTGGTCCTGGAGTCTGGGGTGGGCTCAGACGACAGATCTGCATCCGACACAGAGATGGGGCCAGAGAGAGTTACGTGCCGACTTTGGAGAATCTGACATCAGCGAGGCAGAGGAACAAGAAGAGCCTGTTCCCAGTGCGTGCTTGCACAGAGCTGCCAGAAGGCAAGAACAGTTCAGACAAAAGGGGCGACTCGGGAGTAAGGCTTGGAGATGATTGGCCCCTCCCATAAGACATAAAGGAGGAGCAAAGGGACATGAGCCTTTGCAGGAAGCAATTTTTGTTCTTTCTGGTTGGTTTAGACTCTGAAGCCCCATGTTGACTTTGTGGTCCATTTGGCCTTGTACAGCTAATTTAGTCGTTGGCAGCATTTCAAGGGAGATAAAGGTGGGTGCTTATCAGCCTTACCCCAAAGGACTGTGGCAAACTGTGAACAGTCTGTTGGACTGTTCACAAACTCTTTGGGACTCTTTACCGGCTGTGAATGCATATAATTCACAGCCATTGAAATAATTTTTAAAAAAAAGGTTTTTGGGAACAGTGTGTGATTGTTATTGTCTCAGGAAGCCTTGGTCAGAACACAGTAAATCCCCAGACCCAAATATGAGAAAATTCCTGTTGCTGTTTCCAGACCCTTTGGAAACTATAATTAACCAAGATCAAAAGGAGGTCAAATTTTCTAAGAAGATATCCACCGATCTCAGTTAAGGGGGTCTGTTTTGTGACTGGGCCAGAGGCTGAGTCATCTTACCCCAAAGTAAAACATTAAAACTTTTTTTAATGGCCGTTTCATCTTGAATTCTCCTGATCCCTATAAAGATGGTATTTAAACACACACACACACACACACACACACACACACACCACCAACAACAACTTACAGGGTTTTACACATTTTTTGCAGAGATTACAATGTGTCCAACGTCTGCCATCCTATTGCAAGGAAGAAAAACATGTTAACTTTGATGTAGATGAAAGAACGAAAGTATCATTTACCATCAAATTATTACAAGTAGTTCTCAACTTACAAACACGACTAAGCCCAAATTTTCTGTTGAGAAGAAACAACTAGACACAAGGACAGTTCTCCCCCGAATGCCATCAGTCAGCTAAACAAATAATTCCCTCAACAGTCTAACTATTTACTAAGACTGTATTACTATTATTCTTCTCTTCCTTCCGATTACCTGTCTCTTCCAACTTACAACTATAACCGTGTTGCTTGTATCTTTATGATTAATATTGTTTCATTTAGTTTCCTAGTACAATTGCTTATTTAGTATCCTATGACTATCACTAAATGTTGTATCTTATGATTCTTGATGAACGTATTTTTTAATGTACACTGAGAGCTTCTGCACTGAAGACAAATTCCTTGTGTATCCAACCACACTTGGCCAATATTCTATTCTATTCTATTCTATTCTATTCTATTCTATTCTATTCTATTCTATTCTATTCTATTCTTTATTCCAATATTGTATTCTACTCTGCTCTATTCTTTATTCCAATATTCTATTCTATTCTAATCTAATCTAATTCTATTCTTTATTCCAATATTCTATTCTATTCCACTCCATTCTATTCCATCCCATTCCACTGCATTCTATTCCATTCTATTCTATTCTCTTCCATTCTATTCCATGCCATTTTTCACACAGCTATCTCTTCCTAACTCCAAGCTATAACTTTGACACAAAGTTCTCCTTGCTCTTTTCTAGCAAAGTGAAAACAAAGAAATCCATCCATCTGAAGACAACATGTTGTAGCCATGGTGTAGGGATATCAGCATCCTGATGTCTGAATTCTGCCTCAACCCCAATCCATTGAAAAGCAGGAGAACTAACTTGAGGAGCAACCAACCATCGCAAGAGATTGTTGCCAGGGCAGACTCACTTTTGAAGTACAGGAATGGCAGGTGTCACAGTGCCGGTTATCGTTGCTGACATATCGCTGACAGAGAGGGCAAAACCTGATGGAGACAAACCAGTGAGAAGGTTTTGAGAAAGGATCTGGCTAATCCTGACTAAGTATCATGCCCCTGTTGGAGTCTGAATCCGAGAAGGAAGACAAACAGCTGACAGGGAGTGGGAGTGTGGCTCCGTTGGCTGTGGAGGAAACTGGGGAAGGGCAAAGTCCAGCTGGGCAGAGCAGGGAGAGGTAGAACAAGGGAGAGGGAGTTCAGAGGAAGACCCAGGCCCAGCCACTCTTCATCCTAGGGCAAGCAGGGAGGAATGGAGAAGGGAGCAACGTGGGTTGCATGGCTTATGGGGGAGGAAAAGGCCCTGATTCCCTTCATTAGCCATACCTGGGAATGAGAGTTTAAAAGAGATGCAAGCTGAGAGCAGCGTCTGCTGGGAACAAACGTGAGTTTATCTTGTGTTGACTTATCTGTGTTCCTGGTGTCTTCCCAACTGGTTGGATTTATTGCCGTGTTACTTCACTTCTGGAACTCCTTATCGTGCCCTGCTGGATTTATTGCCTTATCTTGCTTTGTTGGATTTATAGTTTTTATAGTTTTCTGTTTACAATGTTTTAGACTGGACTATCTGCAGCCAAAGCCTATTGCAGGTTCCAGGGAGAGTTTTTCTCCAAGCCGGAAGGTAACCGGAACCACGTTGGAGCTAATAAAGGGACCCCTTACATTACCTGGCTGGGTTGTCTTTGTGCCACGCCCCGTGTCATTACAAAGAGGCTTGGTAAGTCAGGGCTCCCTAATCCCTGGTCCGTGGAACCACACCGGGTCATGGCATGCCAGAAACTGGGCTGCCAAACCAGCAAAGTAGCATCTGGGGGATGCAGGCAACACAGGAAACCATATCCCTTCCAGTCCACAGAAAAACCTCTTTCTGTGGAACCGATCTCCAATGCCCAAAAGGTTGGGGGCCACTGTGGTAAGCTACATCAGTGGGTTTTATAGATAATTTGAAAATAATTTGTTCTATTGAGCAAAGGGTTTACCTGTATCCTTCTTCTGCAGGAAGAACTATTGAACGTGGGGATAGGTTTGTAAAAATACGAACTGGGGATTGTTTGCGGCCTCTTTTCCCGTGCTTATATAGCGCGTGGTTGTCATAATCAACCTAAAAAAAATAAAAATAAAAGCAGGAGTCATTAACAAAAGGGAGGCTGATAAACCTTCCAGGGTAGTAGAGGGAAGTCACAAAGCAGGCACCTCGTCCCGATAAAACCCCTTTTATTTCGGTTAAAGGGAATTCCTCTCCAGCAAAGTCCCGGCCAACAATCTTTCAAGAGATTTCACAACTACAGACCTTGATCAGGCTTGGAGAGCTGCCAGGCCAATAGCTTCCAAACGCCACACTGTAGCAGCAATTACTTGGCAAGAAGTCAGGAACAGATCTTCACCCTAATAAATTGAACTAATTGTCCCCTGAGAACACCACTTCCCATTTGCTCCTCTTTTATTCCCTATGGGAGGGGCCGTTCACCACCCTCCTGAGCCTTTACTCCCGAGTCGACCCTTGTTCCTTAGCTGTTCCCTTCTTCTAGCAGTTCTGCACATGCGCACACTGGGAACAGGCTCCAGCTATTCTTCTTCCCCACTGATCTCCAATTCTGAAGACAGCTGATAACTGTTGGATGGCCCTGGCCCCAACTCTGCCTCCAATGCAGAGCCCTCGTCAGAGCCTTCCCCAGACTCCAGGACTGGCCCATGTTCCTCCCCAACCTCCTCACTGTCCGAGTCTGCCACCATCACCATTGGCCACTGGTGGGCCACAACAGCCATGTTAGGATTCTGAAGGACAATGTTGGGAAGACAAGAGTCCCAATGGCCTGTAGGGAGCTTATGGGAAACCTGGGTTGATTGCATGACCAGCTGGCATAATTGCTTCATAGTTAGCTTTGGGAATAGGTAAATGTACTTTAAAACAGAGCCACCACTCTCTTGGCTCCTATACTGAGGATTATTTTATAGGGATTATGATCCATTTTCTTATTGGGTCAGTGCAAGATTTTATCAGAAATGTTCTAAAGTAGCCACATCTTTTCCTTGCATCAGTCCAAATCTTCCTTGGAGACAAAAAATTATTATATATATATATTTAGGAAAAGAAAAGGACAGATTCAATTGATGGTTCAGCACAAACCTAAACAAAGCAGTTCATAATCAGAAGCAGAGAGATTCCAGAAGTCATAAAGAAATTGGCACAAAAAGTTTACAGATTTTGATCGAGAGCTCTTTGACCTTACCTGATAATCCAACATTGTGAAACTTGGAAAAAATTCAAGAATGCGTGGCTCAAAAAAATAGGGAAATATCCAAAGGATGGGTAACTCTTTGCTAGTAATAGATCCTAGGGAGGCAAAGAAGGAGGTAAGAGATATACGTACCATTCACAATATGTTTGAAAAATAGATGTAAAAATAGATACAAAAAGAGATATAAAATAGGCATAAAATGATATAAAATAGATATAAATAAATTTATGTAAATAAAAAATAAAATTCTGCAAGGAACAACACAGCAAAAACGCTTATTATCTTTGCAAACTATTTAGGGCTAAAATGATCTATTTTGCAGAAGAAACCTTGCAGCCCGCTCTGAATTGTGGCATGCTAGTTGAAAAACTCTTAATGAGTTCTCAATAGAAGACAGCCATTGCAGCTGTGGTCCTTTCTTACATCATGTCAAAATGGCCTGCAATGCCCTAGCTTAGAGCAGCATCCTGAAGGGAGAAGCTGAAACAGGTTATGGTCCAAGATGGGAGGGCTCTGTAGCTATTTTCTCAGCCCTCTTTCCTGCTTTGTTTAAGTGCCTCAGTTACCTGCACCTCCTCCTGAGCTCCACATGGCCATCAGTTTTTGGAAACTAGAAGCCAGCGCCTCCACCAGGCCTCCAAAGGGGGGGTCAGCCACCAGGACCGCAGGACCGCCTTGGTCTTCCTGCAGGAATTCCTCACAAACACGGGACGCCGCCTGCAAGAGAGCCAGAGAAGGCTCAGTTTCTGGAGATCTGGCCTCTTGAGAGTCTCACTCTTTTAAAGGGGGTCTTTTAACTATCTTATATGCAGAACTAGCTCCATACCCGTGCTTCGCTATGAAACTATGTGGTAGGGCTTAGTTTTTGGGGAGGAAAATAAAGAAGAAAAAAATTCTGCCTCGGCCTACCAGCATCCATCGGTATTCATCTGGCTAGCGTCCTGTCAGTGTGTGAGAGTTGAGGGCTGTTTGGAAACTGAAACAGTATTTGCTGGGTGAGCAAGGAGACAGCAAGGAGCCTGGGCGTGGCTTAGCTCAACTGTTCAATAAAAGCTGCTTGGTGCTCTGAAACTGAAACTCTTCTCCTCTGCTTGTGTTTTGCATTTGGAAGAGATTTCTTTTCAGGTGGAGAAGGGGAGTAGAACTCCTCAGCATCAGAGCGTGTTAATAGTAATAACAATATAAGATATACTAAATGCTCTGATGGTCATTTCGAACAATCCTTTCTTAGTGAGCCCCTAGAAGCCAAGAGGAACATACAGGTGAAACTCAAAAAATTAGAATATCGTGCAAAAGTTCATTTATTTCAGTAATGCAACTTAAAAGGTGAAACTAATATATGAAATAGACTCATTACACGCAAAGCAAGATAGTTCAAGCCGTGATGTGTCATAATTGAGATTATGGCTTACAGCTCATGAAAACCCCAAATCCACAATCTCAGAAAATTAGAATAGTGTGAAAAGGTTTTATATTCTAGGCTCAAAGTGTCCCAGTCTAATCAGCTAATTAAGCCATAACACCTGCAAAGGGTTCCTGAGCCTTTAAAAGGTCTCTCAGTCTGGTTCAGTAGGAAGCACAATCATGGGAAAGACTGCTGACCTGACAGTTGTACAGAAAACCATCACTGACACCCTCCATAAGGAGGGAAATAAGGTAATTGCAAAAGAAGTTGGATGTTCCCAAAGTGCTGTATCAAAGCACATTAATAGAAAGTTATGTGGAAGGAAAAAGTGTGCAAGAAAAAGGTGCACAAGAAGCAGGGATGACCGCAACCTGGATTGTCAGGAAAAGGCCATTCAAAAGTGTTGGGGACTTTCACAAGGAGTGGATGGAGGCTGGAGTCAATGCATCAAGAGCCACCACACACAGACGGATCCTGGACATGGGCTTCAAATGTATTCCTCTTGTCAAGCCGCTCCTGAACAACAAACAATGTCAGAAGCGTCTTACCTGGGCTAAAGAAAAACAGACCTGGTCTGTTGCTCAGTGGTCCAAAATCCTCTTTTCTGTTGAGAGCAACTTTTGCATCTCATTTGGAAACCAAAGACCCAGAGTCTGGAGGAAGAATGGACACTGCACATACTGCAAGATGCTTGAAGTCCAGTCTGAAGTTTCCACAGTCTGTGTTGATTTGGGGAGCCATTTCATCTGCTGGTGTTGGTCCACTGTGCTTCATTAAGTCCAGGGTCAACGCAGCCGTCTACCAGGAGATTTTGGAGCACTTCATGCTTCCTTCCGCAGACGAGCTTTATGGGGATACTGACTTCATTTTCCAGAACTTGGCACCTGCCCACACTGCCAAAAGCACCAAAACCTGGTTTAATGACTGTGGGATTACTGTGCTTGATTGGCCAGCAAATTTGCCTGATCTGAACCCCATAGAGAATCTATGGGGCATTGCCAAGAAAAAGATGAGAGACATGAGACCGAACAATGCAGAAGAGCAGAAGGCCGCTATTGAAGCATCCTGGTCTTTCATAACACCTCAGCAGTGCCACAGGCTGATAGCTTCCATGCCACGCCACATTGAGGCAGTAATTGCTGCAGAAGGGGCCCAAACCAAGTACCGAGTACATGTGCATGCTTATACTTTTCAGAGGTCCGATATTGTTCTATGTACAATCCTTGTTTTATTGATTGCATGTAATATTCTAATTTTCTGAGATTGTGGATTTGGGGTTTTCATGAGCTGTAAGCCATAATCATCTCAATTAAGACAAATCATGGCTTGAACTATCTTGCTTTGCATGTAATAAGTCTATCTCATGTATTTGGTTCACTTTTTAAGTTGCATTACTGAAATAAATGAACTTTTGCACGATATTCTAATTTTTGGAGTTTCACATGTACGTGCCCAATTTCAAACTTGTAGGCTTTACGGTTCTGGAGATTGTGATGATGCGTGAGGGGTATTTTGCTTTTATATAGAGAGAGTTGGAAGGTACTTTAGAGGTCATCTAGTCCAACTCCCTGCCCAAACAGGAGACCCTATCCTATTCCAGACAAGTGACTGTCCAGTCTCTTCTTAAAAACCTCCAGCTGAAGCACCCACATCTTCTGGAGGTAATTAGTTCCACTGATTAATTGTTCTGACTGTCAGGAAATTTCTCCTTAGTTCCAGGTGCTTCTCTCCTTGATTAGTTTCCATCTGTTGCTTCTTGTCCTGCCTTCAGGGGCTTTGGAGAATAATTTGACCCCCTCCTCTTTGGGGCAGCTCCTTAAATACTGGAATAATGCTACCATGTCACCCCTAGTCTTTCCTTTCTGTAGACTAGCCATACCCCGTTCCTGCAACTGTTCTTCCTGTGTTTTACTCTCCAGGCCTTTAATTGCCTTAGCTGCTCTTCTCTGCACTTTTTTTTTCCAAAGTCTCAAACATCTTTTTTGCAATGTGGTGACCAAAACTGGATGCAGCATTCCAGGTTGGCCTTACTAAGGCTTTATAAAGCGGTACTAATACTTCATGTGATTTTGATTCTACGCCTGTACAACCAAGGATTGCATTAGCTTGAATACACCGTATTAACTGATACCTTTAACCAAGGGTCTTCAAACTGGACAGCTTTAAGACTTGTGGGACTTCAACTCCCAGAATTCCTGAGTTAGCATGACTGGAGGAGGAGGAATTTGGGGAGTTGAAGCCCACAAGTCTTGAAGCTGCCGAGTCTGAAGACACCTGCCTTTAACTTCTTCATCAGGGCACATGTATTAATGGCAAGCAGAGTCCTCTGAAGGGTTCAGGAACTGTCGGTCACTCCTTGAATATCCCACCACCGCTGCACCAGCTTGGGGGGCGGAGAGGGGGGGAGGGGACACTGGTAAAACGTGCATGAAACTTGACTGGCCCTTACCTCTCCAGCAAAGAAATAATGGTTGAACATGTTATAGTGACAAAAGCCCTCCTTGGGATAGAACTGCGAATACCTGTAAAGGAATGGTTTCTTATTAGGTTTACACCTGAGATTTCAGCAGTCAAAATAGAGGTGGGCGATCTGTTGAACTCGGTGGATAAAAATGCCTCAGCTGCTTTCTCCCTTAGCGTTCAGCTGCTCCAATGTCTCCTAAAAGTCCATCTATCTGACTTTCCTTCCTTCCTTCACCTTCCTTCCTTCCCTCTCCTTTTTTTCCCCCTTCTCTTCTTTTCCCTTCTTAGGTTTTTTTTCCTCTTCCCCTCTCCTCTCTTCCATTTTTTCCTCCCTTTTCTTTTTTCCACCATTTCCCCCCATTCCACTTCCCCTTCCTCCTTCCCTCTTCCTTTCTTCCCTTCTTCCTTCCTTCCTTCCTTCCTTCCTCTTCCTCTTCCATCAACTCATTCTTCTTTCCCCGTGTCTATGGGGATTCTCCATCATTCAGGTCAGGGTTGACCCAATGTTGCTTTTCAAAAGACAACTGGATTTTCTTGATTTTTTTTTGCTTGAAAACATTGTCATCCAAGAAACTACTTCAGTTCTCCCCTTCTTCCCCTTCCTCTTCCCTTCCCTTCTTCTCTATTTCAATTCCCCTTCTTCTTCTTCAAGGGCTCGGCCAATTGGTGTCAGAAACCGGACTGCCATGAGCATCCATGTTCCTTACAATCTCAGACATTGGGGGGGCGGGGGGGCTAATTAAGTTATAAGAAATATGTACTATTATACCATTACTAAGTGTTGCATCTTATGTTTCTTGATGAATGTATTTTATTTTTTCTTTATGTACACTGAGAGCTTCTGCACAAAAGACAAATTCCTTGTGTGCCCAATCACACTTGGCCAATAAAGAATTCTATTCTATTCTAATTTCTATTCTATTCTAATTTCTATTCTATTCTATTCTATATTCTATTGTATTCTATATTCTATTCTTTCTATTCTAATTCTATTCTATATCCTATTCTATTCTATATTCTATTCTATTCTATTCTTATTCTATTCTATTCCATTCTCTATTGTATTTTTTATTCCTATATTCTATTCTAATTGTAATTCTATTCTAAATCTATTCTAAATTCTATTCTATTCTAATTCCCTTCTATATTCTATTCTTTCTATTCTAATTTCGATTCTATTCTATTCTATTCTTCATTCTCCTATTCTACTTTACTCTACTCCATTCTATTCTATGTCGGTAGGCTCTTTTATAGATCACTTATTCCTATTAATAGCTGAGAAAACAATTCATTAGAAGGATACATCAGAGGGAATCTACATAGAGGTAGTCCTTGCCTTACAAAAATTTGTTTAATGACCGTTCAAAGTTATGGCACCGAACAAAATGAATTATGACCGTTTTTTTCACCCGATCGTTGCAGGATCTCCAAGGGTCATGCTTGGCAAGTGACTCATTTTTACGACATTTGCAAAGGGAAGCCAAATTTACGTGATAGCCAGGTTACTAATTGAATTGCAGGGATTCATTTATGTGAGGGAGTTCCTTGATTAGGAAACTCTGTGCCAAGAAAGGTTGGAAGGTAAAGGTTCCCCTCCTTGCACCTACGTACTAGTTGTTTCCGGCTCTAGGGGGCAGTGCTCATCTCCGTCACAAAGCCGAAGAAGAGCAAGCGCTGTCCAAAGATGTCTCCATGGTCAAGTACCACCAAAGGGGTTCCTATTTTTCTACTTGCATTTTTTTTTACGTGCTTTCAAACTGCTAGGTTGGGACAAGAAGCTGGGACAAATAATGGGAGCTCACTCCGTTACGTGGCGCTGGGGATTCAAATCGCCAAATCGCCGACCATTTCTGATCGACAAGCTCGGCGTCTTCGCCGCCGAGCCACCGCGTTCCTAGAAAGGTTGTAAAACGGAGCAAAATTCACTGAACGGCCGTTTTCACGTAGCCACAGAAAAATTGGGTGACTGTAGGTTGAGAAGGACCTGCCTAGGGATGACACAGTGGAGAAGCACGGAAACAAAGCAACTGCTGGAAAGAGGAAAAACTCTCGGGGAAGAGAGGGCAGCATCCGCATCAATCCCTTAATAAAAACCTCACCGGAAATCAATATCGAGCAAAAGACTCTTCATCGAGATCTTCTCTTCCAACTGGATCAGTTCATGAAGCCTGAAATTGATCAAGGAGAACATCAACCTAGAACCAAGGAGAAACTTCCTAACGGAGAGGACAATTAACTAGTGGAAGGGCTTTACCCTCCAGAAGTTGTAGGTGCTCCATCAGTGGAGGTTTTTAAAGAAGAGATTGGGCAACCATTTATCTGGAATAGTATACCGTGTTTCCCCAAAAATAAGACCTTGACTTATATATTTTTTTTGCCACCAAAAAGGCAATAGGTTTTATTTTGGGGGGGATGTCATCCACTGAGTAACCTCACTTGCACTTGTCGCCCCTGGCCTCCTTTTCGCTGTCAGAGGCCTTCAGGAACTTCTTCTGGAGCTAGCAAGGCTTTCATGAAGGCCTCTGCAGCAGGTAAGAGTGATCTGGATCCATCAAGCTTTGTTATCAGCTCCAGAGACCTTCAGGAAAGCCTTGCCAGCCTTGCTGGCCTTTAGAAGAAATGAGCCAGCAAGGCAGGTGTCGGGATGCGCAAGGCCTGGCTACAACTGTCCAAAGGTAAGTAGTAGGGCAGCTTCATTCCCCCATCCCCACCCTAGCTTAACTTTTACCCGTCCACTCTGGAGTGGGCAGGATCTTCATTAGGGCTTATTTTGGGGGGTAGGGCTTATATTGGGTGCATGTGTAAAAAAAAATCAAGCTAGGACTTACTTTCAGGGTAGGTCGTATTTTCAGGGAAATGGTAGGATCTCTTGCCTGAGCTGGGAGTTGGACTAGAAGACCTTTAAGGTGTCCCTTCCAACTCTGTTCTTCTGCAACTTTGGCCCCATGTTTTATTCCAAGGGCAAAGGCTAAAGGCCATTCGTTGGTTAAGGTCAACTACGGTGGGAGGGAAACACTTAAGAGCTCACCTTGGAGTGCCAACACAAAGCACCCTTCGGAAACCCTGCGCCACAAGAAGATCCAACAGGAAGTGGCAACTTCTATCGGTGAAGAGATACTGTGCGTTGGTCTTCTTGTTCTCCAGAGCACTGAGGAGTTGAGTAGGTCTTCTCAGCTGAGCCGCTGAGATATCAGAAAGTACTGGATGGCCAGAGTGTCTTTCCCATTCAGATATCAACAGGAGCTGTTGACATTCTTGACAAAACTTCCTTTTCGGTGGCGGAAGAGCGACAAACTCCTTGTACCTTATAGCAAAAAAGTCACAGGTTTATTGGCATTGCCTTGAAATTCCTGCCTTTTAATTCCCCCCCCCCAAGTTTTTTTTTATTTCAATCTACACATACACAACAATACATTAACAGTGTGGTATCAATATATCACACATTTTTTAATATAGGCGAACTTAATAACACCAATCCTATCTCTTAATACTCATATTCACATTAAATCAAAATCCTTCCCTGCTTACTTTCAACATTTCAGTACTCTCTCCTAGTGCCAGCCACCAAATCAGTTAAACATACTTCATGTCATTATTCAATTTCCTCCCCAATTTTGTTTTATTTTTAACTGAAAAATTCTCATTTGGCAAGAAGTATGGTTCCAGGTTTCACATCTCAATACAAACATGACTATAGTTGCCTATTCATTTTGTTTGTTTAATTTCATATCACAATAACCTTATTCGTATTAAATATTAAACTTATCCAATTCCAATTCATGTTATAACTTATTTCATTTTTCTTAGGATATTCTAAAGTTCCTGACTTTTAATTGAAGTGCCCATCCATTTACCGTGTTTCTCCAACAATACGGCCTCCACCAATAGGAAGCATGATTTCTAGGTATGAGGTGAAATTAAGCCCCGCCCCCCAAATTTAGGCCTATTTAAACCATGCGCTTCCCTGCCATTTCTCACATCATTCGTTAGAACTACACGAGGTGAAGAGAAATGGGGGGGAAGGGCGGGGGGGATGGGGAGAAAACTTGCCTTTAGGAGTGGCCTGCAGGTAGCCTAGGCTAGAATAACCCGATAGCCGATAGAAGCTCCCTGAAGGCAGAGTCCCCAGCCGCCTCAGGGTGTGGCGTGGCTACCTATGCCCCCTCGCTTTTAGGGCAGTCTCTTTCGGGTGATGGAAGCTCCCCAAATGCAGTCACCAGCCACTTCGATCGGCCGGTAGAAGCGGCCTCGGGGTGTCTGCACACACACACTCCCCTCGCCGCGAGGCCACTTCTATCGGCAGACGAAAGCTCCCTTGAAGGCAGAGTCCCCAGCCGCTTCAGGGAGAGGCATGGCTACCTGTGTCCCCTCGCCTTTCAGGCAGTCTCTTTTGGGCGATGGAAGCTCCCCAAATGCAGTCACCAGCCACTTTGATCGGCCGGTAGAAGCGGCCTCCACGACTCTCTCAAAGAATGCAAATGACCAGCTGCCTGCAAGGAGTATAAAGCCTTCCCTTCCCCACCATCCAGTAAAGAGCTGAAGAAACTTCTTGGAGGAGAAGCGAAATGCTTTGCAACAAACAACAACAAGAAGAAAGTCCAGTTGCCTGTTGTGAAAAAAAGCACCTTGGGACAAGAGAAGTGATCAAATTTCCTTTCATTCTTCAGCTTTTAAAGAATTACTACAGGAACTTGAATATCTGTTTCATGTAACCCAGGAAAAGCATACTTAATTTTCAACTGATTAAGGAAAACTGTCTGGATTCCGCCAGTTCCCCCATTTAAATCCTGAGTCTCGAGCCAAACTTCCAAAACTTCAAAAGGATTTATTGGGAGTTAACATGTCCAGCACTGCCTGGGTGTAGCTGGCTCTGAGATACATAATTCCTTGTCACCCTTGACCCTGGTTTTCCCTCCACCCCCCGGGGTGTATCGTAATTCATATTCTCCAATGGGACATATCCATAGCCCAGAGTCATCAATCATGTTCTCCAGTTAGAATTTTGCACGGCAGAAACTTTGCTCACCTAGTTACTATCTCTGAAAAAAATTATGGAATGTACTTTTGGTTTCCAAGCTGCCACACTGCTCTTTCAAAATCCCTTTCCCCCCTCCCTTTCTTTAATTTTTTTATTGGACAAAGCCAAAAAACAAAAAGAAACATTAAAAACAATGAACGTACAATCCTCCTAACCCACTTACATTGCTAAATCACATAATAAAAATAGTGCATGTTTACATTCTATATAATATATATTTTTTTTTTTT
>NW_020769320.1:8505576-8521164 GCF_900518735.1 Pseudonaja textilis | reverse complement strand
GAAGGAAGGAAGTGAAATGAGGAGAAGAAAGGAAGCTGTGGTGGCATAGTGTTTAGTGGAGTGCCATATTGCAGACTAACTGCCCACTGCCAGAGGTTTGATCCTGACCAGCTCAAGGTTGACTCAGCCTTCCATCCTTCCGACGTGGGTCAAACGAGGACCCAGATTGTTGGGGGCAAAAGGCCAACTCTGTAAACCGCTTAGAGTAAAGCACCATGAAGCGGTATATAAGTCTAAGTGCTACTGCTAGTTCTTCCTCCCTCCCTCCCCAGTGGTTAAAATGCAGTATTGCAGGCTGTCTGTGCCCACTGCCAGCAGTTCGATCCTGACGCAACTTTCTGTCCTTCCAAGGTTGGTAAAATGAGGGCCCAGATTGTTGGGGGCAAGAGGCTGACACTGTAAACCACTTAGGGGGGGGGCTGCAAAGCGGGATATAAGTCTAAGGGCTATTGTTAACTCCCATTTTTTTCTATCGCCATTGTAACTCCAGTCACTAAACAAACTGTTGTACATCGAGGACTGCCTGTGTAGACAAATAAGATAAAAACTGATGCTATCGCAGTTAAATCTTTAAATAAGGCATCACATAAAAATAAAGGTGGGTGAGTAAGCAAAAGAACACACACACACAAACAAAACACATACACACCAACACACATACACAAACACAAAAACAAATAGACACACACAAACACAAACACACACATACACACAAAGACACACACAACAGTGACACAAACACACACAAACACACAAAAACAAACACACAGACACAAACACACACAAAAACGAACACACACACACAAACACTCACAAACACATAAACACAAACACTCACAAACACACAAACACAAACTCACACCCACGAGGTGCAAACTGTCCATCCTTAAGCTTCTTTAAACCCACGGGCTCCCTCTCCAGCTCTCTGCTGCCTACCTCGCGGGGTAGTTGTGTAAGGGGGCGGGACCAAAAAAAGGGCAACCGATCAATCTAATCATAGAATGACCTTGGAGGTCATCTAGTCCAACTCGAGCAGGAGCATCCAATCCCATGCCTCCCAGGCCTTCGCTCACCATGCGGGCACTCGGGTGCCGGGGCTGCGGTGGAATCGCGCTCCAGCACCACCGTCGCCACCTCAACCTCCGTCGAGGCCGCTTCCATCTCGGCTCGACGGTGCTCGACGGACGACCCCTCCGCTTCCCCAATCTCGCCAGCAGCCCCACCTCTAAACAGGAAACTCTCTTCCCTTTTCCTATCTCTAGGACATCGCCTTTCTCGCAGAGGCGACGCCCCGCCTCTTCCGGCTTCCTTTGGAACCCCTAGACCTTTAAATGGGTTGAGAAGCCGACTCCGCTTTGGGAAGCGGAAAGAGTCGTGGCGGGACGCGCCGTCCAGAAACGGAGAGATTTGATGCTATAAAAGGCCAAGCTGCAAAATTTCGCCCAAGTCGTCAATCTGATTTTTGCACTGAAAAAGACGCGGCTTGCATTTTTTTAAAAAATATTATTTCTTCGAATATCTTGCTGGGTGTTTAAGGAAACGGCTATTTTATTTTCTTGTTGCATCAATTATGACTGTGTTTCTCAAATCTTAGCAACTTTTAAGATGTCTGGACTTCAGCTCCCAGAATTCCCCATGGCTAGCTGGCTGGGGAATTCTGGGAGCTGACACCTAGGGTTAGGGTTGAGAAAGTTAAGAGGGTGTTAAGATTTATTTGCTTATTTATTTGCTAATTATTTTGCCATTGAAACGGGTTACGGCAGTGTTTTCCAACTTGGCAGATTTTTTTAGATTTAACAGATTAATAGAGCTGGAAGGGACGGTTGGAGGTCATCTTGTCCAACCCCCACCCAAGCAGGAGACGCTACACACCATTACTGGCAAATGGCTGTCCAGGGTCTTCATGAAAACCTCCAGTGATGGAGGAGGGAGGAAGGGAGAAATAGTAGAATAACAGAGTTGGAAGGAAGGAGGGAGGGAGAAAGAATAGTAGAATAAGAGTTGGAAGGAAGGAGAGAAAGGAGGGAAGAAGGGAGAATTAGAATTACAGAAGTGGAAGGAAGGAAAGCAGATTAAGAACTGGGAGGGACCTTGGAGGTCATCTAGTCCAACCCTCCCCACCCCCACTCACCCAAGCAGGAAACCCTACACCATTTCTGACAAATGGCAGTCCATTCTCTTATTGAAAGCCTCCAGGCATGAAGCTCCCACGACTTCTGAATGGGTGGATTTCAACTTCCAGAATTCCCTAGCCGGCATGGGAGTTGAAGTCCACCCATCTTAAAAAGCTGCCCGAGTTGGAAAAACACTGAGCTGCATGATTTAAATAAGGACAAGAATCGAACTCCCTAAATCGCATAAATCCTCAAATTTATTATTGATGTCTGAATTAACTCTAGCATCTTCCATCGGCAAAGGGACACATTTTGCTGGTTTGCCAGAGATTTCGTTGGCTACATGGAGTACAGGTTGTGGTGTGGTACAGTGGCTGAGGTGAAGCTCTCGCCTCACAATCTGGAGGCTGTGAGTTCAATCCTAAGTAGAGGCCAATATTACTCTCTCTCTGGGCAGAATGAGAATATATCTGCTGAACAAAAACTCCTCATTACCAACAGGAAGGGCATCCGGCCAGGAAACACTCAGCTCCATTCAGTGGTCAAGACTCCACCCCGCAAGGGATTATGGGGTCGTTAAATGATGTTTTGAGTACAGATATTCAGCTTTAAGACAATGGAGCCCCAAATCTGTCGCTCAGTGAGGCAGTCGTTAAGTGAATTTTGCCCCGGTTTTACCACCTTTCCCGCCAGTTGTGAAGTGAGTCACACAATTAGTCAGTGAATCTGGTTTCCTGATTGACTTTGCTTGCCAGGTCACAAACCTGTCAGATCACAGGACGAGGAGACACTGCAGCCATCATAAATCTGAATCCATCGCCAAACTTCTGGATTTGGGTCACATGATCGCGGGGATGGTCGTATGTACGAAAAATGGCCTTTAAGACATTTTTGGTGCCGTTATAACTTCAGTCACTAAATGAACAGTTCTAAAGTTGAGAACTACCTGTGAGTCTTTTAATTAATCAGGAGGGGGGGACAATGCAAATTAAAAGTTGGCATTTGGTTGTCTCACCTTTATTACAAATAACTCAATCAATCATTTATTGTCAAAGCACAACATGTGTATAATGAAATTGAAATGAGCCTCCTTGGTGCTGGCCCTCCAAATCTATCATATTAAACCTCATTGTGGTATTTTTGTCAAGGAAGGGAACTTATAATGCTTTTTCTTCATCCCATCTTCCTCATAACCACCAATCTGTAAAATGACTTGGGTTGAGTGGCCCAAAGTCACCCAGCCAATTTTCATGTCAGAGGCAGGACTAGAATGCACAGTCTCCTGGTCTCTTTAAGCCAGCACTTTAACCACCAGGCCAAATTACACAGGCGATTACATCAGGATTGTTAAATGTTTAAAAAAAAAAAACAACGGGCTGTTCAATGAAGATGATGATTAAATCAGGATCCTCCCAAGATTTGGATAAAGGAAATAGTAATAATAATAATGAACTGAGCTCCCTGTTTTTTAAATGTTTTTTTTAAATTTGAAAATAAGCTTTATTAAACATTAAAAATATATACATAATACAAAATATTTCATAAAATATGAAACCAAAAAGTTTTACATAACCAATAAACATAAAATGTTTTTAATTGCTTATGGTGTGTTTTTATCAAACAATTTTCCAGTACTTAGTTCCTAAATCTGGTATATACTCCTATCATAAACTTTTTATATTTTCCCTTCCCTATTTGTTTACTCACAGGTTTCTTTCCTTTATCCAATTATACCAGTTTTCCCAAACTGTAAAATATTTTGAGTCTTCCTTATCTTTAAACTTTTGGGTGAGTTTATCCATTTCCGCGCAGTTGTAGATCTTCCGGATTATCAAGTTATCCGTTGGCATCTGATCTCCCTTCCAACATTGAGCTGATGCTATCCTTGCTGCAGTTATTATATGTAAAATTAAATATTTTATTTCTTTTGCGATTTCACCTTTTATGATTTCCAACAAAAAAATTTCAGCCTTAAGTTCTAATTGAATGTTTGTGATTTCTCTTATCATATTCTTATTTCTTCCCCAATACTTTTTGCTCTTTGGACAAAGCCACCAAATGTGGAAGAAGGTACCCCTTGTTTGTTTACATTTCCAACACAGCGGGCTTAAATTTGGATACATATTGGCCAATCTCGAAGGTGCTAGTTTAATAATTAAGCTAGTTTTTATATGCAAACTATTAGAGGACTTAATATGTTGCGCTCTATAAAAATCAAATTTAGGAGCAGTGCTTCAGAGACATTTTTTACAATCGTTTCACAGAAAGCATGCTTACTGTTGATTTGGTGATCTCTTCAGAGATCCTCTTTGCAACGCCATGCTTCTTTTTTTGGAGGGGGATAGTGTTAAAAGATCAGAAACACAAAGATTTTTTAACTGAAACAATTCACTTTAATGATAAAACAATCAGGCTGGCTAAAAGTGTTGTCTTGTTATATGAAGTGCTAAGAACATGGAAGATAGCAGCATGACAAATACCACAAACGAGTAAAATGAACCTCATTTTAGGAAGGAAAGGGCTCTCTGTTCCAGATGTTTCTCTCCAAATAATAGATTAAATGTAACCGGACAATTGTGACAGATCTGCAGCAGCACATCTGAGCAATAAATAATTTGGAGGAATGGACACAAACTGAAATTGGAATAAACTTATCAACCCGCAATACAATCTATTTTCAATATTAAGGCTTATGCATCTTAGAATATCAAGTAGATTATCCCAACAGGCTACATTGGTTTAAACAAACATTAAAAGAAACAGCAATGCAAGAACGTGTGGGGTATTGCTCTGCAGTTAAAGATACAGCATTTCTCAGGAAGCTAGGCACGACTTTTAATGAGAAAAAAACCCTATTTTTCACACAGATGTTTTGAGCTTCAAAACCTGATGCTTAAAACAAGTTTTACTAAATTCTTGGTAAGTGTAAAGTTATTCCGATTATCATTCTTGCAAGTGATGATCAGCTAAAGCCAAATACAAAGTTTAGAGTTGTTGTGGAATTACCTGACAACAAAATGATCAAAAATGGATTTTTTTTTCTGATTTGCAAGTTTTCTGACAAAGATATTGGTGTTAAGGAAGAAAGGCATTAACGTACAAGTAAACTTTGGTTTCAAGTTAGTGAATTTAACTGGTTTTGGTAAAAGTTTCAAAACCCCAACCCCAAAGTTGCAGCAGAAATATTGTTCTAACAAAATACAGTATTTCCTCAATTCCTCATTCTGACAAAAAAAGAATCACCAGACTGAAGCATGCATTTATCAATACGTATATTCTCAGGAAAATTAAAATAAAACTATGTTCCTTTTTTTGTAGTGTTTTCCCTCATCCAGTTCTTGGTCCAGAAAACCAACAATTTTTGGAATGTGTTACTTCTTAGTACTAAAGTAAAACAATGTTAAAGGGGACTTTGAAAAAGGGTATCTTTGAACATTAACGAAGTCATCTGTTAACTGTCTCGATTATTTTTCTTTTTACACCGAAAACAAATAAACTGAAAAGGCATGAAAACCTGGAAAACCGTGTTCCTAATATCGTGTATCTCCCCACCCCCAAAAAGCCATACATTTGTAAAAAGGCATTTTTTTAAAATACAGATGGAGCTAGTAGCTAAAAATGCAGATAGGCTGTGCAATAAATTATGCACGCAACCGTGGCGAAGAAGCACTGACCATTCCTTTCCCAAATCCATTCCTTTCCCAAATCCAACAATACACAGTGAAGCAGGTGCTAAGTTGCACTTAGAACTGCTTGCCTTCAGTGCAAGTAAGGTATGAGAGCTATGACATAATTGCAGCATGTTTCCTCTGGACTACCAACATGAATTTAACCTACCTTCAAGGCCCTTTATTTTCCAAATGCAGATTGGTCCTGCAGATTAGATTAAGATGACAGGGAGACAACTATGTGGTGGAATAAAAGGCCAGGCATTTCAATCCCATCTATAAAAAATTAGATGATAATTTCTGGATATTGTAGGCAACAATTTCTCCCCCCACCTCCCAACTGAGTCAAAAGTTGTCTTTGGCATCTGTAAACTTTTATTCCCCCATCCCCCCCGAAAAAAAACCCTAAATACACAAAAACATCGAACCGTCTATAAAAATACAGTTTAGGACAAGCTCCTCGTTTCCCTGATGTAAAATTTCACAATTTTAAATAAACTGTAAACTGAGTACATTCAATATATATATATATAAAATTTCTGAGGTTTTGGCAGTCCAGCATTGGGAGGGAAGGAGGGGAGCAAAGAAAAAATTATTCGGAAATCTTTACGTAGTAGAACATCTTGCTTAAGCTAAAGGTCTTTTTACTTGGTCTTTTTACCAGGAGGAGAAAAAAGGCTTCCGGCTGTGAAAAGTCTGAGTAAATGCATTGGTCAAGTGAACAATCCTTCCTTGAGTTCCACCGTGGCTTCTCTCCACGATCACCCGAGGCATCTGGACCAGCTGAAGAGGGCTTCTTTCATCCTTTAAGGCCTGAGTAAGGTTAAGTATCTGCAAAAAGGAACGATGCCAAGATCGAAAAAAGTACTTTTAGCTTAGCCCTAACGCTGCCAGAAACCGCCTACCCTACAAGAGACACTGCTATGCACTCTCTGCGATAACATGGACAAGAGGCGCACGCAGCAGGTATGTAATTAACAGAACTATGTCTACGTGGAGGGAAGGGAGCAGTGGGGTACCCCAAGGTAGGTTAGGACCAGTATTCTTCAGTATCTTGGGAGTGGTGTGGTAGCCTAGAGGCAGACTCTGGCCTCATAGTCAAGAGGCTGTGAGTTCGATCCTAGAAAGAGGCAAATATTTCTCTCTCTGGGCATGATGAGAATATATCTGATGGAAAAAAATTCTGCACTGGCAGATTTCTGGTCTAAAATAGAGATATGCATATGTGATACGTAGTAGCTAGGAGATTATCTTAGAATATGATACTTAAAAAGTGAGAATTAAAGGGGAGTAATTGAAGTGATATACTAGATAAAGGGGTGGCACACTCCAACTGGTAATTAAAGGGGGGGGTAATCTCTAGAATTACTAAAACTAAGATGTGATTTATTGAATAATGAAATAAAAGTATGTATTAAAATTGCAAATGTTGACAGTTAAAAGTTAAAAAGTATAATGAATATAGAATAACAAATAAGAATTTTATATATTATAAAACAAGAATATTTAAAGAAAATTGAAATAAGCTAACGTGAATTGAAAATGAATACAATAAAAGCTATAGATAAATGGTAAAAGTAGTGATATGATATGAAATTGAATATGAAAGATAAGTATGTAATTAAGGTCATGTTTGTATTGAAATGTAAAAACCTGGAACTATGCTATTCACTAAAAGAGGTTGTTGAAATAAAAAAATAAAAAACTTTTTATATACAAACAAAAAACAAAAAAACTCCGCACTGGCAACAGGAAAGGCATCTGGCCATTAAAACGCTCAGCTAGCTCCTTCAGTTGCCCAGACTCCTCCCCGCAAGGAATTATGGGGTCGTTAAAAGAGGAGGATTCTTCAATATTTTCATCAATGATCTGGATGAGGGAATACAGGTAGTCCTCGACTTAGAACAGTTCATTTAGTGACCGTTCAAAGTTACAATGGCGCTGAAAAAAGTGATAGTACCATTTTTCACACTTATGACCAGTGGTCACGTGATTTACATTTGTAATCTTGATAACTGGCTCATATTTATGACCACTGCAGTGCCCCAAGGGTGTTAGGAATGTAAGTCACCTAACAGTTATTTGGGTTGGAAATATATAAACTAGGATAGACATTTTAATACTATGTCTTTAAGAGAATCCTAAAACGGTAATTGGGTGTGGCTTCTCAAATAGCCCTAAGATGGAGCCAGAAACCTGGGTTGTTTAGTCTCAGAAGAGAGTGTGAGTGAGTCTGTTTCCTTCTGTTGGAGAGTATTGCCGTTCCTCCTAATTGACTGTTATTCTTGGATTTGATGTAAATCTGTTACTGAACTGTTTTTGATACCGGACTTTGTTATTGAAGTATCCTTGGACTGAAACCTGACTGATTTAACCGTGAATGACTTGGACTGTGTTTGAACTTTGCTTAAACGTTTATTGAAAGTAAAAACCTACATTTACTGTACCGTGCATCTGTGTGCTGTGTGTGTATTATTCAACATTACTCTCAATACGTCTCCCTGTATGCGCTCATTCTCCTAACGGGGAATTACCTCAACAAGGCGAAGGAGCAAAACTCACTTAACAAATTTCTTACTTAACAACAGAAAATTTGGGCTCAATTGAGATCATAAGTGGAGAACTACTTATTGTTAAAGAAAGCAAGTTGTGTGCTAAAGTCTAGAAAGAAAGAAAAAAAACCCTAGATTCTATACTTAACTCAAAAGCAACTGCTACAACGATATATGAGGCAAAAATACAAATTTAAAACACATCGTCCAAAGGAAAAATCCCCTTACCTGTCCTCTCATTACAGACATTTGGTTCTCAAAGGTAGCCTTGTCGAACCCTTTGTCAGTCTTTATTGGAAGAAAAATAAACTGATTTGAGAAACCTTCATAAGTCAACTCAGATCCACCTATAAATAACCAGACTTAAAATAATAAGCAAGGAAACATTACCAAACCATTAAAAAGCCTTGTGAAAAGTCCGATGAACTTTCCGTATTTTGACATTTCACCCGTTATTGACAGCTTAGAGCAAACAGATATAGAATAAATATGCTCAAATGTGCATCATTCTGCCCATTGCTGTGCTACTTTAAACTGTTTTGCCCAAAATTACTTTTACCTTAAAAAGTTCATAAAGGTCTTCACAGAGGTCCTGTACAAAATTCATGTCAGAAATACGAGGAAGTATCAAATCTATTGTCTCTTGAGAAAAGGGGACCTTTGCTTGTGGAAGCCAAGCCCAGTGGAATGGATCTGAGAGAGGGGAAGAGACAAGGGACGTGAAGGTGAAGCCTTTCTGAATAAAAAGGTTGAATTTTCAACTTTTCAGGTGTTAATGCTCAATTAACTGACTTTAGGAAAAATCCATTTCCTTATAGATGTGGTCCTTGAATCATGACCACAATTGGAACTGCAACCTTGGTCGCTTGTTCTGACTTAGGCTTCCTTAGAAAGCATAAAACACAATCTTAGTTCCCAGCAAAATCTCTTTTATTTCCACGGCTGTGAATTGTGTTCATTCACAGCCTGCAAGGCTTCCCAAACAGTCTTTCAGGGGTATGTTGATAAACAGCCACCTTATCACACTTGGAATGCGTCCAGAGAACGAATGGCCAGACGCAGGGCAAGGCCAAACTTGACACAGAGTCAAACAGAACTTTTCAAAGTTTGAATCGACCAGATGAAATAGTTGCTTCCTTCAAAGGCTCATGTCCCATTCTCTCCTCTTTTAGATCCTATGGGAGGTCCCAATCATCTCCGAGGTGTGGTGTGGCCTTACTCCTGAATAGACCCTGCTTTCTCAATTGTTCTTCTGGTAGCCCTGCGCATATGCAGGCTGGGAACTGGTTCCAGAAGCTCCCCCGCCTCACTGCTGTCCAAACCCAAAGGCAGCTGCTGACTGCCAGCCTGCCCTGGCCCCATCTCTGCCTCTGGTGCAGAGCTCTTGTCGGAGCCTTTCTCAGCCTCCAAGACTGGCCTAGGTTCCTCCCCAACCTCCTCACTACTGTCCGACTCTGCTGGCGGCTCTGTCAGCGGGCAATAACAGTCGCTGAGTTGAAGCGGCTGCTTCAGTCAATGACCGCTGTCCTGGCACACCAGGTACTGGTTGTTAAAACGATCACTTGGGTTGTTAAGCAGGTGGAGTCCCAGGTAAAGAGCCTCATGAAGGGAGGATCCACTCAAGAGCTGAAAATCTTCCCTGCCAAACGCCCAGCAGGGTTTTCAGCCCCTGAGCTTCCAGCCATGTTCCATCCGCCATCCAACCAGGAAATTCAGTCTTAGCAACTGTGCAACTCATTTAATGACTACCGTGATTTACTTAGCAACCATTGCAGAAAGAAGTATTGAGATTGGCTTAAGGACTGCCTCACTCAGCAATGGAAGTCCAGGTCCCAATTGTCACCGTTAAGGTGAGGACTATATCTATAAACACATTTTTATCTAAGGGGGAAAATTCAGAAGAAGCATCCTAGCAATCTTGGCCTTAGGAATCCCTACAAGTGTGGTTTTTCAAGCTGTATTCTTCCCAACTGAAAATAAAATGACAGACTTGTCGTTCACATGAGACAGGTTAACTGTTACCCAATGTGGCACTTGACAAAATATATGCCGACAATGCATAATGATCATTGATAATCAGGTATAACAAATCTGAAAGCAAGATAAGCCCTGGTTTATGCCATACTAAATCCTATTCATCATTTCTGTTCACATGAAGTTAACAACTGGAAAGAAAAGCACGAATGCCTGCCTTCCGTTTGCTAGATGGATATTATTATTTTGCATGTTAAGTTTTTTAATCCCATGTTTATTATTTACTAGTAATTCAAGGTGGCAAAGATACATAATAGTTCTTCCTCCTCTTTTTGTTCCTCACAACAACCTCCCAGTGAGATGGATTGGCAAGACACGAGTGACTCAAAGTCACCAAACTGGCTTTCATGCCTAACACTCGACTAGAACTCACAATTTCCTAGTTTCTGGGCCAGCACCTTAACTTTATGCTACTGACTACCTGTAGATTTAATACAATCTGCTAATAATAATACTTGCAACCTCATGCATTCTTATCGAGAAAAATTCAAAACCTCACATGCTCTCCACTCATCAGGATGCTTGAAAGGAAAAGCGAGGCCATTATCAATTGCTGCAATTTTAATAATAGGTTCCTTTTCATTAATCCATTGGATCTCCTGTTGGAAAACAATAAAAAAAATCAAAAGTATTCAAGGCACATCTACTGGTATTAAACACAGAAATAAAAAACTAACATTTGAACAGGATATTAAGCCTGTGCAATATATGCCACACAATATTATCTTTCATTGATAATTCAGTGATAATCTAGCACAAGTATATAACATTGATGATTTTAATTACACATGATTTAATTCTATCTTATTCCGTAAGAACATAGGATAAGAAATAATCCTCTATAAAATCCATAATTGGACACATAACTGAATACAAATCACATTATTGATCAGATGGTATCCCTGTGATCAAAACAGAAGAGTCTTTGTCCTACCTTATCAGAAAGATCAGGCCCATCGCTCTGTTTTTCATACTTGACTAACCAATTATCATTGCCTCTATCTTCAAAGAAATGAAGGAGAAACACAATTAAATGGAAGGCGAATATCAACTCATAAAATATTTCTATGGTCTTTTTAGAGTTGCCAACAGAAAGGGAGGGGGAGCACTGCAGCAGCTTGCAAACTGAAACTGCATTACATAAATGTTTTCAGAGATAGTAACTAGGTGACTGAAGTTTCTGCCGCGCAAAATTCTAACTGGAGAGCATGATTGATGACTCTGGGCTATGGATGTATCCTATTGGAGAATATGAATTACAATACACCCAGGGGGTGGGGGAAAACCAGGGTCATGGGTGACAGTGAATGATGTCTCTCAGAGTTGGCTACACCCAGGCAGTGCCAGACATGTTAACTCCCAATAAATCCTTTTGAAGTTTTGGAGGTTTGGCTCGAGACTCATGATTTAAATGGAGGTAACTGCTGGGATCCTGACAGCAAGGGTGTTGCAGTAAAAAAATGTCACAATAATGAAATATAGTACAGTTTAGCTTGTCATATTTAAAGATAGCTATATTAATCTACCATGGTCAATCCTAAAGGCAGTGATAATTCAATACATACCATTTAAGCCTTAAAGAGCACGGACATTTTCTAGCCCATTTTCCTCTGCTTGAATTCCATAAGAATTCAAGGGTAATGTCATACGGGATGTTTTTTTTTTTAAAAAAAACCCTATTACATACCAGTATTTCTGATAACATAATCAAGCACAACCAGTTTCTCAAACTGTGACTGAAACTGTTTCCTTGTGTTCTCGGGCAAAGGGTCAGTTTCAAATTTCCTGAGCCAATAGTCAGCCTCTTTGTAACCTTCCACGAAAAGCTGGAAGGAGCCAACCTGCAATTGAAAATAAAGCCTGAGTCTATGAAACGGACCTGAACGCATAAAGCATTTAAAGTGCTTTTCATACGGGAAAGCAAATAAAAATGTTAGAGCAAATGCTCTTCCTAAGTAGAGCCGTGACCTTAATCAATGGATATAAAAATAATATTTATGGGGAAAGAAGATTTCCATTGCTAACTATCAAATTACAGTTGGCTGGAGAATGCCTTTCAAAATGTATTTTTAATCTGAAACTGCAATTCAAAAATCAAAGGCCCCAAAGTCCTCTGATGCATGGGGAATTAAGCTCCAGGGCTTTTGAGAAACAAGACTGAGTTTTGTCTGTGATTTTTTTTTTTTGTATTTTTAAGTTAAAAAATAATAATGAAATCTTGTTTTTTTTTCCTTTTGAAGACATTTCGCTTCTCATCCAAGAAGCTTCTTCAGCTCAGACAGAAGATAGTGGGGAATGGAAGGATTTAGATGATGATGATGATGATGATGATGATGATGATGGAGGAGGAGGAGGAGGAGGAGGAGGAGGAGGAGGAGGAGGAGGAGGAGGAGGAGGAGGAGGAAAGAAGAAGACTTACAAATTACTCCAGAGCAGGAATGGAAGGAAAGAACAACCCCCCTCCAAATAAAATTGAAATGGGGAACATTTTGAGGACTGCCAAGGGTTTTACCTTAGGAGGTAGTCCAATTCGGTGAAACTTTTTGCCAACTTTTGGCACTTTTTCCAACGCGTATTTCTTCCCTCTTGACTTGGCACGGTCGATGGCACTGTAGTTGAACGTCTCGCTTACAAACCAGACGACCTTAAACACAGACAGCAGAATAACCTTTCAAACATTTTAAGGGTGATACCACATTATTCATTGTACCCACCTCTTCCTTAAGCTGTACAGGTAAGTCCTTGGCTTACAACAGCTCACTTAGTGACCAAAGTTACAACGGCACTGAAAAAAGTGACTTGGGACCGTTTTCCACACTTAACGACAATTTGGGCATCCTCGTGTGATCAAAATGCAGGCGCTTGGCAAGTGTGTCATATTTATGACCGTTGTAGTGTCCCTTTTGCTACCATCTGACAAGCCTGATTCACTTAACAACCCGGTTACTGACTTCACTGCAAGGATTTGCTTAACAAAGGTAGCAAGAAAGGTTGTAAAATGGGGGGGGGGGCAAAACTCAAATCAATGAATGTGTCCCTTAGCAACAGAAATGTTGGGCTCAAGTCAAGGATGGCCTGCATTTTGTCTTCAGGCTTTCTAGTAGTAGATAAAGATCGAAGTTTTTATTCCAGAGGTTAGAGGAGAATCAACTAAGGCTCCTCGATGATTTCCTTTGAGGCTAGAGTTGCTCCCTTGCATTCCAGCAACGTTTTTTTTGCCAGGCCAGTTTCGCAGGATTACGAGGACGAAACTGCAAGTTGTCAAATTTGCAAGCTGTTGCAAAAAGGAGGAGTGGAAAAAAAAAAAGGGTACGGTAAAGAGTGAAAAGGATCCACCCTGAAAAGCTGCCCAGTGGTTAAGGGTGATGTCCAGCAGCTCTGCACCTCTAGCAGTGAATTGATAAAATATGCACAAAATTCCAATTGGACCCCCAGGCCAAAAAAGGAAAGGGCCCCTCCCGTAAGCTCATTTTATGCCTCATCCTGACATCTCCCATCCAATTCCACCAAATTCCAACTGAGGCCAATCTTCTTAGCTAATGAACTCCAAAAGTCAAAACTATTCTCCCAGTCTGAAAATTAGTTTAAAGGGTTTTAATTCAACATTTATTTGTTTTGTTTTTGTTTTTTGTAGTTTTGAGCAGAAATACTTTTCGTCATGCTCAATTTATGCCACAAACCACTCTCTTACCTTCGTTTTGGGGACCACTCCTAATCCTAGTTTACTGTCCACAAGATAGGCACCAGCTTCGGAGAGATACCCCTGATTAGGAACAAGGCAGCCTCTGCCAAAACAGCAAGGGCAACAGATTTTGTGAAAATATTTGGTCCATTTTGGATTTAGATGACCATAAGGCTCTTCAGATTTGGGTTTAAACACTCCAATACTTTTCTAAAGGAGAAGGGAATAAAGGAAGAAGGAATCAGAAAAAAGTGTGCACTTGTTTGCTAGTCATATATAGAAATAGTTTATACAAAACTAGTCCCCTTCTTGGCCTTCTGAAACGGGAGCAAAAACCACTGCAAGTCTCAAGAGTGCATACCTGCCCATGGTAGATTTGGGAGAGAACGAATAAAAAACCGGGAATTCTGGGAGTTAAAATCCTCCAGGCTTAAAGTTGCCAAGGTTGGCGAGCCCTGGTCCAAAGCTATCTGGTTATCTAAAATTCAGTGTCACTACACGTAGTCCCAGACTTACAACAGTTCGTTTAGTGACCGTTCAAAGCTACAACCTCACTGAAAAAAGTGACTTGGGACCATTTTTCACACTTACGACAATTTCACCATCCTCCAGGCCACCCAATCAAAATTCAGACACTCGGCAAGTGGCTCATATTGATGTCAGTTGCACTGTCCTGGTTATCACAGTTTATAACCCGACAAGTAGAATCAATGGGGAAGCCAGATTCACTTAAAGACCGTGTAACTAACTTAGCCATTGGAGTGATTCAGTTAAGAACATTTGAGACGTCAAAAGTTGTGTAAATTCAAAATGCATTATGAGTCGAGCATGAAAATAGAAAGGGTTCATTTTTTTTTGACAACTCCCATCTTCCAAAACAAAGTCATACAGCATTTAAACCGTAATCACAAATAAAGCATGTTTTATTTATACAATATCCATTAGCAGAATAAATAGCATTCCAAAAATAAATCAAAAAATTCAATACGAGGCTATTGTTTCAGAGTGCTATTGATTTCGGATGGAAGGAAAAGAGGACAAGGCAGCTCTAAGTTCTGACTTTGAACATGAAGGAGCAATAAAACTAGCCATCTTTTGACACAATAAACCATTAGTTCTCTCTGACAAGAGTTCTGCTTGCCCTCCAATGCAATGGCTGCATGGTCTCCAAATCTACTAGTCTTCACTTGAAGCTGATTTTAGCCTCTGCCAATAAGTGATGAAAAGCTGTTATTATTTCTGATGGACTACAGTAAAATAGCTAACCAGACATCATGCAGCAACAATCAAGGAGAGAAGCAACTTAGAACTAAGGAGGAATTTCCTGGCAGAACAATTAATTGGTGGAGCAACTTGCCTCCAGGAATTGTGAATGCTCCAGTATTGGACGTTTTTAAGAAGAGTTTGGACAACCCTTTGTCTGAAGTGGTGTAGAGTTCCCTGCCTGGGCAGGGGGTTGGACTATAAGACCTCCAAGGTCCCTTCCAACTCCTATTCTATTCTATTCTATTCTATTCTATTCTATTCTATTCTATTCT
>NW_020769320.1:8487881-8505566 GCF_900518735.1 Pseudonaja textilis | reverse complement strand
CTATTCTATTCTATTCTATTCTATTCTATTCTATTCTATTCTATTCTACTCTACTCTACTCTACTCTACTCTACTCTACTCTACTCTACTATTAACTCTAATAGTGTCCCTAAAGTTAAGGGTGATGTATATTATGCCATATGAAATATTGGCAGACTAAAAGTAAAAAACAACAATGGGCTGAAGTTGAGAGACTACATGGCAACTCACTATAAACAAGAGCAGGTTTCACTAGTTATGCTATTACAGCCTTGTTTCAGTGCCAATCTATTGCTGGCGTGGAGCCAGAGGCACAGAAATAAGCCAAAATTCTGAACCCATTTGTCTTCTTCAATAAAGAATGGCTTTAAGAGGAGAAGGAGGAAACACTGATCTGAAATTTAAAATGGGATTGCACAGATACCAGGACCACCACTGAAGTCAGAGGTCTACAAGGTCCAGTTGCTAATAAAATGATTTCATTAGCAATTGGTTTGGGGCAAAACAGCTGCAACATTTGTTTTCATGCCAGGATTCATTATAGATAATTACTTCTAATTTGCCTCCCTTATTTCCTCCAACTTTCTTTTGTCTCCTATGAATCTTAACCTCTGCACCCATATTCAATTACTTGCCTGGTCTGTGTTTACTTCCTAGGAAAGAAGGGTATTTACTGCAAAATACTAGGCTAAATAGCAGTAATTGTGAAGGGAAGGCTGCTGCTGAACTATTTTAGTATGGAGGTAGTAGTTACACGAAAAACTTGTGTTTAATGTTAATGTCCTTTCATCCAAATTTCTTATGCCATCTAATCTCATTATCATATATATTTCAAGTATTTATGAAATTTATTTTCCTTGTCTATAAAGCAACCTGATTTTCTTAGTTTTATTTGATCCAGAAATTGTTGATGAAGGCAAAAGGCTCTTCTAATTCAGGTAGTGCAGCTCAGTTATATTATTACAACACAAAAGATAACTATGGCCCACATTTTACTGTTTAGTAGGTTCTAGAGGTAGATCCAGAACAAAACAAAGATTCTGTTTCCCAGAAAGAAGATGCAAGAGACAATGCTCTCATGGATTAGTATCCTTTAGCAACTTGCATTCATTTCAGTTTCTGAAGATTTTTCTGAAGTTATATCACAAAAAAAAACCCACCACGAAACCTGGTCTCTCTCAGCTTTTTTAAATCCAACCTCTTTAGATAATATCACCCAAATATTTGACAGTTTTGGACAGCTACTACAAGAATGGAGATCAACGAGAATTATGAATCTAAAGTTAGAAAATGTGTTTGCACGCACACCACTGGTAAATATATTATGCCGTCAGATTGGTTTCAACTCTTAGAAACCACATATTTTCATAGAGATTACACACACAGTCTTTTGAAACTCATTAGAGAAAATAAATCAGCTGTTAAAGAATTCTGAGCCTAAAGCAAGAAAATTGTTACGGTACAAAAATGAGACTTTTCTTACAATTGATCATGAAGTCTTTCCATACAGCACTGCACACCAGAACAACTAGACACAAGGACGTTTTTTTCCCGAACGTCATCACTCTGCTAAACAAATAATTCCCTCAACACTGTCCAACTATTTATAAAGTCTGCACTACTATTACTATTCATCTTCTAGTCACTCCTTATCACCCATCCCCTCCTACTTGTGACTGTATGACTGAAACTTTGTCACTTGCATCCTTACGATTTCTATTGACTGTTTCCTAGTATGATTTGATTGCTTATTGTACCCTATGGCTATTATTAAGTGTTGGACCTGATGATTTTTGACTCTTGATGAATGTATCTTTTCTTTTATATACACTGAGAGCATTTGCACCAAGACAAATTCCTTCTGTGTCCAATCACATTGGCCAATAAAGAATTCTATTTTATTCTATTCTATTCTATTCTATATTCTATTCTTATTCTATTCTATTCCAAATATTATTAACTGAAGAAATGTTGATCCAATAAGCTCTATATATAGACAACAAAAAAGGGAATGTTTTGAGGTTGACTAAAAAGTCCCTCCATCCCTGTTGTTTAGCATTACGCACAAAGTAGGACTATGCATTTGTTATTCTCCTAACAGAAAACCATAAGGCAAAACCAAACTTCTGGCTCCTGCATATTGGGAGAGAATGAAGGAAGAGATAATCCCTACATGTGCACAATGCTCAACCAACCATGGATTTGCTCAAATCCCTTTAGCAGTCCTGCTAGCAAGATACAGAGGTAGAAAGTGCTTCCTGCTTCTTTGTGCAGATAAGCTGCAAGGAAAGGACCCTGGTATCACTGTGTGCAGATAGGCATGCGCAACCTCAACCATGGGAAAAGAAAACATTTTTTTACATAAACCCACAAATAATGCTGAAGCCAAGGGCACTCACTCTCTTGGAGTCTTTGACGAAATAGCTTCCGCTGGACCCTTGGGAGATTCTTTCGGGAAAGACTCCGCTTTCGATGGCTTGTTCCGCTCGCTGCATGACTTCAGCAAATTCAGGATCGTCCATACAGAAGTTCATCTCTGCAATGCTTCCCACATTTCCTGTGTGTATTGCAACAACAATTTCAAGTTAGTGCTATCAGCTGATTTTTTTTTCCTTTCCTCAACTGTTTCACCCCACCCCACCCCTTTCAATCTCTTAATAGACACTTAACCCTGGCTTACTTCCTAATAAGAAACAACATGGGGACTCACAATAGCAATGCCAAAATAATATATACAGCCCTGCAGTTGCTACATTTGCATAATGCAGCTACGTGGTTGGAAATTGGACTCTTTGGGATGACCGAGGAGGCGGTCCATAGGTACAAGGACAGCATGCAAAACAAATGGTATCAGACCCAGATAGACCACCAAATACTGAAGGCAGCACAGAGATTCCGTTTCAAAAGCCAACCTATGAAGTAGATTTCCCTGAAAACAAACGGACCAGTTGCTTTGGTGGTGTGGAGAAGATAACTTGGTCCTCAACACCAAAAAGACCAAGGAGTTGATAGTGGATTATAGAAGGAACAAATCAGACAACCAGCCCTTGCTTATCAATGGAGACGGAGTGGAGCAAGTGGCCAGTTTTAAGTTTCTGGGTGTTATACCCTAAGAGGACCTGAACTGTGGGGGATCAAATTCCAGCCCTGGTCAAAAGGGCCCAGCAGAGATTATACTACCTGAGGCTTCTCAGGAAACAACAACTGAATGAAAAACTGCTGGTGACCTTCTACCGCTGCGCCAGAAAGAGTACCTTAACTTACTCCACCTGTGTAGGGTTTGCCAATTGCACAGTGGCAGATTGCCCAGAGGATCATTGGCTGCCCTCTCCTCTCCTTTGAAGAGCTTTATAGCTCCCACTGCCTTAAGGAAGTTCAAAACATTCTCAAAGGTCCATCTCGTCCTGGGCGCCTCCTTTTTTTTTTGAACTATGACCATCTGGCAGCCGGTACAGGATAATAATGAAAACAAGGACAAATAGGCTGAAAAACAGCTTCTATCCCAGGGCAATAACTCTTTTGAATTCTGCTATATAGTGCAATATGAATGCAGTATCAGGGGTTTTTCAGTTCAATGTATAGAATGCGAAGGATGCGTGTTTGTGTTTATTTTCATCGTCATAATGGACACTGAAGATGGTATTTAATTTTGTTGTACGAGGTGCAATGACAATAAACTAAGCTACTCTCCCCAGTCCTAGGACGACACTAATTCTTGCAGTAACACTGGCAACAAAGGAACAAGCACAAAAAAGGTCCCCTACGCCTGTATCCAGCTTCAACACTTCACTATTTCTTTTCTAAGTTTCATTAGGCCACATTGTCCTCCCACCTTCAACCCCAAAGAGCAAGGATATAACCCGCAAAGCAGCTGCATCCCACCACCCCAAATATCCTTGACTGGAGACAAAAAAACTCCCCCACAAGCAGTTGCGAAAAGGAGGAAATGCCGTTTAAACTAAAAATGCTTATAAATTATAAAGAGTACAAACAACACAAACCACACTGAAGCAATTAAGGGAACCAGGCAAGATAAGGGCTTGAAGATGTCCACAGATATCGGAACACCCACTGGGAAGGACGCCAAACTCAGAGAGGAATGCCAGACTCGAGATATTTCCATGCTTTGTTTCCAGCACTGGCCCATTTGCATGTCTGTCCTGTTAACCAGTTCTCACAACTGCAGCCTATAAAGAGGATCAAGGCCCTTTCCTCCCCTGTAGACCATGTCATTCATGTCTCTCCCTTATCCTCTCCTCCCTGCGTGCCCTAGGATGGAGAGGGGATGGGCCTGGGTCTTCCTCTGACTGCCCAGCCAGCCTCTGCCCTTCCCCAGCCTCCTCCACAACCTCCAGAGCCACACTCCCACTCCCTGTCCACGACTCCACCAGGGGCATGACACAAAGTATAATATTGTTATTCATATCCACAATTGGTTAAATGGAAACAAAACTTGAAATATGACATGGTTATATGAATGTTTTTGGAATAAATGTAAGATTCATTGTGTGGGAAAGAATACCATGTGGAACCTGATTGGGGGGGAGGAAAGAAATATATGCATATATAACAGTAAATATAAGATCATTGTTAATACAGGAGGTAGTAACTAAAAATAGCTATACTGATATTAGTTGATTTTTTGTTATATATTGGGTTTAAGAGATAATTATGGTGAGAATACATAAAATAAAAATAGGTGGCAAGATTGAATTGACAATCAAGGGGATAAATATTGGATAATATATTACAGACCCCTCACATCCCGGACATAAAGTGTTTCAACTCCTTCCCTCAAAATGGCGCTATAGGCCCAACACATCAGAACAACTAGACACGTTTTTCCCCCAAACACCATCACTCTGCTAAACAAATAATTCCCTCAACACTGTCCAACTATTTACAAAGTCTGCACTACTATTACTATTAATCTTCTCATCACTCATTATCACCCATCTCCTCCCACTTGTGACTGTATGACTGTAACTTTGTCGCTTGTATCCATATATATTTATATTTACTGTTTCCTAGTATGATTTGATTGCTTATTTGTTCCTGTGACTATCATTAAGTGTCATACCTCATGACTCTTGACAAATGTATCTTTTCTTTTATGTACACCGGGAGCATTTGCACCAAGACACATTCCTCTTGTATCCAATCACACTTGGCCAATAAAGAATTGAATTGTGTTGTGTTGTGTTGTGTTGTGTATGGTATGGTATGGTATAGTATTGTATTGTATTGGATTCTATTCTATTCTATATCTTAGGATGAATTTCTTTTTCTGGAAATGATGAATGAAACCACATGAAGTGAAAACACATTAAAAGAAAAATGGAATAGGTAAATGATATGATATGAAACTGGATCAGAAAGCTGAAAATATAATTATGATTATGTTATGTATACTACAACCTGGAATCACATTGTTCACTCTAAGAGATGTTTAAAGAATAAAAATAAAAAAAATATGCAAAAATAAAATAAAATAAATGAGAGTCAGATGCCAAGCATCCGAACTTTGACCATGGGGATGCCGCAACTGCCATTAAAGAGTGGGAAAAAAACGGTCCAAAAGTCCCGAGCAATCACTAAACAAACCACTGTTAAGTCTAGGACTGCCAGTCTCCAAACTTTGATCACGTGACCACAAGGATGCTGTCGTAGTCGTAAGTGTGGGAAAAGGCTCCAAAGTCCCTTTTTTTTTTCAGTGCACTTGCAACTTCGGACCATCACCAAACGAATCACTGTTAAGTCGAGGATTGCCTACATCCAAATCAGGACCATGGAGATGCTGCCATTGTCATTTAAGTGTGGGAAAACGACCCTGAGTCCCCTTTTTTCCAGTGCCCTTAAAACTTCAAAGGGGTCACTAAACGAGGACCTAAATCGAGGACCGCCTGTAATTCCCCGCCCACTCTGAGGAACAAGAGCATCCCACGTGCGGCCACGCCCCCTCCCTCCTCCGCGCAGGCGCGTTGTTTCCTCACGCAAGAGCATCCCACGTGCGGCCACGCCCCCTCCCTCTGCGCAGGCGAGCCCAGTTGCCTCATGCCTCAACGTCTCTTCCGCCTGGCTACGCCTCCGCCTCCTCAGCTCACCTGTTCCGTCCCGGGCCCGGCGGCCCCAGCCCGCGGCCGCCGCGCCCAGGAGCGGCTCTGACTCTTCGCCGTCGCTTTCCTCCTCCTCACAGGCCGCCTCGAACAGTTCCTGGCCGGCGAGGAGGCGAACGGCGCCGCCAGGAGCCGTCGGCGCCACCCGTCCGGAAACCGCCACGGCCGGCGGTTCTGTCTCCAGCTGCAGGAGCTCCTCGTCGGCTTCTTCCTCCGCCTCCGCCTCCGGGGAAAGCACCGAGCCGGCCACCGCCATAGGGGCTCGCGGAGGCAACGGCCGCTCTCGGGTTCAAGCGCCGGATGGCTGAGGGCGCATGCGCCCCAGACTCGGAGAGGCGTGGGGGGCGGAGTCGCGCGCCTGCGCGTAGCGATATCCTGGCGCCTTGGGATAGCAGGGTCCTGGGCGGGGCCAAGCAAGGGGCGGGGCTTCGATGCCAGCTCGGCCCTCCGCCTTTTCCGGGCATCTATTCTAAAAGGAAAATGAATGAATTCGTGGGAACTTGCAGGAAAATGCGAGCCGTGTCAGAAAGGGGTTTTTTTTGCATTGCATTGAGCGGTCTGTCCGAAATGTTGGTCTGTATAAGGCAGGAGAACAATAGAATAGAACAGAATAGAATATATAGATATAGATATAGATATTAGAAAGCAAATATAAATATATTCATCTTCTTCTTCTTCTTCTTCTTCTTCTTTTTCTTCAGCGTTTGTCTCGCGCTCGGGCGAGGTCCGCTAATGTCCTTGAGTACTGCTTCCACACCTCTCTGTCTGCCACGTGTGTCGGGTCTGCCTTCGCGATCTCTAGATCGGCCTTGATCGTGTCCATCCAGCGTTGTTTAGGTCTACCACGCGGTCTCGCTCCTCTGACAGTCACCTTCATTACAGATTTGATGATGGATTCTTCCTTGGCGCGGCTCACGTGGCCGAACCATCGTAGCCGGGACTGCCTCATGACCGTGGGGATGGGCACGACGTTGAACCGTCTACGCACTTCTTCGTTCCTGACGCGATCGAGTAGGGTGAGGCCTACCGACCATCGGAGCATTCGCATCTCCATTATCTGGAGTCTGCTTTCGACTTCTTTGGTCGTCGGCCAGCACTCTGCGCCGTATATGGCCACGGGGCGCACCACAGAGTTATAGATTTTCGCCTTCAGGCGCATCGGCATCTTCTTGTCACAGAGGACGCCCGTGACGGACTTCCATTTGCCCCACGCTGCATTGATCCTGGCTGCCACCTCAGTTTGTAGTAGGCCTTCTTCCCCAAGAGTAGTTCCCAGGTACTTGAAGGTGGAGGCGCGCGGTAGTTCCTGCCCGTTCACGTGGATGGAGCCTGTCATTTCATTGTCAGTGGTCAGGTATTCGGACTTCTTTAGGTTCAGCCGGAGCCCGAACTGCTCGAGGCGGTCGTGCCACTGTTGGACTCGGTGCTCGAGTTCAGCCTTGCACAGGTTGGCCAGGAACACATCATCGGCGTAGAGCAGCGTCCATGGGGCGGGCGTGTACAGGTCGTGTGTAATTGTGTCCATCACCAGAATGAACAGCAGTGGTGAGAGAGCAGAGCCCTGGTGTACGCCGACGGTAATATTAAACTCCTCTGATATCCCAGCTGCCGCTTTTACACGGCTTTTGTGACATCTGTATAGGAGTTGGACCCATTGTACGAGCAGCTCAGGCACGCCGTGATCTCGCAGTGCGTACCAGATGAGATCGTGCGGGACTCGGTCGAAGGCCTTTTCCAAGTCTAGGAAGGCGGTGTGGAGCGGGATTTTCTTCTCTCTGTGAGCCTCCATCAGCATCCGCACACCAAAGATGGCGTCGGTGGTGCCGCAGTTCTTGATGAATCCAGCCTGGTTGACGCTGATGTCGACGATGTCCCGAATGCGCTTATCAAGGACGCGTTCAAAGATCTTCATAGTGTGTGACAGTAACCTGATATAAATATAAATATATTCATATATATATGAAATGCCACTCACACATCATCAAAATCTCCAGAGCTGTAAAGCCTACAAACTTGAGATTTGGCATGTCTGTTCCTCTTGGCTTCTAGCGGCTCATTAAGAAAGGGTTTTGTGAAATGACCATCAGAGCATTTAGAGTATTTCCTATATTATTATTATTATTAACAGGATCTGATGCTAAGGAGTTCTACTCCCCCTCCCTACCTGAAAAAAAGAAATCTCTTCCAGATGCAAAACACAAGCAGAGGAGAGGAGTTTCAGTTTCACAGCAGCACCAAGCAGCTTTAGTACAAAACAGTTGAGCTAAGCCACGCCCAGGCTTCTTGCTGTCTCCTTGCTCACCCAGTAAATACTCTTTCAGTTTCCAAACAGCCCTCCACTCTCTCACACACTGACAGGATACAAGCCAGATGAGTACTGATGGACGCTGGTAGGCAGAGGTAGAATTCCCTCCCCCCCCCTTATTTTCCTTCCCCAAAACTAAACCCAACCACATAGTTTCATAGCCAAGCACGGGTATTGAGCTAGTAGAAAATAGAATAGAAAATAGAGTAGAATAGAATTAGAATAGAATAGAAACTGAAAAAATAGATTAGAATAGAACAGAATAGTTTACAATTAGAATTAGAATACTTTATTGGCCAAGTGTGATTAGACACAATGAATTTGTCTTGGGTGCATAAGCTCCCCAGTGTACATACAACAATGATAGATCATTGTCATAATTGTAAAAACATAAAATATTAGATGCAACATGGAGACCAATCAACATAAATCATAGCAACAAAATAAGCAACTAAATAAACTTGGGCAGGGGGCTGTACCAGATGACCTACAAGGTCCCTTCCAACTCTGATTATCCGTTATCTTTGCCATTATGAATAAGGAAGTCTGTCAGCAGTCCTTGAATAAATGCACAAATCCCTCCTCTTTCCTTATCTACACTTTGAGTAAGTCAACACTGAAAATGTCACAGAGAGGAGGGGGGTCAGTCTGTTCCCCAAAGCACCTGAGGGCAGGAGAAGAAGCAAGGGATGGAAACTTATCAAGGAGAGAAGCTCTAAGCACTATAGAACAAGCAATATTTTCTGATAGAATTGTATGAAATAATGGAACCCATCAAGACTGGATACCCAGCCTGTAAATCATCCCCACTGGGTTCCAGCTTCTATGCCTTACAAAGGCAAGATGAAGCCCCTGATTTTTATTTTCAGTTTGCTTTCTTCTCCATATCTTCATGATGTCCAGCCCAAGAGAGAGCTCTGGTAACTTTAGAAGGCTACAGGTACCAATGCAGTGTGAATTGACTTTGGATCAAGGCAATCCAAGAGCATTCAGGGCAGCCCCGCTGTCTGAGGACAAAGGGCAAATGACAGGCAGATTACAACACCTTGTGCTGTCATTATGCAAAAGTCACAGCTGTTGCACAAGAACACGCAGGCCTAATACTAGCACTTGTAATTTGGGCATATGTGTAGTTTGACAATATTTTTTTAAAAAGGGGGCAGAAGAAAGCAAGCTTGACTCCCTTTTTTTAGAGGAATCCGCTGGTTCCTAGGGGCTTGCCACTGCCTTTTTATAGGATTTTTTCTTCCCACTTCCCAATTGGGCCAGCAGCCTGAGGATTGCCCGGTGGTCTCCTATCCCAGCGCTAAATCAAACTAAATTGGACCGCCGCTGAGCTTCCTCCTCCCCGCCCCTAGAGGGAGCGCGCCGCCTTCACGCTGCGTCGCGGAGTGGTTCGGGGCGGGGGAGGTTTTCCCGCTGGGGTCAACTGCGTCTGCGCGCTGGTCACGCCTCCCGCCGCTGCTCGCCCGTCGCCCGTCGCCTGTCATGAACTCCGAGAACTTCCAGGCCGGCGAGAGGCTGGTGAACGCGGCTTACGTGCGGCAGGGATCGCAAGGCCGCCGCGCCCACGAGCTGCGAGTGCGGACGCTGCTGGAACAGGTGCCGCTCGCTCCGGGGGGGGGGGGAGAGACAGGGAGGAGGCGGGGTTTCGGAGGAAGCCCCGCCCCCCGGGCTGATTAGGCACGCCTCCCCACTGAGAGGGCGGAGCTTGGATCCAAGCCACTGAGTTTGCTATAGCCGCAACTAGGTGGAAAACTCTCGCTTTTATGACGTGTGGACTTCAACTCCCAGAATTCCTCAGCCAGCATGTTTTCCCCCCCCCCCACCCGTTATAAAGGCGCCATAGTTTCCCATCCCTGCTGGCCCCGGAATCCTGGGAGTTGAAGTCCACATGTCATGAAAGGGGCCATAGCTCTTTCCCACCCCCACTGCCGGCTCCAGGAATTCTGGGAGTTGAAGTCCACAAGTTTAGCACCTAGTCTGGGCTGGTTGGGAGGCCACCAGGAGAGCCTCGGGATGTCTGCTGAATTTTTATTTTCACCTTTTTGTTTTCCAGAAACCCCTGGGGAGTAGCTCACAACCTTGAACTGGACAAACTATGGTTTAAGCTAAGATTATGAAATCCAAAAAAAATCCCAAATTGACTCGCTTTTGGCCTATTGAAAGGAAGGAAACCCCATTGTTAGGGACTGGCATAATAGATTTAATGTAGCAAATCCCAGGATGCTGGTTGTAACTTAGCTTTAAGTCTTATTTCAGCCAGTAAACGTGATTATATCTTAACAAAACAGATTCCCCCCCATCTTATAAATAAATAAAAAGAATGGGAAGCTTCAGCATTTTGCAATGACCAAGTATTGTTTTAAAATTAAAATCCCAACTACCATTAAAATTTAGATTTTTCCCATATTTTATTTTGGTTTATTAGCCATCAAGCCTTTATTGGTCTTTGAGACAGGAAGTTCAACAGTTAAAAAAAAAAACCCACACAGTTAACAAAATAACAGAGTTGGAAGAGACCCCCGAGGTCGTATAGTCCAACCCCCTGCTCAACTATTATTGCTTCTTCATGGACTTGTTCCCATGAACAAAGTTTGAAAACAGGGCAGTAAAATGATATACATTTATGATATATTGATTGATTGATGTTTTTAATGTAATAAAAGTTTAATAAAGTATAGTTTAAAAGGAAAAAAAGGAAAGTGAAGGAATTTAAGATAAGGAATTTATAGATTAAATGTATATATTTGCACAAATTATGTATATTTTTAAATATGCACAAAAGACAGAAATGTATGAGATTGATGTCATAGAATTGTTAATGTAATGATTATCTTTTTGTTTTTAAAAGACATAAAAGAGTAATAAAGTTTAGTAATAATGCAGATACAACAAGTGATAATACCAAACGGAGCAACCTGGAAAGGGATGTTAGGATCCTGGTCAGATGGAAGAAGACAAGATTGTGTATTTTTTGCATAGCTTCTTTATATTGTGTTATTATTATTGGTGTACTGTTGTTGTTTTCCCTGAAGGGCAAATGTCCTGAAGAAGGATGGGACGAAAGCACAATTGAACTCTTCCTTCACGAACTTGCAATTATGGATAGCAATAATTTCCTTGGTAATTGCGGTGTGGGTGAGCGAGAAGGAAGAGTCGCGTCCCAAATAGTGGCTCGGAGACATTACAGGTAAAAAGGTGGTTTGTTTTTGACCCGAGTTTTGTTTGGGCACTCCATTGGCTTATTCACACAGGATGCCAATAATAATAACTAGCTGGATACCCGTGCTTCGCTATGAAACTATGTGGTCGGGCTTAGTTTGGGGGGAGGAAAATAAGGAGGAAAAAATTGTGCCTCTGCCTACCAGCATCCATCAGTATTCATCTGGCTTGCGTCCTGTCAGTGTGTGAGAGAGTTTAGGGCTGTTTGGAAATTGAAATAGTATTTGCTGTGTGAGCAAGAAGGAGACAGCAAGGAGCCTGGACATAGCTTTGCTCAACTATTCTGTACTAAAGTTGCTTGGTGCTGCTGTGAAACTGGAACTGAAACTCCTCTCCTCTGCTTGTGTTTTGCATTTGGAAGAGTTTTCTTTTGCAGGTGGGGAGGGGGTGTAGAACTCCTTAGCATCAGAGCGTGTTAATACTAATAATAATATAGGAAATACTCTAAATGCTCTGATGGTCATTTTGAAAAATCCTTTCTTAGTGAGCCCCTAGAAGCCAAAAGGAACAGATGTGCCAAATTTCAAGTTTGTAGGCTTTACGCTTCTAGAGATTTTGTGATGGTGGGTAAGTGATATTTTACTTTTATAGAGAGAGATTCCTCTTCCTGTCTCAAGTCACTGTCTAGTTCCCACAGCCCAAATGAGAATTTTATCTAAGATGGATATAGAAGTGCTACAAATAAATAAATAAAAAATAAAATAAATAATAAAAATAATAAATACAATATAATTCCAATCTATTAGAACCAATTGTCGTACTTCTCTACCATTTCCCCCAAGAGGATCTTGTTCCTTCCTCAGCAAGATTTCACACCATCTGCTCCTTAGTCTTTCCAGTTTTTAAATTGGAAAAAAAATATTTTTTTCCTACTTTCAGCAATATTCTGTTTGATTTCCAGATTGATTCATGGAATCGGACGGTCCGGAGACATCGCGGCGGTCCAGCCCAAAGCGGCAGGCTCCAGTCTCTTGAACAAACTGACTAATTCAGTGGTCTTGGATATTTTAAAGCTTGCTGGTAAGTATCAAGTAAATCTTGGATCATATGCATATCCCCAGTGCTTTCGGAGCTTGCTGGTTTTACTGCAGACTTTTCATGACCCAGCTAGGTAACATCAGCAGGGATAGAAGGCAGTGGGGTTTTGCTCTCAGTTTATATTATTGTGTCTTGACCAGTCAGGGTGAGTGGGTGCATGGGGAATGTCTTGGAGGGATTTTTTGGGCTGGGTTGTTTACTGTTAGCTTTTTTGACAGTTGCTTGATTGAAGTATCGTTTACACATGTTGATTGTTGGTCTGTTGTTATTCTCGGAGTTAACCTATGCTGATCTGGGTTCTGGTGGGGAGGTTCTGGGGTCTGTTTGCTCTTTTTGGAGCTGATTGATTGTCTCTTGGGTCATACAATGTCTGCAAGGAAACCACCAAGCTCACCGAGCACCAAGGACCCCACAGTTCTCCTTCTCCTCCTCCCATTTCCTTCTAGCACTGATGATGTTACTTATTTGGGTCATGAAACGTCTGCAAGAAAACAACCAAACTCAGAGAGCACCAAGGATCCCATAGCCTTTTTCCTTCTTCTCCGCCTTCTCCACCTCTTCATCCTCCCACTCCTTCCTTATCCTTATCTCCTTCTCCTCCTCCTCCTTCTCTCCGCAAACCTCCCTCCTTTCTTGCACTGATTATGTTATCTAGTTCGGTAATGAAATGTCTGCAAGAAAACAAGCAGGCTCAGAGAGCACCAAGGACCCACTCCCCCAGTCCTCCTCTTCCTCCTCCTCCATCTCCTCCTCCACCTCTCTGCAAACCTCCTTCCCTTCTAGAACTGATGATGTTACCTACCTGGGTCATGCAATGTCTGCAAGAAAACCACCAAGCTCAGCGACAGCCAAGCTGCAAATCGTTTCCTTCGTTAAAAAGATCCCTCTCTTAGAAGTTTAAGTGCAAATCCTCCTTCCCTTACAGGGGTCCAGGCCACCAGTAGCTGCTTCGTGGTTCCCATGGCAACCGGCATGAGCCTCACTTTGTGTTTCTTAACGCTCCGGCACCAAAGACCAAAGGCCAGGTATATTCTCTGGCCTCGCATCGACCAGAAATCCTGCTTCAAATCCATGGTTACCGCAGGTACGTCTGATCCGCAGAGGCAGCAGTGGGCTGGTGTGGAGTATGCAATTTCAACATGCCTTGCATTTCATTTTATTGACTAACTGGATACCTGTGCTTCGCTACAAAACTATGTGGTCAGGCTTAGTTTTTGGGGAGGAAAATGAAGGGTGGAAAATTCTGCCTCTGCCTATCAGCATCCATCATTATTCATGTGGCTAGCTTCCTGTCAGTGTGTGAGAGAGTTGAGGGATGTTTGGAAACTGAAATAGTATTTGCTGTGTGAGCAAGGAGACAGCAAGGAGCCTGGGTGTGGTTTAGCTCAACTGTTCTGTACTAAAGCTGCTTGGTGCTGCTGTGAAACTGAAACTCCTCTCCTCTGCTTGTGTTTTGCATTTGGAAGAGATTTCCTTTCAGGTGGGGAGGAGGAGTAGAACTCCTTAGCATCAGAGCATGTTAATAATAATAATATAGGAAATACTCTAAATGCTCTGGTGGTCATTTTGAAAAATCCTTTCTTAGCGAGCACCTAGAAGCCAAGAGGAACATGCGTGCCAAATTTCATAGGCTTTACGGTTCTGGAGATTTTGTGATGATGATGCGTGAGGGGTCTTTCGCTTTTATGTATAGATAGGTTTTGGAAATGGGCATGGTAGAAATTTCATCCCCCTGCTTCAATTTCATCCCCCCGCCTCAGCTGGGGGGAACGGGCATAAAAATGGGGTCTGTCAGCTCAGGTTTTTGTTTTTGTAGATCGAGCGTCATTCTTTCGGGTGATTTTGGAGGGTTGCAGCAATGGCTGTTCTCTCCCCATCCTGTTTCTTTTGAGCACAGCCGGTCCTTGAGCGAGCTTACGACATTTGTGTCACAAAACAAGGCATCAGTCAAGGGCCCCATTGGAGCCCCATGGTCTTGCCCCCGTGGTTGTTAAGTGAAACACTGGCAGATGTTAACTTTGTAAAATGAATCTGGTTTTCTCCTTGACTTGGCTCATCGGGGGGGGGTCGCAAAAGGGGTCATTGCAGCAGTTATAAATATGAGTCAGGGGTCAAGCATCCAAATTTGAATCACATGTCACATGGATTTGTGTGTGTGTGTGTGTGTGTGTGTGTGTGTGTGTGTGTGTGTGTGTATGAAGAAAGAGCAGTCAACATTAAAGCTAAGCATTACACATATGGAAATTTTATTTTATATACAAAAAGCAGTCAACATTGAACTAAACTTTACACTAATCTTCCAATCCCACTGTTAACCATCTGCTATTATATTTAGCGCATAAAAAGTCCACAGACGGTTTCCATCTCGTATAAAGCTGTCTAGTCCATTATCTCTAAATCAAAGCAGTTTGTTCTGACCTAGGCTTCCCCAAAATCATGAAGCAGACTCCTCGTCCAGACAGAACCCCTTTTTATTAAGCTAATAATGTGAATTCCTCTCATTCACATCCAGCAAAGTCCCGGCCAACAGTCTTTCAAGATAGTTCACAGACCTTTGTCAGGTTTGGAGGGTTCCCAGGCCGATTTCTTTCAGACGCCACACTGCAGCAGACAATACTTGACAAGAATGGAAGAACAGATCTTCACCCAAATGAATTAATTGTCTCCCCACTCCCCTTTTGCTCCTCTTTTATTCCCTCTGAGAGGAGCCATTCACTGTCCACCTGTGGCTTTACTCCCAAGTCAACCCTTAACTGTTCCCTTCTTCTGGCAGCTCTGTGCATGCACACTCTGGGAACAGGCTCCAGCTGTTCTTCTTCCCCACTGATCTCCGACTCCGAAGGCAGCTGATAACTGTCGGACAGCCCTGGCTCCATCTCTGCCTCCGACCCAGAGCCCTCGTCAGAGCCTTTCCCCAGACTCCAAGACTGGCCCATGTCACACCCCAACCTCCTCACCGGCCGACCACAACACAGTTAATTTCACCATCTCTGCTAATTCGGTGAATTTCAAAATCCATTCTTCAAATCGTCGGCATCCCTTTTTCTTTCCAGGGTTTGGCAAGTACAATCCGTGCAAAGGAATAAGCACCCCCCAAATTGTTGTTTGTTTTGTTTTTTTCCAATTGGCTTGTCTGTCCTACCTCAAAAAAGAGAAGCTTCCGGTTTCGTGAATATTTTGCGCAGCTTAACTATTCTGCACAATCGTCGCTCTGTTTGCCCGTCGCATTTGCCCACACCTTCGTGAGACCTATTTGTAACCTATTTGTAACCGGACATTTCAAAACTGGCTACCGCTGTGCCCAAATCGAACCAACCAAACCAAAAAATGAAGTGGAAAGGAAAGAGGGGTTTGCAGGTGAAAAGAATTAAATTGCAGAAGGACCTTGGACGCCCATTCATTCATTCCTTCTGTTTGTGTTGTTGGCCGGGTTAGGTTTTGAGCCCGTGGTGATAGAAAATGTTTTAGAAGGAGACGAGCTACGAACTGATCTCCAGGCCGTGGAAGCTAAAATCCTGGATCTTGGGGCTGAGCACGTCCTCTGTGTTCACTCCACGACGTCCTGTTTTGCTCCAAGGGTCCCTGACAGGTAAATAAACCCCCGGGGAAAACGGTGGCGCGAAGAGTTTGAAGGACTCTTGTGTGCGTGATAAGATTTAGCAGAGTTTCACAGAAAGGAAGAAAATCTCTGGCCCTCCTTGGCTGCTCTCCAACAGATCCTAAAGGCTTGGAAAACAAGGATTGATTCAAATAAGAGTAGGACAGGATCAATCCATCAATCAGAATAGAGCCCTGCTTAAGCAGGAGACATTGCAGACAGGTGGCTCTTCAATCTCTTCTTAAAACCCTCCAGTGATGGAGCACCCACGATTTTTAGTGGCAAGTTGTTCCACTGATTGTTAGGAAGTTTCTCCTTAATTCCAGGTTGCTTCTCTCCTGTATTAGTCTCCATCGGTTGTTTCTTGTCCTGCCCTCAGATGCTTTGAAGAATAATTCTCTCTTCTTTGGGGCAGCCCCTGAGACACTGGAAGACTGCCATCAGGTCACCCCTAGTCCTTTTTTTCACTAGACTAGATATACCCAGTTCCCGCAACTGTTCTTCGTATGTTTTAGCCTCCAGACTTTTAATCATCAAGTTAATAAAACTTGGGATTGGATTCTACTCTATTCTACTCTACTCTACTCAAATTCTATTCTATTCTATTCTATTCTATTCTATTCTATTCTTTTCCTATTTCCTTTTCTATTTTATTCTTTTTCCTTATTCTATTCTATTCTATTAATTTTATTCTATTCAAATTCTATTCTATTCTTCATTCTATTCTATTAATTATTCAAATTCTATTCTATTCAAATTATATTCTATTTAAATTCTATTAATATTTTCTATTCAAATTCTGTTCTATTTAAATTCTATTCTATTAATATTTTCTATTCAAATTCTATTCTTCATTCTATTCTATTAATTATTCTATTCAAATTGCACTTAAATCTTTTCCCTTTTCTCTCTCCTTCACAGCTTAAAAATCTTAGTGAACAATATTATTGGTTTTTTTTAAATAGTTTCAATTCCAGGGTACCTTATTTGTTGCTTTTGCTGTTTGACCCGGTTAACCAAAACTTTCTCTTCTTATCTTCCTCCTGCACATTCTTTTCTGGTCGAGTTCTTCTTTGTGGTGGCCATTTCTGACCACCGCTGCAACCGCCTTCGGGAAAGGGAGTAATGGCCATCTGGGAAGGAGAGATGCGGCTCTCCTCAACCCTGCAGGCAGTCTCCCCCTTCTTCACCACCTCTACGGGGTGGCTTAGCCCCGAAACCAGCCGGCTCGGGGCGCTCCAGCGATGAGCATGGTTCGAAGCCTTGCAAAGACGAGGTTTCGGTCTGTCGCCAAAGAAGCTCAAACCGGAAGCCCTGTTCTATTCAAATTCTATTCTATTTAAATTCTATTCTATTCTATTCAAATTCTATTCTGTTCTTCATTCTATTCTATTAATTATTCTATTCTATTCAAATTCTATTCT
>NW_020769320.1:8474694-8486478 GCF_900518735.1 Pseudonaja textilis | reverse complement strand
CTATTCTATTTTATTCTATTCTTATTCATATTCCTATTCCTATTTTCGTTCCATATTCTACAGTAGTCTATTCTATTCTGTTCCTTTTCCTATTTCTATTTTCTTTCCCTATTCTATAGTATTCTATCCAGTGCTATGCCAGGCCATGCTATTCTCCTGTTTTGTTCTCTTCCATTCCATTCTGTTCTAAAAAGCTTGTCTGTCATATGCATATAGTAAAATTCACAGAATGTTTTTCAGTTCTGACCTTTTTGCCGGAACTTTCCCGTTTTGTAATTTGCAGATTGGAGGAACTGGCTGAGATGTGCGCCAAGTACAATGTCCCCCACATTGTGAATAATGCGTATGGAGTTCAGTCTTCCAAGTGCATGCATCTCATTCAGCAGGTAAGGTCAGCACCCCACCACAGAAGAAGGCAGGATTAGGGGGAAAAAATAAGGGAGCTAGCAGAAATGAAGAAATTGATTGTTTTAATGGGAAGAAAGTACCCTGTTTTCCCCCAAAATACAGCCTTAGCCCAAAAGTAAGTCCTAGCTTGATTTTTACACGTGCGCCCAATATAAGCCCTAATTAAGTTTCCACCCACTCCAGAGTGGATGGGTAGAAATTAAGCTAGGGTCGGGATGGGGGGGTGAAGCTGTACTTACTACTTACCTTTGGACAGTTGTAGCCAGGCCTGTCACACCCCGAAACCTGCCTTGCTGGCCCATTTCCTCTGCGACTAGCAAGGCTGACAAGACTTTCCTGAAGGCCTCTGGAGCTGATAACAAAGTTCCCGATTGATCCAGAGCTCAGTTATCGGCTGCAGAGGCCTTCAGGAAAGCCTTGAGAAGTTCCTGAAGGCCTCTGACAGTGAAAAGGAGGCCGGCGGCGATGCATGCAAGTGAGGCTAGTCAATGGATGACGTTCCCCCGAAAATAAGACCTGGTGCCTTTTTTGGTGGGGAAAAAATATAAGACGGTCTTATTTGGGGGGAAACGGGACTACCTGTTTTCTGGAAATGGTTTGTACTTGCCTTCTTCTGCCAAGACTATCTGGATTTGGATCACGAGACCATGGGGGCGGGGTGGTGGTGATAGGTGCAATGGTCATAAGAGTGGGAAATTGTCCTATTTCACTTTTTTAGGGCCGTCGTATCTTTGAGCGGTCACTAAATGAAGTTGTAAATTGGGGACTATCTGTAGTTTTTTTTGGGGGGGGGGGGTATCACCTAACCCAGAAAGGCCCAGACAGCTATGGGCTGTGACATTGCATCGTGCGAACCCAACTTTTACAAGATTAAAAAGGAACTTTTTATCATTTTTTTGTTCTTCCTGATTTGTGTGTGTGTGTGTATGTGTGTAATTTTGTCTTTTTTTTTTAGGGCGCCCGAAGAGGCCGGATCGATGCCTTTGTGCAAAGTTTGGACAAAAATTTCATGGTTCCAGTAGGTGGTGCTGTCATCGCTGGCTTCAGTGACGCCTTCATACAGGAAATCAGCAAAATGTATCCAGGTACGTCATTGCTGGTTTTTTTAAAAAACATTTTTTGTGAAGTTATAAGGTAAAAAGGTAAAGGTTCCCCTCCCTGCACATACATGCTCGTCGTTTCTGGCTCTAAGGGGCAGTGCTCATCTCCGTTGCAAAGTCGAAGAGCCAGCGCTGTCTGAAGACGTCTCCATGGTCATGTGGCCGGCAGGACTAAACGCCTTCGAAGGCTCACGGAAGTCTGCTACCTTCCCACCAAAGGGGGTCTCTATTTTTCTACTTGCGTTTTTACATGCTTTCGAACTGCTAGGTTGGCAGAAGCTGGGACAAGGAATGGGAGCTCGCTCCATGACTTGGCGCTAGGGATTCGAACCACTGAACTGCCGACTTTTCTGATCGACAAGCTCAGCATCCTTGGCTGCTGAACCACTATAGAGTATTATAAAATTGTGGTGGGATTCAACCAGTTAACTTTCTAAGCAGTCAGTGAGTTCCAGGCATTCTGTTTTGCTGAAGTCATATCTTTTGCAATTGAGTTTGGAGCAGTTTACTCTGAGTTTGTATCTATTGTTTGCTCGTGTGTTATTGCGGTTGAAGCTGAAGTAGTTGTTGACAGGCAGGACATTGTGGCAGACAATTTTGTGTCCTTAACTTAGGTCAGACTGTATGGGGCCGTAGTACTAGGTTGTCCAGGTCCAAAATTTCAAGCCTGTTAGCATCAGGTATTCTATTGTGAGCTTTTACACTTCCAACATTCATTTGACATGCCTTTATACATCTTGGATAACTTATCTGGTGATTACATACCACGCATACATCATCTCGTAGAAATTCTCTCTTAGATTATAAAATTTAATGTAAATTTTAAAATTGATTTTTTTAAAAAAATGAAAGTGGAAATGACTTTTTAAACAAAATGTCCCGAGAGGTTTGTTGTTTTCACAGTAAGAACAAAAATGACCGATTGCTTTTCTTTCTTTCTTTTTTTCTCTAGGCAGAGCCTCGGCTTCTCCTTCCTTAGATGTGCTCATTACGCTGCTGAGTTTGGGCACCAAGGGATACCGGCAACTTCTTCGAGAAAGAAAGGTAGCATTTCTGGATTAAAGGGCCCAAAGTGCTGATTTGCACTTACGAGCAGGTGACTGGCATGCGTAGGGCTTTGGGTCTTGGGCAGCTTCTGGATTCTGATTTTGATTTGTAGAAAGTTAGCACCCACCCCCGCTCCTAGAGGAATGAAATATTTTAGGAACTATTAAAAAGGCAAGATATTTCCCCTAAAAGAGAAATAAAAATCTTAGAGGAAACAGAAACTTTACCCCCAGGACATAACCCTGTTTCCCCCAAAATACAACCTACCCTGAAAGTAAGTCCTAGCTTGGTTTTTTTTTACATGTGTGCCTAATATAAGCCCTACCTCCAAAATAAGCCCTAATTAAGTTCCCGTCTACTCCAGAGTGGATCGGAAAAAATTAAGCTAGGGTGAGGATGGGAGGGTGGAGCTGCCCTACTACTTGCCTTTGTACAGGTGTAGCCAGGCCTCGCTCACCTCAACACCTGCCTGGCCGGCCCATTTCTTCTGCAGCCGGCCAAGTCTGGCAAGGCTTTCCTGAAAGCCTCTGTAGCTGATAACAAAGCTTTGGATCGATCCTGAGCTCAGTTATTGGCTGCAGAGGCCTTCAGGAAAGCCTTGCCGGCCACAGATGACGTAGTTCCTGAAGGCCTCTGATAGCTAAAAGGAGGCGGGGGCGACACACACAAGTGAGATTAGTCAATGGATTGCATCCCCTGAAAATAAGACCTGGTGCCTTTTTTGGTGGCAAAATGAAAATATATTTCCCCTAAAAGAGAGAAAAAAATCTTAAAGGAAACAGCAACTCAGCCTCAGCTCCCTCCCCCCAGCAGATATTTTGGTCCCAGTTTCCTGCTTGAGTGAGAGGGGTCAGACTAGAAGACCTCCAAGATCCTTTCCAGCTCCATTATTCTGGTCTTAAATTTGTCAAGTTTGGGCACTCCTCCCAGATCTAAAAAAATGTACTTTTGCTCTTATGAATTTTAGTTCTCGAAATGTCACAATATCTTCAAAATGCCGGAGTCTCTTTTGGCCTGTTCCAGAATGATAAAATTTAATGCCAGCGGTTTATTACCTTATTGCTCTTTAAAAGCTAAATCGAAGCTATGATGTTCTCCAGAAAAGCTATTTTTAGTGCTGTTTCTATTTTGGTTCTAAACTATACCCACTGGGGAGAGGGGAAGAGGAAAAACTATTTCTCCCCCCACTAAGGCAGTGGTTTTCTTTTCCTTCTTTAATCCTCACATCAGTACAGATGACCCAGGGTGGGATACAAAAGCAACAAAGTCACAAAAACGGGTGAAGTCCCTTTAATTCCTTCAACTTGACTTCAAAGCTCCAATTATCATTGACTAGAGAAAAAGGAAACACAAACAATTGCAAAAAGGAAGAAATGTCGTTCAAACTCAAAATACATATAAATTATAAATAGGGAAAAAACAACGCAAACCATACTGAAGCAATTAGTGAGACAAGGCAGGATAAGGGCTTGAAGACGTCCACAGATATCGAAATACACACACTGAGAAAGACGCCAGACTCAGATAAGAACTGAAAGACTAGAATTATTTCACAGTTTGCTTCCAGCACTAGGCCATGCGCAGTTTGTCCTTTTAAAAAGTCCTCCCAGCTGCAGCCCATGAAGGGGATCAGGGCCCTTTCCTCCCCTGTAGACCATGCCACTCACATTTCTCCCTTATCTGTTCCTCCCTGTGTGCTCTAGGATGAAGAAGGGATGGGCCTGAGTCTTCTTCTGAATGCCCAGCCGGCCTTTGCCCTTCCCCAGTTTCCTCCACAACCTCTGGAGCCACACTCCCACTCCCTATCAGCTGTTCCTCCTTTCCCTCAGAGTCAGACTCCAACAGGAGCATGATAGCAGTCCTCGACTTACGACCACAATCGAGCCCAACATTCACGTTGTTAAGTGAGAAAGGTTGTTAAGTGAGTTTCACCACTTTTGTTAAAGGAGTCAGGCAGTTGTTAAGTGAGTCCGGCTCCCTCATGGACTTGGCTTTATCAGAAGTTTGCAAAAAAAGGGGGGGGAATCCCATGATCTTGGGATGCTGCATCCTTCATAAATATGAGTCAGTTGTCGAACATCCAAATGTAAACCATGGGGATGCCGTAGCGGTCACAAGTGTGAAACGTGATCAGAAGTCCCTTTTTTCCAGTATCATTGTAACTTTGAAATGGTCACTAAACAAACAGCTGGAAGTTGAGGACTACTGGTAGTATTCTAACTTAACAGTGGCAGTCATTCCCTTGGGCAAGAAAGGTCGTAAAATGGGGCAAAATTGACGACACAAATGTCCCAGTCAGCAGCAGAAACGTTGGGCTCCGTTGTCATAAATCCAAGACTACCTGCAGTTCAGTCTCAGATCTTGGAAGCTAAAAGAAATATAGCTTGTGTCAGGATTCCGGCAGCTACCCCCATTCAAATCATGAGTCTCGAGCCGAACTTCCAAAACTTAAAGAAGATTTATTAGGAGTAAACATGCCGGCACTGCCTGGGTGCAGCCTACTCTGAGACACATCATTCACTGTCACCCTTGACCCTGGTTTTCCCCCCCCACCCCCTGGGTGTATCCTAATTCCTGTTCTCCAATGGGACACATCCTTAGCCAAGTCATCAATCATGTTCTCCAATTAGAATTTTGCCGGCAGAAACTTCGGTCACCTAGTTACTATCTTTGAAAACATTTGTGGAATGCACTTTCATTTTGCAAGCTGCCGCATTGCTCCCCCCCTCCCTTTCTGTTGGCAACTCAGAAAAGACCATAGAAATATTTTATGAGTTGACAGCTTGCTTTAGGTTCAAACTTCCTCATTGGTCTTGCTTAATTTACAACTGAACTGTTTTGTTTTATTTTTGTCCTCACTCCAGTGGTGGGATTCAGCTAGTTCACACCGAGGCAGGAGAACCGGTTATTATCTTGCTGAGCAGTTTGGTGAACTGGTTGTTGGAAGAAATCATTAGGGCAGAGAAAGGGGTTGTTTAAATTATTGGAATCCCACCACTGCCTAACTCCCCCGCCTCCAGAAATTCAGCTGACACTCCAGCAGGGAATAAACAACTTGTTTAATATTTCTCTAGCATGGTAATATTCTTTTGCACCTGGCTTAAATATGGGATAGGCGATGTAAGAAAAATCAATGAAATTCAGTTACCATTTTTAAAGTTAAGACTTCTGCTTGGGCATCCTCATAAATTCCCCAGTGAAATAGAACTTAGTATTAAGGTCCATTAATTTATTGCACAGCAAATTGCTTAGCTAGCTGTTTGCAAGATCTAAGAGCTCATTATACTTGGGGGGGGGGGGGTTAAATGTATATCCTCTAATGAGTTAAGAGCTCTTTGTTTTATGTTTTTCTTTATTGTTTTATTGTGCTGAGAAAAAAGGAACCAAGTCAGAGAACGGTTTCCTCTCATCTATACTTCATTGGGGCTATGGAAATGTACCTTGGTCCCTTGCAAAACAGCTTTTTCCATAAAAAACCTCTATTTAAAAAAAAAACAGAGCAGAACCCGTGATCTGGAAAGAAACAACTTCAACCTCCACTAGATTTCTAAGAATGCTGTTTTCATCCTTTTTTTTCTAAAAAAAAAAAAGAGAGAGAGAAACAACGGTGCATGGAACTGTAAACGATACTCTAGAAAAAAGTGCAGAAAAGAACAATAAAGGTGATTGGCAATTAGAGGCTAAAACATATATGAAGAAAGGTTGCAGGAATTGAGCCTGTCTAGTTTGATGAAAAGAAGGACTAAGGGGTGACATGAGAGCTGTCTTCCAATATTTAGGGATTCCCCAAAGAAGACGGGGTCAAGCTATTCTCCAAAGCCCCTGAAGGCAGGACAAGAAGCAATAAGGATGGAAACTCATCAAGGAGAGAAGCAACTTAGAACTAAGGAGAGAAATTTCCTGATAGTGAGAACAATTAATCAGTGGAAGGATTTTCCTCCAAAAGTTGTGGGTGTTTCATCACTGGAAACTTTTAAGAAGAGACTGGATAGCCATCTTGACGAATGTTTTTTTTTTTTTAATGTACGCTGAGAGTATTTGCACCAAGACAAATTCCTTGTGTGCCCAACCACACTTGGCCAATAAAGAATTCTAGTCTATTTGTCTGGAAGGGCAGAAAGGTCTCTTGCTTGAATAGCGGGTTGGACTAGAAGATCTCCAAAGTCCCTTGCAGTTCTGTTATTCCGTAACAAAAAGCGCCCCTAGGGCAAGAAAAAGAGAGATTGTATGAAGAAGCATTTGGCAAATAGGTTCAAAGGTCATAGCTGGTAAAAATCCATGCCCTCGTGGCAGCTGCTTGTATACGGGCCAACCACATCAATTTGCCATTTGGCAAGAGGGGCCCCAACATATTCTCGAAATTTTCATGCTTGAAATTGAGACGGAAATCATTTTCTTACTGGGGGAAGAAAACTACCCCCCGTATTCCGTCTTTTGCTTGCTAATTTTGCAGGTCTGTGGTCTCTTCATCGTTTTTTTCCCTTTTCTGCCTTTCTTCCCTTTCTCTTACCTGCTCCTGCAAAGAACCGAAGAAAAGCACTCCCAACTTTTTATTATGCTGTCTCCACAGCAACCATTTTATAATTGTACCTGTGAGGGGGATGTTTCAAGATGGTTGCCGGGAGAGGCACCTCTGTGTTTGATGCAGGCAACGTTTGACATGCAACTCTTAAGATATAGAGCATTTCCCAGAGATTAGCAAGACTCAAAACGGATTGTTTTCCTTCCTTCCTTCCTTCCTCCCTCCCTCCCTCCCTCCCTTCTTCCTTTGTTTCTTTCTTTTTCTTAGGAAATGTTTTCATACCTTTCAACAGAGGTGAAAAAATTGGCAGAAAACTACAACGAAAGATTGTTGGACACACCACACAATCCTATCTCTCTAGGTAAGGTTGGCTTTAATGGAATAACATGCATAAAAATGACTGGTTGATTTCCCTTCCAAAGCAGTGTGTGATGTGTCGTATTCTGGGCAGAATAACATGAAGATATTGCACATGGGATAGCATGATAGTTGTTTCCAATATTTAAGAGGCTGCCATAAATAAGAGGGGGGGTCAACTTATTTTCCAAAAGGCTGGACAAGAAGCAAGGGATGGAAGCTAATCAAAAGAGAGAATCAACCTGGAACTATGGAGAAATTTCCTGTCAGAACAATTAAATCAGTGGAACTACTTCCCTCTAGAAGTTGTAGGTGCTCCATCACTGGAGGATTTTAAGAAGAGACTGGACAACCAGTTTGTCTGACTTGCTACATCAAGAGGCAACTGGACTTTCTGGTTTTTCTTTGAAGAAGTTTCTCTTCTCATCCAAGAAGCTTCTTCAACTCTGACTGGATGGTGGGGAATGGAAGGATTTATACTCCTTTCATGCAGCTGGTCATTTGCATCCTTTTAGAGGGCCATTGAGGCCACTTGGAGGTTTGTTTCTGCTCTCAGGGTTACCTGAGAGGTGCAAATAGGTATAGAGCCTTCTTATAGTCCTTTCAGCAGTTGGTCATTTGCATCCTTTTAGAAGGTTGTAGAGGCCCTTGGAAGTTTATCTCTGTCAAAGGGATCTGACATCATCTATCTCCTGTCTACAACACAGACCTTTCAGCCATTCCAAGAAGGCCCCCCACCCATTTGCACCACTCAGGTGACCCTGAGGACACAGACAAACCTCCAAGCAGTCTCAATGACTCTCTAAAAAGAATGCAGATTCTGATACACCTAATTCTGATTCCAAGGCTACGGTGATCGTGCAATACAGTTAAATTTAAATCGATGCCCTTGTAATATTGAACCATGTCAAGAGAGTGAGTAAAATTCCATTATTTATTTATTTATTTTAATTTTTTTATTTATTTATTTATTTTGTATTTTCAGCCATGTCCCTGAGAGAACTAGACGAACGAAACCCTGAAGCTGTCACGCAGCTTGGATCGATGCTTTTCACCAGACAAGTTTCCGGAGCCAGGTCGGTCCATTTATGTTAACATTTCGATTCAGGAATATCTCGATTCGCAGACTGGGGTGCGCCCCAGGGGCCCCTCGTGAGGATCTGTGGCCTTTTAACTATGGTGGCCCTTTGAGTTCTTTACTTTTTGCTCTTTGCATCTTTACGGCATTCATTCGTATGGCATTTGATCATCTTACGCCCTGGGCATTATGGATGGTAATTTGGAGAAAAGTTCAGGATAATAGGCAGCCTTTCAATTCAGTGGGTCCCCAACCTTTGCTGGATGGATGGATAGATTAGATTAGATTGACAGACAGATAGATACAGATAGATAGACAGACAGGCAAACACAGGCAGACAGATAAATAGATACGAGAGATGATTGATAGATTAGCTAGACAGACAGACAGACAATAGATGATAGCTAGATTAGATGAATGGATAGACAAAGACCAACAGATATGATAGATGTTTGATTGATAGATTAGATAAATAGACACAGGCAGACAGATATATAGATCTGATAGATTACATAGATGGTAGATAGATAGACACAGACAGATAGATACGATAGATGATAGAATAGATAGACAGACAATGGATGATTGATAGATTAGATGAATGGATAGACAGATGGATAGACACAGACAGAAAAATAGATATGATAGATGATTGATTGATAGATTAGATAGACAGCAGACAGATAATAGATGATTAATAGATTGGATGGATGGATGGATGGATGGATGGATGGATGGATGGACAGACAGACATAATAGGTGACAGATAAATAGATAAGGTAGACAGGCAGACAGAGAGATGGATTGATAGACAGACAGGCAGACATGATAGTTGGTTGATAGATATGAGAGAGGGAGCAAGAGAGATCCACATTTCATAGTATCTGAGAACTTATTCTCTGAATTGATCCCAAAGACTTGAAGACTCGGTCAAACAGCGCATATAAATAAGTCCTTGACTTTATGACTGAAATTATAATGGACTTCCTTGCAGGAACATATGACCCAGTTCTGAAAGGTTTTTTTCCCCTCCCTCCCCCGTCACACGACTCCGTGTCGGCCACTCGGCGAACTAGGTCGCCTTTACAACTGTTTGCAGCATCCCGCGATCCCGTAAGCGCTTTTTTACAATGGTTTTGCCGAAAGTCGCCCGCAAAAAAGTAAAATCAGGTCGGTCACTTGGATCATCACCATTGGGGGTGGTGGTGATGATGATGATGGATGATGATGATAATAGACAAACTCCATTGCAGTCCTAAGACCAGGGCCCCCTGTATACAACTTAACCCCTGAATTTTTACTCAAAAGCAAAACTAACGGGTCAACTTGTAAATCATTCCTATGCCTGTTTCCGAGTTGCCATAAGAAGGATGGGGGAAAGGCCTGAGGGAGCAGTGTGGCAGATGAGAGCCAGAAGCGCATTCCCCGCTTATCTTGTGAAGATTGTAGCCTAGGCTACCGGATCTTCTGCCCCTGAAAATCCTTCATTGGAGAGTGTGATTGATGACAACCAGCCTGTGAACATGTTTTGTTGGAGAATCTGATTTATGATGTGTCTCAGAGTTGGCTTCATACAGATTAATGCCAGACATGTTGCTCCTAATAAATCGTTTGGATTCCTTCGAAGCTTGGCTCGAGGCTCATGATTTAATGAGGGCAATCATCGGAACCCTGACAGCAAGCCAACTCAATGGACAACAGGTTTTAAAGGCACTTCCATTTTGGACACATCCACCCTGGGTTGGATTTTAGGTCCTTCGGTTTGTAGAATTGACCCCCTCACTTATTCCAAGTCAAGAAGAAGTGGAAGGAACCCGTTTTGACTCCCTGTTCCTTTCCTTACAGAGTGGTGTCTCTTGGGACTGTGCAAACCGTGAGTGGGTATACCTTCAAAGGGTTTATGGCCCATGCAGACCAATATCGTTGCTCCTACCTCAATGCCGCCTCAGCCATTGGGATAAAGAAGGAAGATGTGGAGATGTTCCTGAAAAGGCTCGACAAATGCCTGAAGGCCCTAAGAAGAGGAAAGGACCAGCAAGATGGACCACTCCCGCCCAACATAGATATGGATGCTGATATGGAAAAATGCAAGATAGGCGAAGGAGATGATCCCAAAACATTATTTGCAGCTTAGAATGTTTTTTTTTTTCTTTTTAAAATAGAAAAATAATCAGATGTGAATGAACTCAGGGCCTTCTCCTGCGTTGTCCCGTTGAAATGAATAAAGAAATCGTTATGCTCCCTTCCTTGGATTCTATACGTCCAAAAGGGCATTTCAATTTAAATTCACCTTTAAAATCCCATGTTAAATTGTCGACAGCTGAGCTGATCATTTAGCATTCCTAAAAAGAATTGGGACAGTCACCAGGACAGACAAAGATTTCAGTGCTTTGCATTCAAAACAAATAAAATAATTTATATTGGCACAACATGCGCCATTGGCGAGGGCTGCCAATACAAAATTACACGTTAAGGGCAGATTATGTACCTTCTCAAATTCTAATTTCCCCTGGGAAGTGGCAAAGCAATATGACATCCCCAATAATAAATTCTAACCAATGTTATAGGTTCAGTTCCAGGAAAATACGCTGGCATGTCGGGGTGCAAACACAGCATTTACTGGCAGCTCATTAAAGCAGCCACATCTTTTCCCAACATTCAAGCACACTGATTTGGTATGCGCCTCTGCTTTCTGGGAACTTAACCCAAACTGCTACAAAGCTCCATGGGAGAGACAAGAGAAGATAGTTCACGTGTACCTCCTTGCCTTAATACACTGTTCACCCTTGTTTCAGCCTACTCAGTAAAGCATTGATGATATGTGCCGTGTAAATTATTTATATACGAAGCTGCTGCAGTAGTCATTGATAAATAAATGAAATAGTCCCGTCAGTGGTGCCAGAATCACAAAACCATTCTCAGGGGTGAGGAAGCTGTATCTCTTGTTCCAACCTTTGACATAAACCTTCACAGACCATTTATTTTGAGACAGCTTCTGTGGAATGACACGGAATTTCATTGACTTCATTAAAGCAGCTACTTGTTCCATTAAAGCAGCTACTTGTCTCATTTAAAGTAGCTATTTGTCTCATTAAAGCATTCATTAAAGCAGCTACTTGTCTCATTTAAAGTAGCTACTTGTCTCATTTAAAGTAGCTACCTGTCTCATTAAAGCAGTTGTCTCATTAAAGCAACTACTTCACCAAAATCATTTAGTCCTATTTCAATTTCTATCTTGTCCTTAAATTATTCAGAAAGCAAATTCTAATTGC
>NW_020769320.1:8447203-8473388 GCF_900518735.1 Pseudonaja textilis | reverse complement strand
TTCCTTCCTTCCTTCCTTCCTTCCTTCCTTCCTTCCTTCCTTCCTTCCTTCCTTCCTTCCTACCTACCTACCTACCTACCTACCTACCTACATTGCTGCAGCACAGAACATCGGCAGAATATAAAATGCAGCAGTCCGATTTATATTAAGGAAAACAAAAGTGCGGTGAGTGGAAAATGATGGCACTGCATCTAGATCTGGGCAGACCAAATATTTTCTACTGTACCATCAGCAGTTTTTGGGGTTTTTTTTGGAAAAGAGGCTGGTGCACCCAACGATCTGTGTTGCATCCATGTTTTCTTCCTTTTCTTTCCCTTCACTTCACTTGGGCTTGCTGTAGATCCTCCTTCCTCTGCCCTACTTTTCAACAATGTCTACTTCTGAGGAAATGACGGTGGCCTTCCCTGCTTGCAAATTTTGCAGTTCTTCTCCCGATGCCGTCTAGGCAGCTGCCTTCTGGAAGATGCCAGAAGCAATTAAAGTTCAAAAGGAGCCGCATTCAGAACGTCTTGTTTCCCGATGATTCATCCTTAGATGATTTATCTTGATCCCGAACTGATCAAGATGTGCATCCTGAGTCATTTGCACGCGGTGTTCCTGCATGGTTGCAAACAAAACTGTGCCATTGCTTTTCCTGTAGATTGGAGGTCTCCAATCTTGGCAACTCTTGTAAGACTTGTGGACTTCAACTCCCAGAATTCCCCAGCCAGCATGGTTTTGAAATTGCTAAGGTTAGACGCCCCTGGTTTAAATTATTATTTAGTGACTAGAAATCATCGTGCCATATGTTGAGTTAAGGAATTGTAGGCGATGAGCAGGCTGAGCCCCAGGGAGGTGTCAAAACCGGTGGTGGGATTCTACCAGTTTCCCTTCTGGTTCAGTGATTGCGCATTTTGAACCTGTGTGCGCGCGCATGGACCTAAAGTGCGCATGCGCGCAGCTTCCCAAACACCAGCTGAGACCCCGCTGCACCAATCAGCTGAGAGGATAAAGAACAGAAAAGCACAGGGGACGGGTGAGAGGGCACTTTTCTTTCTACTCTCAGCTGATCATCGGGGCTTTTTTTTAAACTACTGGTTCGGTTGAACCAGGGCGAACCATTAAGCACCGTTTCACCACTGGTCAAAGCAGGTCAAGTCACAAGTCCCCAGGCGCTTGCAAGTCCAGCCCAACTTGAGTGCCTTTCTTATCCCTCACTCATTTCCCTTGGCTGTTAGTTGGCCAGATTCTTGTAGAGAGCTTGAAGCTTGCCTTAAATCTTTGTACTCCTTTGAACTGCCTGAATCTCCTGGTTTCTCCGGCCTTTGACAGGACCCTGGGGGGCAGATTCAAGATGAAATCCATCCTGAGGCATGAAAGTCCACCCAGCTTACTTGAAAAGGATGCTGCTATGAGGGGGGGAAATGAAGGAGGGAGTGTTATAAACAGTGGTGAAATGCTACCGGTTTGGACCGGTTTGACTGTACTGGTAGTGGAAAAAAAAAAAAAGCTCCGATGATCAGCTGGGAGGAGAAAGGAGAGAAAAGCGCAGGATTGGCCCTCCCACCTACCCCCTGTGCTTTTCTTTATCCTCAGTTGATTGGTACTGCAGGCCACAGCTGGTGTGTGGAAAGCTAAGTTAGGTGCACGCGCGCGCGCGATCACCAAACCGGTAGTGGAACAGGAAAGATCCCACCGCTGGATAATAACATGTAGGAATAAGCAACCATACCATCAAGCTCCTGGAGTTCTGACCCAGGCTTCGTCAAATGTAAGTAATCGCAAACTTGTTTTAAAAGCAAAACCTATTTTATTGCAATGCTGGGAATTGCTTTCGTTCCCCACCAAAACTAATCTTAAACAATTCCCCAAGATAAGCACTTGCCTTTCAGTGCTGAGGAATGCTGCCAAAAACATCTGATTAATTATAAAAGACACCAACCGAAGTACCAGAAAAGACCAACCGGTGTACACAGAGCTTCAAGGAGGAGTCGGAACCGATCGAACTACATTGCTTCCTGCAAAGGTTTCATCATTGAGGTCTGACTTTTATCATCTGAATCCTTGCTCTCCTCAGCCGTCCACACCTGCTGCCGGCTAACCACAACAGGGACTTAGAATATAAGTGCAATACATAAAAGGCTGGAAAAACTCAGGAAGCACTTCTGTAAGTTCCTTCCCTTATAAGTTTCACGGGACTTGGAGAAAGCAGTAGGATTTTCTCTCTGCGGTGGCTCCATCCTCTCACCTTCCTTACTGCTTTTCACCTTCTGGGGTGGGAAAAACGTGCAAACACCTTCCTATTTCTTCTGGCTTTGGGCTCTCTTTGATTGGTGTCCATCTTTGCCTGCGCATTTCACGTCCCTTCGTCTCGGTTTTCTTGGGATTTTATGGTTTCCTTGGCATTTCCCTCAGCTGAACCCTCATCCAATCCTATGATTAATGCTTACACTGAATAAATACATACTAAATAAAGAGACTTCTATTTTTTCTACTTCTTAGTAAATGGCCTGCTTGGGAAGTGGCCAGTTCAATGGAGCTTTTTCTGAGTTGGATGGAGATGCCCTCTCCAGCTTTCAAAGCTGGGGTGAAGTGGTGAGGTGGATTCAGGGAAGAGCGTGGTGACCACGTGAGGTAAATTGATTGCTTATTGCACCCTGTGACTATTAAGTGTTGTACCTTATGATTCTTGATTCTTGACAAATGTCTCTTTTCTTTTATGAACCCTGAGAGCATTTGCACCAAGACAAGATTCCTTGTGTGTCCAGTCACACTTGGCCACTAAAGAATTCTATTCTAAATTGAGCTGTAGAAACCCTGAGGAGGTGCAAATCTTTCCTCCTATAGTAGGCTAAATGTCACTATCCAAGGTGAACCTATTGTACATCCTAATGTACAGAACAACAGAATTAACAGAGCTGGAAAAACCTTGGAGGTCTTCTAGTCCAGCCCCTGATCAAGCAGGAAATCCTAGACCATTTCAGACAAGTGGCCATCCAGTCTCTTCTTAAAAACCTTCAGTGATGAAGAACCCACAACTTCTGAAGAATCCATCCATTCCACGGGTTAATTGTTCTCACTGTCATGAAATGTCTACTTGGTTCTCCATTGCTTCTCTCTCCTTGAGTTTCCATCCTTATGTCTTCTTGTCTGGCCTTCAGGTGCTTTGGAGAATAAGTTGTTCCCCTTCTTTTTTGTTTCAGCCCCTCAAATATTGGAACTGCTATCATGTCCATCAGAACAGAGCTGGGAGGGAGACCTTGAGGTCTTCTAGTCCGACCCCCGGCTCAAGGAGGAGATCCTATACAATCTCAGGCAAATGATTGTCCAGTCTCTTCTTAAAAACCTCCAGTGATGAAGGACCCACAGCTTATTCTGTTAATTACAGATAACAGATGATCAGAGTGGGAAGGGACCTCCTAGGTCATCTAGTCCAACCCCCCGCCCAAGCAGGAGACCCTACACCATTTCTGATGGATGGCAGCCCAGTCTCTTCTTGAAAGTATCAAGTGAAGACTTGAGACTTGTCCTCAGCGTTAGGAAGTGAGTCCCTCTCTTTGTTAGACTAGACATACCCAATTCCTGCACAACCGTTCTTCGTACGTTTTGGCAAGTTCACCCCTTGGTTTTTGTTTAATGCCTTAAAAAGTGAGGCTTTTCTTTTCTGGCATTAAGATTAGTATCAAGAAGAGCAATCGGTCATCCATCTTCAATCTGCCGTTTCTGAAGATGTTTCCTCCCATCTGGGTTCTCTCTGAATCGCGTGACTGCAAGGAAAGCAAATAAAAAGTGCACCAGCACGACTTTTTCTGCTCTCTCTCTCTCTGAAATTGCTTTGTGTAAATGTCTGGAAAATGCTGATATTTATCTTTCTATAAATAGCAGCCCTCCTGCAGGCCGTATTTCATCTAGGCCGCCATTCCCTTCGCTTTAATTTTGCTCCGGATCACCATGGGAGAGTGGAAAGCAAATTGAGCTGCTCCTGCTGAGAATTTACCCAGAAACCAAATCTTGGGAGAGGGAGAGAGAAAGGAGAGAGGGAGAGGACGGGAGGGATGGAAGGTGAGGGGAGAGGGAGGAAGAAAGGAGAGAGAGGGAGGGGGAGAGGGGGAGAGAAGGAGATAGAGAGAGGCAGGGAGGGATGAAAGAGGGAGAGGGAAAGGGAGGGCAGGGAGAGAGGGAGGAGAGTGGGAGAGAGAAGGGAGGGAAAAAGAGGGAGGAATGGGGAGCGAGAGGCAGGGAGGGATGGAAGAGGGAGAGGGGAGGGAGAGAGGAAGGAGAGAGAAAGAGGGAGGGAAGGAGAGGGAGGGAGAGAGACCACGCTCACTGTGTGAAATGAACTATTGGCTGAATCCAATTTCCTTGCCCCCGACTCCTGTTTCAGAGGATACAGGATGTTCCGAACTGCCTCCAGCGCAAATGAGCTGCAATTCAAGGACTCCTTTTGGCTGGCAATAAGTAAGAGTCATTCAAAACCCCACGGGCAAGAAAGCAGCTCTTTTGCCTGGAATGGTCACCCCTGAACGTGCCTTTCTGGGGACCATCCCTGGGAGGCGAGGGGCAGAAAAGTCCAAGGGGGCAGCGATGAGAACAGGACCAAAGTCCCACTTTGCAATGGGGTGGATTTCCAGCCATGCGGTTGGAGCCGCCATCTTGATCCTTTACAGATTCAACTGAAACCCAAACTTTTGTTGTTGTTGTTGTTGTTGGGTTTAATGGACAACCAGAAAACATCATCATGGAAAATTATTTTTATGCACGATGATGAGTGCTGCAAGATTCTTCTGGGTGCAAAAATGGAGGGTTTTTTTTTAAAGACCCAGAGTAGAGGAAGGGTTAGTCAAAATGAGGGCATTTGCAGAGGTGGCGAAATTAACTCGCTGGCTTGGAAAAAAAGGTAAAATTGACCTTTTAGAGAAAGTGAAGTCAAACAAGCCACCGCTTCTGAACACCGCCTGGTCATCCTCCTGCTCTTCTTCCTCTTCCTTAGTTTACGTTGCATTGTTAGTTATTCATTATTCATAATAGCTACCGCAACGTAAAGTAATGCCCTTTACACAGCACTAGGTGGGAGGCGTCTTTAACTAGGCAACTTGATGCCTAACCATGGGAAATGGAAGGCAGGTGGTGGAAATTTGGAGGCATGCAAAATTCGGTTAAGGGAGGGAGGGAGGCAGAGAAGGAAGGAAGGAGGGGGGAGGGAAGGAGGGAGGGAGGGAGGATGGATGAATGAAGGGGAAAAGAGGGAGAGAAGGAAGAATGAGGGAGGGAGGGAAGGAAGGAAGAAGGGAGGGAGGGAAGGAGGAAGGATGGATGAGGGAGTGGGAGAGAAGAAAGAATGAGGGAGGGAGGGAAGGGAGGAAGGAAGAATGAGCGAGGGAAGGAGGGAGGGGAAGGATGGATGAGTGAGGGGGAGGGAGAGAAGGAATGAGGGAGGGAAGGAAGGAAGAAAGAGAAGGAGGGAGGGAGGGAGGATGGATGAGTGAGAGGGAGGAGGGAGAGAAGGAAGAATGAGGGAGGGAAGAAAGAAAGAATAAGGGAGGGAAGAGGGAGAGGAAGGAAGGAAAGATGGATAAGTGAGGGGAAGGAGGAAGAGAAGGAAGAACGAGGGGGTAGGGGGGAAGGAAGGAAGGATGAGGGAGGGAAGGAGGGAGGGAGGGAAGACGGAATGAAGGATGGATGAGTGGGGGGAGGGAGAAAAAGAAGAATGAGGCAGAGGGAGGGAAGGAAGGAATGAAGGAAGGAAGGAGAGAGGAAGGAAGGAGTATTTGTTGTAAGGAAAAGGAAATTCAACATCTACATGAAGACAAGGCTTTCATTCATCTGTTTCAGAATTGCCAATTTGTGTACTTGCTTTTCCGTTTCCAAAACTTTTTTTCTTGGAGTTTGCTGCTCTTGGTTCCAATTTGTCTAAAAGCGTTTTTCTCCCCCCTATACAGAAGTCGTCTTCTTTCAAGGCGAGAGGGGAGCACCGAGAGAAAGAGGAAACTGCGTTTTAGGCAGGGAGGGAGTCCAGTGGTGAACACAGAACAGGTTGAGGAGACAGCGTTTAATTAATTTATTTTAAATATATTTTTATTAAGTTTCCATTATTACAGCTCAAAACATCATGATTTCAACAGCATTTTTTGACATCTATTCAGGTTCTTATCTTATATGACTCAATACATTATATTTACATTTATCCAACATTGATACATAACTTTACCCATAATGATTATTCTTATATATTCTATATATTTATTCATTTTCTTGAGGTCTCTTACGACAGCATTTAATTTAAGTCACCTGAAAACAACAGGAGAAGCAGCGACGCAACCTTGGTTAGAATGGGATGCGTGCAGTTTATAATCCTCAATTTATAACCACCAATCTGGCGGCCAAGGGTGGCTGTCAGTTGAGGCTTATGATCTGATGGCGTCCCATTCAAAAGGTAACATGCCACTCAAAACACCTCGTTGTGGAAACCTGGTCCGAAGGGCTGAAAGGGGAGGCGCCCCATTTTCTAAGCCCAATGCCACTTCAGAGAGTGAAGTGATGCAACCCTATTGGCGGAGAAGGCTCCCTTGACCTATATGCCCTAACCCAGGGGTCTTCCAACTTGACAGCTTTAAGACTCCTGGACTTCCAACTCCCAGAATTCCTCCTCCAGTCAGGTTGGCTCAGGAATTCTGGGAGTTGAAATCCACAAGTCTTAAACTTGCCAGGTTTGAAGGCCCTTGCCCTAAAAAAATAAAATTTAAAAAAATAAAGATACGAATAGCAAGAGGACATTGAGAGCACACTTTTCTGGGCAATGATCTCAGCCCAAACCCAAATGCCCTCTGACCTTTTTGCTCTAATTAACAGATTTTAGCAGATTAACAGAGTCGGAAGGGACCTTGTAGGTCATCTAGTCCAACCCCCCTGCCCAAGCAGGAGAGAGAGAGAGAAAAGAGAGAGCCAGAGCCAGATAGAGTCAGAATCAGAAAGAGAGAGAGAGAGAGAGAAAGAGAGGCAGAGCCAGAGAGAGAGAAAGGAAAGAGAGGCAGAACCAGAGAGAAAGAGTGAGTCAGAGAGCCAGAGAGGGAGAAAGAGAGAGAGAGTCAAAGAGAGAGAGAGAGAGAGAGAGCCAGAGTCAGAGCCAGAGTGAGAGAGAGAAAAGAGAGAGGCAGAACCAGAGAGAGAAAGAAAGAGAGGCAGAGCCAGAGAGAGAGGCAGAGAGAGAGAGTCAGAATCAGAGCCAGAGAGAGCGAGTGAGCGAAAGAGAGGCAGAGCCGGTGGGGGGGGGGAGGGCAGAGCCCGCCGCAGCTGCAGCAGCTGCAACTCCTTGCACAGAGAGAGAGAGGGAGAGAGAGAGGAGGCTGCTCCCGGCTGCCGGCCTGTGCGCCGCAACATCAGCAGCAGCGGCGACTGAGAAGCGCGAGCTGGGAGCGGCTCGGCCGAGCCCCCTTTGCAGCATGCTGCCTGGCTCGCCAGCCACCCGCCGCATCTACGACCCCAGCAGAAGCCGAAAGAGCAGCAGCTGCAGCAGCCTCGGCCGCGCAGGGCCCGGAGCCGCGAAGGCAGAGGAGGCTGCAAGGAGCGCAGCATGGCCGGGCAAGGCTCTTTTGGGTCCCGGTGGCTGCAGCTGCGGTTGTGGTGGTGGTGGTTGCTGCTGCTGCTGGCGGCGGCGTGCCTGGTGCAGCGCGCCCAGCTGAGGAAGCTGCTCCGGTGCCCGGCCAGTTGCAGCTGCACCAAAGAGTCCATCATCTGCGTGGGGTCGGCCAGCGTGCCGCGGAGCCTGCCTGGAGACCTCAGCTCTTTGTAAGTGCCGGGCAAGGAGGAGTGGAGGAGAAGGGAGGCAGGCAGGCAGGCAGGGGCTGCAAAGGAGGGCCAGCAATTTTGCAAAAAAAAAAAAAAACACCCCTCCAGTCGGCTGGGAGGAGAGGATACAGAATCCAGATGAACAGAGGTGGAAAGGGACCTTGGAGGTCATCTAGTCCAACCCCCTACTCAGGATGGGGGGGCAGGCTCGGTTCTTCTGCGTTCCATCTTCATCTTCCTCCAGGGATGGGTGGTTAGTGGTCCAGGGAAAGGCATTAAATAGCGCCTGTGTTTTAAAAGTTAGAAACTCTGCCTTTAAGCTTTAAAAACAACCCACTTTGGCTTCAAAAGTTCTAAGCTAAAAAAAAAGGTGGGGGGAGGAGAAGGCTAATACCATCCTTGGTTGGATAAACCGGCACAGAATCAAAATCAGGTGAATAATATTAATCAAAACCTTAGTTAGGCCACACCTGGAATGCTGCATCCAGTTTTGGTCATGGTGTTAACCCCAAAAAAGAGGCTGAGACTTTGGAGGAAATTGCAGAGAAAGAGGATTAAAAACCTGGAGGCTAAAATATATGAAGAACGGTGGCAGGAACTGGGTTTGGGTCAGTCTAGAGAAAAGAAGGACTAAGGGGAGACATGATAGCAGGATTCCAGTATTTGAGGGGCTGCCACGAAGAAGAGGGGGGTCAAATTAGAGAACCAAAGAATAACAGAGTTGGGGGTCCTGGAGGTCATCTACTCCAACCCCCTGCTCAAGCAGGAGAGTCTATCATTCCAAATATTAGCCTCTGCCAAGGATCAAACTCATAGCCTCCTGATTCTGAGGCAAGAGCTCCACTTCTATATAACCCCTCTAAGTGCAATTGATTTAACCTTGAAGAGGGGGAGGGTCAACTTATTCTCCAAAGCCCCTGAAGGCAGGACAAGAAGCAACGGATGGAAACTCACCAAGGAGAGAAGCAACTTGGAATGAAAGAGAAACTAATATTTAAGAAGAGACTGGACAGTCATTTGTCTGGAATAGCGTAGGTTCTCCTGCTTGTGCAGGGGGCTGGACTAGAAGACCTCCAGGGTCCCTTCCAACTCTATTCTGATTGACTGAATAGAAAGGGACACATGGCATACAGGAAGTGCCAGAAAAGAAAGGGACACATGGCATACAGGAAGTGCCAGCAGGTAAAAAAAAAAGGGAGTCACATGGATCAGGTTGCATGTGCCTCACCCCTACACGTTATTACACCTTTGTAGGTTCGTTGTTGCGTTATAGGACATGTGCAGCTTGTTTGTATTCTGCTTCCCCGGAGGAAAAAAACAAAATGAAAAACAACCCTTGGGAAAGAAGGGAATGAATAGAGTGGAATAACAGTTGGAAGGGATCTTGTAGGTCATCTAGTCCAACCCCCCCTTCCCCCCCAAGCAGGACAGAGACAAGAAGCAACGGGATGGAAACACATCAAAGAGAGAAGCAACCTGGAATTCAGGAGAAGTTTCTTCACCGGAGCTTCTTCTCCAAATTTGGCAACTTCAAGACTTTTGCACTACAACTCCACAAGTTGAAGTCCACAAGTCTTAAAGTTGCCAAGTTTGGGGACCTCTGTTCTTGGCTGTTAGGACAATTCATCAGTGGAACTACTTGCATCCAGAAGTTTGGGGATGCTCCAACACTGGAAGGTTTTAAAAAGAGATTGGACAACCATTGGTCTAAAATGCTATAGGTTTTCCTGCCTGAGCAGGGGGCTGGACTAGAAGACCTCCCGAGGTCCCTTCTGTTAATCTGAGGGCACTAGGTTGGGGAAGTTGTGGTAGAAAGTATTGAGATTTTTCTGCTGATTTTTCTGCCCTGCTGCCTCTTTTTAGGAGCCTGGTCAATGGAACCTTCCCCGAAATAAAAGAGAGAATGTTTTCCCACCTGCCTTCCTTGCAGTTGCTGTAAGTATTAGGAGGGTGGATACGTTTGGGTGCTTCTCTTCACTGCAAGGTGGGAGAGGTTTGGAAGAAAATGCCCCCCTTAAGGATATGGAGACATCTAATATTTCTTTTCCTCCCACAGTTAGTCGCCGGAGATCTCTTTGGAGTTTATTTCATTTTATCTTAGACAATTTATATAGCGAGGGGGTCCTTGTGTGGTCTCTTGAGCGTACTGGTTTCCTTGCAGGTGTTTCATTATCCTAACTAACACTAGCACTGATGGTGTTCCCTAGTTCATTTATTTTATTTTATTTATATTGCCACCTATTCGCCCATGGCAACTCGAGGCGGCTTACACAATGTAAAATCATATTTTTTTAAAAAAAAACAAACAATAAGAACTAACAAAAAGAATCAAGCAAATTAGTAAGGTACAAAAGAACAAAATTTGGGAAAAACAAAACAAAACAAAAAAAGTTGGGTCATGAAATGTCTGCAGGAAAAGCACCAAGCTCAGAGACCACCAAGGACCCCACAGTCCTTTTCCTCCTCCTCTCCTCCTCCTCTCCTCCTCCTCCACCACCTCTTCCTCCCCCTCCTCCCCCTTCCCCTCCCTTCTCCTCCTCCTCTTTGCAGCCCCCCCTTCTAATATTGATATTACCTAGTTGGATTATGAAACATTTGCAAGAAACCACCAAGTTCAGAGTGCACCAAGGACCCCACCCTCAATCCTCTTCTTCCTCCTTCCTTCCTTCTACTCTTCCTCACCCTTCCCCTCTCTTCTCCTCCTCTTTGCAAACCCCACCCCTTCTAATTCTGATGATATCACCTAGTTGGGTGATGAAAACCATCAAGCTCAGAGAGCACCAAGGACCCCATAGTCATCGTCCTCCTCTCCTCCCTCCAACCCACCCCTCTCCTTTCCCAAAATCTCAATCCCTTCTACCACTGATGATGTTACCTAGTTGGGTCATGAAACGTCTGCAAGAAAACCAGCAAGCTCAGAGAGCACCAAGGACCTCACAGTCCTCCTCCTCTTCCTCTTCCTCCTCCTCTTCCCTCCTCCCTCCTGTCTCCCTCCTTTCTGAAAATATCACTCCCTTCTAGCACTGATGATGTTCTGGCATACGTATGAATTGAAATCATGTGACCACGGGGATGCTACCACGGTCATAAGTGTGAAAAATGGTCACAACTCCCTTCTTCGGATGGTCAGTAAAGGAACGGTCGTAAATCAAAGACTACAAGGAGTTTATGACACCCTTGGTACTTCTGAGATGTCAAACAAAGGAGGCGATGAAATATTAAGATAGCAAAGGACGAGTCTCTGTATCCTTTGTATCTCAAGGGCTTTCCGTATCTTGCCAATCCTTTGACCACATGCCAGGCCGCGGCCTTTGCCAACCGGTGCCACCTTCAGATAGTTTGGAACTAGGAAGTCACCCAATTCTTGGGAAGTCCAGCCACGGGCCAAGGAGAAAGAGATTCTGGCAGTCGGCCTCCATGTCTGCAAGTTGAGGAAGCTTCTCTAATCAAAGAACAAGATACATCCAAAATACGTTGTGTGTGTGTGTGTGTGTGAGGAAGAAATGGAGCAGAATTGATCATGAACAGGCAACGCTAATTGTAGAGGTTGTCCTCCACTTACAACAGTTTAGTGATCGTTCAAAGTTCAAAAAGGGAGCTTATTTGTGATGACCTGGAGTGTAACACAAACGTAACAAAATCCAAAACATAAATAAATGTCCTTTAATGCCTCCAACTTGGCCCCACTGTTCAATAATTCTCAGTTGGAGATAAAATGTATTCAAAAATAGTCTTCAAAAGAAAGCAATACAGTCCAAACTTAATGAGCAGATAGAGGTGAAATAAAAAACCAAACAAACTATAGTGACGAAATTTCCACAATGGACCAGGATAAGTGATTACCAAATTCAAGGAGATAACAAGGCACAGTCTGTTGGAAAGACACCAACCAAGATAACTTCAGCCCAAAATAAAACACGCTTTGCTTCTGGCAACGCTGTGTTGTAATCGTCTCTCTTATATACTATTCTCCCCAGCTACAACCAATGAGGGGATCATGGCCGCTTCCTCTCTCGTAAGCCAAGTTGTTGCCTTCTCTGCTCCTCCCTGCGTGTCCTAGGATGCAGAGGGGATGGGCCTGGTTCTTCCTCTGACTGCCCAGCCAGCCTCTGCCCCTCCCAGCCTCCTCCACAACCCCCAGAGCCACACCTCCACTCCCTGTCGGCTGTTCCTCCTCTTCCTCAGAGTCTGACTCTTCCAAGGGCATGACATTATGACCATTATCTTTTTTTACAGTTATGACCTTGGCAGCATTCCCCCAATTATCCTCTTTAAACGACCACCATAATCCCTTGTGGGGTGGAATCTGGGCAACTGAATGGAACTGAGGTTTTACTGGCTGGATGCCCTTCCTGTTGCCAGTGCAGAGTTATATTAAGCAAATATACTTTCATCGTGCCCAGAGAGAGAAACATCTGCCTCTCTACCTAGGATTGAACTGACAGCCTTCTGATTGTGAGGCGAGAGCTCCGCCTCTACACCACTGCACCACCCATTCCCCTGATCATGGGGTCAAAATTCAGACACTTGGTAACTGGTTCCTACTTGTGACCATTGCGGTGTCCCAAGCTCTGACAATGGGGAAGACAGATTTACTTAACAACCAGGTTGCTAAATGTCTATGGGCATCCAGGTCATGGTTGTCCCAAAGGTGATTTTTTTTCCAAAAGGCAACTGGACTTTCTGGTTTTTCTTTGAAGACTTTTTGCTTCTCTTCCAAGAAGCTTCTTCGGCTCTGACTGAATGGTGGGGAATGGAAGGATTTCGATTCCTTGCAGACGGCTGGTCATTTGCATCCTTTTAGAGAGCCGTTGAGGCCACTTGGAGGTTTATCTGTGTCCTCAGGGTCACCGGAATGGTGTAGATCGGTACACTGATCCTTTCAGCAGTTGCAAGAAGGCTCCATACCCATTTGCACCACTCAGGTGACCCTGAAGACACAGACAAACCTCCAAGTGGCCTCAACGGCTCTCTAAAAAGGATGCAAATGACCAGCTGTCTGCAAGGAGTATAAATCCTTCCATTTCCTACTATTCCCTAACCAAAGTCAAGGGGGAAGCCAGATTAACTTACCAACGATGTTACCAACAACTGCAGTAATTCATTTAATGTCTGGGACAAAAAAGCTCATAAAATGGGCCCAAACCGTTCTATGAGCTGCTTCGCCCCAGTTGTTAAAACGAATCACTGCAGTTGTTAAGTTAGTGATATCTAACTTAACGGCTGTCTCACTTAGCAACAAAAATTGTGGGCTCCGTTGTGGTTAAGTCAAGGACTAACCATGGTGATGTGTTTTAAATGTTGTTGTTTTTTAACTTGATACCGCATTTCCATTTTTATTTTTAAGGCTGCTGAATTCTAACTCATTTACCATCATACGGGACGATGCCTTTGGTGGGCTTTTTCATTTGGAGTACCTGTAAGTCACCTGATTTTTATTACCTCCTGCGAAGGTGTAAAAGGAAGGGAGGTTTTTATTTCCGATCATTTTTATAAGCAGCGTATTTTGTCCTCCGACCGAAAACATTTCGGCTCGATTCACCCCACGCCACAAATTCCAGCTTCTACTGAACATTGTTGTTGGCAAGGTAGAGGCTGCCGCACCTTTGCAACCCCAAAGCTTCACATCTGCAGATGTTCTAGGGGCTTGTGTTTATGTGTGTGTGTGTGTGAGTGAGTGAGTGAGAGCAAGCAAGCATAGGAGCCTCTAATCCAGAGCTCCCCAACTTCCAGGCCTTGAGTCGTTCGGAACCGGGCCACTGAAGTGGCAGGTGAACACTCACTTGTGCACATCTCCACTCGTGTGAATAGCAGGCAAGGGCGTGCACACGCACTACATTTGTGTGAGAAACAGGCACACGTGCCCGTTGCTCACTCTGAACTATTCCCCTGCCCCCGCCCCCCCGGTCCACAAAGTGGAAACGGTTGGGGTGATTCTGCTGTAATCCCTGTGCGATGACCCAAATGGGTGTGGCACAAAGGCCACACAGATTGCTAGGAATGATAGTCACCTAACAGTTGAGTTGGCAATATGTAAACCAAGATAGTAATTTAATACTGTATCTTTAAGAGAATGCTGTGTGATTGGCTGAGGTTCCTCCAATGGCCATAAGATGGAGCCAGAAACCTGGTTTCTCTCCTCTTGCATTTCCTGTTTTGCTGTATTTGCCTGATCGTTGTTTGACTTGGATTGCTGTGAGTTCTTGCAACTGTTAGCAAACTCTGTTTACTGAACTCTGTTAATGATACTTGACTTCGTTTTTGGATTATCCCTGGACTGATACTAACTACTTTAACCGTGTATGATTTGGACTGTTCGTTGAACTTTGTTTACCTGTTTACAGGAAGTAAAACTTACATTTTACTATTTAGTGTATTTGTATGCTGGTTATGTGTTATTCAACATCACTCTCACTACGTTTCCCTGAGTGCACTCATTCTCCTAACGGGGAATACCTCAACACTGATAATCAGTCGGAGTCCCTTTATTAGCTCCAACTTTGACTCCAATGTCCTGGTTACCTTCAGGGCTGGAGAAAAACTCTCCCAGGAACAGCCTTTGGCTGCAGAGAATAATGTCCAAAACGTGGTCAACAAAAACTGTAACTATAAGTCCAATCAAAGCAAAATGAGGTCATTAGTCCATCAGGGCAGGAGAAGGAATTCCAGATGTGAAGGAATAGCAGTAATTCAACCCAGTTGGGAGGATGCCAGGAACACAGATAAGCAAAGACAATACAAGATAAACTCACATTTGTTCCCAGCAGTCGCTGCTCTCAACTTGCATCTCCTTTAAACTCTCATTCCCAGCTGTGGCAAATGAAGGGAATCAGGGCCCTTTCCTCCCCGGTAAGCCATGCAACTCATGTTGCTCCTTTCTCCATTCCTCCCTGCATGCCCTAGGATGAAGAGGGGCTGGGCCTGGGTCTTCCTCTGAACCCCCCTCTCGTTCTACCTCTCCCTTGCTCTGCCCAGCTGGACTTTGCCCTTCCCCAGTTTCCTCCACAGCCAGCAGAGCCACACTCCCGCTCCCTGTCAGCTGTTTGTCTTCCTTCTTGGATTCAGACTCCGATGGGCATGACACCCTGTAAGTTGAAGTGTGATTTTCTTCCCATTTCCATAGTACTTCCCTGAAGTATAGATAGTCCTTGACTTACAACAGTTCATTTAGTGACCCATTTTTGAAGTTACAACATCACTGGAAAAAAAGGGACTTGTGACTGTTTTTCACACTTAACGGCCATTTCTGTCTTCCTCTTTTTTTGTGTAGATTTATTGAAGGAAATAAAATTGAAACCATTTCAAGACATGCATTTCGGGGTCTTCGAGATTTGACTCATCTGTAAGTTGTTGAGCTGGGGGTTTTTTTCACGCTAATTTGTATCTTGCTTAAAACCTCAGCATGCTGTTAACACCTGGCAGCATAGATATAGTCCTTGGTTTATGACACTTTGTTTAATGACCGTTCAAAATGACATACCCTGAAACACATCCTGTGTTTCCTGAGGGAAGTTTAAAAAAAACCCAGTGAATTCCCAGTGTGAGTGCCTTTTTAAATGTTTGGGATTGCTCTCCGCTTTAAAAGTTATTAATTTTCCCTCCGTGAATCCTCTTACTTTCTGTTCTGACCTAAGGCTTCCCAAGATCATGAAGCTGACTCCTCATCCCGATAAAAACCCTTTTTATTTAGGTTAAAGGGAATTCCTCTCTAGCAAAGTCCCAGCCAACAGTCTTTCGTGAGATTTCACAACTACAGACCTTTATCAGGCTTGGAGAGCTGCCAGGCCAATATCTTTCAAACGCCACGCTGTAGCAGCAATTACTTGGCAAGAAGTCAGGCACAGATCTTCACCCTCATGAATTGAACTAATTGTCTCCTGCAAACCCCACTCTCCTTTCGCTCCTCTTTATTCCCTATGGGAGGGGCTATTCACCACCATCCTGAGCCTTTACTCCCGAGTTGACCCTTGTTCCTTAACTGTCCTCTTCTCCTGGCAGCTCTGTGCATGCGCATACTGGGAACAGGCTCCAGCTGTTCTTCCCCACTGATCTCCAACTCCGAAGGCAGCTGATAACTGTCGGACGGCCCTGGCCCCATCTCTGCCTCTGATGCAGAGCCCTTGTCAAGAGCCTTCCCCAGACTCCAGGACTGGCCCATGTTCTTCCCCAGCCTCCTCACTGTCTGAATCTGCCGCCAGCTCCCCTCACCACTGGCACGCCGTAACACTACCTGACTCTACCTGACTCTGTGCTTTCTTCCCCAAACCCCAAAAACTTTAACCTTAGCCTATCTACTATTGACCTCACCCCCTTCCTAAGAGGCCTGTAGGGAGCGTGCATAAGCGCTCCAATCGTGTCTACCATCCCTGTCCTATTGTTTTTTATTTTTCTTATAAGTATCTCATGTATTCAAAACTATATTTATTCTTACACCTGTACCTCGTAAGCGATTGACAAATAAATACTAAAAAATAAATACTTTCTATGTCAACGCTGGGAACTGAGAGCCTTCCAATAGTTCTCAATCCTCATCATATCGCTGTATTACTGAATTCAGTTTTTATCTATAGGATTTAAATGGTTTTCAAAATTATTGTGACATCTAGCTTTACTTTCTCAGCTCCCTCGCCAATAACCAGATCAAAGCTTTGCCAAGAGACATCTTTAGTGATTTGGACTCTCTGATCGAACTGTGAGTAGAGCTTCATCACGTTATTGTTGCTTTGTGGGTTTTAAATCTTAGCATTCAAAATTTTTCTTTTGGCCGTTTGGATGTGAAATTGGGGCTAGGAAGACACACATTGGTTCTCATTCGTTTTGTTAAGTCTTGTGCTTGATTGGTTTTCCTTTTTACTGATGTATTTATTTGAAATATTTCAAGGGTGCTAGGGTGTACCATACTGTACATATGTGCTGAGAGTAACTTTGCATTATAAATAAAGGAAGCAGATGTCACTGAAGGCAATGCCAAATGGGGAAAAATAATCTCTAGCAATATTAGCTCTGAAGGGCGATTAACCAGTGGAACAGCTTGCCACCAAGTTTTCAGAAAAGATTGGAGAGGCACTTGTCTGAAATGGTATAAGATCTCCTGCTTGGTTTTGGGGTTGGACTGAAGAAACTCCCTTCTAACTCTGCTATTATGTTGTTCTTTCTATGATCACGTGTATCCATCCCATCAACGCCAAAGGAAGTCTGGAATGGTATAGGATGCCATGGCCCAAGGTCTCTTCCCACCCTATTGTTCTATGTTCTAATTCCCCATTGTCCATTCTCAGTCTAATCAACAGGAATGGGTTGTTGTTGTTGTTATTATAAATTTTTATTCATTAAATATGAAACTCAGTTAACTGAACATTTAAAAATGTATCACAAATACCAATGACTTATATCATTTATTATTATTATAAACTTTTATTCATTAAACATAAAACTCAGTCATCTGAACATTTAAAAATGTATCACAAATATTGACCGATACTAACGGTTGATACAGGATTATTACCATTATTATTATTATTATTATTATTATTATTATTATTATTATTATCATCATCATCATCATCATCATCATCATCATCATCATCATCATATCTTTAGTGAGATTCACAGCCTTTGGAGCTGGTTGGTAGATCAACAGCTCGAGTACTAACTAAGGACCTAGGAACAGTTAAGGTAGCGTTGGAGGATATAAGCTGTTCCAAGTAGGGTGGCCTTTTGTAGAATCAGGGTATCCAAGTCTGATAAATTCAGGATTTCCAAATAGCCAAGTAGACCTTTAGGTATGGCTCCAAGGGCTCCGATTACAATGGGGATAACATACGATTTCTTTTTCCAAAGTCGCTCAACTTCAATTTGTAAGTACCGATACTTTGTGATTTTTTTCTTGCTGCGTGTCTTCAATCCATGTATCCCCAGCTATTGCAATGTCAATGAACCAAACCTTTTTCTTTTCAGCTATTGTTAGGTTGTTGTTGTTGTTGTTGTTGTTATTATTATTATTATTATTATTATTATTATTATTATTAAATCTTTTGTGAGATTCACAGCCTTTGGGGCTGGTTGATAGCTCAACAGCTCAAGTCCTAACCGAGAACCTAGGAACTGTTCTGGTAGCATCAGAGGATGTAAGCATATATATAATAATAATATAATATATTGTTGCTATTGTTGTTGTTGTTGTTATTCTTGTGACAAATTGCATCCACAACAGAAAGCAATTTTTATTAATTAAGCTTGATTGTCAAACTTCGCTTTGTCTTTAAAAAATATAACCCATTCTGTTACTTCTTATTTCTCGCCAATCTGCACCATTTCTGTATTTCCTAAAGGAAATCCTCACAAGGGATCTGTTGGCTTTGGATCCCAACCTCTGTGTGCAAACCAGCTTTTCTTTTTTCCTGCATCCCTAGAGACTTGCGGGGAAACAAGTTTGAGTGCGATTGCAAAGCGAAGTGGTTGTTTCTGTGGCTAAAGATGACCAACTCCTCCGTCTCGGAAGTCGTCTGCATTGGGCCGGAAGAATTTCAGGACAAGAAATTGAATGAAGCCTCGAGTTTTGACGACGAATGCACCACAACAGGTATTTTGGGGGAAGCGGACTTTCTTGGCAAGTTAAGTCAGGATCAGGGGTGGGATTCTACCAGTTTGGACCAGTTCAGGCAAACTGGTTGTTAAATTTGCATCTGGTTCACCGAACCAGTATTTGAACCGACCGGCTGGCCCTGCCCACCTCACCTCACCTCTCCCCTCCCAAGAGTCTTGGCCCATTTTTGATGCAGGTAAGCGCAGGCTATGGGAGGGGGGAAACGGGCCTTCCGGAAGTCCAGAAATGGGCCCATTTTCCACATCTGGAGGGCCTCTGGACCCTGGGAGAAGCCATTTTACCCCTCCCAGAGGCCCGAGGGAAGCCTCCAGACTCTGGGGAGGGCGAAAAAATGCCCCTCCTGGAAGTTCCATTAGTCCACACCCACCCTGCAACCGGGCAGCAAACTGGTTACTGGGAATTTTCATCCCACCCCTGGGTCAGGATGAACTTGGCTTTTTGTATTTTTTTGGGTGGCCCAGGAGCAAATACTTTGTTGTTTCGAATTGCCATATTATTCTTTGTGAGAGTTCTGATCGCCGATTAATCCAAAGGTTGATATTAACAGGGAATTCACCAAAGCAACTTGAGGGGAAAAAGCAATGGGTGGAAACTTGTTAAAGGGAGATTCAATCTTGAACTCAAGGGAAAATTTCCCGGCAATGAGGACAATTAGCCAGAGGAACAACTTGCCACTGGAAGTTGTGGGTGCTCCATCGCTGGAGGTTTTCAAGAAAACAATTGGGCAACCATTTGTCTGGGATAGTACAAGGCCATGATGATGAACCTATGGCACGGCACCCATAGCCATTTGTGCTGGCACACGAGCCGCAGGCAAATTTACCTCACTCTGCATTTGCACGTCTCACAGCTGATTTTTGGCTGGTTTGAGGCCTTTTTTGGCCTCTCAGAGGCTTGAAAAAAGCCTCTGCGGGCCAAATAGGCCTGTTTCGTCACTTCCTGTAATACCGGAAGTGACAAAATGGGCCTATTCGCTCTGCAGAGACTTTTTTTCAAGCCTCTGAGTGGCCAAAAATCAGCTGTGAGGCACAGTGCAGATGGTGGGGGGCAGTGGGGGGGTTGGGATTGCACACACATACGCAGGGGGTGTGGGGGTCCACATATTGCTTTCTGAGTGCTGGTGTGTTAGGGCGCATGTGCCAGTGCGCGCACAATTTTTGGCACAGGAGCCCAAAAAGGTTAGTCATCACTGGTATAAGGGGTCCTGCCTTGGGTTGGACTAGAAGACCTCCAAGATTCCTTGCAGCCCTCGGTTTGTATGTTCTATAATTTAAAAGCCCATTTTACCAATTCTACAGCTCGTCCTTGATTTACAACAGTTTCTTTAGTGGGCGTTCAACGTTAACAACAGCAGCACTGACAGATGGACTTATGACCATTTTTTTTCATGCTTAATGACCTTTGCTGTATCCCTGTGTTCACGTGATCAAAATTTGGATTGCTTGGCAGCTGACTTATATTTACGACGGTCGCTGTGTCACGTGATTTCCCCCTTGGCCGCCTTCCGACAAAGCAGATGTCAATGGGGAAGCTGGATTCACATAACACTTAATGGTCATAAGTGTGAAGAATGATCACAAGTCACTTTTTCCAGTGCCGTCATAACTTTGAAACCATCAAAGCTGCTGTAAGTCGGGGACTGTTTATATTTTTTTATTTTTAGTGCAGGGTTTTAGCTTCCCCAAGCTGAGTAGTTCCGAATCAGCGATGAACAAGCTTCCTGCCTCCTGCCGAGTTCCATTGTAACACGCTTGTTTTCAATTAAATATGATTACAGATTTTGTTGTCCATCAGATTTTGCCCTATCAGTCAGTCTCGATTGATACCTTCAACTCCAAAAACGACGTCTATGTCGCCATTGCACAAACCAGCATGGAAAACTGCATGGTGCTGGAATGGGATCACATTGAGAAAAACTTCCGGAGTTACGACAACATCACTGGTAAAAAAACACCTAATAAGCAATAATAAGCCCTTAGATTTATATACCGCTTCACAGTCCTTTCCAGCCCTCTCTAAGCTGTTTAGAGAGTCAGCCTCTTGCCCCCCAGCAATCTGGGTCCTCATTTTATCCACCTCGGAAGGACGGAAGGCTGAGTCACCCTTCAGCAGGTCAGGATTGAACTGCTGGCAATGAGCAGAGTCAGCGTGCAATACTGCATTCTAACCACAAGGAAGGAAGGAAGGAAGGAAGGAAGGAAGGAAGGAAGGAAGGAAGGAAGGAAGGATAAAGAGAAGGAAGGGAGGGAGGAATATTAAAGGGAAGGAAAGGAGGGAGGGAGGAAAGACTAGTAATAGACTTATATCCTGCTTCGCAGTGCTTTCTAGCCCTCTCTAAGTGGTTTACAGAGCCAGCCTCTTGCCCCCCAACAATCTGGGTCCTCATTTTACCCACCTTGGAAGGAGGGAAGGCTGAGTCAACCGTAAACCTGTCAGGATCGAACTGCTGGCAGTCAGCGGCCTGCAATACTGCATTCTAGTCATTGTGAAGGAAGAATAAAGAGAAGGAAGGGAGGGAGGAATATTAAAAGGAAGGAAGAAAGGAAGGAAAATACCAATAGCACTTATATACCACTTCATAATGCTTGCTAATGCACATGCCCTTGCCCCTCCCACAAAATCACCCCCTCTTTCCCCCCCTCCCCCTGCTCCAGGCCCCCTCACCCCAGAAAGATTGGGGGGACCCCCACTTTAAAGGAAGGCCTGGCTTAAACCGCAGGTATGTAGAGTTTTGTGCTGTGCTAACCTTCCCCCTTTCGTTTTGAGCCCACAGGCCAGTCCATAGTGGGTTGCAAGGCCATCTTGATTGATGACCAAGTCTTCGTGGTGGTAGCTCAGCTCTTTGGTGGGTCCCACATTTACAAGTACGAGGAGAGCTGGACCAAGTTTGTCAAGTTCCAGGACATCGAAGTCTCCCGCATCTCCAAGCCGAACGACATCGAGCTCTTCCAGATCGAGAGTGAGACCTTCTTCGTCATTGCAGACAGCTCAAAGGCCGGCCTGACCACCGTTTACAAGTGGAACAACAAGGGGTTCTACTCCTACCAGTCTCTCCACGAGTGGTTCCGGGACACAGACGCTGAATTCGTGGACATCGATGGGAAGGCTCACTTGATCCTGTCTAGCCGCTCGCAGATTCCCATCATCCTCCAGTGGAACAAGAGTTCCAGAAAGTTCCTCCCTCACAGCGAGATACCCAACATGGAGGACGTGCTGGCAGTGAAGAGCTTCCGGATACAAGGCAGCCTCTACATCTCCCTTACCCGGTTCATCGGTGACTCCAGAGTCATGAAATGGGACAGCAAGCAGTTTGTGGAGATCCAGGCTGTTCCTTCCAGGGGTGCCATGACCCTGCAGCCTTTCTCCTTCAAGGGTCACCATTACCTTGCCCTGGGAAGTGACTACACCTTCTCCCAAATCTTCCAGTGGGACGAGGAGAAGAGCCTCTTCCAAGTCTTCAAGGAGATCTACGTCCAAGCGCCGCGGTCCTTCACGGCGGTCTCCACGGATCGGCGGGATTTCTTCTTCGCTTCCAGCTTCAAGGGCCACACGCAGATATTCGAACACGTCGTGGTGGACTTGAGTTTATGAAGCAAGCCCTGAGCATGGGAACTCGTGTCAGGAAACAAACTGGAAAAAGAAAAAGAACAGATTGTTCACTTTTGATAGCTAGAGAGAGAACCCTTGGCATTACTCAGCAAGGGGTTTTGGTTTTGTTTTCGAGTTTTTTTGGAACTTTTTAGAAGTTTGCCTATTTAATCAGGGAATGCATTAACTTGGTTAAGTGCATGCCAAGCCAATTTCACCCTTGATGAGAGGTGTTTTTAACAGCCTATTATTGCTCAAAAGACAGTGCACAAGGCATCGATTCTTTAAAAAAATGATGCAAAACTGAAAGGAGGAAGAGCGGGGAAGGTGGGATGAACAACCGGCAGAAACGAACAGGAAGGAAGAGCGGCAAGCAAGGACTCTGCTAGGAGAAATGATGGGTTTTCCCAGGCGCTCCTGTGAGGACGGAGTAGTTCTGTTTCTGGAGCCTGGGAAATTAAGTGAGGGAAGCTGACAGAAGATGATTGGTTAAAAAGAGGAGGAAGAGGAGGGGGAAGAGGAGGAGGACTGGGGGGTCCTTGGTGCTCTCTGAGCTGGGTTGTTTTCTTGCAAATGTTTCATAACCCAACTAGGTAATATCATCAGTATTACAAGGGGATAGGGTTTGCAAAGAGGAGGAGGAGAGGGGGGAAGGGTGAGGAAGAGTAGGAGAAGGAAGGAAGGAATGAAGGAAGGGGAGGATTGTGGGGTCCTCGGTGCTCTCTGAGCTGGGTTGTTTTCTTGCAAACGTTTCATAACCCAACTAGGTAATATCATCAGTATTAGAAGTGGGTGCGGTTTGCAGAGAGGATGAGGCGAAGGAGAACTCGGTTAATATTCTCCCCTACTTGGCTAGTAGGTAGACTTGCATTCAATAGTCCATCAGAATGAATACGGGGAGATTGAGTGCTAAATTAGATTTTATCAGAAGTTTACAGCTGCTGAAGGTGAAATCTTTTTAATACTGACTGCAAAAGCAGGCGTTTGACATGACAGCTCTGCATTCAGCCTTTTCTTCTCCCCCCCACCCCATTATGTCGTACCCTGTTCTCTTAATCTGAGCCTTAGGCACAAGTCAAGCTTAAATTCTTATTTTAAAAACTTTTGATCCCAGTGATAAAGAGGTATGCATTCCTTTGAAAGATCTGGGAAATAATAGTCCTTTGGCTGGAACTCATCCTCCTCCTTTCCAAAACTCTGCATTGAAAGGATAAAGAAATATCTGAGACAGAGAATGAATTTGGAGGGGAGTTGATCGAGTTGAATTTCCAGGTCAAATTTTGGATTGATCCAAAAGTTGATTGGAATTATTGGAGTGAATTGGCTGCGTTCTCATCGATTTCAACCATTTTTCAGTACTATAGACGGGAATAGCATTTTTTCTGAATTGGATGCAGAAATCCAGTTTGACTCCGCTAAGCAATTGAACTAAATTAATTTTTCCAAATCTCTTTAATGTTTTAAATGTATTTATGCATAAATTATATAGTTGGGACACTTTTTATGTAATCCATTAATTGGTGTGTTTTTTCCCCGGGGTTGCTTACCTATTTTATTCACTGCAACCTTGAAAAACTTAACTCACACAAATTTGGCAGACGTGATTGGATAATTGGGAAAAACATGACAATTTGGTAGGTAGCTATCCGTCCAGCTTCCAATGATTAAAAATTTCAATACTCTGTTGCAAAAAAAAAAAGCTTTGAGTTTCTTTTATTGCATGAGAACAATAAAATTCAGAGCTTTGTGGCGTTTGAGGATTGAGTAGGAGAGGAGAGTTGGGTCCCAGAAGTCTATTATAATTTTTGAAATGTCCTGATGATTATTTTTTTCCAACTAATGTATTTCCAAACAGAAAATGAACCTTATTATGATCATTATCAGTGATAATGGCAGCATATTAACTTGTCCAGACTGATCTCTTAAAAGGCTTTACAATAATAAATATATAGTCTAAAATGCATTACCAAAATAAATACAATATCTATGTGCTTTGTTCTGTCCAGGGTTAAGACAATTCTTGGTTACAAACATCTGCATACATTCTTTTTTTAAAAGTCTCTCTTTTTAAGGCCTAGAAACTAGTGATTCTTACCCAAACAGAATTCAATTTTGTGGTCTTGGCAACACAAAATTGTCTATTTCCCCAAACTGAGCAAATCTTAGCAGGGATTCTGTTTCCTCCTTGCTAACAGTGGTGATTCAAGCAACGCTACACTCCTGCCCCAACGATAATAATCTTGTGCTTCTGAACCCCAAAACATATTTTCTCCTTAGCATGAAGCCTTTTCAGAGGTCCTTTGCTTCTTTATTCCCAATCATCTTCTTTGAATGACCCCATAATCCCTTGCAGTATAGAGTCAAGGCAACTGAACAAAGCTAGCAAGGTGTTTATTGGCCGGATGCCTTTCCTGTTGCCAATGTGGAGTTTTGTTCAGCAGATATATTCTCATTGTGAGAGGGAAAAATAGCTGCCTCTACCTAGGATTGAACTCACAGCCTCCTGATTGTAAGGTGAGAGCTCCACCTCTAGGCTACCTCACTGCTCAATTCCCAAGAATAGAAATACCCAAGTGTAAAGTAAGCATCTCTCACCATGGTCCACATCTTCTGTTATCTCACAATTATTAAAAAATGTTTCACTTAGCAACAGAAATGTTGGGCTCAATGGCAGCCATAAGTAAGCCGAGGGACTACCTGTATTCAAATTTGGGGAAATTAAAAGTGTGGAAAGGGGCATGAGTTTAGCACCATGAATGGCTTGGCTTTTAAAGTCAGGAATTGTACGTTGTTCTAACCTTTTAAACATCCTTCATTTGTGAAATGGAATCCATCTATTTCAGTCAAAATTGGCTTCAGGTAGGCATACAAACATCCAGAAAATAAAAATCAATTGTCCTGATCTTGCTGCAGGGAATGCAGTTAAAAGTTTCTCTCTCTCTCTCTTTCTCTCTCCTCCCCCTCCCTCCCTCCCTTCCTTCCTCCCTCCCTCCCTCCCTCCCTCTCTCTCTCTGCGTGTGTGTATGTATGTATGTATCTCCTTGCTGGATTGGGCAGGATCCAACAAACATCCACCTTGGAATAAGGTTTAGCTATGTTAGGGACGCAGTGGCTCAGGGGCTAAGACACTGAGCTTGTCAAACAGAAAGATTGGCGGTTCAGAGGTCGAATCCCTAGCGCCATGTAATGGAGTGAACTTTTGTTCCTTGTCCCAGCTTCTGCCAAGCTAGCAATTTGAAAGCAGGTAAAAAATGCAAGTAGAAAATAGGGGCCCCTTTGGTGGGAGGGAACGGTGTTCCATGCGCCTTCGAAGGCGTTTAATCCTGCTGACCACATGACCACAGAGACGACTTCGGACAGCACTGGCTCTTCTTTGGCTTTGTAACAGAGATGAGCACCGCTCCTTAGAGCCGGAAACGACTAGCACATATGTGCAAGGGGAACCTTTACCTTATGTTACTAACCAGCAGGTCCTAGGCTTTTCATAAATGCTGGTCAAATTGGGCTTTGCTAGATGGAATCGATGGAGGGTTGATGCAATATTTTGGTGGATTCTATCCTGATTTAATCGGAACATATGTAATTGGTACTTTTAATTAAAAAGAGTAATATATGGAGGTAACTCAACGGACCCTGAAGCCTGAAATATATATCTGCAGAAGCTTCCCTTCTCCCATCCAAAAGAGACAGATACAGAATACAAAACTTAGCAAAATAAACTGGTTTGGTCTCTAGTATGCAACATCTTCCAACAAAATGGTTATCCACACAACTTCATCGAAAGTGCCTGACCCTTCAACCCAACATAGAACAAACAACACATTCTGTGAAAAAGATAATACTGTCATATATCAAAAACACCTCAGAAATCACCAACAGACTATTACAACCACATAGCATAAACATAGCACACAACTAAATCCCTTCAGTGGATAAGGTGTCAGGCTAGAAACTGGGAGACTGTGAATTCTAGTCCCATCTTAGGCGTGAAGCAGAAGGATGAGCTTCGGCCCAGTAGTTTTCTCTGGACCCTAGGAAAGAGATACTGGCAAAACACTTCTGGGGAAAAAAAAAACATTACTGAGGAAACTTCAGGAACTTATCCAGGCAATCATCAGGAGTCAATTTTGACTCAAAGGCAGATGATAGATGACAGGTAGGTAGGTAGGTAGATATAGATGATAGATAGATAGATAGATAGATAGATAGATAGATAGATAGATAGAT
>NW_020769320.1:8421277-8442807 GCF_900518735.1 Pseudonaja textilis | reverse complement strand
ATAGAATAGAATAGAATAGAATAGAATAGAATAGAATAGAATAGAATTAATAGTAATGGAACAATTAGAGTCGAATAGAATAGAACAGAACAGAATTAATAGAAATGGAAAAGTAGAGTACAGTAGAGTACAGTACAGTAGAGTAGAATAGTATAGAATAGAATAGAATAGAATAGAAATGGAAAAGTAGAGTAAAATAGGGTAGAACAGAACAGAACAGAATAGAATAGAATAGAATTAATAGAAATAGAAAAAGTAGAGTAGAATAAAATAGAATTAATAGAAGTGGAAAAAAATAGAGTAGAATAGAGTAGAACAGAACAGAACATAATTAATAGAAATGGAAAAGTGGAATAGAATAGAATAGAATTAATAGAAATGGAACAAGTAGAGTAGAATAGAATAGAACAGAACATAATTAATAGAAATGGAAAAGTAGAGTAGAATAGAATTAATAGAAATGGAAAAATAGAGTAGAATAGAATTAATAGAAATGGAAAAATAGAGTAGAATAGAATTAATAGAAATGGAAAAAATAGAGTAGAATAGAGTAGAGCAGAGCAGAGCAGAGCAGAGCAGAATTAATAGAAATGGAAAAGTAGAATAGAATAGAATAGAATAGAATAGAATAGAATAGAATAGAATAGAATAGAATAGAATAGAATTCTTTATTGGTCAAGGTTTGCTTGCCTGCATCTTATTACTGTACGAAGTGTGTACATGTGGTCCCATTTTCAGTTCTGCACTAGATGAACCGGTTGTTACATTATGTGCAGCCCACTTCTGAGGTCATCCAGTCCAGCCCACTGCTTGGCCTGGAAACATATCCCTTCAAGCGACTGTAGAAGGGACCCGAGCCACAGATATCCAAAGAAAAGGAGGAGGAGAGATCAAGAACAGGAAGTCCTGCATGGAACAGAGTCCTCCCAGGGAGCCATTTTGCACCCTCACACAGCTGATCCCCCATGCAGCTGTAGAAGTTATTTTGCTTCCCTAATTACAGTCTATGCAGGATGTTCATTAAGCCGAAGTCCTCCCCTCAGTTCCTTAGTCACAGGAACATGCAAATGCTTGATATCCTTTGAAAAGGAGCACGTATTTCCATGATTCAAATAATTCACATTATCGGTGATTGCTCTTAATGTGTATATTTGTCTTCTGTGGTTTTGTGTGTGTGTGTGTGTGTGTGTGTGTGTGTGTCTTGCTTTGCTTCTACAATAACTGCATTGATGGGGAAACATATATTACATCTCCATTTGGTAATGCTAACCTGTCTTACTTTTAAGGAAAAGCCTCTTCTAAGCCTTTTCACTGAAAACATTTTGGATTGGATTAGGGTGCTGCAAATTAGTAACAAGAAAAGAAGCTGAAAGGTTATCATGGTAGAAATGAGTTTAAAAGAATATTTTGTTAATTAAATGCAATTGTTTTTTAAAAAGTCCAGTCACATTACAGTAGCCGGATTTAATGCGTTATGTGTCCTTTATTTAATAGATCATAAGAGTGCCATCTGGTGGATTTAATACCAATTTCATTATAGTTAAATAAGGAAATTGTTATAAAAGAAATAGAATTTACACCCTAATTTTGGAAGTTTCCAAGTTACCATCCTTGATTTAGCCAGGATTCTGAAAATGAAAGAGCCAAGAGAGTGATATCCATGTTTTCATCTTGCAATCCATCTGATAATCAGGCTGATCTTCAGCTGCTGTGAATGAAGTCACTTCAGAAAAACTCAAATAAGTAAGCAAATCCATCTCTTTTTCCAGGAGAATGTGCTCAGGTTTGAATAGGTTTGATTTTTTTTTTATCATGTTAACATAAACTCTTATGCATTTCTGGTCCCAATGGAGTGGAATACATCAGCCTCAAAAATGGGGTGGGAGGAGGCAGAATTGAATGAATTATTTCAAAACAAGTTTTGGTATGATCATAGGTAAGGGGAGGGAAGCAATTTCTACTTAGAGTCTCCCTTAGAGCAGGGGTCACCAACCTTTTGGACCTCAGGGACCCGCAAACTCGAAATTTTAAATCCCGCGGACCAGAGACCCTGGGAAAATCCCACAAAAAAGTCCCCCATCCCGTTTTCCTACTGGTCGATCATTCTTTATTTGGGATCGCAGGATACCATCTCCAGCTCTGTTCTCAGGGAGAGAGAGAGAAAGAGAGACTTTTGGCTTCATGCAAGGAAAGCAGCAGAAGCAGCAGAAGTCTTTCTTTCTCTCTCCCTCAAACTCTGCCAGAAATGAGTCTTTGCCAGCACAGCCTCTTTGGGAGAGAGAAAGAAAGACTTTTGCTGCTTTCCTTGCATGCAGCCAAAAGCAGAAGAAGAAAGAAGCGGAAAGAAGCAGCCCAGTGGCCAAGCAAGGCGCATGGGGCGAGTTTCCCCCCTTCACTCTTTCCCCACTCCCCTCCCTATCTCGTGTTGTTCGCAATGCAAGCAACGCAAGCCTTGTGTTCCTGCAGGCCATGTGGGAGGCACAACCTTGTGTTCCCACACAGCCTGGATTAGTTAGTTAGTTTACTTGATTGTCATTGCACCTCGTACAATGAAATCAAACACCATCTTCAGTGCACATCATGACCATGAAAATAAGCACAAACACACATCCTTCGCACTCCACATTAATTGCTTGGTGGGTGTTTTGGGGGTTACATTTCTCTGTGGACCCCCAAAATTTTCTTGCAGATCACCAGTGGTCCCCGGCCCACTGGTTGGTCACCACTGCCTTAGAGTATAGTTCTAACCCTAAAATGTCAGTAGTTCATGAAACCTAGCAGGAGTCGTTTTGCTGTCTACAATTTGAAAGCATTTTTTTTTTTTTTTGCAATTTACACTCTGGGTTAGTTGGGATGCTTTCCTTTCTCACTCAGTAGTGCGCTGCAACCAGTTTAACTATCAGTTCTGTGATCAATAAAGACCAATTTGAACCTCTCCACCTCACCTACTCTCCTTCCCTGGTAAGGAGAACAGCTGATGCACGGTAATCCACTTTGCGTGTGAATCAGCTGAGCTGCAAAAGAAGGAAATGTAAGACAGGATAGGGTGGGGCCAGGTGGGTGGGGCCAGCTGATCGTCATTCATACCGATTCGCTATAACCAGTCCGAACTGGCAGCAGCTCACCATTGTTTTCACTCCACGACTAAGCTCAGTGCAATATTAAAATACTTCTGTAAACCGAATTAGCAAGGTTAGAAAAGTTTAGAGGCTAACATCCGAAAGAGAATTGGTTTCAACATAAGAAACAGATGGTGTCAGGAGGACATAACGATTGATGGTGCAGAAAGTTAGGAATGAAAAAAAAGGAATAAAAAAATATGGATAGTTGCATGATTCACCTATTATGTAGAGAAAAAAGAAGCAGACGCATTGCTGGAACCAAATACTTCGTTATGCAGGGTAAATGATCCAAATCTATGCAAATCCGTCATACTGGAATCTCAGGTTCTCCCTCATGCTAACTTTTTCAAGAGGCAGGGGAAATTGCCTAACTTCACAGGTTATTAACCATTTCTGCTTGATATTTAGTACCATCTGTGCAACTGATTAAATACCCTGTTTCCCCGAAAGTACAACCTACCCTGAATGTAAGTCCTAGCTTGATTTTTACACACGTGCCCAATATAAGCCCTACCCCACCCCCAAAGCCCTAATTAAGATCCCATCCACTCCAGAGTGGAAGGGTAAAAATTAAGCTAGGGTCGGGATGGGTGGGTGGAACTGCCCTACTACTTACCTTTGGACAGTTGTAGCGACTGTGGTGATTGTAAATTACATGTCTCAGAGTCAGCTTCATACAGGTCATGCTGGCATGTTGCTCCTAATAAATCTTTTGAGGTTTTTAAAAGCTTGGTTCCAGGCTTCTGATTTAATTAGGGTGATTTCCGGAATCCTGACATCAAGGTTGACAATCCAATGTACCTCTCATCCACTGAATGTAAAAAAAAAAAAACTGATGGCAGAGATTGATTAATGAATCAAACTTGAGAACAGGTCACACATACAGGTCAGGCTTTCTTTAAAAAACAAACAAATGTGGATTTTAATGAAAGAGAGAAACGATGGGACAAATTCCAGGGTTTGGAAAAACTAATGAGCAAAGGAAGTCTTAATTCCCAAGGAAGATACTAAAAAGCATAGAAAGGCCCAGAACTTTACAGTAACACTGTCAAGAAAGCTCAGAATTATCTGAGATTAGTGAAAGAGGCTAAAAATAGCACAACGGTTGTGCTGAAGTGTTCAAAGGAGAAGAATCAACGCGTCAGCTGCTAAATGAGAAGGCTAAATGAACATCCACCTGCCATAAAGAAAAATCTGAGCTGGAGAGCAGGATTGAAACTGGATGAATTGTGGTCCTAGCTGTTGGTCTGGCCAAATTATTACAGATTAACTGAGTTGGAAGGGACCTGGTAGGTCATCTAGTCCAACCCCCTCTGTCCAAACAGGTGACGCCACACCATTTCTGACAGATGGCAATCCAGTCTCTTCTTGAAAGCCTCCAGGGATGAAGCTCTGACAATGTCCAAAGGCAAAAGCTGTTCCATTGAATATAGGGTACCGGAGTTGGAAGGGACCTTAGAGGTCATCTAGTCCAATCCCCCCTGCCCAAGCAGGAGACCCCACACCATTTCTGACTGAGGGCAGTCCAGTCTCTTCTTGAAAGCCTCCAGGGATGAAGATCCCACAACTTCTGAAGGCAACTCCTGTTCCATTGAATATAGGATACTAGAGTTGGAAAGAACCTTGGCGGTCACGTAGTCCAACCCTCCTGCCTAAGCAGGAGACCCTACACCGTTTCTGACAGGTGGCAGCCCAGTCTCTTCTTGAAAGCCTCCAGGGATGGTAAATGAATTAACAGATTTAACAGAGTTGGAAGGGGCCTTGTAGGTCATCTAGTCCAACCTACGCCATTTCTGACAGAGGGCCGTCCAGTCTCTCCTTGAAAGCTTCCAGGAATGAAGTTCCCACCACTTCTAAAGGCAACTTCTGTTCCACTGGTCAATTGTTCTTACTGTCAGGAAGTTTCTCCTTATTTCCAAGTTGCTTCTCTCCTTGGTTAGTTTCCATTCATTATTATCCTTTGTCTGGCCTTTGGGTGCCTTGGAGAGTAGCTTGACCCCTTCCTCCTCTCGGTGGCAGCCCCTCAAATATCGGCATCAGATATAAATCCTTATGGGTTACCCTGGAGAAATTTTGGGGATCAGGTGAGCTGCCAAGGAGAGCAACTGTGGCTCCATCATCTTTAGAAAGGAGGAAAAAAAGAAAGTCCAGCAAATCGATCATTTGCGCACTGATAACAAATTCTAGAAGGTATCACAAAGAAACTCATCTGTAAGCACCTTCAAAACATTAGCGTAATCAGGAGAAGCCGGCAGCCAAAATGGAATTAAATGTTGTAACTATGATCAGTAACTGGATCATAAGTAGCTTTTGAGAGTCTGTCGTAACTTTGAATGGCCACTAAGCAACCAGTCATAAGTCAACTTTTGAGGGGCACATGTCATGATTTTGTAATTGGTTAGTTAACATAGTTACTTTATATTTTACTTTGCATTTTAAACATACTTTATATTTTACTTTGCATTTTAAACATAGTTGTTTTATATTTTACTTTGCATTTTAAACATAGTTACTATAATATAAAGTAACTGTTTAATATACAAGGTAAAATATAAAGTAACTATGTTTAAAATGCAAAGTAAAATGTATTTATTTTGTATTTTAAGCAGAGTGACTATATTTTACCTTGTACATTAAACATAGTTACTTTGTATTTTACTTTGCATTTTAAACACAGTTACTATAATGTAAAGTAACTATGTTTAATATACAAGGCAAAATATAAAGTAACTGTTTAAAATGCAAAGTAAAATATATTTACTTTGCATTTTAAGAAGACTGACTTTATGTTTTACCTTGTATATTAAATATATTACGTATTATATTACGTAATATTACGTAATATTATGTAATATTACTTATTATATTACGTATTTTACTTTGCATTTCAAACATAGTTACTTTGTATTTTAATTTGACTTATTTTCCCTCTTTTAAAAAAAATGATGTTCAAGCTCATTACAGATTGGATAGCCTTTAACATTCCTAAACTGAAAAGATAAACAGACTGAAGACTATCTCCAGATAAGAAAAAAGTTTGTTAGTTTATGGATGGTTGGAAAATAAAGCAAGAAATTGAATGACACTGTAATAATGATATACTATGATAGATAATGCTGAATAGGCTGAATAGGCTATAATATGAGTGTCAATTCAGTAAGATTTGGAACTTATTTTTATGGATGATTAGAAAATGAAGCAAGAAATTTAAAGACACTGTAATAAATGATATACCATGATATATAATATTGAATAGGCTATAATATGAATGTAAACTCAGTAAGAAATGTATTATTATGTATATTATGTGCACAAGATATATGTACCCAGTCGACACACCGTATAACTGAAATATGGTTTTATTTGTTGTTTTTGTTATAAAAAATTTAAAAAAATTTAAAAAAGAAAAAAGTTTCTTAGATATTCGGGTCCGGTTTATCTCTTTTGCAAACTCAAAACAGCCTTTTTCCTTACTATTCTGACATCAGATTTCATTTTAATGAACATGTGTGATATTAATTGTATGCAAATATGTAGCATGTTTGTCTGCTTAACTGATTTCCTGTGCCAAAGGGAGGGGGCTTTTATCCAGTCCAGCCAACTTTCCTCTTGCATTTGTGTGTGTGTGTGTGTGTGTGTGTGTGTGTGTGTGTGTGTTAACTATTTGAATGAGAGGATTCCCTTTTGTCTGAATATTCTGATAAAATTGTCATAAAACAATCTTCTTGTCTCCGTCTGTTCTCCGGATAGAATAGAATAAGAGAGTTGGAAGGGATCTTGTAGGTCATCTAGTCCAACCCCCTGCCTAGGCAGGAAACTCTACACCCCTTCGGACAAATGGCTGTCCAATCTCTTCTTAAACACTTCCAGTGTTGGAGCATCCACAACTTCTGGAGGCACGTCCTCCAGAAGGCCTCCACTTACGACCATTCAAAACGTGGGGCGGTAAGAAACACAGGTAGTCCTTGACTTACAACGGTTCATTTAGTGACCGTTCAAAGTTATGAGGGCACTGAAAAAAGGGGGGAAGGACTGTTTTTCACGCTTACGACTGTTGCAGCATTCCTGGGGGGTGTTACAGGAGCAAAAATTCAGAGGCTTGGTGTCTGACTCACACTTACGACGAGCCAAGTCCATGGGGGAAAGCCAGATTCGCTTAAGAGCTGGGTTGCTGAGTTAACAGCTGCACGGGATTCGCTTTAGCAACCCTGATGAGAAAAGTCGTAAAACTGGCATAGCTTGCCTCTTGCTTAGCAGCAGAACTCTGGGGCTGAAGGTAGGCCGAGGACTACCGGCAGTGGCTTCGCTTAACGGCAGAAATCTGGGGCTGAACGGTGGTCACAAGCCGAGGATTACCGGCAGCGCGGGTCGGACTAGACGACCTCGAGGGTCCCTACGTGCCCTGATCTTGCGCCCGAGCCGGAAAGCCGCTGAGCGAAGCGGCGGCGGCGGCGGCGGCGGGGAAGCTTTCCGCAGGAACCGCCTCTTGGCCGGCCGCGTCGCGGGAAGGCAGGCGGCCGAGGCGGGGCAGGAGCCATGAACGGCAGCCGCAGCGAGAGCGACTGGCAGGGGCTGGTGGGCGAGGTGAGGGCGCCGGCGGGGAGGGAGGGAGGGCCGAGGGGCTGCGGGGACCCCGGGCGGGCCGGGCCGGGCCGGAGGGCAGCCAAGGCGGCGGCCGGGCCCCGCTTGGCCTGCTGCGCGATCGCCTCGGGCCAGCCCGGGAATCCAGGCGGGCGGGCTGCGTGGTCGGGGGAGATGCCTCGGTTGGACGGAGGAGAAGGAAGGAGGAGGAGGAGGAGGAGAGGAGAAAAAGAGAGAAGGAGAAAGAGGGAAGAGGAGGAGGAGGAGAGAGAAGGAGGAAAAGGAGGAGGAGGGGAGAAAGAGAGGGAGACAGGAGGAGGAGGAAGAGAGAAGTAGAAAGAGGGAGGAGGAGGGGGAGGAGAGGAGGAGGAAGAGAGAGAAGGAGAAAGAGGGAAGAAGAGAGGGAGATGGAGGAAGGTGGAGGAAAGAGAGAGGAGGAGAAAAAGGAAGGGAAAGAAGACACCGGAGATGGAGAAAGGGAGAAGGAGAAAGAGAGAAGAGGAGGGGAGAGGAGGAGAAGGAGGGGGAGGGAAGAGGAGCAGGAAAGAGGAGGAGAAAGAAAGAGGAAAAGGAGAAAAAAGAGGCGAAAAGACGCAGGAGATGAAGAAAGGGAGAAAGAGTAAGAGAAAGGGAGAAAGAAGGAGAAAGACAGAAGGAAAAGGAGAAAGAGGGTGAAGGAGAAGAAGGAGAGGGAGAAGGAGAAAGGGAGGAGAAGGAGCGGCCTGGCCCAAGCCCTTCCATCCCTTGCTCCCCGATCTGCAGGCAGAGGGTCGCCTTCCCCGTCCTGAGAAGGGGAGGCCTCGGGGGTCCTTGTGCCCAAGCCTGGAAATCCGGCCGAGGCCATTCAGCCGGGTTTATTTCCCAGGGGCACCCAGAGGCAATCGCCTCGCAGAGTTTCTTCGTTGGAAAGGAAACAAAGTCAGAGAGAACCGTTATCCAGCGGAACTGCTCACCACTAGAAGTTGTGGGTGCTCCAACACTGGGGGTTTTTAAGAAGAGGCTGGACGGCCATGTGTCTGAAGTGGTTGGGCTAGATGACCTCCGAGGTCCCTTCCAGCTCTCTTCTGATTGATTGATATTGTTTAAGGGCAGAGGACTTCAAACTTGACAGCTTTAAGACTGGTGGACTTCAACTCCCAGAATTCCTGAGCTAACATGACTAAGGGAGGAATTCTGGGAGTTAAAGTCCACAAGTCTTAAACTGGGCAAGTTTAAAGACCCTTGGTGTAGGGTCTCCTTCTTGAGCAGGGGAGTGGACTAGAGGACCTCCAAGGTCCCTTCCAGCTCTGCCCTTCTGCATTCTATATGCTTCCTCCTTGGGAAATCGACCTGTGTGTGGTGATTGTTTGGTAACTCACAGTGTGTACTTTCTACTGAATGGCCACATGAGAACACACACACACACACACACACACACACACACAAACAATGACTGAATGTCACCTTTGTTTGCTCTGCCTCCCGTGGACTTAAAAACTAACCCAACTGGTTCCAAACAAGCAAAGCCCAAATATATATATATATTTATTTAAAAGGGGCAACAGGGAACCCAGACGTAGCAAAATTTTGGTGGACAGAGCTCTTAACTCTTTGCTCTAGAGGAAGTCCCGGACTTACGACCACCGTTGGGGTTGAAAATTGCCTGTCCTGCTAAGTGAGGCGGCCATGAAGGGAATAGCCGGCCACTTTGCCGCTTTTCTGGCCACATTCATTAAGTGGATCCCTGCAGTTGTTAAGGGAGTTGCCTGGTCATTAAGTGAATCATGCTTCCCATGGACTTGGCTTGTCAGAAGGTTGCCAAAAGGGATGCCGTTGCCCCCCTCCTCCGCCGGGGATGCTGAGACCGTCGTAAATAGGAGTCAGTTGCCAAGCGTCCGGATTTGGATCACAAATGATGACAAAGGAGCCTAAGCCACGGTTTTCAGTGTCGTTGTGACTTTGAACAGTCACTAAGTGAACAGTTGTAAGGCAAGGACTACCTGTGATTGGTCAAGGAAGTGGTGTGAACAGCCAAAGAAGGGTCTGTGTAGGATGGGCTGTATCATTTTCCTTCCTTCCATCCATCCATCCATCCATCCATCCATCCATCCATCCACCTGTTACTTTCTTGCTTTATGTTTTCCTTCCTTTCCTCCCTCCCTCCTTCCCTTCCATCTTTTCCTTCCCACCATCCTTTCCTTCCTTCCTTCCTTCCTTCCATCTTTTCCTTCCTGCCATCTTTCCTTTCCTTCTTTGTTTCTTTGTTTCTTTGTTTCTTTCTTTCCTTCCTTCCTTCCTTCCTTCCTTCCTTCCTTCCTTCCTTCCTTCCTTCCTTCCTTCCTTCCTTCCTCTCTCTCTCCTTCTGTCCCTTCCTTCTATCTTTTCCTTCTTACCATCTTTTCCTTCCTTTCTTCATGTTTTCCTTCCTTCCTTTCTCTCCTTCCTTCCTTCCTTCCTTCCTTCCTTCCTTCCTTCCTTCCTTCCTTCCTCCCTCCCTCCCTCCCTCCCTCCCTCCCTTCTTTCTTTCTTCCTTTCCTCCCTCCCTCTCCCCCTCCCTTGTCAGTGATCCAGAAATATTTGAGATTTCTTTGCTTGATTCTGCTTTCAACCCTCAGGCCGCTGTTGGCTCTTAGGAAAACGTCACACAAGTTTTGATAAGGATGCAGTGACTCTCAGGCCAGAGCAAATAAATGTTCCGAGGAGCCATTGCAACAAAAGCAACAAAGACTTTGTGTTTGCACTGCGTGTGTCCACGTCTCTCTTTGGTCTCTCTGGGATGTAATATTTAACCAACCTTCGCTTGCTATCTGAAGAGCCGAGTCACACCTGGTTAGGGATTTGGATTTCAAATCTCCAGGAAGTTCGAGACTTGGGTAGAAAATTCTCTGGATGTTGAGGAGGCCGGGAAGCTGAAAACATCCTGGAAAAATAGGATGCAAAGCGAACTTTACATTATTGCCAGAGAAACCATATGGAGGCACCCAGACAAGAAGGAAGTCCTCGACTTACAAGTGCAACAGAGCCCAGAATTGATGTTGCTAATAGAATATATATTGCACCAATGGTGGGATTCAATTTTTTTTTACTACCAGTTCTGTGGGTGTGGCTTGGTGGGCCTGGTTAGTCAATCTCTTCTTAAAAACCTCACAATGTTGGAGCATTCACAACTTTTGGTGGAAAGTAGTTCCACTGGTTAATTGTCATCACTGTCAGGAAATTCCTCCTTAGTTTTAGGTTGCTTCTCTCCTTGGTTAGTTTCCACCCATTGCTTCTTGTCCTGCCTTCAGAGGCTTTGGAGAAGAAATTGACCCCCTCTTCTTTGGGGCAGCCCCTCAAATATTGGAATTCTCCTCTAATGTCACCCTTAGCCCTTATTTTAATTAAACATACTTTTCATACTTTTCATAATTGCTGTAACCATTTGTTCTATGTTTTAGCCTCTTAGGCCCTTGATCATCTTCATTGGTCTTCTCTGCACTTTATTTTTAGAGTCCTGACATTTATTTAGAGCCTGGATATTCAGCAGCTTTCTGCATGTATGGTATCATGCCCCTGTTGGAATCTGATTCAGAGGGGGAGGCTGAGCATCTGACAGGGAGTGGGAGTGTGGCTCCATTGGCTGTGGAAGAAACTGGGGAAGGTCACAGTTTGGCTGGGCAGAGCAGGGGGGAGGTAGAACAAGGGAGAGGTAGAACAAGGGAGAGGGAATTCAGAGTAAGACCAAAGCTCACCCCTTCTTCATCGTAGGGCACGTAGGGAGGAATGGAGAAGGGAGCAACGGGAGTTGCATGGCTTATGGGTGAGGAAAGGGCCCTGATTCCCCTCATTAGCTGCAGCTGGGAACACAGTGTTAAAGGGAAGTTGTGCACAGTAAAGTTGTTGGGAGCAAATCATGAATTTATCTGGTATCATCGAGGCTTATTTGGGTTCCTGGTGTCTTCCCAACCATGTATGTTTTGCTGGGCTTTCAAGTCTGAAATTCCTTCTCCTGCCCTGTCCAGTTAATTGCTGCAGGGTGGTTTGTGTGGATTTTAAGTTACAGTTTGTGTGTTTTCGGACTGAATTTCCTCCACTTAAAGGCTGTTCCTGGGAGAGTTTTTCTCCAGCCTGGACATTGGGGGCAAAGTTGGAGATATTAAAGGGACTTTTCTTACTTATGTGACTGTGTTGCCTTTGTGCCATGCCTCTTTGGGTCATCACATGTGGTCAACACAAAGCAATCGTGTTTATGGTATCCAATGTGGTTCCAATATGAAGAGTTTTGAAAGCATTGTATTCCTTTGATGGCTTTTAACTGTAACCAGGTTTCAGGCATCCAGAGATGCTATGATTGATAAGATTTTTCAGTGCGCCAAAATTGATAGGTTGACACTAGAATTGAAAGAACAAGATAAATCAGAATATTATAAAATATGGAACACATTTTATTATTGGAGGGACAGGAAGGGGAGTTCACAAAGCTGAAATAAGAATTCAAGTTGAATAGAAATGAGGTGAGAGAACTTATACCTGAGATATAAGAATAAGAACTAAATGGTACAAAGCTTAAATGTATGTGTGTGTGCGTGTGTATATGTATATATATATGTGCATGCATGTGTGTACGTAGATATATGTATAGATATATGTAGATATATGTATATGTATGTATGTATATGTGTGTGTGTGTGTGTGTGTGGGCATATGTATGTATAAATGTTTATATCTTTTGAGCTTTTCTAATGTAAAATATATTGACTGAAATGTACGTCAAAGAAGACCACCATGTTCAATATTTTTAATGTTTATTTTCAATTAAATTTTTTTTTTAAAAAGAGATAGGACGGCTTAGGGAAGTCAGGGGAAATTGTGTGTGTTTGCACAACTGAAAAATGGCCTTCATTTAAGCTTTTTCCAGTCTTCATTTCTGATGTTTAAATTGATGTGCCTGCGTATTTTAATGGGGCAGGTACTGGGAGATTATTCCTTTGTGAACTGGCTTTATCTAGTTGTAAAACCATTTGGCGTTTCAGAATTAACTAGGTCAAAATCAGATTTATGGATAAAAATAGTGCAGAGGAAAACATTACCGTCTGATACAAAAGGAAAACTAGACCGCTGTCTCGTCATGGTCATCATAAGTCACTTTTTTCAGTGCTGTCATAATTTGGAACAGACACTAAATGAACTTTTTGGAAGTTGAGAATGACTTGCATTTTGATCCTTGGTTCCCCTCGTGGAAAAATTAAATTAAAATACAATGACATAAAATACAATAAATAAAATAAAATAATAAAAATAAAAATAAAATACAATACAAAATAATATAATATAAATAATAAAATAAATAATAACAAAAAATAAAAATAACAAAAAATAAAAATAACAAAAAATATCAAATAAACAAAATATAAAATAAAATAAAATGCAAGATAATATAATATAAATAATAAAATAATAAATAATAAATAAATAATATATAAATAAAGTAAAATAAAATAATAAATAAAATAACATAAAACATCAAACAAAGTAAAATAAAATATAAAATAAAATAATAAATAAAATAAAATCACATTAAAAATTTGGATGCTTGGCAACTGATTCACATTTATGACACTTGTAGTATCCCAGAGTCACCTGTAGTATGTATGTGTATGTGTAGATATATACTCTCTTTTGAGAGCAGGCAACAGAATTTCATTTTTCACGTGTGCCAGTGTGCTCAGAGTAAAAAAAAATGACAATAAAGTTTATCTTATCAATCTTGTTATTTCAATATTTATTTACCTATCACTCCTTCCCATAACATATCCCGGAGTTGAATCTTTAAAATGGTTAACAAACACTACTCTAGAATAATGGATCTGCAACATAACACAATAAGAGTTGGAAGGGACCTTGGAGGTCTTCTAGTCCAGCCCCTTGGAAATCTTCTAGTCCTCAAGCAGGAGACCCTATACCATTGCAGACAAGTGGCTGTCCAGTCTCCTTAAAAACTTCCCATCTTCTTGCTTTATATTACCAAGATTGTCCTTGGAAGTATCCAGCTATGTGAAATATGAGCTTCATCAATGCAGCCCTGGATCTGAAATCACATTTGTGTGTGTGTGTGTGTGTGTAAATTATTTATGCGCATCATTATTATTTAAACTTCAAACGTCCTTTCACAAATTCGTTATAAGATTGGGTTTCCAGTTTTGTTTTGCTTTTTTAAATGAGAGGGTGAAAAACCATTCTCAAACTGTGGCTCCCGCTATATTGAGGGAAGTGCCAAGATATCAAGTTGAGAATGTTTATGGCAGGTTTTCAAATCTTGATGTAAATGAAATTAGTCCAGGCTACAGACATTTGGGGTTAACAATAGCCTGAGTTTCAGTTGGGGTTCCCAAGGGCTAGGGAGAAGAGAAAAAGAGTTTATGGAAAGTCCAGTTGCTTTTTGGGAAAAAAAAAACACAAGGATTGGACTGCCAAGACGTTATGGGAAAGGAACTATAAATTAACAATATCGATAGCATATAACGAAAATTCATATAAGATGTTTCATAAATGGCACTTTGCACCAGCAAAACTGGCAAAGATATTTAAAGATAAATCAGCCAAGTGCTGGAAGTGCCACCAGACACGGAGAACATATTGCCATGTGTGGTGGCCTTGTGCAGAAGCTAAAAGATATTGAACAAAAATACACACATGGTTGGAAAAAGAATGATAAAGCAACACATAGATTTGAAACCTGAAATATTTTTATTAGGGATGGTACCTGAGGGTTACAGTAAAGAAAATCCACATTTAATTATTCATGTATTAACAGCAGCTAGAATTGTATTTGCTTAGAACTGAAAAAATGATAAGATACAGGCAGAGGGCAAAGTGATTGAGAAAATATTTGAATGTGCAGAGATGAATAGATTAACACAGGCAATTAAAGAAAAAGAAGAAACTGAATATTACATGATATGGGATTTATTTTACCAATGGTTGGAAAACAAAATAAGTTAAAATGGAGTAGATGAGTATATAGAGAGAAATAAGTTAAGATTGGTAAAAAGTAATAGATATAAGAAATAATGATAATATAGAAAATATGATTCTTGTTATATTGGTAAGAAAAGTATTCATCACAACAGTTAGCACAAGACATATGTACCCAGTGGACCCACTGTTGAAATGAAAGATGGAATTACTGTAAATATAAAATAAAAAAATTAATAATAATTAAAAAAAGGATTGGACTGCCATTTGTCAGACATTGTGTAGCGTCTCCTGCCTGAGTAGGGGGTTGGACTAGATGACCTACAAAGTCTCTTCCAACTCTGTTAATATCTGTTAAACATTTGGGATGCCCCAGGACCTGGATGACTGAGAATCTCCGTAGACATTGACACAAATCTTAATTTGGGAAACACTTGATTTTCCTTCTTTACATAGAAATGTTTCTGAATCTTCATTTCACATTGTAAGGAGCAAGTGCTAAAGTTTTGCCTTGGTTTCCTTGTAGTACCTGGTGTGTAAACGGAAACTGGAGAGCAAGAAAGAAGCCCTCCTCATTCTCTCGAAGGAGCTTGATTCCTGTCAACAGGAAAGAGACCAGTTCAAGCTTATGGCTAACCAACTACGGGAAAAGCACCAATCGCTAAAGAAGAAATACCAAGAACTAATTGTATGTAGCCAGGTTGAAAATTTGGATAGGGTCCTTCTGATAATGCAATCATCTTCATTTAATGATCTCATAATCCCTTGAGGGGTGGAGTTTGGACAATTGAATAGAGCTGAGTGTTTACTGGCCGGATGCCCTTCCTGACACAAGTGTGGAGTTTTGTTCAGCAGATATATTCTCATTGTGTCCAGAGAGAGAAATATCTGCCTCTACCTAGGATTGAACTCACAGCCTCCTAATTGCCAAGCAAGAGCTTCACCACTCTTTCCACCGCACTACTCCTTCCTTCTGGTAGTGCAGTGAGCGAGGTTAAATATTCCACTGTCATCTTTTAAATTCTGATTTTGTCCAAACCATTCACACTATTATTCATATTAATAGCATTATGCAAAGGCTTAGAGCGGAAACATTTTAATGCCTATGGTTCAGTGATACAGTACTTTACTAAAGGTTTGGTGCAAATTAGAATTTCTTTCTTCTAACTTATTTTCCTGTCCTTTTCTTTTTTCTTTTTTTAGGATGGCGATCCTTCTCTTCCTCCAGAGAAAAGAAAACAGGTAGGTTTTTTTTCTGACCAATATAATTGACATTTCCCAGTCACAAATTCTTTCAAGAAGGGAGATCTCGGTGACGTGGCTCGCCAGCTGCTAATGGAGCTGATGGCAGACTCGGACAATGAGAAGGTTGGGGAAGAACTTGGGGAAGGCTCTGATGGATGCTCAGTGTCGGATACATAGAGATAGAACCAGGGCCATCTGATAATTCCCAACCACTGGAGAGGCAGCTGCCTTTGGAGTCAGAGATGAACGAGGAGGAGGAATGGCTGGGGCCTGTTCCAGATGCACGTATGCGCAGAGCAGATAGGAGAGGTGAACAGTGGAGGACAACAAGCCAGCTTGGGGAAGCAAAACAAACGTGGATGCTGACTGGCTCCTCCCTGTCTGGGGAATAAATAGGAGGAAAGGGGAGTGGTTTGGTTGTCGCAGACAAGCATTCGCACTTATGAAAAGTTCATTCCTTGTGTGTTTTGTGGGACAGGCTGCCTTGCCAGAACTGAGGTTTGTCTATTTCTTTGACTTAATTTGCAGCCTCCTTGCTGTGAGCTCAGGCATTGCATTTATCAAAACGAGCTGATAAGGACTATTGCTTCATTTAACTGCTTGCAAGAGTCTTGCCTGGACTTTCTGTTGGTCAAGGCAGTTAATTCCCAAGGGTTTTTTTTTTTCTCCAGAGATGTGTGCGGAGGAAGAGGAACAGCTGGGGCCTGTTCCAGATGCGCATAATAAAATAATTAAAAAATAAAATAAGTAATAAGAAAAGAAAATATTAAAATAAAAATAAAATAAAATAAATGATAAGAAAAGAAAAGAAAATATTAAAGTTAAATTAAAAAAATAAAATAAATGATAAGAACAATTAGAAAGACCACATAAAAACTTGGTAGATTCACCACCCAAAGTATTCCTGTGTATTTGTGTTGCCATCTGTTGCTATTGATCTATTACCTGCGAACTAAATATGCACATATGGCAGAATGAGGGATAAAATAGTTGGTGTAATTTAGTGAAATGTTTGTGAATAAAGTAAATGAAATAAAATAAATGAGAAAATTGAATTAGGAAGGAACGGGAACATTTTAATTAGTCAATGTTTTATAAAAGATAAGTGAAGAGGGGGGAATTAACTATGGAACGTTTATAATTGTTCCCATAGAAGTATGATATTTAATTGAAAAGTAACGTGAAAAATGTTAAGACTTTAATGAATATTAATATTAATGATAGAATTGAATTGGAATGGAATGTTATCCTAATTATATACATTTATAATTTTTTCTTTTTCTTTTCAAGAATACTGTGTGTAGTTTAAGAATGTACCAAGCAGAATGCGAATAGAAGTTATGTATTACATTAAGTGTTATAGCTTTAGGGGAAAGATATAAAGGCGTCATACTCCAATCAGTAACTACAGGAGAAATGTTGTTTAACGAAAAAAGATAATAGACAATTGAAACAGGACAGACAAAAAATATAAATATAATGATCTGAATTGAGATGAAATAAATAAAATAAAATTGAGCAAAATTAAAAGAGGGGAGAAGCCATGTAGAAAATGTAAAATAGTAATAAGATATGGAATAGAATATAAAAATGAGCATGAATTTGTGCCTGTACAAAGAAATGTAACCCGGGATTATGCTGCTTTCAAAAAAGATGTTTTATTTGTATTTCTTTCTTTTTGTGAAAACTCAAATAAAATGTTATATACACACACACACACACACACACACACACACACACACACATATGGCTTGCTTCTTTTTTTTTCTTCACTTGTATGAATTTTAATTCTAGAAAAGATTCAAATGCAAAACTGATCTTTTTTTCCTCCGTTGCATCTCTGGATTTCCCTCGTGACCGTTTTGTTGCTCTTTTTCTAGGCGAATCTCACCCAGCTTCTGAGCGATTCCCGGGATCGAAATAAACATTTAGGGGAAGAAATCAAAGAATTGCATCAAAGACTGGGAGAAGTGCAGGGAGACAACAAGGTAGGGGATAAATTAAATAGAATTATGATTTATAACCGTTAGTTTCGGGTTGCTTCTGTCCTTGATGAGTTTCCATCCTTGTCCTGCCTTGGGGTGCTTTGGAGCAGCGGTCATCAACCAGTGGGCCACTGGTGGGCCGTGAGGAAATTTTGGTGGGCCACAGAGAAATCTCACCCCAAGAGCAGCCCCCCGCAAAGCAATTAATCCAGGTTGCGCAGAAACACAAGGCTGCGCGGCCCACATGGCCCTCAGGAACTCTCCCCGCCCACTCACTCTTTACCCGGTAAACTTTATTTTATTTATTTATTTTATTTTGATTTGTCAATCGCTTACAAGATAATAGGTATAAGTACATACGTAGTTATGAATACTTGAAATGGGTACATATAAGAAAAATAAAAGAAATAAAAATAAAAAAGAAACAATAGGACAGGGACGGTAGGCACGTTGGTGCACTTGTGTACGCCCCCTACAGACCTCTTAGGAAAAGGGTGAGGTCAATAGTAGACAGTCTAAGGTTAAAGTTTTGGGGGTTTGGGGAAGAAACCACAGAGTCAGGTAGAGTATTCCAGACATTGACCACTCTGTTGCCTGCTAAATTTCTATTTTTCCTTTTTCCGACCATCGACTGTTCTCTGTGCTGGGAGATTTAGATTAGCTAGAAAGCAGGAAATGGTTGGATTTCTTGCTTTCTAGGTAATCTTTAGATCTCCGGCTCTGCTTTTAAGTACAGCCAAACCTCCCTTAGGACTGAAGGTTTGCTTGCAAGCAAATTCAGTGCAGACTCGTGGCAAACAAATTTGAGAGACTGAGCTAACCGATGGCAGATAGATAGATCACTCAATGATTCTGTGAGCAATTCAGTCTGTTGCTCTTTTTTTGAATAAAAAATTCAATATTTAGATGCATGGTGTTTTGTGAGCTAATTTTGTGAGTTTGCTTGCAAGCAAATTTTATGTGACAGACTGAGCTAGCTAATGATAGATATATAGATTTCTGAATGAATCTGTGATTCTGTGAGCAACTCAATCTGCCTGCCTGCTTTGCCTGATTTTGTGTAAAAGTTGCTCTTTTTTTATAAAAAAATCAATATTTACATACAAGCCATGCCCAGCCAATCACATGACCACTAAGCCACACCCACAAATTAGGCCACACCCACAGAATGAGTTAGTGGTCCCTGGGATCAAAAATTATGAGTTTGGTGGTCCCTGAGGTCCAAAAGGTTGGCGAACCCTACTTTGGAGAATAGCTTGACTTCCTCATTTTGGGGGCAGCCCCCGAGATATTTGAACGCTGCTATCGATTCTTCTGAATTTTTTTCTTTCTTTCTTGCAGCTTCTTCGGATGACAATTGCCAAGCAAAGACTTGGAGATGAAGAAGTTGGAGCCCGTCATTTTGCTCCCCACGAGCGAGAAGATCTCGTGCAGCAGCTGGAGAAAGCACGAGAACAAGTAATGGAACGAAAATGTTCCTGCTTTGTGAATGTAGATTCTCACTCCCTGCATCCTAAATTTCACTTCTTTGTAAGGCAAGGCCCTTAAAAGAAATTCGATGTGATCCGACAGAATATCCATCAAGGCCAAGAGTTTACTTCCGTAGCCAAAAAATGCAACGAGGGGGTGTTAAAAACTAGATTTCGTGTTATTAGGGAGAGCTCGGTGGTTTTGGATGGCTATTTGACTTCAAAATGTCAGAAGCCAGATTTGCTGGTTGTTGGTTTCTTGTGTTCTTTCACCTGGGTTGCACCCGCTTTATTGCTTGAGTAGGTAGCTGTTCTGATCCAGGCTTCCCAAGATCATGAAGCCTGACTCCTCGTCCCGATAAAACCCCTTTTATTGAGGTTAAAGTGAATTCCTCTCCAGCAAAGTCCCGGCCAACAGTCTTTCATGAGATTTCACAACTAAGACTTTGATCAGGCTTGGAGAGCTGCCAGGCCGATATCTTCCAAACGCCACGCTGTAGCAGCAATTATTTGGCAAGAAGTCAGGAACAGATCTGCACCCTCATGAATTGAACTAATTGTCTCCTGCAAACCCCACTCCCCTTTCGCTCCTCTTTATTCCCTCTGGGAGGGGCCATTCACCGTCCACCTGAGCCTTTACTCCCGAGTCGATCCTTGTTCCTAAGCTATTCCCTTCCAACTTGGTCATTTTTGTTACTGAAAATAGGCAGGGGCGGGCTTCAAAAATTTCAGCAATGGGTTCTCTGCCCAGTTGCTGGGTGAGTGTGGCCATGATGGGCGTGGCCTAGCCGGCCTCCTGCACCACAGCGGGTAGGAGCATTTTTGCCCACCCACCCCCCGGAGTCCAGAGGCTTTCCTTGAGCTTCCGAGAGGGTGAAAATGGCTTCCCTGGGCTCGGGAGCCTCTCTGGAAGCCAGAAACAGGCCCATTTCCAGCCTTCCTGAAGTTCCAGGTGGCCCGTTTTTTGTCCTTCCTGAGCCTCTGTGCATGCCCTGCACTTACCTGCATCCAAAACGGGGTGTGTGGGGACTCCTGGGAGGGGCAGGGAGGGGTGAGCGGGGCCAGCCAGGAGCGGGATTTGGGGGTTTTCTGAACTGTGCAGAATCTTAGCTAGGGGGCTCTCCTGAACCCATGCAAACCCCCAGCAGCCCACCCCTGAAAACAGAGCATGGGAGATAGAAGAATTCTTGGCCAAAATGGAAGTTCTCCTGATCTTCATTAAGGCTTTTGACGCTTGGCTCTCTCGCCAGATGGAGACTCTACAGCTTGATCTTCAAGCATCATTGGATGAGCTCCAGGACATGAGAGAAGAGCGTTCCTTTTACCAAGAGAAGTCTGAAAAGTTAAACCAAGAACTGAACCACGTTCTCGGAGGACACGTCGACCGCATCATCGATATAGATGCTCTCTGCATGGAAAACAGGTGAGCTTGCTTAGGAATGAATTGTGGTTTATTTTAGGATAGGACCGGGACGTCACTGCAGAACTGAGTTTACGCCAGAAGGGTTCATCTTTGTTGCGAATATTGTAGGCCTGTGGTGGCGAACCTATGGCACACGTGCCGAAAGTGGCATGCAGAGCCATTACTGCTGGCATGCGAGCACTCGCCCAGAAAAGGTCTACTGCCACCCACCCACAAGCTGATAGTCGAGGATCAGGCACGCATGTGCAGAGGCACGGCGGCATGCAGGAGACACTTGTGCATGCACAGAAGTACGCGGCGCAGGTCACGCAGGTTGCGTGCGCATGCACAGGAGGCATGGGGGGCCCCACGTGCATTGCCTTCTGGGTGATGGCATGCGAGCACGAGCAAGCAAGCGTGCATGCGGTTATCAGCACGGGAGCCCAAAAAGGTTAGCCACCACGGTTGTAGGCGGTCGTAATGCAGCAAAAACAACGTGGAAAAAAATATTAAAGTGATTGCAAAATCAAAGATAAAAATAGCCGAATCGCTAAAAGAGAGGAGGAAAAAAATGCATGAGCCGGTTAACATAGTAAAGGACAGGTTTCCCCTAAGTAGTCATGTCCAGCTCAAGGGGTTGGTGCTCATCTCCATTTCTTGGTCGTGAGAGTCATTGTTGTTTGACGACTCTTCCGTGGTCATGTAGTTGGCAAGAATAGAATATGGAATATGGAATATGGAATATGGAATAGAATAGAATAGAATAGAATAGAATAGAATAGAATAGAATAGA
>NW_020769320.1:8396210-8421267 GCF_900518735.1 Pseudonaja textilis | reverse complement strand
ATAGAATAGAATAGAATAGAATAGAATAGAATAGAATAGAATAGAATTCTTTATTGGCCAAGTGTGATTGGGCACACGAGGAATGTGTCTTGGTACAAATGCTCCCAGTACACATAAAAGAAAAGATACAGTCGTCAAGAGTCAAGAATCATGAAGTACAACACTTAATGATAGTCATAGGGTACAATAAGCAATCAAATCATACTAGTCAATATAAATCGTAAGGATACAACCAACAAAGTTAACAGTCATACAGTCACAAGTGGGAAGGGCGATAAGGAGTGATGAGAAGATTAATAGTGATAGTAGTGCAGACTTTGTAAATAGCTGGACAGTGATGAGGGAATTATTTGTTTAGCAGAGTGATGGTGTTTGGGGGGAAACTCCCCTTGTGTCTAGTTGTTCTGGTGTGCAGGGCTCTCTATTGTCATTTTGAAGGTGGGAGTTGAACCAGTTTGTGTCCAAGATGTGAGGGGTCTGTAGATATTTTCACAGCCCTCTTTTTGACTCATGCAGTAAGCAGGTCCTCCATGGAAGGCAAGTTGGTAGCAATTGTTTTTTCTGCAGTCCTAATCACTCTCTGAAGTCTGTGTCTGTCCTGTTGGGTTGCAGAGCCAAACCAGACAGTTATAGAGGTGCAGATGACAGACTCAATCATTCCTCTGTAGAATTGGATCAGCAGCTCCTTTTGGGCAGTTTGAGCTTCCTGAGTTGGCTTTGTGGTGCTTTTTGGATGACGTTTTTGATGTTAGGTGTCCATTTTAGGGTCCATTTTAGACTACACACCAAATGTCCGTGAAACGCTGTTACCTTCCCGCCGAAGTGGTACCTATTTATCTACTTGCATTTGCATGCTTTCCAACTGCTAGGTTGGTAGGAGCCGAGGTGAGGACAGGAGCTCACGCTGTCATGTGGTGCTCGGGTCTCGAATCCAGCCTATCAGCTTTCCAGCTGACCAGCTCAGGGTCTTTAACCATTGAGTTATAGCATGGTTTAAAGGGATTAATATGGGCTGAACAAAGTTTTGCCCCTAGATTTCAAATTCCCTTGTTTTTTTATTACTATTATTATCTCTTTTATTCATTAAACATGAAACTCAGTGAACATTTAAAAATGTATCACAAATATCATTGGCGCTGATGGTTGATACGGGTTGCTGCCAGCATCCTGCTGTAGGTATTAACCAAGTATCTTCTTAACATGTACAATGTTTCGAGTAGCTTGTTTTGAAATACTTAATAAATGGCACCTGAGTAATATATCATTATTTTCATCCCCTAAAATTCAGATACCTTCACGAGCGATTAAAACAAGTTCAAGAAGAAGTTAATATTCTGAAATCGAACATTGTGAAATACAAGGTAAATTATACTGTGAGCTATAAGGGGAATTATGTAGTAATCTTTTTGCAATGAAACATATTTCAAACTTACTAGTTAATGTGGGCTCTTTTTAACTTAATCAGCCTTTGAATGATTTATTTCTTCCACTAAAAAATAAATAAAACAGCACTCTGTTAATATTTCTTCATAGTTTTTAAGTTCAATTAGGTAATTTAGCTTTTAAAAAAATTAATAAAATGAAAACAAAACTGAAGCTTCAGGCCGCTTTTAAACATAATATTTTCTGTTTATATTGATAGAATTATTTTCTTGCATAATTCATTTTGTGTGATCTGCATATCAAAAGAGGCGTTTCGGTTCTCTTTATTCCCTGTGAAATTGCATTTCTTGCAGGAGAAATGGCTGCATGTAATTTATGTTTATCTCCTAAACTTTCAGAATCATGCAATCATTCATCTGCAAACCCTGCTTCTAGCACTGATGGTTTTACCTAGTTCGGTAATTAAACATCTTCAAGAAAACAAGCAAGCTCAGAGAGCTCCAAGGACTCTCATGTCCCTATCCCTGAGCTACAAATATTCTGCTTTGTTAGTAAAATAAGAATCAGATTTTCTTTCGCCATTTTAATGCGTATCTTTCCTTGGGCTTCCCCTTCTTTCTTCAGAACGCTCTAGAAAGAAGGAAAAATTCAAAAGGTCACAGCAAATCAAACAGCAGCGCCCTGACTGGAATCCTTTCTGCAAAGCAAGGTATGGCACGGAGTTTTTATCCTCACCATTTTTCTTCTGAAATTGACCACAGTGAGCCCAATAGGACATTTGAAGGACCTCACATGTGTTTGTCTCCATATTGGGGAACAGACTTGGTTTGTTTCTGGTTCTAGTGGGGTTTATTTAAAACTGCAGCATAGCTTGCATTTTCCTTGGAATTCAACATGGATCTGCATCTTCACAGATCACAGGGGCTTCTAAATAAACAGTGGAATGATGGCTGGGCAGCCAGGAAACTTCCCCTCAAAACAACCCCTCAGATTTTTTTTTTGATTTTTTTTTAAACAAATCAACACATATCTATACACAAGGTGTGATTTTTTTTAAAAAAAAGTTTTACTACAGTTTTTCACATTATAAAACAAAAAACAGCTCTTTTCAGTGCACAACATGATTCTGGGTTACTACATTTACATGCAAATATGACAATAGTTATATATTCATCTTTTACATTCAACTTCCTGCCTTATCCAAGTTTGTTTCTTTTTGAACAAATTTTATTGATTTTCCAAAGCAATACACAGACAAACAAAACATAAAATATAATGACATAAGAGTTTTTTTTTTCTTAAAAAGCCAATACAACATCTTATTTAAAGACAGAATTATTCCAAGTTATCACATTTCCAAACAAGCACAATTTGATATATATATTTACCTTATCTGTTCATCTTCATATCTTATCCCAAACTTCTCTTTATTACTTCCTTTCCTTCTATTTATTCAAATTATATCTCTTTAACTTTAGATTGTGTACATTTTTTATATCCATCTGTCTTATACATTTTCATTATTCTCTTCCAGTAAAAAAAAACAAACAAGACATAAAACATAAACATCTTTTCTGAAAGTTGCTTGATCCCGGGTTAAAACTCATCGTACAGACACCTCTTCAAAAATCATGTTCCTTTTATATATCATTCCATATCTTATTACCGTTTTCCATTTACTATATAGCTTCTTCCTTTTTTTAACTCTCTTAGTTTTATTCTACTTATCTCAGTTCAGGTCATAATATTTAACATTCTTTGTCTGTTCTCAGCTATCCATTCATTTTTTCTCTTTAAACAAAACCTCTCCTGTACACTAATTAGAGTATGACGCCTTTAACTCTTTCCCCTAACCTAATAATACTTAATATCACACATAACTTGTATTGGGATTCTGTTTAGCACATCCTAAAGTCACACAATATATTATATAAAAAGAAAAAGAAAAAAGAAAGAACGACAATAACAAAGAAATTTATAGATATATAATATAGGTAGTACCCCTGTCAAAACCATTTTAATCGTACCTATTTATACTTATTTATATATTTATATCTTAAACATTTTATTCTATAAATGCCTATAATAACACAATCTTATGTACTGATTCTGTAGAATCCCTTTTTCAATTAAGTTTACCCATTGTCTCTAAATAAATTTTGTTTCTTCAGATCTTGCTTCCCATCATTGAGACTTCTCACCCCTTCCTTTCTCCCTTGCTTATTCTTTTCCTTGCCCTTTTTCCCCCTTTGTCTTTCCACCTCCCTTTTCTTCTTGTGCTTTCCCCCTTCCTGTTGTTTTCTAACCTTATATCTACCCTTCAACTCATTTTTATCTTTTTTGGTTGTTTTTTTAGGTTTTAAAATCCCTTTTTCCTTTTCCTCTTCCTCCTCCTTCTCCCCCAATAGGGTCACATGTTCATCAAAAATGGTTCCTTCTTTGTCCCAATTATCCTGCTGTGCAATCAATTCTCCATAGGAATGCACCACCATTTCTAGGGATTGTAAAAGAATGTCCGAGGTATCTTTCCAGTCTTGTTCTTCCTTTTTATATTTTAGATATTCAGTTTTAAATTCATCCAAAAGTGGTGCCATTATAAAGAGGAGAAATTTTTCCCAAAACAACCACCCGAGTGATTTTAAACAAAGAAAAAAAAGTTTCCCAAAAGATGCAAAGTCACCAAACAATCCAGATAGACTATTTCATTTAGCACTTTTTCTCTTCTTCCATTTCTTTTTCTGGGGTTGCTATTAAATCACAAAATTCCAATTATAGTATGTCTTTTGAAGTCTTATTAATGTTCAAATGGCTCTTTAAAATTCTAGGCAGTCTGCTCCTTATTTTCAACCTACTTCAATTTTTTTCCTCTCCCTTCCCACTCACAACAGAAGAAAAAATTTTCTTTAAATATTTAGAAATCCATATCCCTTTGGCATTAGCATAGTCTTTAGCATTTAGCATACCTTCAATGCGGGTTTCCGATTTCTTTCAAAGCTGTTCCATTTGGAAGGAGAGTGAAAAGAAAAAAAGTTTTCCCTTTGATATCCATTCGCTGCTTACTCAGTCTGGGAGCAATGTGTCTTTAGTAGGTGTTAAATACCAGGATACTTTCACTGTTCCTTTGTCCCGGTCAGCAAAATCAGTTTCATTTCTTCACAAACCCCTCCAGCACATTTCTTTTCCCGGCTGGGCTCTTCTAAATGGCGGCCATAAAAGACCGCCGTTCAGTTGCCATCGGAGTGGGAGATTTAGCCGGCTAGGGAAGAGAGATGCGATGTCTCTCATCCCTGCCAGAACCCCCCAGTCTTCACCACCTTCTACAAAGGTGGCTTAGCCCCCGAAGCCAAATGGCTCGAGGCACTCAGGCAGTGAACACAGGCAGAAACCGTGCAGAGTCACGGAATCCTGCCTGCACCGAAGCACCACAAGCCGGAAGTCCCTTATCCAAGTTTTTTAAGGTGTGATTTTAAAACATAGACAAGGGCGTTCGTAATCTTTCTCTATAAAAGCGAAATACCACTCAGGCATCATCACAAAATCTCTAGAACTGCAAAGCCTACAAACTTGAAATTTGGCACGTATGTTCCTCTTGGCTTCTAGGTGCTCACTAAGAAAGGATCTTTCCAAATGACCGTCAGAGCATTTAGAGTATTTCCTATATTATTCTTATTATTAGCACGCTCTGATGCTAAAGAGTTCTACTCCCCCTCCCTACCTGAAAAAAAGAAATCTCTTCCAAATGCAAAACACAAGCAGAGGAGAGGAGTTTCAGTTTCAGTTTCACGGCATCAAACAGCTTTAGTATAGAACAGTTGAGCTAAGCCATGCCCAGGTTCCTTGCTGTCTCCTTGCTCACACAGTAAATACTGTTTCAGTTTCCAAACAGCCCTCAACTCTCTCACACACTGACAGGATGCTAGCCAGATGAATACTGATGGATGCTGGCAGGCAGAGGCAGAATTCCCCCCCACACACCTTATTTTTCTCCCCCAAAGCTAAGTCCCACCACATAGTTTCATAGTGAAGCACGGGGATCGAGCATAGATGTTGTTATAACAGCCCTGAAAAAGCTACTCTTGGCCCTTTTTCACACCCTTACGACCATTTGCAGTCTCCCCATGATCCCAAGATCAAAATTCAGGTGCTTGGCGACTGACTCGTATTTATGACGGTCATAGTGGTCTGGGGGTGTGTGTCCTGTGATCCCCTTTTGTGACCTTCTGATGAGCGAAGTCTGTGGGGAAAGCTGGATTCGCTTAACAACTGTGGCACAGAGAGCCTTAAAAACGGGGCAGAAACTCCCTTAACAAACATCTTGCGTAACAACAGGAAACTGTTGGACTCCATGGTGGTAGTAAGGTGAGGACCACCTGTTCAGTTAAAACATTCCTACATTTGTTTTGACTTCCTTCATGTCAGGGCGCCGGTAATTACCACCATTTAAATCATGAGTCTCAAGCCAAATTTTCAAAACTTAAAGAAGATTTATTAGGAGTAAACATGCCGGCACTGCCTGGGTGCAGCCTACTCTGAGATACATCATTCATTGTTAACCTTGACCCTGGTTTTCCCCCCCACCCCCTGGGTGTATCATAATTCACATTCTCCAATGGGACACATCCATAGCCCAGAGTCATCAATCAGGCTCTCCAGTTGGAATTTTGCATGGCAGAAACTTGGGTCACCTAGTTACTATCTTTGAAAACTATTTATTGGGTGCACTTTCTATTTCCAAGCTGCCGCACTGCTCCCCCTTCCCTTTCTGTTGGCAACTCTAAAAAGACCAGAGAAATATTTTATGAGTTGACACTTCAACTGTTTCCTAGTGCAAGAGCTGTTATCCGAAGATCATGGCTGTAGTTTACCAGCGACCCCTCAGTCCATTTCTGACCTTAAATCCTTGGCTACAGCTTTATTGGAGACCATTCATGAGAAGAATATGGTCATCCAGCACCAAAGGCAAACCAACAAGTAAGTGACTTTTTGTACAATAATATGAGTGTAGGCCTTCTCCAAAAGCTTTGCCGATATGGTCATTTTCTTGCCCTCACTAAGGTGTGCGATGCTTGAGGGAAATGTTTTTTCCCAAAAACACGGGGGGGGAAAGATGAAGGAGATAAACAGGTAGCCCTTGACTAACAACCGTGTGTGTGTATGTGTGTGTACCCTGTTTCCATGAAAATAAGACCCAACTGGAAAATAAGCCCCAGCGTGATTTTTCAGGATGCTCATAATATAAGCCCTACCCCCAAAATAAGTCCCAGTTAAGATTGTCAGCCAGACGGATGCATGTGGAACCGTATTTCCCTTAAAATAAGACCCAACTAGAAAATAAGCCCTAGCATGCTTTTTCAGGATGCTCGTAATATAAGCCCTACCCTGAAAATAAGCCCCGGTTTAAGATTGTCAGCCACACGGATGCATTTGGAACTGTATTTCCCTGAAAATAAGACCTAATTGGAAAATAAGTCCTCATATGTCTTTTGGAGCAAAAATTAATATAAGACCCAGTCTTATTTTCAGGGAAAAAACACACACACACACACACACACACACGGACAGTCCTCTACTTACAACCACAATTGAAGCCAAATATAATATGTATATGTGTGTGTGTACATACACATATATGTACTTGTACATATACATACAGACAGACAGACAGATAGAGAGAATGTCCTCTACTTACAACCACATTAAAGCCAAAATTTCTGTTCCTGAATTGACATAGTTGTTAAGTCAGTTTTACTCCATTTTACAACCTTCCTAGCCACTGTCGTTTAGTGAATCACTGCAGTTGTTAAATTAGCAACTCGGTGGTTAAGCAAATCGGGCTGCCCCCCTCCCACATTGACTTCGCTCGTCAGAGGGTCACAAAAGGGGATCAGGTGACCCCGAGAGATGCTGCAACAGTCGTAACTGTGAAAAGGGGTCCTAAGTCACATTTTTCAGTGCCATTGTAACTTTGAATGTTCGCGAAATGAACCTTCGTAAGTTGAGGGCTTCCTGCATGCCTTCCTTTTTGCTACTTTAAAAGAAAACGTCTCGGCAAATCAGTTTGGATCCATTTATTAAGAGGAGAATTGTGGGTTAAGTCCATTTTAAATGTGTTACAAAAGCTACGAGATGTTATCATTATATATATTGGTGTTTGTACGTATCTGTATGTGTGTATGTATCGGGATGCGGTGGCTCGGGCTAAGATGCTGAGCTTGTCGATGAGAAAGGTCGGCAGTTCAGCGGTTCGAATCCCTAGCGCCGCGTAAGGGAGTGAGCTCCCGTTCCTTGTCCCAGCTTCTGCCAACCTAGCAGTTCAAAAGCATGTTTAAAAAAATGCAAGTAGAAAATAGGGACCCCTTTGGTGGAAAGGTAACAGCGTTCCGTGCGCCTTTCAGCGTTTAGTCCTGCCAGTCACATAAACCACGGAGACGTCTTTGGGCAGTGCTGACTCTTCTTTGGCTTTGTAACGGAGATGAGCACTGCCCCCTAGAGCCGGAAATGACTAACACATACGTTCGAGGGGTCCCTTTACCTTTATATAACTAACCATTCCTGCAATACCAAATCTTTCTAATCAACACAACCGAAGTCAAAGTCTCATTTTTGTTTTCTTCACAAGCACAAATTCCAGAAGTAGTAGCCCAATAAAAACATAAATTTCCTCTTTGAATAAAACAATAGATTTAGCCATTCCAGCGTTTCCTTCCTTGCTGTGGAAATAATGTGTATTTCTATTTGCGCCTAGTAATCTCTGCGAACTGTTCCCGTTTTTATGGGTTAGAGCCAGAAATAACTAGCATGCATGTGCGAGGGGAATCTTTACCTTTATATATGTGTGTGTGTGTGTGTGTGTGTGTGTGAGAGAGAGAGAGAGAGAGTTGTAGACAGATTCCTAAACAGCACTTGTATCTCCATGTAAATCTCCTTTTTTCCCTCCCTTGTATATTGAATTGTTGACTCCTTGTTTCAGAATCTTAGGCAATCGGGTGGCGGAGCTGGAGAAAAAACTGAGAACTTTGGAAGTTTCTGGGTTATGGAGTCTCCCAGGTGAGTAGTATTTAGTAAAATGTCCACCTGTGAACCGCAAAAAGGCCGTCCTGCTTGAATCCACACCAATACACTACATTGATACAGGTAATCCTCAACTTACAACAGCTCACCGAGTGACCGACCAAAGTTACAACGGCCCTGAGAACAAGATAAATTTTTAGGACCGTTTTTCACACTGACAACCGCTGTGGCAGCCCCATGGTCACTTAAATTCAGACTGTCGACAACCGACTCACAGTTATGACAGTCACAGCACCCGTGTGTGTGTGTGTGTCGTGTGATCCCTTTTAGTGACCTCCAGACCAGCGGAGTCCATGTTAAAGCCAGATACACTTAACAATCGTGTTACTCGTTGAATAACTGCGCTGATTCACTTAACACTTTATGTGGCTAATTTAAGAACGGCAGTGATTCACTTAACAAATTTGGTGAGAAAAGTAGTGAAATCGGAACAAAACTCATTTAAGCAATTTCTGACTTAACAATCTGAATTTGGAGCACGATTGTGGTCATAGGTTGAGGGATACCTGTAGTTACATGTGGTGAATGTAAAGGAGACTTACAATACCTTTTCAAATGTGGGCTTTGCATTTTTGTTTGCGTCATCTTTAACTGGAGATTCCCTTCATCTGAATGTTTCTCCAGAGGAATTTCTAAATTCACCGAAGAGAAGTTTGGAGCTTTCAAAGCAAACCTGAGGTGAAAGAGAGGCCACAAACTCTGAATGTCTTGCTCTGTTCTTGTTTTAGATGTCAAACTAACATTTGATATAATAACGGTTTTCTTTCCTTCTTCTTCTTTTTCCCCCTTGCTGCCTGAAGGCCTGAGCTACAATATCTCAGTGGGATTCGGGAGTAGGTTTCTCCTCGATGTATTTACGCTTTTAGTAACAAACCTTAAGTGAGCACACAAAGTATGTTGTTGCTGGCGCATGTCAGGAAATGGAAAATGTTAGCAGAATGTTTTTTAATGCTTTGTTGCCTGGTTTAAGATATTCGACTCAAGGCAGTCACAAGAGAGATAGAGGATTCCTTGCATAGTTATTTCTAATTGGGAGGAAGTGTAGTAAGGGAAGAAATATTTCTGAATGTAAGAGGTGCAAATGGAAGAGTTGAGGGAGGGAGGGAGGAAGGAAGAAAAGAAGGAAGGAAGGAAGGAAGGAAGGAAGGAAGGAAGGAAGGAAGGCCAGGGAGGGAGGGAGGAAGGACGATGATAGATAGATGGATAGATAGATAGATTGATAGATACCTCCAGTCTACAACACAGTCCTTTCAGCAGTTCCAAGAAGGCTCCATACCCATTTGTACCACTCAGGTGACCCTGAGAAAACAGAGATAAACCTCCAAGAGGTCTCATGGCTGTCTAAAAGGATGCAAATGACCAGCTGTCTGCAAGGAGTAGAAATCCTTCCATTCCCCTCCATCCAGGGTTGAAGAAGCTTCTTGGATGAGAAGGGAAAGGTCTTTGAAGAAAAACCAGAAAGTCCAGTTGCTTCTTGAAAATAGCATCCCGAGGACACAGACAAAGCTCCAAGCAGCCTCAACGGCTCTCTAAAAAGAGTGCAAATGACCAGCTGTCCTCAAGGAGTATAAATCCTTCCATTCCCCATCAGCCAGCCAGAACTGAAGAAGCTCCTTGAACGAGAAGTGAAACACTTTCAAGGAAAAAACAAGAAAGTCCAGTTGCTTCTTTTTTTAAAAAAAAAAATCACCTTTGGGACCACCAGGATCTGGATGGTTGAGAACCTCCCTAGTTTGGGTTTTTTTAATGAACCTTCTTTCAAACAAAGGATTTTTTCACTCGGTCCATGGACGCCATTGGAGGCAACGCTCCAACTTCTCAGTCTTCAAAATTTCTTCTGACATGATAGCTGATTACTAAAGGGAGGAGTTAGTAGAGTAGGGTCACCTGATTGTGCCACAAATTAATCACCCTCTGCAGCCTGGACTGCTGGAGTTGCGCACTCCATGAATGTACCATTATTTTTCTTCCAGAAAGCTCAAAGCTATATTTTTCCAGGGTGATTCATGCTATTTATGTATTTATTTGTGCCACCAGAAAGGAGAGTTGATTCTCAGAGGAGAAAGTGCCAATTCTGGGTTGGATAAAGTGCTTGCTCCGACAATTGAGCGAAGAACAGAGGAAGGGAGATGAAAATTAGCACGTTCCTTCTGCTGTCGAGTAGGATATCCTGGTTTCATCAGGCTGGGATTATCTAATCCAGCATTTTGTGACCATGAAATTCCATCTTTTGGAGCTTTAATACTTGGGTTATTAGATGTGACTTAAGAGTTGATTAAGCTCTGCCCAATTAAACAGAGAGGGAAGAACAGAAGAAGCGAGAAGTATCGAGTAGGACACCCTGGTTTCATCAGGCTGGGATTATTTAATCTACCATTTTTAACCCTGAAATTCCATCTTGATGCAAAAAGATACTTGGATTATTGGATGTGGGCCTAAGAGTTGTTTAAGTTCTAAGCAATTAAGCAGAGAGGGTTAGAAAGAAAAATTTCTGGTATTAAATAGGACATCCTGGCTTTAAACACTTAACTTTGATTCTTGGTTTTGTTTTGTTTTCATCTCCTTTGGTTTTGGGGCAGGATAAGGGAAGCTAATCTGTTCCTGTCCTATGATTACAGGTGGCAAGGATACTATTACCTTTAGTGAACCAGCTCTTCCTGCCATCCAGAGGTCACGATCGCCATTGCGAGCGTTCATTGAGAAGCCACAACAGAATCGAGAAGGTAAGCATCTGGCAGTCATAATAGCGGTAACACCAAACATTGGAAAAGCTTCAACGATGGACATACAGATGGGAACCAGGCAGTGGTGGGATTCAAATATTGTTGCCACCAGTTTGGTGCGCGTGCTTTGCACATGTGCACACACTTTGCGTGCACACACGCACCAAATACGCACTTTGCGCAGAGGCAGAGGCAATCTAACTCGCCTCCTGCAAGCCTGCACGATCCCGGTCGCTTTCAGCAGCTGCCGCACAGCATTATTCTGTGCCACGCAAAGCAGCTGCGCTTCAAATTCAGCAGATAAAAGGTGAGTAGGGGAGCTCGGGCGGGTGGGCAGGCCCAACAGCAGAGCAGTGGAGAGAATCGGTTCCGTCTCCGCTGCTCATCACTCCTACCGGCTCGCCAGATCTGGGCCGAACCGGTTGAATACCATCACTGGAACCAGGTTATCTGAGGGACTGTCTCTCACTGGTCACATCCACCTGACCAGTGGAGGGATTCGATTTTTTTAAATTATCGGTTCTGTGGGCGTGGCTAGGTGGTCATGGCAAGGTGGTCATGTGACAGGGTGTGGCTATGTAGTGTTTCCCCTCCCTTTCGCAGCACCCTCTGTGCCCTGTTTTTTGCCTACTGGGCCTCAGGGAAGTCTCCTGGGGAGGTAGGGGGGATTAGCTGTGCCGCGCGATTTAGATCAGCGAGAAAGTAAGACATCTGATGATTTCCTGCTTTCTAGCTTATCTAAATCACACGGAAATACTGGTTTGGCCGAACCGGTAGCATTTTTTTTACTACCGGTTCATGTGAACCGGGTCAAACCGGTAGAATACCACCACTGCACCTGACCCTATAGACTAGAGCATCCCCCAAGGAGGTCCGTCTGGTGGGATCCAGAAGAAGGACCTTCTCCATGATTGGCTCCCTCGGTCTGGAACATCCTTCCTCTAAAAACGTCGTGCTTCTGTCAGAGTCTGAATCTGCGGGGGGTGGGAAAGAGGAGGTGGAACTTGAGCCGACAGAGACCGAAGGGGCAGCTTCATTTTCTGTGGGAGGAAAATGGGGAAGGGCAGGGCCAGTCAGGCCAGAGGGTCAAACGCACTGAATCACTGTCTGGCTCAGCCACAGAAATTTGGGGTTCAGCTGTGGTCATAAGTTCCCCCACCCAATCTCTCTCAACATTTTAAATATTCTGCAGAGCAATTAGCAGGAAATAGCTGCGGATTTCTCGGCTTCCAATGCTTTCATATTTTCCCCTGCCTGTTTTTCCTCTGTCACAAATTCTTTCATATTCTAAACTGTAATAATAATCGTTAAAAGCAGCCACACTAATTAATACCCTGGAGATTTCAGAGAGCTGTTCCCAGACCCCGTTTCTTATCTTTTTTTTTCCTTCGGGGTTTGAATAAAATAATGATCCGAGAATCATTAAGGCATTACAGGTCTCCTAATCGCTCAGCTGGGCTCAAGCAAAGCTGGGAAAATAATTTAGGGCCTCGTTGGCTCCAGAAATATTTCAACCAGGTCCTGTCTCCGTTGTCCTGAATGCACAGATTGAGCCCAAAGGAGAGTTAAAATTGGATGGGGAGATTCCACTTGGGATACACGGCATTGGGCTAAGGGTCATAAGGAGGTTATTTCAGTAATTAGGATATTTCTTAGTCATGAAATATGAACTTGCTATGTTTTCCTCCCTTTTCCTCCTCCACGTCTTTTTCTTCTTCTTCCTCTTCCTCGTCTTCCTTCCCCTGCCCCTCTTCCTCTTTCCTCTCCCCCTCCTCTTCCCTCCTTCTCCACTTTCTTCTCCCCTTCCTCCTTCCCTCCTCCTCTTCCCTCTTCTTCCTCCCACTCCTTTCTTCCCTCTTCCTCTCCTTCTCTTTCTCTTTCTTCTTTCCCCTCCTCTTCCTCTTCCTCCTTCCCTCTGCCTCTCCCTTCTCCTCTTCTTCTTCCTCCCCTCTTCCTCCTCCTCCTTTCTTCCCTCTTCCTCCCCTCCTCTTTCTCTTCCTTTTCTTCTCCCCTCTTCTTTTTCCTCTTCCTCCTTCCCTTCTCCTCTTCTTCCTCCCCCTCCCTCCCCCTCCCTCCTTCTCCTCTCCCTCCTTCCCACTTCCTCCCCCTTATCCTCTTTCTCCCCTCCCCCTCTTTTTCTTCCTCCTCCTCCTCCTCATTCTTTTTGCACGCAATATTGTACCTTGCTCTGGTCGATTGTGACCGTTTTCCGCTACAATTCAGCCAGGAGAGTAAATATAAAGTTTGTTCTTGGGGAAAAAAAGGACAGGGAAAATTATTACATTTCAGTCAACTGACCGAGAGGAAGAAAAATCTGTAACTTGATTTGTTTTTAGAGGGACTTGAAAATTCATAGGTGGGATTGCATACCAGTAGTTCCCGTTTAGTGTCTGTTTGTAATGAAAAAGTAACTTTATGATCAGTCCTAGCATTTATGACCTTCGTGGGTCTGTAAAGCAAAGGAAAGCTGTGATAACCTCATAAGCACAGTCCCAGTTTCACTTAGCAACCACTTCACTTAATGACCAAGTTGCCCATCCCAATTACGGTCACTAAATGAGGACCGTCTGTACTGTCTGCGAGGTGACAAATGACCCAAGGCCTTTATTTCTTTACGGTGAGGGAAGAGGACTTTTCCCCCTTCTTTCAAACAGCTAGAAGGATAAGAATCAGGACTGTGCATTGTTCTTCCCCCAAAGGGTAAATGAGGGGTCCCCAATCTTGGCAATTTTAAGACCTGCGGATTTCAACTCCCAGAATTGCTCAACCAGCGTGGGGAATTCTGGGAGCTGAAGTCCATAGGACTTCAAGCTGCCAAGGTTGGACACCAAGGGTGGGATTCTACCAGTTTGGCATGGTTTGGGTGAACCGGTAGCTCTGAAAATCAGTTGAGAGCAAACTGGTTCACTCCAATGATCAGCTGTTGGGCCCACCCCGGCTGTACTCTGTGCTTTATTTCTGGATTTTGCAGCTCAGCTGCTTCACATGGTACAGCGGATTGCTGTGCATCAGCTGTTTTACACACAGGGTGTGCAGCAGAAAGTGAGTTGCAAATGCTACACATGCGCGCAAAGCATGTGCTCGCCGAACCGGTTGTTACACCGTTTGAATCCCAACCCTGTTGGACACCGTGGTCCAAATTATGCCTATGAAAATTCCTTTATTCTTATCCATTGTTCCTGCTCACTGTCCAGACAGAAATCTACAATATTCCCATTTTTCTCCTGTAGAAGAAGATCAACCGAGGCAGCTGCCAATCACATGTCCTGCTAAACGAGAACGGACTCTTCCAGAGGAATCTGCTCCCCTTTCAGATGACTCATGCAGAAATCCAAAGAACAGTTCTCCAGCCAACAATTTCTATTCCTCGTTGCCTCAGGATCTGTCCGAAGAAGGCAACACGAGTGGCCCAGAGAAGGACAACGTGGAGCTGGCCGAAGAGCTGTCCGCTGTGGAACTGGGGGATGGAGTAACGGAAGATCCGATGGAGAGACCTGACGGAAGCCCTGCAGCAGAAGTGGACAGTTTCATTGAAGGGGACTCTCCCTTGTCCAGCCCTCCTGCCTGGAGTTCCAAAGAAGCGTCTGAGCTTGAGAAGAAACATCTGGGTGGAAAGCAGACTGTGGAAGAACTGACAGGCGCCCAGGAAAACGGGGTAGCCTTGTGTAGCTGAAAACGACCAAAGGAAATACATGACCATGCTGGATGTTACAGATGCTCCCAAAGTTCATTCTTTCCTCTTCAGCCTTGAGTTACATTCCAAATAAAAGACCTGAAGCTATGAAGGTGGAAGATATGTCTCTTCCTTCTTCTCTTCCTCTTCCTCCTCATTCCTTCTTTTTCCCTTCTTCTCCAAGTTCTTTATCTAGCCTTCCTCTTCCTCCTCCTTTGTTCCTTCTTCTCTCTCCTTTTTCCCTTCTTCTCTAATCTCCCTATCCATTCTTCTCCTCCTCCTCCTCTTCCTCTTTCTCCCCCTTCTTCCTCCTCTTCCTCCTTCCCCCTCTTCTTCTTCCTCTTTCTTCTCCTCCTCCTCTTCCAGCCTCTTGGTGAACATTTTGATCTTATTCTCCATTTTAACATTTTTCCACTCAGCCTGTTTTCCTGCCCAGATGTGGATATTGTTCCTCCTGCCAATCCTACAACGCATAACAAAATAAAGGCATAAATACAGTCCTCCAGTAAATATTTACAATAAAGGGATGCCGTGAGATTGGTTAAGATCCTAGATTCTGGCCTCTTCCATTTGCTCTTCCAGTGGGGTTCATCAGAAAGGAGAATATTCGTAGCCCAGGGTTGAAATGAGGGATCCTTGGTGCTCTCTGAGCTTGGCGGGTTGTTTTTTTTTTTTTTTTTGCAGATGTTTAATTACCAAACCAGGCAATATCATCAGTGCACTAGCAGTGCGCATCTGCAAGAAAACAACCAAGCTCAGAGAACAGCAGAAACCCTGAGCAACAAATATTCTTGTTTGTGATTAACGCTACCACATAGAATGACATAAATAAATCATAGGACTTGGTGTTCCTCCATTTGTTTATGTAATTGCGTCTCTTTTCCCCCCGGTCTCTCTGCAGAACCTATATTCCCCCCCCACCCTCTCTCTCTCTCTCTCCCTCCCTCCCTCCAGAATATATATTTTTGGCATGGTGCCTGCCTGAAAGATTAAGAGATTTAAATGTCACGAAGAGGGGTGTGTGTGAACATTGGACTCAGTTGAACCGACAGAATCCGAAACAATAAAATACGGAGGCATCTGAGCTAATTTTCCGTTTCTATTTCCTCAGTGCAGACCGAGGTAATATTGAAGAGCAAATTGTTGAAAACTTTCAGTCAATCAGAATAGAGCTGGAAGGGACCTTAGAGCGTGGATTAATTCCCACAAGAAAATAAGATTTCTTCCAAATCCAGAGAAGTAATTTGCTTGAAGCTTAAGTTTTAGTCTCATGCTAGCTTTATCTTTGGCCAAAGTCAAATTAAACAAACTGGGTAAAGCACAACCAATCAATCAGAATAGAGCTGGAAGGGACCTTGGAGGTCTTCTAGTCCAGCCCCCTGCTCAAGCAGGAGAACCAATATCATTTCAGACAGGTGGCTATCCAGTCTCTTCTTAAACACCTCCAGGGATGAAGCACCCACGACTTCTGGAGGCAACTTCTGTTCCACTGGTTAATTGTCCTCACTGCTAGGAAGTTTCTCCTTAGTTCCAGGTTGCTTCTCTCCTTGGTGAGTTTCCATCCACTGTTTCTTGTCCTGCCTTCTGGTGCTTTGGAGAATAAATTGACCCCCTACTCTTTGTGGTATCCCCTCAAATATTAGAAGACTGCTATCATGCCCCCCAAGTCTTTCTTTTCTCTAGACTAGCCAAACCCAATTCCTGCAACCATGTTTCAGTCTCCAGGCCTTTAATCATCTTAGCTGCTCTTCTCTGCACTTTTTTCCAAAGTCTCAACATCTTATTTGTAATGTGGTGACCAAAACTGGATGCTGTATTCCGGGTGTGGCCTTACTAAGGCTTTATAAAGCAGTACTAATACCTCATGTGGTTTTGATTCTATGCCTCTATTTATCCAACCGAGGATTGTATTGGCCTTTTTGGCTGCTGGCTCCTATTTTAGCAATCGTCCACCAGGGCTCCAAAGTCAGAATCAGAATCTGAATAAAGCTGGAAGGGGCCTTGAGAGGTCTTCTAGACCAGGCCCCTGCTTGAGCAGGAGATCTCTCGCAGTCCCTCTCGCAGTGACTGTTTTTGAACCTTTGTTTTTTTTTCTTGCTCAGGTGTAAAATTATGCTTTTCTCCATATTAAATTTGGTGGTGGAAGAGGGGGCAGGTTGGGGTAAGGTTGTGTTTCGTTTCCTTTCTGACTCATTAACTTGTGGTCCGTGCCTGAAATGCTGCTCTTTGTGTCCATTTCTCATCCGAAATGCTTTTCATGGGGACAACCAATTAACTTCCAGTAGGAGAGGAGAACTGGAGGGTTTTCTATCCTGCAGAGGGAACCCTCCCACCGACCAATTTCCAATGGTCCCCAAGGGTGGGGGGGTGGGGGGGCTTTTTGATCCCTAGTAGGACTGGGGGGAGCCGTGCAATATTTATCATGGGGGAATCCCGTGGCTGTAGCACCGAAAGGAGGCCTGATCCCTGCCTTGTCGTGTTGCATCTGATTTTTTTTTTTCTTTCCAAAATAAGAAAACGCATCTCTGGCAGCTTGCCTGGGCTCTGAGCCCTAGAGACAATTTTCCTGCTGGTTTGGGAACCTAAATTGTCTGTAAATGTTCATTTCTCACTCGTGGGCTTTAAGACCAGTTTGGAAGGGAGGATTAATTTAGCAGTAAGAAGCACTTTTATTTATTTATTTATTTCCCCCAGTTTTGTCAGAATATTTGCTAGGCACACGCCTAGCTCTTAATCACACGTTTGGGCGGTGTGGAAAGGAGAATAATTGTGAAGAGTGTGAAGTTACTAATAAATAGCAACAGCAACCACAGAGTTGGAAGGGATCTTGGAGGTCTTCTAGCCCAACTCCTTGCTCAGGCAGGTGATCCTATACCCGTGATGGCGAACCTTTGGCACACGTGTCACAGGTGGCACTCAGAGCCATTTGTGCCAGCATGCGAGCTGCAGGCGAACTTACCTCACTGTGCATGTGCGCGCCTCACAGCTGATTTTCGGCTGGTTTGAGGCCTTTTTCGGCCTCCCCAAGGCTTGAGGAAGGCTTCTGCAGGCCAAAAACTAGCCCCGTTTCATCACTTCCAGTATTTTCGGAAAAACAGGAAGTGACAAAATGGGGTTAGTTTTCAGCCTACAAAGCCTGCAGAAGGGTTCCTCAAGCCTTTGGGAGACCAAAAAAGACCTCAAACCAGCTGAAAATCAGTTGTGAGGCACAGTGTACATTGGGGGGCGGCATGGGTGGGTGGATTGTGCACGCATGCGTAGGAGGCGGGGAGCGTGTATTGCCTTCTGGGTGCTGGCACACGAGTGTGCAAGCACACGCACAATTTTTGGCACAGGAGCCCCAAAAGGTTTGCTGCTACTGTCCTATACCATTTCAGACAAATGGTTGTTCAATCTCTTCTTAAAAACGAACAACGATGTGGGAGCAAACTTCTGGAGGCAGGTCGTTTCCCCTATTAATTGTCCTCCCTGTTAGGAAGTTTCTCCTTAGCTCCAGGTTGCTTCTCTCCTTGATTAGTTTCCATCCATCCTTTCTCATCTTGCTTTCTGATGCTTTGGAGAATAAGTTGACTCCCTCTTCTTTGTAGGAGCCCCTCAAATGTTGGAACAGGGCTATCGTATCACCTCTAGGCCTTTTTTTTCATTAAACTAGACATACCCAATTATATTCTATGCTTCATTATATTACCTTGAATATAATTAGGCCTGATTATGATTAACGGATCCAGGAGCCTTCAACTTCAGTCGCATGCCATGAAAGCTAAAGTTGACAAGATCGCAGAAAAGAGTCTCCATCGGGCAGAAGTCTCTGAACCACAAAACATGATTTCATTCTGGCTTGTGACTGTCAAGCAGACAACCCCTCTCTTATCCCTCCTAATGCTGTCTTATTTTTCTTGAGGAAGAATAATCTTTTAACGACCTCGCGGGGTGGAGTCGGGGCAGCGGAATGTTTATTGGCCGGATGCCCTTCCTGTCACCAATGCAGAGTTTTTGTTCAGCAGATCTATTCTCAGTGTGCCCAGAGAGAGAAATATCTGCCCCTAGCTAGGATCGAACTCACAGCCTCCCGATTGTGAGGCAAGAGCTCCACCACGAGGCTTGTCCTGAGGAAGAATGATGAAGGCTCAATGCAAGAGGCTGGGAGAAAACATGGAGAAATCTTCAGAACCAGTTCATCATTACAGCCTACCAAAACTCTCCCAATTTTGCAGAGGATTTTTGCATGCTGGAGCAGAATTAGAGCTCATCTGCTCCCAGAGTTAATTGGCTTCTGGTGTGAAGCTTGCTAAGGTCTCACAAAAGCCACACCAAGTTTGAATCCACACCGATCTGCAACATGAAAGATCATTCATAACCAACTTGACCATGTGGGTATCTGTGGAGATTCCCAGCCATCCAGGTCATGGTTATCCCAAAGATGTTTCACTTCTCATCCAAGAAGCTTTTCCAACTCGGACAAGATGGTGGGGAATAGAAGGATTTATATTCCGTGGTAATTTGCATCCTTTTTAGAGAGTCGTTGAGGCCACTTGGAGGTTTGTCTATGTGATCGGGGTCAGCTGAGTGGTGCAAATGGATGTGGAGTCCACAACACCGTTCCAAGAAGGCTCCACACCCATTTGCACCACTCAGGTAACCCTGGGGACACAGACAAACCTTCAAGTGGCCTCAACGACCCTCTAAAAAGGATGCAAATGACCAGCTGCCTGCAAGGAGTATCAATCCTTCCGTTCCCCACCATCCGGTCAGAGCTGAAGAAGCTTATTGGATGAGAAGCGAAACGTCTCCAAAGAAAAGACGAGAAAGTCCAGTTGCCTTTTGGAAAAAAGCACTTTTTTGACAACAATTTGGGTGCTATAGAAATCAAACCAATCCCCCAAGGCTCAGATATAACCAAGAAACCGAACTCTGTTTTAAATCAACCCCGTGGTATTTTTGGGAAGGGAAAGAATTGGATGCAACCTGAGACGCTTTGGGAAAGAGGACTCATCGTAACATTCCCTGCAGAAGGTTGGCAAGGAGAAAGATGAAACACCAAAATTAAGTGTTGTTTGGCTGCATCCCTCGGTTGGGTCCCGCCAAGCCGAAATCGGCTGCTGTTTCCTGTGGAGAGAACAGTTGGGACGAAAACTGCCTGGTCCTGTCCAGATGTTTCCAGAGATTTCATCGAATGTAGTGTGTATTTCTTGCGCTTTAGGTGGCGAAACAACTCTGAGGGCCTCACAAGTTGACAACATCAGGAAAAACAAAAAAAAGGATTTCTCTGCGTTTGCAAAACAAAGAATTTTTGATTGAACATTGAGGTTGCCTTGTGGGGTATTTGTATGAATGAGAGTTTACGAGCGTTCTGCTGAGAAAATGATGGTGCTCGGTGGAGAAAACTCTGTGGCTGGTTTTGATGTGTGGTTACAAAGAGAAAAAAAAAATTGTGAGACAGACTCTCTCTTTAAATTGCTTGGCTGATCTCTCGGGGGGGGGGCTTTAAGTCACACCGTGGGTGGTGCATTTAAGGTTTTTATTTTTATGTCATCTTTTGGGGACTTTTCACACAGTCAGATCTCTGATCTTATCTCTTATCTTATCTTATCTCATCATGTTAACTTATTATGGTATCTTATGGTATCTCTGGACACCTGCATAACTGGATAAAAGCATTCCTGTCAAACAGACAACAAATGGTCAAAATTGGGAGTGTCCTATCAAATTCTGTACCAGTCAACAGTGGTGTTCCCCACCAACTCTCTTCATACTCTACATAAATGACCTCTGTGATCATATTAAGAGCAACTGCATTCTCTTCTCTGATGATGTAAAGCTATTCAACACAACAGACAATACTGCTACCCTTCAAAAAGATATTGACTATGTATCAGAATGGTCAAACAAATGGCAACTTCAAATCTCAACAAATAAATGCTCTGTCTTACATATTGGCAAAAAAACCAGTTCCTGCAACCGTTCTTTGTAAGTTTTTGTTTTGGGTTTGGGTCTGGCTAAATTGTGCAAAATTTGGAAACAAGATTTGAATAGATGTCCAGGCATGAAAAAAAACCAGACCCACAACACATTTAACTAATTTATTGCTAAAAGCTTATGCATAGTAATCTTCTCTAATGGTCAGCACTTGGTTGGAGTTAAATGAGAATTAAGGAGAGTCAAAAGGGATTGGATTTGTTTATGACTACATAGTGATTCTAAGCTGATCCCTCTTTTCATCTCCTCCCTTGGCTCTGGCAGTCCTCATACAAAATGTGAGAGCCTCTGTGGCTCAGTGGTTAGAGTGTTGTATTGCAGGCCACTTCTCCTGACTATCGGCTGTTCAAATCCCACCAGGCTCCAGGTTGACTCAGCCTTCCTTCCTTCCGAAGTGAGTAAAATGAGAACCCAGAGTGTTGGGGGGCAAGAGGCTGACTCTGTAAACCGCTTAGAGAGGGCTGGAAAACCACTGTGAAGCAGTATATAAGTCTAAGTGCTATTGCTAAGCTGGGAGGAAGGAAGGAAGGAAGGAGAACCATGGTGTCCTAGTGGTTAGTGCGCAGTACTGCATGCTGACTCTGCCAGCTACCAGTAGTTCGATCTTGACCGGCTCAAGGTTGACTCAGCTTTCCATCCTTCCGAAATGGGTAAAATGAGGGCCCAGATTGTTGGGCGAGCAAGAGGTTGACTCTGTAAACCACTTAGGGAGGGCTGGACTGCACTGTAAAGTGATATATAAGTCTAAGTGCTATTGCTATTGCTATCACACCAGGATAGTCCGGGCCCATGATGGTGAACCTATGGCACATGTGCCACAGGTGGCATGCAGAGCCCTCTCTGTGAGCACATGAGCCGTCGCGCCAGCTCAGCTCCACCGTGCATGCCTCTTGCCAGCCAGCTTATTTTGGGGTCTCTACTGCTCATACACAGGGGACAGGGTGCCTGTGGGAGATGTGTGCACATGCGCAGGGGTGGGGAGAGCATGGGGTTTGTGTGCACATGCATGGGGGGAGCGCAGGGGCGTGTGCAGTGGTGGCCCCCTGTGCTCCCTGTTTTGGGCCTAGTAGGCTTCCCTGGAGCCTCCTGGGAGCAAAAATAGGCCATGGGGGCCCTCACGCCCCGTTTTTGCTCCCAGGAGGCTGCAGGGAGGCCTACTAGGCCCAAAATAGGGCGTGAGGGGGTCGTGCGCATATGCTGGGAAGGTGAGGGGAGTGCAGGGGGCTCATGTGCTCATGTGTGGGGGGAGCAGGGGGAGCACATGCATGCACAGGGGGCGGGGCAAGCAGGAGGGGGTCGCAAATATGAGTGCAGGCATGTGTGTATGCTGTGTATGTCGCGCGCGCACACACATACTTTCACCACACAACGAAAAAAAGGTTAGCCATCAATGGTCCAGGCGGTGGATGGGTGAATTAGTTAATTAATTAAAATAATTAATTGCAGTTCATCTATTCCAAACAACTGGTTGCCATTGTTTTAACTGAACAAATACAGACATAAGTCCTGCCAAACTTCATTTCCCAACTATTCCCGTTGGTTTGCGTTGTCACTGGCACAACTCCAAATTCATTTTCTAATAGGCCCCAAAACCCGTCAACTTAAATGAATAGCTGCTGACCTAGCTTTAGCTTTTCCGAAACTTGAGTAGCGGAGAACGGGAAAAAAAGAAAGCAACTTTGAAATGAAAAAAAAAAGTCATTTGCTCCCAGCTGTAACACGGTGTACTTTGAATGCGTTTGGAGCAGCGTAGGAAGAAGACAAGTATTTATATCTGTTGTATAATTAGCATTGCCCAATTTAACCTTAGGAGTTCTGTATTGCAAATACTTCCAAATAGTCTTATTGGGTTGGGGTGGGGTTTTTTTTTTTTTTTGACACCCTACTTAAATCCTAGATCATGCTTGTAATTGCGCCTAGTGCGAGACAGATAGCGGATTGTGGATCTTAAGTCAAACAAGTTAAGAAGATTAAAAAAGGAAGAAAGAAGCCAAACCGACCCATGTATAAGCAGGATAAAAGAATAGAACTGAAGGTTTAAAATACAATTCAAGTACACACGCCTTTCCAACACAATTTGGCAAAAGCCGTTATCGCTCTCACCCAGCCATCTTCCTCAAAAGGGAAAAGACTAGGAGAGAAAAACCCGTTCAATGTATTTTAGGCAGGCAGGGAAAACAGAGCCCCTCACCTTAGGCAAAAACTTGTGGGGTTCCCTCCCCCTTTTCTTCTTCTTCCTCCTCCTCCTCCTCCTCCTCCTCTACCTCCTCCTCCTCCTCCTCCTCCTTCTTCCAGATTTTGTGATGGCGATGGTTGTTACTCTTGAGATGCTTTCAAGAGATATTGCACCCTAGAAACAGGATCGGGTAAAGTTTCTATACCCAATTTTTAATACCTAAAAACTGACTCTTGGGAGTTAAAGCTCCCCCCAGCTCAATAGATAGATAGGTGGATGGATAAGATAGATGATAGATAGATAGATAGATAGATGATAGATAGGTAGGTAGATAGGTAGATAGATAGATGCAGTGGTGGGATTCAAGTTTTTTTTACTACCGGTTCTGTGGGCGTGGCTTGGAGGGCGTGGCAGGGGAAGGATACTGTAAAATCTCCAGTCAGAGGTGGGATTTGCCGGTTCTCCGAACGACTCAAAATTTCCACTACCGGTTCTCCAGAACTGGTCAGAACCTGCTGAATACCACTTCTGGGTGGATGGATAGGATAGGACAGGATAGGATAGGATAGAATAGGTAGGTAGGTAGGTAAATAGATAAATAGATAGAAGTAGGTAGGAAGGTAGGTAGATATAGATATAAGATGGATGGATGGATGGGTAGATAGATGAGAGAGAGGGATGATAGATAAGAAGATAGAAAGATAAGTAAGTAGGTGGATAGGTAGATAGATATAGATATAGATGATATAGATAAATCACAAATATCAACTTTGAAAGGCTTGTCCTGCTTTTCTTTATTATCAATCTGCTTATAGAGGGAAGAATTCACTAAAGGAGAGGTGCCTATTTTAACATTTTTGGAAGAGAAACAGCCGTTGCAACCCACTTAGTGGATAACAAACTCAGTCGATCGGCATTCGGGATGCCAGCCCCCCCCCCTCATGGCCCCCCAGCTTTTATCACCCTTTTCCTTCTTTTGGCCATGATTTTGGGGAAATGCTTGTCCCACAGCTCCTTCTGACATTTGCCAATGACACAACACGCCAGGCGCAGGCCAGCATTTCCGTGCAGCAAGCTGCCTTTGTTGTTGCCCTTGCCCAGGTCATCTTCCTGCTCGTGGATCACCACTGACCGACCAAGAATGGTCTGGGGTCCAAAGAGAGTAGCTCTCAGGTTCGATTTGAATTTCTGAATGTTGCCTCCCTTCGGGTGAAAGTTTCCAAAATCCCCAGGGTGCTGAGGGTGGTTGACCTTCCAAGGGTTGTAGTGGCCTCCAGTAGAATCACAGCCATCGCTGAGGTCGCCGTTCTCATGGACGTGAATGGCCCTTGGTGAAGTGTCCGATTCCATGGGGAAGCCAGCCAGGGAGAAAACCACCTCCAGTTTCCCATAGGCGTAGAACTGCTTGAACAGAACCAGACCCGTCACTTGGGGCTTGCCCTCCGCTAACTTGCTACTGGGTTTGGCGACACAACAAGCGTAGACCGACCGGTTGGCTGTGATGATATCGTCGTAGAGTTGCGGGTAGAGCAAACTCAGCCACAGGTCGTTCACTTTCTTCTGCATGTCTACCAGGGGGCTGGCGGTAGTCGGCAGAACTTCCCAGGTGATGTTGACGTCACAAAGGACCAAGCTGGGCACAAGAAGCAACAGAAAGATCATGGTGGGGCCAAGTCAGAGCCTGCAGCAACCTATGGCAAGATTAATGTTATTAAGATTTGATTTGATCATATAAAATACAAAGAAGAGAAGAAAAAAAGATGGAAAATTAAGGGGAAGAAAGGGAGTGGGGTATGGGGTGGGGTGAGCAGGGGTGGGATTCTACCAGTTCGGACCAGTTCAGGCAAACCGGATGTTAAGTTTTCATCTAGTTTGTTGAACCGGTATTTCAACCAACCAACCCACCCATCCCTCCCCTCCCAGGAGTCTCCACAAGGCCCATTTTCGATGAGGTCCGCGTGGAGGCTCTGGGAGGGGAGAAAATGGGCTTTCTGGAAGTCTGGAAACAGGCCTGTTTCTGGCTTCTGGAGGGCCTCCAGAACCCAGGGGAGGCCA
>NW_020769320.1:8374451-8396200 GCF_900518735.1 Pseudonaja textilis | reverse complement strand
TTCTGGCTTCTGGAGGGCCTCCAGAACCCAGGGGAGGCCATTTTCACCCTCCCAGAGGCCTAAGAGAAGCCTCCGGACCCTTAGGAAGGTGAAAAACGGTCCTCCTGGAAGTTCCTGTAGGCCACGCTCACCATGGCCACGCCCACCCAGCAACCGGGCAGCAAACCAGCTGCTGGGATTTTTGAATCCCACCCCTGGGTGAGAGACACCAGGGCTGTCTTATGGGCCCTTCCTCGTGGGCCCCACGAGCATAGGGGCCCAATACTAATCTGTGTATGTTAACCCTTCCGTGCTTCTTGTATCATATAAATATACTATATTATACATATATTATACATATATTATGCAAATATATGTTTCATTTGATCGACCATTTACATTTTTATTCCTGTGAGTAGTCATCGTAGGGGCCCCGGTACACTGCTTTGCCCCGGGCCCATAATGCTGTGAACCTTTACCTTTATATAACTAGTCATTCCTATAACACCAAATCTTTCTAATCAACACAGCTGAAGTCAAAGTCTCATTTTTGTTTTCTTCACAAGCACAAATTCCAGAAGTGATATCCAAATAAAAACATACATTTCCTCTTTGAATAAACCAATCGATGTCACCTTCCCTGCGTTTCCTTCTTTGCTGTGGAAATAATGTGTATTTCTATTTGCGCCTAGTAATCTTTGGGAACTGCCCCCATTTTTATGTACAAAATTCATGGCATTCTTTCAAATTCTTTGACCTTATTGGGGAAAAAAGAGGAAACAAAGCCTTTTTTCACCCTTCCCCCACTTCAAAGTACTAAAAAAAAATTAAAAAAACACACAAGCTACAAAGTGATTAAGAGAGAAGCGGTGAGCTAGCAAAACAACCGAATAATATGGGCGCCCAGGAGTCATTTTAAAAGAGAAATCTTGAGTGTTTGAAGTGGTCGTTGTTATTATCCCATCAATTGGGGAGGGAATTTTATTTAGAAAATTAATGAAATTTGATCTTGGGAGGCAAATGCTTTTTTCTTAATCTTCTAAACTTCTATCATCCTAACAGCCATCCCAAAGTATATAAACACAGATTTTTGCAGCAGCCTTCAACACTGATTGGAGGATTCCCTCCCACTCATCAAATTTCTCCAATCCCCCCTCCCAAAAAACCCTTATATGTATACATCCCTTTTGTCATTTAAAGTTACAACAGCGCAGAAAAATGTGGCTTACGACCATTTTTCTGCAGCATCTCCATAATCGTGTGATCAAAATTCAGACGTTTGGCAGCTGCTTCACATTTATGACCGTTGCAGTGTTCCAGGGTCATGGGATTCCTTTTTGTGACCTTCTGAGAAGCAAAGTCAGTGGGGAAACTCAGATTCACTTAACGACCAGGTGACTAACTTAACAATTGCAGTGATTCACCTAACAACATTAGCAAGAAAAGTTGTAAAACGGGGACAAAACTCACCTGACAAATATTTCACTTAAGCAACATCAATTTGGGGCTCCCCTGTGGTCGTAACTTGAGGACTCCCTGTGTATATTTCTAGATGGTTTTAGGAAATAGGAATGTTTTCATTTGCGAATCAGCCTTCTGAACCTTCACCGGGTTTTTATTTACTTATTTACTTATTTTTATTTATTTATTTGTCAAAAGCTTACAATATAACAGAAACAAGAATAAACATAAGTTTAAATACAAGTAATAGGAATTAATAATTGGGGACAATAGGACAGGAACGGTAGGCACGATTGTGTGCTTATGCATGCCCCTACAGACCTCTTAGGCATTGGTGGGATTCAGCCAGTTCGCACCAGTTTGGGAGAACCAGTTGTTAATTTTCTGAGCAGTTTGGTGAACTGGTTATTGGAAGAAATCATTAGGGCAGAGAACCGGTTGTTAAATTATTTGCACCCCACCACTGCTCTTAGGAATGGGGTGAGGTCAACAGAGGTTAGTTTGAGGGTAAAGGAGAGGAGGGTTTGAGCAGGTGACAACAGAATCAGGTAGTGAGTTCCAGTCATTGACCACTCTGTTGCTGAAATCATACTGCCTGCAATCGAGTTTGGAATGGTTAACATTAAGTTCATATCTGTTGTGCACTCTAGTGTTGTTGTTGTTAAAGCTGAAATATTCATTAACTGGTAAGATGTTGTAACATATGATTTTATGTACTATGCTTAAGTCCAACCTTAGCCGGTGGAGTTCAAGGTTGTCTAAAACAAGAATCTCGAGTCTGGTGCTTTGGGTTTTCTGTTGCGAACAGACGAATATAGTACTCTTCTGGTAAAATACTTCTGGACTTGCTCAATTGTATTTATGTGCGATATATAGTGCGGATTCCAGACAGCAGAGCTGAAGTCAGGTATTGGTTTAGCAAAGGTTTTGAATGCCCTAGTTAGCAAAACAGTATTACCAGAGGAGAAGCTTCATAAAATTAAAATTTATACAATAAAGGTCTCATCATCACAACCAACCCAAACTCTTAAATCCAGATGGGCCATAGAAGAATATTGGATCTGCTCTTTTCTTGATCTCTTTTTGGCGTAGTAATTACGTAGTTATGTTTTACCTGTAGGTAACTTTTTTTGGTTTTAATTGCAATAATATGCCTGCGAACCATCGCTTTAAACACCATGTGAATCGTTGTAAACCTGACTGTAAAAAATACAAATTTTGTAACCGAGTTGTCAAGGTCTGGAAGGCTCTACCGGATTCAATTGTTTCAGCTACAAATTTTTACAGTTTCCGTCACAAATTGACCTCATTTCTTATTTGAAGGGTCCATAGAGGGGGTCATACATAAGGGCACTGAAAACGTGCCTTAACGTCCCTGACATTTTTTTAAAAAAATATTATTTCTCTTTTCTTTTCTGTTTGACAAATTGCAATTAAAAAAAAAACTTTCCTCGCAAATCAGCCCGTTTTAGAAGCAAGCTTGTAGGGAAATTCACGACGAAAGTCAGTTAACACAAACTTCTAACCTGGCTTAAATTCTTTTTCTGTCCTGCTCAAAAGATATTTTCAAGCCAGGAGGGAGTGAAAAAATGTTCCAAAGAATGCTGAGCTTAGTTTCTAACAGTAAATATCTACTTACCTTCACCAGAGGTTTTTCTTCTACGGCAACGATCTATTTTCCAGGGACACGGTCTTGTAGTTGTTTGCAATGTCTTTATAGAAACAATGGCAAGCTGTCAAATTTGGAATCCAGACCTCTCTGGGGTTGGATCAAATTGGCTCTGCTTGTTTATGGAAGCATTAGGAAATATTAACTTCTGGGGAGTGGTTGGCAGGGATAGTCAGAGGTGGGGAAACTCTGAATTAGTTCAACGAGTCTAGCAGAACTACCTTCTCCCAAATTTGCCAAACCAAAGGAACGGCTTTCGAGGAACAGAATAAGAATAGAATAGAATAGAAATGAATAGAAAAGAATAGAATAAGGAAAAAGAATAGAATAGAGAATAGAATAGAATAAAATAGAACAGAATAGAAGAGAACAGAAGAGAACAGAACAGAATAGAATAAGGAAAAAGAATAGAGCATAGAATAGGAATAATACAATAATAGAATAGAATAGAATAACGAAAAACAATAGAATAGAGAATAGAATAGAGTAGAATAGAATAAGGGAATAGAATAGAATGAGGGAATAGAATAGAATAGAATAAGGAAAAAGAATAGAGCATAGAATAGGAATAATACAAGAATAGAATAGAATAGAATAGAATAAGGAAAAAGAATAGAATAGAGAATAGAATAGAGTAGAATAGAATAGAGAATAGAATAATACAAGAATAGAATATAATAGAATAAGGAAAAAGAATAGAATAGAATAGAGTGGAGTAGAATAGAATAGAATTCTTTATTGGCCAAGTGTGATTGGACACCCAAGGAATTTGCCTTGGTACAAATGCTCTCAGTGTACATAAAAGAAAAGACACATTCGTCAAGAGCAAGGGTCTTCAAACTTGGCAAGTTTAAGACTCATGGACTTCAACTCCCAGAATTCCTGAGCCAACATGACTGGAGAAGGAATTCTGGGAGTTGAAGCCCATAAGTCTTAAACTTGCCAAGTTTGAAGACCCCCCTTGGTCAAGAGTCAAGAATCACAAAGTGCAACACTTAATGATAGTCACAGGGTACAAATAAGCAATCAAATCATACTAGGAAACAGTCAATATAAATTGTAAGGATACAAGCGATAAAGTTACAATCCTCACCGTCAGAAATATATTCACGGGGTTCCTCTGCTTTTGTTTGACACAATTGTGGGTTTGTTTGTTTTTTGCAGGATTGGTTTTGCTGATCAGTCTGGGGGGACAATGCTTCTTCTGTTAGGTTGCCCCGAAAGTTGTCTGGAAAAATCTGTCCTAGCCATTGTAAAGTTGAGTCCTCCCAACCAACCTCAAAATCCTACTGATTAATGCTAGATTTCTTGAGAAGTTGTAGCTCATACAGATGCCTTTGTGTGCAAGAGATAGTTTTGTATGTCAGGGGGATTTATCTGGGAAACCACAGTCTTTCTTGTGGGTGTGCAAGAGAGAGGAGGAAAGATGGTTGAACTGCGTGAATCATTAATATGCATCTTTCTTGATCATAGCTCCCTTACGGTACAGTGAGTAACAGTCTGGTTATCAGAATGTTAAAGACTTGCTAAACAAGTTTGGCAACGATAAAATCTCTGGCAATGTTCATGATCACCACAATCACACATGGTTTTTGCAAACGAAGATACCTGAATGTGATTTCTTGCTGTTCAAATCCTTTCTGGTTTTCTGGAGATTGGCTCAGCAACTTTGGCTGATCTCAAGAAAACCAGACATGATTTGTCCTGCTGGATGCACGGATGAATGGCTACCAAAATTACTAAGACTGTAGATGATACCAGTCAGTGGTGGGATTCAATTTTTTTTACTGCCAGTTTTGTGGCCGTGGCTTGGAGGGCATGATGTGGCTTGGTGGGCATGGCAGGGGAAGGATACTGCAAAATCCCCATTCCCTCCCCAACCCACTAACCTGCTTTCCGGCTCTGTTTTCCTATGCAGGGCAACCAAAGACGACCCAGCCAATCAGCTGGGACACAATGGGAGGCAGAGAAGAGATGGGGTTGGCGGGGCCAGTCAGACTGTTATTAGCTGCCTTCAGAATCAGAGATCAGTGGGGAAGAAGAAAAGCTGGAGCCTGTTTCCAGTGTGCGCATGTGCAGAGCTGCCGCATTGAGGCAGTAATTGCTGCAAAAGGGGCCCAACCCAAGTACTGAGTACATATGCATGCTTATACTTTTCAGAGGTCCGATATTGTTCTATGTACAATCCTTGTATTATTGATTGCATGTAATATGATAATTTTCTGAGATTGTGGATTTGGGGTTTTCGTGAGCTTTAAGCCATAATCATCACAATTATGACAAATCACAGCTTAAACTATCTTGCTTTGCATGTAATGAATCTATCTCATATATTAGTTTCACCTTTTAAGTTGCATTACTGAAATAAATGAACTTTTGCACGATATTCTAATTTTTTGAGTTTCACCTGTATAAGAAAAATAAAAAATAAAAGAAACAATAGGACAGGGATGGTAGGCATCTTGGTGCACTTATGCATGCCCACTACAGACCTCTTAGGAAAGGGGTGAGTCAATATTGACAGTCTAAGGTTAAAGTTTTTGAGGTTTGGGGAAGAAACCACAGAGTCAGGTAGAGTATTCCAGACATTGACCACTCTGTTGCTGAAGTCGTATTTCCTGCAATCAAGTTTGGTGCGATTAACCTTGAGTTTGTATCTATTGTTTGCTCTTGTGTTGTTATGGTTGAAGCTGAAGTATTCATTGACAGGTAGGACATTGCAATATATGATTTCATATACTATACTTAGATCGGACCGAAGGTGGTATAGGTTTTCCAGGTCTAGAATTTAAAGTCTGGTGGCATAAGGTATTCTGCAACGAGTAGAGGAGTGGAGAACTCTTCTTGTGAAATATTTCTGGACTTTCTCAACTGTGTTAATATCAGATACGTAATGTGGGTTCCAGACTGATGAGCTGTATTTGAGTATTGGTCTAGCAAATGTTTTGTATGGTCTAGTTAGTAGTGTAATATTACCAGAGAAAAAGCTACGAAAGATTAGCTTAACAACTCTTAACGCCTTTTTGGCTATGTAGTTACAGTGGGCTCTAGCACTTAGATCATTAGAGATGAGTACTCCAAGATCCTTGACAGAGTTTGGAAGCACAAAACAATTTGTAAACCAACCGACACACTGTATGTATATATATGAAGATGGCTTGATGTTTTTATGTTTTGTTTGTCTATGTTTGTCTTAAAAAACAATAAAACTTTATTAAAAAAACCCAAGGTCTTCACTATTCAGCCTGTATTTTATTTTCTGATTTTTTTTGCCAATATGTAGGACAGAGCATTTATTTCTTGAGATTTGAAGTTGCCATTTGTTTGACCATTCTGATACATAGTCAAGGTCTTTTTGAAGGGTAGCAGTATTGTCTATGGTGTTGAATAGCTTTACATCATCAGCGAAGAGAACGCAGTTGCTCTTGATATGATCACAGAGGTCGTTTATGTAGAGTATGAAAAGAGTTGGTCCTAGAACACTGCCATGGGGGACATCACTGTTGACAGGTACAGAATTTTATAGGACGCTCCCAATTTTGTTCATTTGTTGTCTGTTTGACAGAAATGCTTCTATCCAGTTATGCAGGTGTCCAGAGATACCATAAGATTTTAGTTTTAGGAATAGTTTGTTGTGTACCACTGAATCAAAGGCTTTACAGAAGTCTATGTAGATTGCATCTATTTCTTTGCCCTGATCGAGTTGTGTAGTCCATATGTTTTTGCAGTGTAAGAGTTGCAGATTACAGGATAGTTTTTTTCTGAAACCAAATTGTTTATTCGTTTAGTGTTAGAGTAACAGTGTTGTTTTAGCAAAAGATCTTCTTCAGAAGAGGAGACTAAAACTCAGTTACCTATGGGACATATCCTTGGGACAATGGTCCCTCAGCTACAGAGTTCAGAACTAAAATGAGCTTACTGGGACTTTGCCAGCTCATAGTTCACATTCTTTCCAGACTTCACTTCTGATTAATATCTGACTAAGCTTGGCAAACGTTTTTACAGAATTTCAACATGCTTGAAATTTCTCTGAGTAATTAAGTCCGTTGTGTGGATTACCAAAGCGGCCTGAACAATTTTGGCAGGCAATGCCATAAGACGTTTAACTCTCATTTGACATTTGTTTTTTCCAGGCTGATCAGTGAAAATAAAACCATTGCAATGCAAGATAAAATGCTAGGTTTGCTGAATGTGTGGTGGACATTTTTGTAGGAGAGTTCTTCTCCTAAAATGTTTTTCTTTTGCTTTGTACACAAAAGTGAAATGCTGCCAACTGGGGTGATCTTACAAGGACTTAAACTAACTGTAATCATCTTATCTTATAGGTCAATGGAAATTCTCAGTCCTCCAGATCATAGATATCCCCAAAACATTTTTCAAAAGGCAACTGGAGGGGAAGGGATAGGGCAAAACTTACTTTCTATTTACAACACAGTCCTTTCAACAATTCCAAGAAGGTTCTTCACCCATTTGCACTATTCAGGTGGCCCTGAGGGCACCAGATAAACCTCCAAGTGGCTCTCAGAGAGAGTACTAATGACCAGATGACTGCAAGGAGTATAAATCCTTCCATCCTTCGCCATTCAGTCAGAACTGAAGAATCTTCTTGGATGAGAAGTGAAACATCTTCTAGGGAAAAAAAGAAAGTCCAGTTGCCTCTTGAAAAACAAAAAAAGCACCTCTGGGACATCTTACCCTATTTTGTTTAATTTTCGAATGTATTGTTTTCTTTTCTTTTCTGTACCTAAACTGGGTGGGTGGCATATCAATTTGCTAAATAAATACAGTAAAAATAAACAACTTTACTGACTGGTAGCTAATGCTATCTAATTATTAGTTTCTCAATAATAATAATTACCAACAATTATTGTTGTCCACTAAGACCCCAAAATCCCTCTCACAAGTTACTGCTATTAAGCCTGGTTTCACCCAGTTTATATGTGGACTTTTGGTTTTCTCAAAGAACCAAAAGGCAAGACAAGAAACCATGTGTTGGAAACCAACCAAGGAGAGAAGCAACCTAGAACTAAGGAGAAATTTCCTAACAGTGAGAACAATTAACCAGTGGAAGGACTTGCCTTCAGAAGGTGTGGGTGCTCCATCACTGAAGGCTTTCAAGAAGAGACAGGACAACCATTTGTCTGAAATGGTGTAGGGTCTCCTGCTTGGGCGGGGAGGGGGTTGGACCAGATGACCTCCAAGGTCCCTTCCAACTCTCTTATTTTATGTCAAGTATATGGAGATACACAAAGTTTACGTCTGCAAGCAACAGAAGCAACTTCCCCCTTCCAAATGGAGAGCTGGCAAGATGGCAAGAGAGAAAAGTGAGCAACCTCATAACCCTAAATCTAATCTAACCCTTGAAGGAAAGATTTAGGGTTTAGGGTTTATGGACAGGAGTGGGATTCAGCCAGTTCGGACCAGTTCGGGTGAACCGGATGTTAATTTTACGTCTGGCTCGGCAAACCGGTAGTTCCGACAACCAGCTGGCCCTACCCCAGCCTACCCCGCCCCTCCAAGGAGTCCCCACACAGCCTGTTTTGGATCCCAGGTAAGTGCAGGGTGTGTGTGGAGCTCGGGGAGGTGGAAAACGTTTTTCAATCCCACCCCTGTTTATGGACCTCTTTGCCATAGACTTCTGCAGCTGCAGAAAATAGATATGTGGTTGTCTGTGGCAAACCATAGTTTCTTTACCCAAACCAGTGCTACTGCAAAATCTTCTTTCCCTCCCCACTCCTGGGGGAAGGTTACTGCAAAATCCCCATTCCCTCCCCACCCCACCCCACTAACCTGCTTTTCAGCTCCGTTCTCCTGTGCAGGGCAACCAAAGGAGACCCAGCCGATCAGCTGGGACTTGATAGGAGGCAGAGAAGAGATGGGGTTGGCGGGGCCAATCAGACTGTTATCAGTTGCCTTTGGAGCCGGAGATCAGTGGGGCAGAAGAACAGCTGGAGCCTGTTCCTTATGTGAGCATGTGCAGAGCTGCCAGGAGAAGGGAACAGTTAAGGAACAAGGGTCGACTTGGGAGTAAAGGGGAAGGTTACTGCAAATCCCCATTCCCTCCCCATCCCACTAACCTGCTTTCCAGCTCCATTCTCCTGTGCAGGGCAACAAAAAAACACCCAGCCGATCAGATGGGACTCAATGGGAGGCAGAGAATAGATGGGGGCAGGGCCAGTCAGAGGTGGGATTTGCCGGTTCTCTGAACTACTCAAAATTTCTGCTATTGTTTCTCCAGAACTGGTCAGAACCGGCTGAATCCCACCTCTGACCCAAACATATCCAGACACAAACATGGTGAAAAACATACATTTTGTGGCTGTGAGAAAGCTGAGAAAGTCTTGGAATGGTGTTCAGTTGATCTAGCTCAAAAGCCATTTTGCAACCAAGGAAAAAAAAAAGGTTTTTATTTTTCTTCCCCCCTGTTGGTTTTAGAAAAATACTGTTTTTAAAAAGCTTCCCACTTTTTAAAAACAATATTCACTCTAATGGGTTGGCATTGCAAGACAATTTAAACCCCAGGAGACTAATGAAGTTTAGCAGGATGGGTTCATTATTTTTTCTTCTTCCCTCGGTTAAAGGAAAGTCCTAAATTCTATTTACAGCTTGAAAACTTCAGGCAGACGGAATATCTTCTGGGTTCATGTGGCTTGCGATGTTGACGGAACACACACAGACATACACACCATGGTGAGTGCTTCTTTCAAAGCGCAGGGTGTGACGATGTCTGAACCGAGAAAACTTAAAAGGCTTTAGATTGTTTGAGCTAATCCAGTCAACCCTGGAGAGAAAGTTGTCGGGCGATGAGGCATTGTTTCGAACAGGGGATTAAATCAGATGATGAGGTTTCCTGGATTCGGCTCTCCCAGGGTGTTGAGAATCGCTTTCAATCTCCTTTAATGGAATGAAAATCTAGCTCTGAGAAACAGGGCAACGTTGGTTATAATGCAGGTAGTCCTTGACTTACGACCACAGTGGAGCCCAAACTTGATGTTGCTAAGTGAGGCATTTATTGAGGAATGGAATATAAGAATAAGAATGGAATGGAATGGAATAGAATAGGAATTGGAATGGAATGGAATAGAAATAGAATGGAAATGGAATTTAGAATAGAATAGAATAAGAATGGAATGGAATGGAATAGAATATAATGAAATGGAATGGAGTAGAAATAGAATGGAATGGAAATGGAATTTAGAATAGAATGGAATGGAAAACAGAATAGAATAGAATAGAATAGAATAGAATAGAATGGAATGGAATGGAATGGAATGGAATGGAATGGAATGGAATAGAAATAGAATGGAATGGAATGGAATGCAAATGGAATTTAGAATAGAATAGAATAGAATAGAACAGAATAGAATAGAATTAGGAATTAGAATTAGAATAAGAATAAGAATGGACTGGACTGGACTGGATTGGACTGGAATAGAATAGGAATAGGAATAGGAATGGAATGGAATGGAATGGAATAGAATAGAATAGAATAGAATAGAATAGAATAGAATAGAATAGAATAGAATAGAATAGGCATAGGCATAGGCATAGGAATAGGAATGGAATCAGGGGTGGGATTCTACCAGTTCGCACCTATTCGCTAGAACTGGTTGTTAACATTCTAAGCAGTTCGGAGAAGCGGTTGTTAGAAGAAATTACTGGCCTCATCCTGTAAGGAAGGCAGGAAGGAAACATTCTGGTGTTGCTCACAGAAATTGCCTCTCTGTTAACCCTTATTACATTCTTGGCAGGACTAGACTTCCCATCTCTAGAACTTCTCTGGAGTTGCTTGGTTGTCCATAAGAGGCAGAAAGAAAAAACTTTACCTTCTAGATATATTTGTTGTTGTTGTTGTTGTTGTTGTTGTTGAAGATCAAAAATAAGGTTTTGATGGCAAAAACCTCAAAGCTTCAAGATGACACATTTCACCCATTGGATATTATGGAGAGCAATTGCCTCCCGCTGCACAAACAGTGTATTTTGTATTCTTACAATAAAGTATCTTCGGTCCTTACATAATCAGAAAAGTAGAATAGACCTTTCATAATAAAGAGAAGAGCAAAATGCTAAACCAGGACATTTTAACAATTCTGGGCAGGACAGATAACTCTGAAATCCAATAAACAATTTCATTTTATACATTTATTGGTAGTGTACGACAAACATTTATCTAGACTTGGTATTTACACTGCCCGACATTTCGGCACTAAGCATATTCCAGCATGCCATTTTCATTCACTTCCTGTCGGAAAAAGAGCCATAGCAAGAACATAATGTTTTTGCAGAGTGGAATGAAATGAAGTTATCTAGAAACTAAAACTGCTTTTCTTGCTACTTCTGCTATGATAGAGGTTTTTCGACACCCACATTTTCACACCAGACAATGAAAAGAGATAAAGAACAATGAGGACAACCACAAATTAGCTCCTTGTCTTTCTCAAATCCATCAGGGACACAACAACACCCCTCATTAGTAAATCCCCAGGCTTAATTAAGACTGGATAAAAGCAGCAATCCAACAAATATGTGAATCATCGAGGATGAATTTATATAGCATAAAAGGTAAAAGTAACCCTCCTTGCACATCTGTCTAGTCATTTCTGGCTCTAGGGGGCAGTGCTCATCTCTGTTACAAAGCCAAAGAAGAGACAGGATACTGTCTCTAGCTCTGTTCTCAGAGGGAGAGACAGAGAGAGAAAGAGAGACTTTTGGCTTCATGCAAGGAAAGCAGCAGAAGCAGCAGAAGTCTTTCTTTCTTTCTTTCCCCCAAACTCCACCAGGAATGAGTAGAATGAGCTGAATAGCAGAATGAGCTGGCACAATCTCTTGGAGCAGGAGGCCTTGCAGGGTCCCAAAGACTTATTTCTGGCAGAATTTGGGGGAGAGAAAGAAAGACTTTTGCTGCTTTCCTTGCGTGAAGCCAAAAGCAGAAGAAGAAAGAAGTGGAAAGAAGCAGCCCGGAGGCTAGGCCAGGCGTGTTAGGGTAAGTGGGGCAAGTTGTCCCCCTTCCACCCTTTCCCCACTCCCCTCCCTAACTCGTGATGTTCACAATGCAAGCCTTGTGTTCCCATGGACCATGTGGGCGGTGCAGCCTTGTGTTCCCGCGCTGCCTGGATTAATTGCTTTGTGGGTGACATTTCTCTGTGGACCACCAACATTTTCTCATGGACCACCAGTGGTCCCTGGACTACTGGTTCACTGACCATTGATCTAGTCCAACCCCCTGCCCAAGCAGGAGACCCTACCCCATTTCTGACAATGGGCAGTCCAGTCTCTTCTTGGAAGCCTCCAGTGATGAAGCTCCCACAACTTCCGAGGTTAACTTCTGTTCCATCCGTTGATGGTTCTCACTGTTAGATAAAAATCTCCTTATTTCCAGGTTGAATCTCTCCTTGATCAGTTGCCATCCATTCTTCCTTGTCTGGCCTTCGGGTGCTTTGGAAAACAGACAATAAGCAGGCACAGGTTTTTTTTTCCAGCAAACAAATCTGTGCTTTGCATACTTAGTGGGGGGAAAAGTCTTATTTGTTTATGACAGCAGTTGTTGGATGTGTTTAGAGAGTGAGCTGGCCAGAGGGTTTGTTGATCCCCATCACAAACAGACCCATTCCACCCACAATGTGACAAGAAGATTGTCTTCCAGTTTTCTGGCAGCTTTCCAGACCCTTCCAGATGTTTGATTCTTGCACAATGAAAACAAATGTTTGCACAGAACTGAAGAGAAATTTTCTTAGAATGGCAAGTGGAGGAAAAACGAATAATTGGGGAACCGGAGCGGTGCTAGGCTTCCAAAGAAGAAAGCATGAAGCACAAAACCGACACCTGACCTTAAGCGAAAATTCTGAGGTGATGCATTTTTCACCTTGTAATTTCTTTTCCACCCCCTTGAGCCAACTTGCAAGGGACTGTTACATCTTTTGACTGGATTTTTTATTTTAAAAAAACCAGGCTTCCAAACAAATGTGAAGGTCACGGCCATCCATCCATTTGACTCTCCTAGGCAAAACACTTCAGAAACTTCAGTTGATCCAGGATTAACTCATCAGCTGATTAACTAGGATTAATTATGTCTTGTCGTAAGGTTCCCGCTACTTGGTCCCAATCCACTGGCTGGATGAGAGAAGGGAATGAAAGGCAGTCTTTGGCTTATGGCAGCAATTGAGCCCAAAACTCTGGTTGCTAAGTGAGATGTTTGTCCGGAGAGTTTCATCCTTGTTGTGGTCCACCAGCAGCCTGTGGAACTGGCAGTGGAGTCAGACAGTGGGGAGGAACATGGGCCAGTCCGGGAGTCTGGGGAGGACTTGGACGAGATCCCTGCCTCCAACACAGAGATGGTGTCATGTCCCTGTTGGAATTTGATTCTGAGGGGGAGGTTGAGCAGCTGACAGGGAGTTGAAGGCTCCGGTGCTGTGGAGGAAACTGGGGTAAGGCACAGTCCGGCTGGGCATTCAGAGGAAGACCCAGGCCCATCCCTTCTTCATCCTAGGGCATGCAGGGAGTAATGGAGAAGGAAGAAACGTGAATGGCATGGTCCACGGGGGAGGAAAGGGCCCTGATTCCCTTCATGGGCTGCAGCTGGGAACACAGTGTTTAAAAAGGACATTTGCGCACAGCTCCTTGCTGGAAGCAAAGCATGAATTATCTTGGTTTGTTAAGTCTTACCTGGGTTCTGGTGTCCTCCCAACTGTGTGTGCCTCGTTATCTTTTGAATTTGGGCAATTCCTTATCCTGCCCTGTCTCGTTAATTGCTGCAGTGGTGGTTTGTATTGGTTTTTATTTATAATTTATAAGTACTTTGGGTTCAGACTGAATTTTTTCCCTTTAAAAACTGTTCTTGGGAGAGTTTTCTTTTCTCCAGCCAAAGATAACTGGATATTGGGGGCCAAATTGGAGGTATTAAAGGGACTTTACCTACTTTGGTGACTTTGTTGCTTTTGTGCCATGCCCCTTTGGGGCATCACAGACGGGGCCAGGGCCATCTGGGACTTATGTGCTGACTCTGGAGCCTCCAGAATCTGACAGCAGTGAGGCCGAGGAACAGGGGGATCCTGTGCCCAGTGTGGGCCCACATGAGAGTTGGGACAAGCCGATTTGCTGCCAGCTGATCGTCAGAGTTAGGAGTTCGTCCAAACTGGTCCAAAGTGGTAGAATCCCACCCCAAGCCTAGGACTGTCTTGGCTTTTTTGGCAGCTGCCGTACGTGGCTGGTTCCTATTGAAGTGACTATCTACTAGGTACCATTTATGCTATACCAGGAGAGAAGACCAGGACACATACAACTACCCACTACTTCCTGTTCCTTTGCCATGATTGTGAGTTGCGGTGATCGTATTTGAAGACAACACCAGGTCCAATAGGAATCTTGGAGTCTGAACTTGAAAACTCTCCTGGCTTCACAGTTTTTTCCCCAACGCCATCACACTACTAAACAAGTAATTCCCTCAACACTGTTCAACTATTACAAAGTCTTCATTACTATTACTGTTAATCTTCTCATCCCTCCTTATCGCCCATCCCCTCCCACTTCTGACTGTATGACCGTAACTTTGTCACTTGTATCCTTACGATTTATACTGATTGTTTCCTAGTATGATTTGATTGCTTATTGTACCCTATAACTATCGTTAAGTGTTGTACCTTATGATTCTTGACTCTTGACAAATGTATCTTTTCTTTTTATGTACACTGAGAGCATTTGCACCAAGACAAATTCCTTGTGTGTCCAACCACACTTGGCCAATAAAGAATTATATTTATCTTCTATATATCTATCTTCACGGGAAGGTCAGAACCAACCTGTTGAAGCTGGAATGCCTCGGAGGGAGAAAAAAAGGAATTGCTAACCCAAGTTGAATGCTAGCTGACCAAATGGCATTGGATAGCATATCCCAAATAAATGGAGACAGCAAAAAGGAAGCCAGGAGCGTGTCAGGAGGGGCAGGGGGAGAAAATACAAATCCTGCGATCTATCTGTATTTCCTTACAACCACTTGACGAGGGCTAGGTTGCATCAAGGACAAGAACAGTTGACCTTTATAGAGGGTGGTGGGAAGTTTTTGCAGGTGTCGGCAGGTAGCTTTGTCCTTTGTTAGCATTTCTGGAAGGAAATATCCAGGAGAGAAACATTTTGCACAACCATGGATTTTGGAGGGCGGTAGGGGGGAAAAACGGAGGGCGGGAATTCCAGGACCACAAGAGAGAGAAGGGAGGTGTGGGAGAATAGTAGAACAAAAAGTGGGTGTTTGGAGGGAGGGGGAAAAAATCAGCCAGATTCCTTTCGCTCTTCCTGTGTTTTTGGTGGTTGCTAGCTAAGCTTGGCTTTCTAACCATGGAAACGAGTGCCAGAGCAGGCTGGGTAGCAACCTGGCGTAGAAAATCGCGGTCCCGTTCCTAGAATTTAATCAGAGTGAGATGCATCTCTCTGTTGAGGGCAATAAAGAGCGTTCAGGATTAACTTTCAGGGTAATTAACACGGGGTCTATACTAGAGTACAGAATAACAGAGTTGGAAGAGACCTTGGATGTCTTCTAGTCCAACCCCCTTTTCAAAGAGGAAACTATGTACCATTTCAGACAAGGGGCTGTCCAGTCTCTTTTTGAAAACCTCCAGTGATGGAGCATCCACAACTTCTGGAGGGAAATAGTTCCAATGAATTGTTCCAATTGATTAATTGACAGGATTTCTCCCCCTTCATTCTAGCCTGAATCTCCCTTTAATGATCTACCATCTGTCCTGCCCTTGAGTGCTTTAGAGAATAAGTGGACCCCCTCTTCTCTGTGAGTGTAAGAGCCAGAGTTGTGTGTATGTGTGTGTGTGTGTGTGTGTGTTTTGTGTCAACCTGTCAAACCCACTTGATCAAAGTTTTAAACTCCTTTTTATATATATAAAACATGGCTACTATCTCATCCTCTTCAGCTATGATTCATAACCGGTTTTGTTCAGAGTATTGCAGCGTAAATTCAGCACCAGAAAAGTAAACACAGGTAACTGAGGCTTCATTTGACGTCTTTATAAACACATAAAGTAGATTTTACAATACTAGGCATAGATTTCTCCAACGTGGAGCAAACTCAAACAGAAACAGAGATGTTACAGGTTCAGAGCAGAACAGCAAGTCAACTTCAGCAGACCTCAGTTTCACTTTAGTTCAGCAGGCAAGCAAGACACACAGCAGAGGAGAGAAGCAGTTTCATTTTCAATAGACAGACTCAGAGACTCAACATAGCTTCAAAGCTGCCAGAGCTTAATATAGAACCACATCCAGGCTACCTCTAGTTTCAGTTTCCAAACAGTCTTCATTGGCTGACTTAGTTACCGTGCTCTATTCCAGTTCATGAATATACTCTGACAAGTTTTTTCCTTCTCTAGAACTCCCTTGTGTATACATACAAACCTTATTATGTAGTTCTATAGGAATGTTCAGGTTGGGCCAATATTTTTTATGCAGCAGCTGAAAATGATCTCAATGTCAAAATAAAAAAGTTGATCAACTTTTGGACAGCTTATCATCTGTCAATCTGAATGCCCCAGGAGTGGTTTTGAGAAAATATAGAATTGTCACTGTTAGGAATATGAGTCACCTAACAGCTATTTGGGTTAGAAATATATAAACCAGGATAAACATTTTAAAACTGTATCTTTAAGAAAATGCAAAACTGTAATTAGGTGTGGTTTCTCAAACCACCATAAGATGGAGCCAGGGTTGTTTTAGTCTTAGCCTTAGTCTCAGAAGAGAGTGTGAGTGTATCTCTGTTTCCTTTTGTTGGAAAGTATTGCCGTTCCTTCATTTCTTCTAATTGACTGATATTACTGGATTTAATGTAAGTCTGTTACTGAACTGTTTTTTGGCACTGGACTTTGATATTTGGATTATCCCTGGATTGAAAAAGCTGACTGATTTATCTGTGAATGACTTTGGACTGCCTATTTTGGTCTTTGCTGAACGTTTCTGGAAGTAAAAACCTACATTTACTGTACAGTATATCTGTGTGCTGTATGTGTATTATTCAAACACTACTCTCTATACGTCTCCCTGTATGCACTCTTTCTCCTAACGGGGAATTACCTCAATACTGGTTATGGGCCCAGGCCATACCAGGCTCAGATAACTGAAAGTTAGTGTGAATACACAGTACTGTATACAGACAGCTGTTTACTGTTTAATTGTGGTTTACTATCCTGATAAAGATGGCACAAGTCACTTCAACAAGTCTATCACTGATAACCTGGTTGCACGGAACAAACTATGTTTCCTGGTCTATGAAATGCAGTCTACTTCTGCGTAAAGAAGGTTTATGGAATGTAGTTCAAGACCCACCAGACGTAAATGCTTGGGATCCAGAAAATGAGGATGATGCCAAGAAGCTTGCTGACTTTAAACAGAACAACAAACGAGCTCTTTGTATAATTGGACTAACACTGAGTGATCAGCAGCTAGTCCATATTCATGGAGAAGAGTCTGCTGCTTAGTGTTGGGAGAATTTGAAGAGGATTTATGTTCGTGACAGTGTAGGTGCACACATACATCTTACACGTAAACTGGGGGCATATCCAATGCTTTGAAGTTGAGAGGGAATGAGTCTCAAGAAGGAGGGAACTTGGGTGACGAGATGAAACTATATATAAAGTATATTTTGGAACTCAAAGTTGTGGCTTTTTATTCGAACCTGCTTGTTGAGGTTCTAAAAGGTCGCCAGCACTTTGCAAACTGTCTATTATTTCTTTTTAATAAATTATTTTTGTTTTCCAATGATCCAAGTTTCTTTTGTTGGCTTTGGGTTATTTGCAACACCATCACGCTTGGATAGCATGACATGATGAATGAAGAAAGGCCGCTCCCTTTATTCCCCAGAAGGCAGCCCTGTTGATCTGTGAAGCAAGGGCCATTTGGGGTGAAAACCCTCATTCTGCAGAGAGCTATCTCTATCAATGCAGCAGATGATAAATGCAAAGTGGTGTGACTAACCGACTGTATGTTTTATTCACAATAAAAAAAAAATACTGCCTTTGATGATGCTAATAGATCGTTTAAAAATGAACCATTTTGAAAAGCTGAAGCTTTAATACACAGATACAAAATGATGCCTTCAAAATGATATAAATCACAGAGAGGCAATAACACAATTAATTTTCATGCCTGTCTTTGTGACTTACTTAGTCAGGCCACCAATACTAATCTTGCTGGGTAATTAAAAGAGAGTAAATACCATTTGCCCAGCCATTTGTTGCAGATGCTGAACAAATTCTGGGCTTTTGTCAATAAGAATTCCTTGGTTGTATACAAGCTCAATGGCAGTAACTGGGAAAGGGATCTTGGAATCCTAGTGGATAACCACTTAAATATGAGCCAGCTGTGTGTGACGGCAACCAAAAAAGCCAACACAGTTCTAGGCTGCATAAACAGAAGATATAGAATCAAGATCATGTGAAGTGTTAATACCACTTTATAATGCCTTGGTAAGGCCACACTTGGAATAGTGCATCCAGTTTTGATCGTCATGATGTAAAAAAGATGTTGAGACTCTAGAAAGCGTGCAGAGAAGAATAACCAGGAGGATTAGGCTAAAACATATGAATGGTTGAGGGAATTGGGTATGTCTAGACTAATGAAGAGAAGAACTAGGGGTGACATGATAATGCTGTTCCAATATCTAAAGGGTTGCCACAAAGAAGAGGGGGTCAAGCTATTCTCCAAAGCACCTGAAGGCAGGAGAAGAAGCAATGGGTGGAACCCAAGGAGACAAGCAATCTAGTGTTGAAAGATGTCAAAATGCCTTTCTTTCGAGGATTCGATTTTCCCGCTGAGAGAGCTCCAGCGCAAGGACAACTGCTTGAAAACTGGATCTTTTTATTTTTCAGGTGGAGAACAGCGAGAAGTCTGCGTTCCTGGGCTAGCTAGCTTCTTATGGTAAGTCCCTAGTTTTTTATACCATTTTCTCCCTTTGTAAGCTGATTTTGTGTGAGTGTTTGTATTTGTGCCTAATGTTTCAAATCCTGTTTGAGTTTGTCTTTATTTCTGCCGGAGGGCAAACTCCACGGAGTGGCCAGATTGTATTATTGGTTTTCTGTAATCTCTTTTAGCTTTAAGATAGTTTTTCATATTTGTTCTGTGGCAATCTCCTGTCTGTCCCTTTTGTAATTTATATTTTGTGTCTTTGGTTTGTTTGTTTTGCTTATTTGGTATGACCTGTGTTTGTAAGGGTTTTCTAAATTATCTTTTGTTTCCTTTTCCTATTTGTCTAGTTTTCTTAATTACTTAGGCTTTTGTCTATAGGGATTCTTTAATACTTTTTATTTGATTCCTTTTCCTTTGTAAGTTTGTTTTCTGGCTGACCTGATGTTCCTCTTGGGCTTTTCCTGTTTTTTTGACACAACTGCCTTCGTGAAATTCCCTTTCCACACTAGAATGAAGGAGAACTTTCCTGACAGTGAGAAAAATTAGCCAGTGGAAGGACTTGCCTCTAGAGGTTGTGGGTACACCCCCACTGGATTGGACAGCTTTTGGACAGTGGCTGTCCAATGGATATTTGGGGGGTTGCCAGAAAGAAGAGGGGGGTCAAGCTGTTCTCCATAGGACCTGAAGGCAGGGACAAGCAATGGATAAAAACAAATCAAGGAAAGGAACAACCTAGAATTATGGAGAAATTTCCTGACAGTGAGAAGAATTAACCAGTGGATTGGTTGCCCTCCAGAAGTTGTGAATGCTATAACACTGGATGTTTTGAAGAAGAGATTGGACAACCATTTGTCTGGAATGGGGTAGGGTTTCCTGCTGAGCAGGGGGTTGGACTAGAAGACCTCAAGGTCCCTTCCAACTCTGTTATTGTTATTCTTAAGCAGTTCCATAATGAATTTTACTCGTTGGTTCTTCATACGTATTATGATGCCAGGGGAATGAATTCAGGTGTGTTTTTGTTGTTGCCATTGTTAAGCTTTTGTTTAATTTAATTTGTTTAATTCAACGGGGCTTCCAAGTGACTATCCCAAATTGGCAAGCATATTGCCTGTTCTACTGGTAATCAGATGGTAGCAGAATACTTTGGCTGTCCGTTCTCTAATTACTCACAGCTTATTTAGACTCTGGTTAAAGGGTGACAAGAGATACAAAATTGTTGTGGGGATTGGAGAAGAGAAATTATTTTGCATCGGATACGGCATTCATTCCTTCTTGGTCTAGAATTACATCAGTTCCTTCTCCCTTCCTGATGAGCTTCTGTTTGGATGGGATGGAATATTGTCTTTTTCATGATGACCCTGGAAACTGACATTTTAGGGGGTTGGACTAGAAGACCTTCAAGGTCCCTTTCAGCTCTATTCTAATTGATCAGTGTGATATGAGAGGGGGTGGAGAGAGTATTTTCTCTCTTTGTGTATGTATTTGTGTTTGTGCGCACATGCTCTTGCATGCCATTTGTTTTGGCCTGCTGGTTGTTGTTTCTAAACAATGAATCTGCTTATTTGAGTACCGACTCTGTGTGATGCTAAGAAGTTAATTTAAAGTTATGCAGCTAGCCTTTGGAAAAACAATGTCTGTTAAATTTCACAGGTCCGAAACCATGCATTCGTATCCAATTTCTATTGCATCTGCAAATAAATGTGCACCATATAAAAGTATATGGTGGTAGCACCGCGTAACTGTTGGAAAGACAAACACCACTAACTGTTAGGAAATGCAAATTTCAGGATGCAGCCTTTAATATGTGGTCAGAATGGGAGCTGCAAAGAAGCAGTTAATCATCTCTTGTTTTGTGATTACTTACTTGAAATTCCAGCCTTTGCTGGCACATTTCATTCCTTGTAATTAGTTGAGGCACAGAATTATAGAGGTCATGTTAAGACTTGTTGGAAGAAAAATCCAGTCTGGTTCCAAGCCAGGAGAAAGATGCTGGAAATAAAATAACTGCAGGAAAGAAAGTATCTGTTTATTTGGCAGTCTTATGATTCAGTGGGGGAACCAGATTCATTTAACCAACACATTACTAACTTAAGAATTGCAGCCATTTAATCATTTAACCACAGTGTCCGGAAATTGGGCAAAACTCACTTAATGCATGTCTCATTTGGTAGCAGAAGTTTTGTGCTCAATCGTGGTTGTAAGTCGAGGATTAACTGTACGTAGCTGTTCTATCTGCTGCCTGCTACAGAGACACCGATGCCACAGAAAACTTAAAAATCAACTAGTAGCTAATGTTGCCTGTTGGGAAAATGTTTCTTATGTTTTCTCCTCTCTTTTCTGCCTTCCTCCTTCCTTCCCCATATATTACTGCCTGCTTAGTTTTCTAACTCAGTTTTCTTGGCATCTTGATTTGGGTTTCCTTTCCTCGTTGTTCTCCACACAGTCCATAAAGCCTTGTACAAATACAATGCATATTTGGCAGCTTTCAGGGAGAGTTTCATCCACATCAAAGGGCTAAAGAGCGTACCAAGCAGCACAGGTGCAGCATGAGAAAATACCACCTGCCAGCATCTCCGAGGAGGGTGATTCGTTTGTGCCCCATTGGAACAGAATGTTAAAAATGTTTGCACCAAGACAAATTCCTTGTGTCCAGTCAAACTTGGCCAATAAAGAATTCTATTCTATTCTATTCTATTCTATTCTATTCTATTCTATTCTATTCTATTCTATTCTATTCTATTCTATT
>NW_020769320.1:8355437-8374441 GCF_900518735.1 Pseudonaja textilis | reverse complement strand
TTCTATTCTATTCTATTCTATTCTATTCTATTCTATTCTATTCTATTATTTCTATTCTACTCTACCCTATTCTTTTACCTGCATAAGAACAAAGAAAAACAACTGTGATGGAGGAATGGGGTTTGTCCAGTCTAGTGAAAAAGACTAGGGGTGACACGATAGCTGTGTTCCAATATCTCAGGGGCTGCACCAAAGAAGAGGGAGTCAAGCTATTCTCCAAAGCACCATAAGGCAGGACAAGAAGCAACGGGTGGAAACTAATCAAGGAGATTTTCAGATTAATATCCTTTGGTGTAGTTGTCCTGAGTTAACTGTTTTTTTAAAAAAAAAATTGTCTGAATGATTGACATGACTCAAGGAGAGAACCAGCTGAGAACTAAGGAGGAATTTCCTGACAGTGAGAAAAATTAATCAGTGGAACAGCATTCCCACCAGAAATTGTATGAGGGAAGCCAGATAGGATTCCCTGATGCAGGTATTTAAAAAATAGAATAGAATAGAATTCTTTATTGGCCAAGTGTGATTGGACATACAAGGAATTGGTCTTGGTGCAAATGCTCTCAGTGTACATAAAAGATACATTCGTCAAGCGTCAAGAACCATCAGGTACAACACTTAATGATAGTCAAAGCAGAGGTGGTATTCAGCAAGTTCTGACCAGTTCTGGAGAACTGGAAGCGGAAATTTTGAGTAGTTTGGAGAACTGGTAAATGCCACCTCTGACTGGAGATTTTACAGTAACCATCCCCTGCCACACCCACCAAGCCACACCCACAGAACTGGTAGTAAAAAATTTTGTATCCCACCACTGAGTCAAAGGGTACAATAAGCAATCAAATCATACTAGGAAACAGTCAATATAGATCGTAAAGATACAAGTGACGAAGTTACAATCATACAGTCACAAGTGGGAGGGGATGAATGATAAGGAATGATGATAAGGTTAATAGTAACAGTAGTGCAGACTTAGTAAATAGTTTGACAGTGTTGAAGGAATCAATTGTTTAGCAGAGCGATGGTGGAAAAAACTGTTCTTGTGTCTAGTGGTACTGGTGTGCAGTACTCTAAAAAGGGGCTTTGATCTTATAGTCACTGTGATGCCATCTTGACATTTTTTGAATCCCCTTGTCCTTCTGCAGATCCCCCCACTGTTCTAATTATTCCTCTGAGGCTCTGTGGGGGTTTGGAAGGGCTGAAGGGTTGCACATGTAGTGAGGGGAGAGGGGGGGAAGGGCAGAAGGGGGGAACTTGCCTCATGTGCCTGGCCTGGCCACTGGGCTGCTTCTTTCCACTTCTTCTGCTTTTGGCTGCATGCAAGGAAAGCAGCCAGTCTTTCTTTCTCTCCCCAAAACTCCGCCAGAAATGAGTCTTTAGGACCCTGCAAGGGCTCCTGCTCCAAGAGGCTGTGCTGGCAAAGACTCATTTCTGGTGGAGTTTGGGGGAGAGAAAGAAAGACTTTTGCTGCTTCTACTGTTTTCCTTGCATGAAGCCAAAAGTCTCTCTCTCTCTCTCTCTCTCTCCCTGAGAACGGAGCTGAAGACGGTATCCTGTGATCCCAAATCATTGGTAGGAAAATGGGGGGGAGGATTTTCCTGGAGACTTTTGGGGGGATTTTCCAAGGGTCTCTGGTCTTCATGATTTAAAATGATGAGTTTGGTGGTCCCTGAGGTCCAAAAGGTTGGCAACCCCTGCACTAGATGACCTCCAAGGTCCCACCCAGTTCTGCTTATGGGGTTTTCATTTGAAAGCGGGAGCAGAAAGGGCAAGAATCCATCTGCTGCAACCAATGGGAGGTTTGCTGGAGGTTTGCATCTTTGGCTTCTTTTGAGGGTCTCTGTCACAAATGATTACCCATCCACCCCCAATTATTGGCCATCCCTGGCATGGGTTACTCCTCTGGGTTTTGCTTGCAAGCAGAACAAGGAACTCCCCACCCCACTTGGCTCAGAGCATGCCTTCTAAGAGAGGGCCGGTTTCGGGGAGACGCAATTCAGTGACTGCAGCGGGGCCGAGGAACACCACCCACCGCCTCCCCTCCCCCTCCGGAGCAGCCAGAGAAAGCCCCTCCCCCCCTTTTTGCGCAGCTCGGAACCCTTCCGCGGGGGGGCGGAGTTTCCCGCCGGACGCGTCCTGGGAAAGGACCCGGCCCGCTCTTTACTTCTCTCCCCCCCCGCCCCCCCCCGCGCGGCGCTCCCGGTGGCGTCCGCGGCTTCCTTCCGGCCGCCATTTTAGCTGCTCGCTTGCTGTCTGGGTGGGTATCGCCGCCGCTTCCTCCGACAGCTGAGGGGATTTTTTTTTTCTGACTCCCAGGCCGGTCGAGGCGGGAAATAGCCCCGAAAGAGGAAGAGGGCGAGGAGGGGAGTCAGGCCGGCGCTGGTTTCGTTCGGAGGGGCCGAGCAGGAGCTCCAGCGGCGGCTCAACCAGGGCCAAATTTGGGGGATGGGGGAGGAGGAGGAGGGCAGCTCCCCTTCGGTTCTTGGCGCAGCCTTCAGAGAGGGAAGAAGGGCTCCCCCGTGGGGTCCCTTTTGCCCCGCCTGACCCTCTCCTATGGGTCGTCGTCTGTATCTTTCACTTTCACTGGAAGGGAAGGTGGAATGGAAGAGGATTTACAAAAAGAATAGAATTAAAGCAAAATTAGAATGGAATAGAAAAAAAATAATTGGAATAGAATAGAAAAATAGTTAAATAGAGAAATAATTAGAATAGAATGCAAAAATGATCAGAATGGAATAGGATATGGAATAGGATATAAACATAATTAGAATAGAAAAATAATTGGATTGAATAAACTATGGAATAGAAAAATAATTAGAATAGAATAGAAAAATAGTTAAATAGAGAAATAATTAGAATAGAAAAGAAAAATGATTGGAATAGCATAGAAAAATAATTAGAGTAGAAAAATAATTGGAATGGAATAGAATATGAAATAGAAAAATAATTGGAATAGAAAAATAATTGGAATGGAATAGAATAACTATTGTCACTGAATGTACACTAATCGGCATGAAATGAAATTTTGTTGCCTACAGCTACGAAAGTTGGTGTCAACATGCTGGAAGGGTTGCTATGCTGGCAAAACATTTGAAGCCTCTTTTCTGTCAGAAGATGGGCCACATTTTTAACTTGGACTCTTAAAGCCCTGAATGTAGTAAGGTCTCAAAATATTCTTTTCTGTAGGGGTTTGTAAATCCAGCTTAGTGAGGGCATTGATGTGGCATCCTTTCACAGCCTTTGTCGGAGGAATTGGTAATAAACTACTGTTTGGTATATTGCTTGGACTTGTTAAAGAGGAAGTTACCCTGTTGGTTTGTGTGAGTAAAGCAAAGATGAGAATGGTTCTGGCTTCAGATACCTTTAAATGTTAGGGTGCAGTGGCTTCCCTGAAAGCGAAAAGTTTCTTTTTCTAAATTTTAGTTTGAAAGAGTGAGGCAGTTGTAATAAAGTACTATCTGGGTCTTTACCCGGGCCTTTGGGGAGGGAAGTAAGACCCTCTTTAATTATTAGGTTTACTACCTTTTCTACACACATACACCCGCTGAATTTTGTTACAAGGTTCTTGGATTGTTGGGAGTCATCCAGGGTTGCTGAGAACCTGTCAGCATGCAACTTTCATAAATTATTGGCTGTTCACAACAATGTAAAATCACAGCTGCCAGTTCTTTAGTGTTGGCCTTCATAAACATTGACTTCTTCCCAACAACTTAGTATGTCATAATGTATCAGTGTAGTAGATGTGTGGTCTTTTGTAATTGATAGGTGGAAATTTTTCCTCCCCATCCCCAAGAGAATTCCAATTCACTGTAAAATAGTTTGGAAGTAACCAGCATAAATAGCATCTACCATCTTTAATACACATCAAGACAAACTCCTTGTGTGTCCAATCACACTTGGCCAATAAAGAATTCTATTCTAGTCTAACCCTGTGGTATTCAAACTCTTCCCTGTGGCTCTCTAAAAATTATCCAGAGATTTTAACTTGACAGTTTTCTGTGCATGTTGTATGAAATGTATTATAACCTTAATTGTAACATTTTGCTCAAGTAAAATATATTACATGAAATATACTATTTCCACACTGATTTTTCACATTGAGAAGCGTTCCTCTGGTGTCTCAAATGTGAGAACTTCCACCATAATCCGTAGAGGAGACACTTTGCTTTTTATGTATGACTTTTACACGTTCTTGTAAACAAGGGAACAAATGAAAATGGCTCAGACATAAATATCGGTATCTCTTCAGCAATTAACTGACATTATGAATGTTAGCGATCTTCCAAGCAGAATAGTATTGCAACTGTCTTGAATCTCATTAATCACTCAGCCTGTTGGAATGGAGAAAAGTACTCATATTTTTTTTCATTGTCTGTAGCATAGTGAATATGGAAAAAAAAGAAAATCAGAGTATTGTCTGAGAAGGAAAGAAAGAAAGTATTAGTCAAGCATGGTGACAGTAAAGGCTACAAGGAGAGGTGGTATTGGTGCATTAAATGAGCAGGTGGCATGGAGGGGTGCTTTCTGAGGCTCTCATATCCTACAGGTCGGCTGCAAGCAACCACATCCGCCAGTGCATAGTCTAACAAGCTTAGCTTGTTCTGCTAAGGAAAGGGGTTGGTTAAGGAGAAGAACCCCTTCAGTGAAAGAAGACCAGCTTTTATCTGGGCTATCAGACTCCTGAATACAATATAACATCAGAGCTAAGCAGTATGATAGACTCGCAGGGCCAGTGCTAAATGCAACCTGTTCACATTGGTGCAATATAATGTAACATTACACACATACACATCTGGAGGGTTGTGTGTCTTGTTATGATTTACTGGGTAAGGGATTTTCTTAGAGTTATTGAGCCATATGTGTCGGGAGGGTGCACCAAGGGAGGATCAGCCAATCTCATTGTACACAGGTTGTAAATCTATATATATATAAAACAGACCCCTCAGGCATCATCACAAAATCTCCAGAACCATAAAGCTTACAAACTTGAAATTTGGCATTATATTCCTCTTGGCTTCTAGGGGCTCACTAAGAAAGGATTTTTTGAAATGACTATCAGAACTATTAGTATTTCCTATTATTATTATCATTATTATTATCATTATTATTAACAACAACACGCTCTGATGCTAAAGAGTTCTATTCCCCCTCCCCACCTACAAAGAAATCTCTTCCAAATGCAAAACACAAGCAGAGGAGAGGAGTTTCAGTTTTAGTTTCACAGCACCAAGCAGCTTTAGTACAGAACAGTTGAGCTAGGCCATGCCCAGGCTCCTTGCTATCCTTGCTCACACAGCAAATGCTGTTTCAGTTTCCAAACAGCCCTCCACTCTCGCACATTGACAGGAAGCTTGCCAAATGAATACCAATGGATGCTGGTAGACAGAGGCAGAATTCCTCCTTATTTTCCTCCCAAAAACTAAGCCCGACCACATAGTTTCCTAGCGAAGCACAGGTATAGAGCTACAGCTGTGAAAAAGTCTTGCATAGCAGGCTGTACAGTATTCCAAATGGACCAACAAACAGTGGGCCAAGGTCATCTTCAGTGATGAGCAATTTCTACTTGACTGGGAATCAGTGCAATAAGTATGTCAGAGGATTTCTAGCTGAAGAATTTAGACCGTACTGCCTGAATCTATCTGTGAAGCATCCATTGCACGTGATGATCTGGGGCTATATCACTGCTTCTGGTATTGGTCGGATACAAATCGTGCAGGGAATCATGAATTCCAAGCAGTATGCTGAAGTCCTGGAAAAGACCATGCTTCCTTCAGCTCAGCAACTTGTAGAGAAGGACTTTTACTTCCAGGATGACAATGCTCCTTGTCATCGAGCCAAGTCCATCCAGCAGTGGATGAAGAAGCATGGTGTTTGACTCCTGGATTGGCCAGCTCAAAGCCCAGATTTGACTCCAATTGAGAATTTGTGGGACAAGATTGGTTACGAAATAAGCAAGAAGCATCCGAAGATCCACGTGCAAAGGCTTATACAATCTATGCGGAAGGGATGCCGCCTGGGAATAACCAATAAAGGCTGGCCAATTTCATATTAGTAACCATGTTTGCTTACCTAAATGGCCCTTTTCAGGGCCACAAACAAAAATGTTAACAAAACACTAGCATCGACCTTAGTAATTGCAACACGTATGCCACTGGGTATGCATGAGTTAATCTGTTTTCATAGTCATCGTAAGCATGCATTGTAAGCATGCATTGTAAGCATGCATTGTAAGCATGCATTAAAATTCACAATCCCCATCGAAACAGCACGAAATTGCAAAAAGCTTATGCTTTTCACTTAAAAACCACCAGTATTTATTTAAATATAACTATTTGCATAGCAGTTAGCATAAAATATCATAAAATCAATGTCCTATCCAAAAAATGTCATAAACCACAAAGCTTGCAAGACTTTTTCACACAGCTGTAGTTGACAATAAAGGGTTGAAATTGCAAATTTGAACATTTGAATGGACCTAGAGCAGTGGTTCCCAACCTTTTTTTCGCCCCGCACCCCTAAAGAAATTTCACTCGAACCTCGCACCCCCTGAAATAAATAAAAAATAAAAATGCCAACATATAGCCAATATCCTATTATTTACCTGGACTTTTCTCGCACCCCCTGGAATATCGTCTCGCACCCCAGGTTGGGAACCCCTGACCTAGAAAAGAGCAAAGAGAGGGGGAAAAAAGTCTTGCCAGCTGCCCCAAAAGCAGCCCGGAACCTTCGCGCGGGGGTGCAGATTTCCCTCACCGGACGCTTCTTGGGGACGGACCCGGCCCGCTTTTCTTTGTTTCCCCCCTCCCTTTCACTCTCTTTTCTACCGCGCGCGGCGCTTCCGGTGACGGCGTCGGCTTCCTTCCGGCCGCCATTTTATCTGCTTGCTCGCTCACTCGCTCGCTCTCCGGCTGGCAGGGTCGGCGTCTCCCGCCGCCATGTCCAAGCGCCACCGACTTGACCTCGGCGACGACTACGGCTCCAGCAAGAAGCGCGCCGCCTCCGACGGGTGAGGGGAGGTCGGAGTGGGGAAGGGAGGAGGGAGACCGAGCGTCCTCCCCTTTTGGCGCGGGACCGTGTTTGTTTGTGTGTGTAAGGGGGGGGGCAATCAGCGTCAGGGCCTGCGGAGGGAGGGAGGGGCTCCCAACGCGCCTTTGAGGCCCTCCCGAAGAGGAAGAGGAGGAGGGGGAGGAGCAGGAGGAAGAGGAAGGGGTGGGGGGCGGGAGCGGGGACAGCCTTTTAGGCAAGGCCGGGCTGGCGGCCATTCCCAGTCCGCGCACGTGCTCGCCCGCCGTGATCTCGGGCCTTTGGAGGCTCCTCCTTTGGGTTGAGAGGTCTTCTATCGGTCCCCATGGGGCAAGCCTATGCTGTCTATCATGATGCCCCTATGATGCCTTTAAGGTGCCTTTATATAGTGTCTTTTAAATGCCTTTAAAGTGCCTTTATAGTGCCTTTTTATTTCCTTTATAGTGTATTTATACACTGTCTTTTTAATGCCTTTATAGTGTTTTTATAATGTCTTTATATAGTGGCTTTTTCATGCCTTTATAGTGTTTTTATAATGTCTTTATATAGTGGCTTTTTAATGCCTTTACGGTGCCTTTATATAGTGGCTTTTTAATATCTTTATATAATGTCTTTATTTCCTTTGTGCTGTCTTTATATGGTGGCTTTTTAATGTCTTTATAATGTCTTTATATAGTGTTTTTAATACCTTTGTAATGTCTTCATGATGTCCTTGTAATGTCTTTATAATGTCCTTATAATAGCACTTACACATATACTGCTTCATAATGCTTTACAGCACTGTGAAGCAGTATGTAAGTCTAAGTGCTATTGCTTTACAGCAGGAAAGGAGGAAAGGTAGGAAGGGGGAGGGTGGAAATTGAAATGATAGGGTAGGGAGAGAGGAGGAAATGAATAGGAAAGAAGGAGAAGGAAGGAAAATAGCAATAGCATTTAGACGTATATATCGCTTCACGCCGCTTTATAGCACTTTCTAGGCTATTTACAGAGTCACCCTCTTGCCCCCAACAATCTGGCTCATCATTTTACCAACCTCAGAAGGGATGGAGGGCTGAGTCAGTCTTGAGCTGGTCAAGAATGAACTGCTGGCAGTAGGCAGAGTTAGCCTGCAGTGCTGCATTCTGACCACTGGGAAGGAAGGACTAGCAATAGCTTATATGCCACTTTACAGTGCTTTACAGCCCTCCCTAAGCAGTTTACAGCCAGCTAATTGCCCCCAACAGTCTGGTTTGTTTGTTTTTTTTACTGATCTCGGAAGGCTTGAGTCAACATCGGGCTGGTCAGGATCGAATTGCTGGCAGTGGGCAGTGAATTAGACTGCAATGCTGCTTTCTAACCATTGCATCACCAGGGCTCTTGCATACTTATAATGTTTTGGTCTGCCAGAGATACAGAAATCCACGGTCCACAGCATGGTCTGACTTGTTAAGACCAGCCTTGGAATATAGCATCCAGATTTGGTCTCAGCATATTATACCAAAAATGTTGAGACTCTGGAAAGAGTGCAGAGAAGAGTAGCAAGGAAGATCATTGGGCTAGAGCAGGGGTGTCCAACCTTGGCAACTTTAAGGTGTGTGGACTTCAATTCCCAGAATTCCCCAGCCAGCATGGACACCCCTGGGCTAGAGGCTAAAACATACAAAGAATGGTTTCAGGAATTGGGTATGGCCAGTCTAGAGAAAAGAAGGACTAGGGGTGACATATTTTCCAGTATTTCAGGGGCTGTCATGAAGAAGAGGGGCGGGTCAAGCTATTCTCCAAAGCACCTGAAGGCAGGACAAGAAGCAACAGATGGAAACTAGTCAAGAAGAGAAGCAACCTGGAACTAAGGAGAAATTTCTTGACAGAACAATTGATCAGTGGAAGGACTTGCCTCCAGAAATTGTGGATGCTCTAACACTGGATGTTTTTAAAGATTGGGCAACCATTTGAAATGGTATAGAGCAAGGGGTTGGACTAGAAAACCTCCTAGGTCCCTTCCAATTCAGTTATTTTAAGTTTTTAAAAACATTTTGTGTAGGGGGTTTGTAGACCAAGACGGGGAGAAAGTAATTTTTTTAAAAAAACAACAACCCTATAATACCACGTATGGAAATCATTGCCACCAGACAAAATAACTTCAAATGAAAAAGTTGGAAAGGTGAAGACAGTGGCTGCAGTAGCTGCAAATAAGGTCCATAGTCTGTGTTTGTTTATGCTGCCCATCCCACCACAATGCCACTCTATAGTTTACACAGTTAATGGTAAACATGACTTGAGAAAGATTGTTCAAAATGAAAAGCCAATCATCCTTTAGTGAGGGAAGTGTTCACTTTGCATAGCCAGGTTTGTATTGGGTACAAATTTGTAGGCCTTGGTTTATAGTAGTAGCTAATAATTTATTAAACTCATATGCTGCTTAACTCTTGTTGTCTCTGAGTGGTTCCCAACAATAGAAGCTTTCAATAAAATGAGATGAAAGATGGCAGGTGATGAGGCCACCCAAGGCCAGGGCTGAAGAGCCAAATAATACCCCAGAGGTGCTTTTTCCAAAAGTCAACTGGACTTTAATTTTTGTTTCAAAACATTCCACTTCTCATTCAAGAAGTTTCAATTGGAAACAAAAAATACATTTTCAAAGGGGGAAAACAAAGTACAGTTGCCTTTTGGAAAAAGCATCCTTGGGATAACCAGGACCTGGATGATTGAAAAACTCCACAGACATTTATCCAAATGGTACATTGCCACAACTCCACTTTGGTGATACAATAAGACAGGGGTCTTCAAACTTGACAGCTTTAAGACTTGTGGACTTCAACTCCCAGAATTCTTCCTCTAGTCATGTTAGCTCAGGAATTCTGGGGGTTGAAGCCCACAAGTCTTAAACTTGCCAAGTTTGAAGACCCTTGCGATAAGATAACATTAAATTTGGTCAAACTTACTTTTGAAAATGTCCAGATAGTCCTGTTCCACAAGTTAAATGTATAACTCGGGCCCATTTAACCACTTGTAAGTCAGGTTTCCGAACTTTATTTTGTGTTTCCATGGAAGTTTTGTTGCAGGGAGTTTTGTGTTTCTTTCAACACATTTCCATTTGCAGAGCTAGTTAAATTTCAGATCCACAAAAAAGATTAGTTGATGAGGAGCAGCAAGAGAAATTTCTGGCATCCCTGATAACTTGTCTTCAGCTTTTATTCTTTCATACAATTGCAAAGAAAAGCGTAAATAATTTGCAATATTGACAATATTGTCAGCAGGATTTGTTTTGTTATTTTAGGGCCAATTTTCTAACTATTGGAATTCCTCAATGATTTTTTTTTAAATGGTGAACAAAAAAGTCGGTACTTGGTTAAAACTTTAGTACTTTCCAAGGATGATGGCATCCTGTGCCAAAACAGCTTTTTTTCTTGTGTCAGTTGTTATAATTTTGGTCTTAATTGGATTTAACTTTTTATTCTTACTTATTTTTATTTTTGCTTTTTGCATTCTTAAAAGTTGATTTTTGTTAAGATGGATGTATCTTTTCCCAGTGCACCTTTTAATAAGGTATTCATCCAAAAACTCAGCTGAGGAAAGTTAATGAATGTGATGCCCTATCACTTTTAGTTTATTCTTTGGTTAGTGATTAGTATATGCAGGTTTAATAGGAACCTTGGCCTCATAAAAATACTGTAGATAAAAGAGAATCTGGGCAGGTTAATATTTTCTTCTTTATATGGTCCTTGTGTTTTTTTCCAGTTACAAATTTCAAAAGCTGCTTGCTTTGAATTCTATTGTGGCAGTCAATACAGATTTTTTGTGGTCATTTAATGATTTTAAAAAATAAGCCACTGAGGCGTGAGCAACCCTATCCCCTACTCCCAATATAACAATTACAACCCTACATTTTAATTAAGGCAGAATATTACTCCCTTTCTGAAATTAGAGGAAACACTTGTGGATTGACTTTCCCCCTTGGATTAACTTTTTTGTGTGTGTAGAAGAAAAGTTTCCTGCTCCAGAATCAAAAGATGAAGCAACACATTTTGTAATTTCTATTAACGGCCCTTGGTTATTATGCAGTCTGTTGATATTTGATCCTGGTGACTAGGATGCCGGCTTGTGTAGCAGTTCGTATCAGGATATTTAAAGTCGTGGGTTCTGGGAATCAAACACTCTGAACCTTCTGGTCTGCCTGATACAAGAGGTATAGTGTTCAGCGCAACTGGTTTTGCAGTCTGCCCTCTCAAATACCATAAGTGATGAAAATGTTGTCTATGGAAGTTCTCAGTCATACAGATCATAGTTGTCCCAAAGGTGCTTTTTTTCAAGAGGCACCTGGATTTTCTTGTTTTTTCTTTTGAAGATGTTTCTCTTCTCCTCCAAGAAGCTTCTTCAGCTCTGGCTGGATGGTGGGGAACGGAAGGATTTATATTCCTTGCAGACTGCTGGTCATTTGCATCCTTTTAGAGAGTTGTTGAGGCCACTTGGAGGTTTATCTGTGTCCTCAGGGTCACCTGAGTGGGGCTCCTGGTCCTGTAGTCTGCAACTTTTCCTCTGAAAATCCATTCCTACTTCCACATCATTCAAAGGGTGTTTGTCCCAAATTGTATAGTTAATAGTCTGTCGAGGTCATGGTGGCCAGTCATCCAGGTCATGGTTGTCTCAAAGGGGCTTTTTCTTCAGGAGGCAACTGGACTTTCTTGTTTTTTCCTTTTCTTTGAAGATGTTTCTCTTCTCCTCCAAGAAGCTTATTTAGCTCTGACTGGATGGTGGGGAATGGAAGAATTTATATTCCTTGCAGACAGCTGGTCATTTGAGGCCACCTCCAAGTGGCCTCAAAAACTCTTTAAAAGGATGTAAATGACCAGCTGCCTGCAAGGAGTATAAACCCTTCCATTCCCCACCATCCAGTCAGAGTTGAAGAAACTTCTTGGATGAGAAGCGAAACATCTTCAAAGAAAAACAAGAAAGTCCAGTTGCCTCTTGAAAAAGCACCTTTGGGTTTGTTGATTTCTTCTCTGGTGTTTGAATTAGGCAGGGAATTGATGTAGCTCATTCTCCCCAGATATTTACAGCTCATTCTAGCATGCTTTTAAATACTATTTTATCATGTCCTGTTACTTTCTTATGGTTTAAATTTAAGCCTGTAAGTATTTGTACAGAGCTCTGGACATTTAAACAAGTGGTAATGAAATGGAAATAGGGAAAATTATATACCTAGCTTTTTAAAATTAAAACTCTTAAATGTTTCCCCCTTTGTGGTTGTGAATTCCACCCACATCCTTTCTTGTTTCAACTGTTTTTATGACTGAATGTAGTTTTATAGTCTTGAACCCCCAAAATAAATTTTGCCCATGCAGTTATATACTTTTTTTGGTTAGGAAATAGCATTATCATTATTGTTCTATAATATTCTAGAGGTTCAGTCACTGCAGTTTTATCTACTTTTGGTTGTGCCTCATATTTCTGTTTATACCAACACTTAAGGCAGATTACCATATGACCTTTATTGGATCACCAATAACAACAATAAGATCCTAGGCACTAAATGGGATTTTTTTTTAAATTTCAGAGAGGAAGTTTGGTTAAAAAAAATCCCAGTTAATTAAATCTCCATTAATTTAAATTGAATAAAAATCAGAAGATGAACATATTATTCAATGCTTTTATTTATACCTGTATAGCTACCCATCTGTGCAAGTTACGGCTCCAATAAAAACACCAATTCTTCTCATAACTTAATTTATAATTTAGCATTCTTGCTCCAAAGTATCATTGTTTAAAACTGTATATTAATAATAAATCTTTGAATGCTATATTAATATAAATACTTACTACAGAAAAGGAGGAAGATACATAAGTAATATCCCAGTTTGAAAATAGGTTAAAATTTGGGTCTGTTATATACAGTGATGTTTTCAACTTTGGAATTAATGGGAACATCTGTCAAATATGTTGTTCATGTTTGATATTTTGGACAGATTTATGTTCCTGGGGTACTTGGAAAATATCCCATCAATCTTCTCTTGTCACAGCCAGCAGAAACATTCCTTTCTCTATCATTTCCCCTGTTGTTTCATTTTATATAATTCAACGGTGGGCTGAAAAATAAATGCTTTAAAGGATTTCTGATATGAGAAAAGCCACCAAGGAAGTACATTGGGGGGGAAAAGGAAGCTGCAGTACAGAAATATTTCCCCTGAGCAACATCTGTGTAGGATATTCAACATATGTTTATTGCATTTGCCTCGTTCCATTAATGGTTGAATTTGCAGTTTGGAGGCTGATACTGTGATGGCCTTGGCTTGGTTTGGCTTTGTACGTTGAATAAACTTAAACAGACCACAGATCTGGTACTCTGTGAACATAGCTTGTGATTGAAATGTGTAAAAGCATAGTTACACCATCATTGCTTAAGACAGCACACGAGTATCTTCAGTCACCAAGTTTAACAAGCTTTGGTAAAGTTATATGTTGCATACAGAAGGAGAATGATGTATAATCTTTATTATCTATATATATAAAAAAGAGAAATACCACTCAGCTTCATCTCAAAATCTCCAGAACCCTAAAGCCTACAAACTTGACATTTGGCACGTATGTTCCTCTTGGCTTCTAGGGGCTCACTAAGAAAGGATTTTTCCAAATGACCATCAGAGCATTAGTATTTCATATATTATTAACACGCTCTGATGCTAAAGAGTTCTACTCCCCCTCCCCACCTGGAAAGAAATCTGTTGCAAATGCAAAACACAAGCAGAGAGGAGTTTTAGTTTCAACAGTTGAGCTAAGCCATGCCCAGGTTCCTTGCTGTCTCCTTCTTGCTCACACAGCAAATACTCTTTAAGTTTCCAAACAGCCCTCAACTCTCTTACACACTGACAGGACACTAGCCAGATGAATACTGATAGATGCTGATCAGGCACACTTTTTCCCCCTTACTTTCCTCTCCCAAAACTAAGCCTGATCACATAGTTTTACAGTGAAGTACAGGTATAGAGCTAGTATATATTAATAGTAAAGTTGTTCCCTTTTCCCTCATTTGGATGCAGGAGTGAGTGCCTGCATGACCCAAGTTCTTGGCTTATGATCCCAGCCAATGCAAATATAATGGCAAATTGATAAAATTCTGTTACAATAGCTCATTTGGTATGCATGCTCTTGCTAAATAATCAAAAAAATGAATCAAAAAATTGGATGGGGGGTTTCAGTTGGAGGATCTCTTGATCAGTGTGTCAGTTTAAAACCAGAAGTACATCCCAACACTTATTTTACAAAGATTGTAGCTAAGCTACCGGATTTTCTGTCCCCGAAAGTCCTTAATTGGAGAACGTGATTGATGACACCCAGCTTGTGAATGTGCTTAATTGGAGAATCTGATTTATGACACACCCAGGGGAGGAGGGGGGAAACAGGGTCACAGGTGACTGTAAATTATGTATGCCAGAGTTGGCTTCATATAGGTCAATGTTGAACACGTTGGTCCTAATAAATCTTTTGGTTTCTTTTGAAGCTTGGCTCGAGGGCAATCGCTGGAATCCTGACACTGTATGTTTTTCTCCTGAAAACCATTTAGGAAGGACCGGGATCGTGACCGGGATCGTGATGATCGTTCCAAAGACCGGGACAGGGATCGAGAAAGAGACCGTGAACGGGAAAGAGATAAGGACAAAGATTTGCGTCCTTCAGCCAACTCGGCTCTCCTCGCCGGAGTTGGGTTGCCCCCTTTGAAACCCACCATATTTCCACAGGGTATCAACCCATTCACAAACCTGCCACACACACCTCGCTATTATGAAATCTTAAAGAAACGCCTACTGCTCCCAGTGTGGGAATACAAGGAAAGATTTACCGACATCCTCATCCGAAATCAGTCCTTTGTGCTGGTTGGTGAGACCGGTTCTGGTAAAACCACGCAGGTGGGTTTTGGTGCAGCCGTTCTTAATTTTTGCAAACCCTCGTGCGCACCCGTATGCGGCGCTCCGCGCTCCGTTTGAATGTCTCTGGAATTATTCAGCCTGCTATTAGCAATATTTCCGGGTCCTTAAAGTAATCCATTGTGCACTGACACATCTCAAGACTGAGCCTTTTGAGCAAGATCTCTTAAATGAACCTTTTCAGTTGTTTAATGACTAGAAAATGATGCAATGAGTTTTCGCTATCTCTTCCCTCTTTCCCCCCACTCGCCCTCCAACTCTGGCATTTTGTCTCCATCTTCAGGGTCTCTTCTGTTTTCCTAAAAGGTTCAGTGCAATTTGAACTTCTGCTAATCTATAAAGATCTGCTGTTCTGGTTTCTTGCAAAAGTTAGGCTGATCATGTAGCAAAATGAATGATAAAGTGGTCCGTTCCCCCCTGACTACTGACTGGCTTAAAAATAAAACCAGAATGCCATTGCTCGCATTCTTAAATCTAAAAAAATCTTGTATAAAACTGTTGGATATGAGTCCTCAGAGCAGAGTTAACGTTACTGAGATAACATTGCCCTGAAAAATCTCCATACAAGAAATATGGGCGTTCTGGGATTTCCAAAAGCAAGTAAAACACGGTGAATATTGCTCAGAGAGAGATCATCATAGACATGAAATATTGAAGTGCCTTTGCAATAGTACGTGCCTGACTGGTCTCTCCTCATGACATCAGTTTTAGTATTCTCAATCCCGCAGGTGTCAGAGGGATTGTTGACGATAAGTGCCATGTTTGGACCTTTTCTTAAGGGAAGAACTTCAACATACCTCTTTTTTTTTTGCATTGTATGAAAAAAGAACTCTTTGGGAAAGGAAAGATTACAGCACAGTGAGTGGTGAGGTGGCGTAGAAGTGCAGCTCTTGCCTCGCAATCAGGAGCGTGTGTATTTAATCCTAAGTAGAGGCAGATATTTCTCTCTTTGGGCACTGCGATGACCCAAAGGGGCGTGACACAAAGGCAACACAGTCAGATAATTAGGAGGGGTCCCTTTATTAGCTCCAACTTCAACCCCAGTGTCCTGGTTACCTTCTGGGCTGGAGAAAATCTCTCCCAGGAACAGCCTTTGGCTGCAGAGAATCAAGTCCAAAACGTGGTCAACAAAAACTATAAGTCCAATCAAGGCAAAATGCAGGAATTAGTCTGGCAGGGTAAGAAAAGGAATTCCAGATGTGAAGGCATGGCAATAACTCAACATGGTTGGGAAGACACCAGGAACACAAGATAAACTCAAGTTTGTTTCCAGCAGACCCTGCTCTCAGCTTGCATCTCTTTTAAACTCTCATTCCCAGGTGTGGCTAAAGAAGGGAATCAGGGCCCTTTCCTCCCTCATAAGCCATGCAACTCATGTTGCTCCCTTCTCCATTCCTCCCTGCGTGCCCTAGGATGAAGAGGGGGTGGCCCTGGGTTTTCCTCTGAACTCCCTCTCTCTTGCTCTACCTCTCCCCTGCTCTGCCCAGCCAGACTTTGCCCTTCCCCAGACTCCTCCACAGCCAACGGAGCCACAGTCCCGCTCCCTGTCAGCTGTTCATCTTCCTCCTCAGATTCAGACTCCGACAGGGGCATGACAGGCACAATGAGAATATATATTGCTGCGAACGCTGTATTGGCAACAGGAAGGGCATCTGGCCAGGAAATGCTCAGCTCCATTCAGGTGCCCCGACTGCACCCCGAGGCAATGGATTACGGGGTCATTAAAAGACAAGAAAAATAAAGATTACAGCGCAATAATACATCCCATTCCAAATGACAGCGAACACTTGCATTACCTCTAAGCCTAAAACAGGTTCTCCTTGACTTAACCGGGTTTTTTTTAGTGGCCATTCACACAACGGCACTGAAAAAAAATGACTTATGAACGTTTTTCACACTTAACGACCTTTGCAGCATCCCCGGGGTCCCATGAGCAAAACCTGGGGGCTTGGCGAGTGACTCGTATTTATGACGGTGGCGGTGTCCCCCTCTCTGCGACCCTCTTGCAAGCAAAAAATTAACGGGGAGGCCAGATTCATTTTGCATCCAAAGTTCACACCTGCAGTGATTTACTTACCAAATGTGGCAAGGAAGGGTGTAAAATGGGGCAAAGCTCACTTAAGAAGATAACATAAATTTTGGGCTCACTTGTGGTCCTAAGTTAAGGACTACCTATATTTAGCTTTGAATTCCGTAATTTGATTGTATTCTCTACGTATGCTATTGGCAAATGTCGACTAGTCTTTTTGGATGAAGAATGGTGTCTGTCTTAATACTGGATGGTTGTGCTACTCTATAAGGCGGTTGTTTTTTTGGTTTTTTTGCAAGTTTATTTACGGAGGCTTTATAACATTTATGAAGGCTTTCTTTTTTTAGGCTAATGGAATTGCAAACCCTTGTTACTCAGGCTCCGTGACCACAGCACTTTGAACAATAACTTACATGTGTGTGGCAGATTAAATATTTATCGTTAGTTATTAAAGATGGGGTTAAATGGATCACGTCTAAACCTTTATTACAGTTGTATATTCATAGTCCGCCTACTGGCACCTTTTAAATGTGCTTTTTAATTTGTCGTCTTCCTTCATTGCTTAGCTCGGTTGCTTTTAACTTACTAATAGTGTAAATAAAACTGACCTCAGGTGACGTCTTCTCATAGGTCTTTCTGGAGCACAGCCTTTGTTCTTCCCACCCATTGTTTGATTGGAGCAGATCTGTTTGCCTTTTACTTCAAAGCCAGCCCTAACATCTTCCTAAGCCTCTGTAATAACTGGGACTCCTTTCTCTCGCTCCCTGTTAGATCCCTCAGTGGTGCGTGGACTACATGCGGTCGCTGCCAGGGCCAAAGAGAGGCGTTGCTTGTACACAGCCGAGGAGAGTAGCTGCAATGAGTGTGGCCCAGCGAGTTGCTGACGAAATGGATGTGATGTTGGGTCAAGAGGTCGGTTATTCTATTCGATTTGAAGACTGCAGCAGCGCCAAAACGATTTTGAAGTAAGTATGTACCTGGATGTGTTTGAGCGGTGCCTAGAGGGGGAGCTCTCGCCTCACAGTCAGGAGGCTGTGAGTTCGATTCTCGGTAGAGGCAGGTATTTCTCTCTCTGGGCACGATGAGAATGTATCTGATGGGAAAAAACACTCCGCACTGGTGACAGGAAGGGCATCCGGCTATTAAAACAGTTGCCCAGACTCCACCCCGCAAGGGATTATGGGGTCATTAAAAGAGGATGGTGATGATCGAAGCTTCACTCTCTCTCATCTGCTCCTCTGAATATTAATTGCCTGCAATACAGATAGTCCTTGAATTATGGCCCCTACTGAGCCCAAAGTTTATGTTACTAAGTGAGACATTTGCTAAGTGGCCTTTGCCTCCTTTTACGACCTTTCTTGCCACAGTTGTGAATTGAGTCCACTCAAGTATCTGCTGAACAAAACTCCACATGGGCGACAGGAAAGGCATCCGGCCATTAGAACACTCTGCTAGCTCCTTTCAGTTGCCCAGACTCCACCCCGCAAGGGATTATGGGGTCATTAAAAGAGGTTGATGATGATATACCTTGAAAATGAAAGTGAAATGAGAGAAGCAAACATTACTAGCTCTGCAATTCATCTACTGGTTTCCCACTCAAGGTATATGACCGATGGTATGTTACTGCGTGAAGCGATGAACGACCCTCTGCTCGAACGTTACGGGGTAATCATTCTTGATGAGGCCCACGAAAGAACGCTGGCTACGGATATTTTGATGGGTGTTCTGAAGGAGGTGGTGAGGCAGAGGTCTGATTTAAAGGTCAGTGGAATATATCAAGCCGGAGGGTTTTTTTGGGGGGGGGGGGCGTGTTCGATGCAGAAAAAAGAAAAATGTGTTTTGTTTCAAGTCTGAAACAAGTTATCGGGTTGAGAAAAAATTGGCTGCTGAGACCCCTTTGATTGCGGCTGGATGGTTCTGACTCCCAAAGTCATTTAACAGAATCACAGAGGTGGAAGGGACCTTGGAGGTCTCCTAGTCCAGGGATCACCAACCTTTTAGACCTCAGGGACCACCAAACTCGTAATTTTAAATCCCGCGGACCAGAGACCCTGGGAAAA
>NW_020769320.1:8322123-8352406 GCF_900518735.1 Pseudonaja textilis | reverse complement strand
ATACATTCCAGGGACAGTGGTTTAAACCCGTTGTTTAAAATACCTTATGATTTATGAAATCTGTATACTATTTTATTATTAGTTTATAATATAAAACATAAAAGCAAATAATAGGAAGAATAGGGAAGGGAAAAGGGAAGAGAAGAATAGAAGAAGAAAGAAAAGGCATTGGCTTCCAAATCTCTTTTGTGCAGTAGAGTAAGATAATAACATCAAACCTCAGCATTTTACTTTTACACTATAGTATAAACTACCCATTTCTATAACAACAGATCTGAAGAAGATGACCAGGGCCACCGTTAAGGAGGCTGAGATTTTGGAGGAACAAATTATCTGTATGCCTTAAATACGACTTTGTAGGAAACAGTGAAATATGTAATAATATCTGCAGCATAGGAATTTAGATTTAATTTTCACTTATCGAAGATTAGAGCCATCCTTGAGTTCCGAAGCAAGGCTTGGTGCCTGATCTAAGTGCTTCAGTCCTGGGCAATGGACAGTGATAAAATTTGCTGGTTCTCTGAAACATATACTGGGATTAGGCTGGCATTCTTTGTGTTTATCTATCTTTAAATACAGAAAATAAATGTTTCTTGGGTTAAAATTCCAAATGTTGCATGAAGCACTGCTCTCGGTTTGCCAACCAAATATCATTCTGTTGTCATAGTGATGGATTAGTTTATTACAAAGGCCCTCTTCTGTTATTGTTAGTGATTTCTAAAATTCTGCCGTTGAGAATCTTATTTCAGGTTTTTACAAAACCATCTGTTTGTAGTGATGGGTTTGAAGTAAGGAAGGGAAGAAAGTTTTTTTTCTTTTTCTTTTCAGTTTTCAAGGGTTGCCTCCAGAAGTGGTGGGTGCTTCATCCCTGGAGGTTTTCAAGAAGAGATTGAACAGCAATTTGTCCAGAACGGCATGGGGTTGGACTAGCAGACCTCCAGGGACCCTTCCAACTCTTGTTATTCTGTAGTTCTGTAATGTTATCCTTGGGAGTTGGACTAGAAGACCTCCAAAGCCTCTTCTGATTCCCTTTTGTTCCAGCGTAGTTGGTTTTATAAAGTTGGAATGTTTGGTCCATTTGCCAGCTTACAAGCCGAACATGTGAGACTGGATGTGGACATGCTTTGCGTGCATGAAATACCTTGAGGCTAGCTCGACCTACGTACAACACCTGTACGGTTTCAAATATAGCTACTTGTAGGTTTGCTAGCGTTCTTTCCACCCCTGGCACACTGGGTGGAAAGTACAAAGCTACTCACAGAGCACGGAAATACAGCGAAGCAAAACAGCTGCCTTCCATTCTCCTTAGGGAATGAACCCTTCAGGTGACTTTGCTTCCCAGCGAAACAAGCATCTCAAGTCCCATCAGGATTGCTTAGCTGAGTGATAAAGAGCTGAGTGACTCTTCTAGAGTGCTTTGGTGGCTTGTGTGAAGTTACAACTTGTTGTTTCATCGGCAGTTTTCCTCCTTTCCTCCTTCCTTCCTCCTCCCTCCCACCTTTCCTCCTTCCTTCCTTTCTTCCCTCCCTCCCTCCTTCCTTCCCTCAATATCATTAAGTTTTGAGACAATTCTGTATGGGAAATGCTTCACAGTTCTTATCTCTGACTTATCTTTATTTTTCTCTAATGTAGATAGTTCCATTCTACTGCTATTCAGCTAATTCATCCATTTAATGCACATTATTTGGAAATAGTACAAGAACTCTTGTTAAATAGGTGAAACTGCCTGTTGAAATTGTTTCTTAGGTGTCTTAAGAATAATTGAAGTGGCATGTGTTTTGAGATTCAGATTACTTGGAGCCCTTAACTTGGAAAGATGCATAATATTTTCTTGTGAAACTCAATGCGTTTGCTGTATGTCCTCGTTAATTTAGAGGCGGAGAGGCCTTCTTTTTGGAACAAACTGTTTATACTCTGAAGGTGCATGTTCTCGATTTGGTGCAATAAAGCAAATTTCCCCTATAATTGCATTAGTGATACGTGACATTAAAGCTTAATTGGCTTATTTAAAATATCGTGCACATTAATTTCCTTCAGATTGTGAAAATGGAAAAGGTCACGAGTGCAGTTTAATATTCCTGGGTGAGAGATTTCAAGTTTAGTACAATTTGTAGAGAATTAATTAGGAAATATGACTTAAAAGAAAGAAGGGCATTGAATACAAACAAGGCAGTTACGTTCCCCAATTTAAAAACAGAAACCTCTTGGACTGTTAAAAATCCCATTGGAAATTCAGCCAGCGTACCAAGAAGTTCTGAGGCATCCTGTTTTGCAAGTGGGCTGCTTTAAAGAAATAATAATAATTGCATAGCAATTAGGTTTATTTTATTTACTTTTTTAAAAGTACGTTTTCATGGTCTGTCCTGCGTAGGAGATAGATGAAGCCTGCAAGAGGATAAAGCGTGAAATCGATGATCTGGGCCCGGAGGTTGGTGACATTAAGATCATTCCGTTATATTCCACACTTCCACCTCAACAACAGCAGAGGATTTTCGAGCCCCCGCCTCCCAAAAAGCCAAATGGTGCAATAGGACGAAAGGTAGGTTCACTAAGGCTTTATTTTGGCGTCCCTGAGTTTAGCACTGCGCTTCAATAAGACTTTGCAATAAAAATGCATAGAGTGTGCCATAAGATAGTTTCCTTCTTTACCGATGTTCCAACGGTGCCTTTTTCAAGAGGCAACTGGACTTTCTTGTTTTTTTTTTCTTTTGAAGACATTTCACTTCTCATTCAAGAAGCTTCTTTAGCTCTGATTGGATAGTGGGAAAGGGAAGGATTTATACTCCTTGCAGACAGCTGGTCATTTGCATCCTTTTTAAAGGGTTGTTGAGGCCACTTGGAGGTTTGTCTTTGTCCTCAGGATCACCTGAGCGGTGCAAATGGGCGTGAAACCTTTTTGGAACTGTTGAAAAGGCTGTTGTAAACTGGAGATAGGCAGGTGATAGCAATAGCACTTAGACTTATATACTGCTTTATAGTGCTTCAGAGTCCTCTCTAAGCGGTCTACAGAGTCAGCCTCTTGTTCCCAACAATTTGGGTCCTCGTTTTACCCACCTCAGAAGGATGGAAGGCTGAGTCAACCTGGAGCCCTGGTGAGATTCGATGTGCCAAATTGCAGACAGCTGGCTGCAGCAAAAGTAGCCTGCATTGCTGCACTCTAACCATTGCGCCACCGAGGCTCACTGATGTCGTATCCCTCTCTCTCTCTGTTGAGAGAGGCCTGTTCAGTTTTGACCTAGAAGGCCTCTTTGACCCCTCTTCCCAACCTCTCTGTCCAAAATGTGGACTTTGCTTCATCTTTCAAATGCAGATAGACCACTGGTGGGTTTGTTCTCCTATGTTGCGCCATGCGTTTGTAAAGTTTTACTTCCCCAGCGTACTGATCTGTACACGTCTCCTTGCATTGTACCGTGTTGTTGTACAGCCATGACCTGGATGACTGAGAAACTCCATAGATGTCCCGTGCAGAGTTTATTCCTTAGCTATAACCTGCTGTGTGTGCACAGTGGGGTGTACATTATACTGATGACACTGTGCTCTGACAGAGGACATTGCTTTTCTGCATCTAGGGAAATAAGCCTCTGTTATGTCATGAGATGGTTGGCCATATATTTGAAGTTGACGAAGCTAGGGCAGTAGTAAGTTGTTATTAACCTGTTATGAACTCATGGTAGTTTTCCATTTTTTCCTCAAATTAGAAATGCTGGCGCTGTTTGGTTCAGCATATGAACGTTGGAGGTAATAATAGATGAATTTGTTGTCTTGGATGCCTTGGTGCTTTTCTGGAAAACGTTTTTTGTGGTTGCGTATGCTTAGGAAGTTCTTGCAGAATATAAGTAGCTGACACCATCCATTAGTATGCTAATGACCTTGCTTCCTTCTAATAGGAAGAAAACAACCTGCAAAAGCTTTATTTTTTCAAGGTCCTATGAATCCTGTAAGTTAGGCATTCTTTCCACCAGATACAATTGTGCTTGGCACACAACCCGAGTTTGTGTTGGACTGTTTTGCAGCGTATCAAATTTAAGGTGTTTGCAGCTCTCCATTATGGGGAATTGGGTAGGTTAGATCACAAGTTAAGCTATGCTGTCTCTTTGTTTCGGAGGAGTGAATCATTTAATTCCATACCAGTACAGCATCGTTCAGGTGGAGCCCAGGTGTGTTACAAGCCAGGCTCAAAAGTCCTTACATTGTCGAGCCCGGAAGTCAGGAAGCAAGTTAGCCGAGAAGAGGTTTCCCATCAGCCATGCTTGACTGGCAATTTCAAGGTTGTTTATTGAAATGCAGGTCTTGTGGGACAACCTTAAAAATAATCCTAAAGTGCAGCTGGCCTGGAATATTGTCTTCTCTTTCCCCCCACTCCCACCCCGCAGGATTTACATCGAGAATTTCTATGCTGTAGGCTGAGTTTTTGGATACAATCTGGAAACTTTGTAAGAATCTAGAACCTGTTGTGGCCGGCCAGTGGACCTGGTGGCAGACTCGGACAGTAAGGAGGTTGGGGAGGAACAAGGGCCAGTCCTGGAGTCTGGGGAAGGCTCTGATGAATGCTCTGCGTCGGAGGCAGAGATGGGGCCAGGGCTGTCCGACAATTATCAGCTGCTTTCAGAGTCAGTGGGGCAGAAAAACAGCTGGAGCCTGTTCCCAATACTCGCATGCGCAGAGCTTCCAGGAGAAGAGAACAGATAAGGAACGAGGTTCGACTCGGGAGCAAAGGCACAGGTGGACGGTGAATGGCCCCTCCCAGAGGGAATAAAGAGGAGCGAAAGGGGACTGGTGTTTGTAGGAGACAATTAGTTTGTTTAATTAGTGTGAAGATTTGTTTGTGACTGTCAGAGACTCCTTGCCAAGTATTTCCTTGAACAGCGTTACACTTGGAAGCTATTGGCCTGGCAACTCTCCCAGCCTGATAAAGGTCTGTGGTTGTAATTCACCTTTGAAAGACTGTTTGCCGCGACTTTGCTGGATGTGAATGAGAGGAATTCACATTAGCCTAATAAAAAGGGGTTTTATGGGCGGGATCTTAATTAGGGCTTATTTGGGGCGTAGGGCTCATTGGGCGCACATGTAAAAATGAAGTTAGGACTTACTTTCAAGATAGGTTGCATGTTTGGGGAAACGGTAGAAATATGAGGTATTTTGAATGTGGTATGATGGGTGTAGGAATATCTGGCAATAGGAGAAAACATTGTAAGATTTCTCTTTAATCTGCTCTTTGGTTATTCTATCATTTTTTTTCCTGCCTGGTCTGATGGACATCCCATGCATGGAAATTGCTCCTGACTTTCATAAAGTCATTTTTATGTGCTAGCAACATTTAACGTTTTTGTGTAACACAGGCAGCAGAAAACCCTTCTGTATTTTTCAACAGGTTGTCGTATCAACTAACATTGCCGAGACATCATTAACAATAGACGGTGTTGTTTTCGTCATTGATCCTGGCTTTGCGAAACAAAAGGTGAACAAAGAGTTTTATTTATATAGATGTACAACTCCCACCTGGTAGACACGCATGCACGCACGCACGCACACACACACCCTTTAAGATGATGTAAATTTTCCATTCTGTTTGTTTTGCTGATTAATGGACTTATTATCTGGATCAATGGGTACATCATTTGGATCTACCAAAGGAACAAAGGGTTTACTTCCCAAGTGTATATAAAAACTCCCTTGATTCAATATGCGGCGTTAAAACACGTCTAATATAATGAGCAATACAGGACACAAAACAGGTGGACACCAATGTCCACAAGTACCCGAGCAATACAATTGTGAGTTAAATGCTGCCAAAATTTTAAAAAACATCAGTGCTGGAAGTGGGCGGGGCTTGTGGGGAAGAGGAGGAGGACTGTGGGGTCCTTGGTGCTCTCGGAGCTTGCTTGTTTTCTGGCAGACGTTTCATGACCCTAACTAGGTAATATCATCAGTGCTAGCTGCTGATGTTACCTGCTGGTAGTTCGTGTCTGTCAGGGTATATTCATGGACTGGAATAGAGCATGGTAACAAGGTCAGCCAATGAATAGGCATAGCAACTAAGTCAGCCAATGAGGACTGTTTGGAAACTGACACCAGAGGTAGCCTAGGCGTGGCTCCATATATTAAGCTCTGCAGCTATGTTGAGTCTCTGAGTCTGTCTATTGAAGATGAAACTGCTTCTCTCCTCTGCTGTGTGTCTTGCTGGCCTGCTGAACTAAAGTGAAACTGAGGTCTGCTGAAGTTGACTTGCTGTTCTGCTCTGAACCTGTAACATGTCTACTTCTGTTTGAATTTGCTTCACATTGGAGAAATCTAGAACTGGTATTGTAAAATTTAATTTATAATGTTTATAAGTCGCAGCCGTCTGTGTTTACTTTTTCTGGCATTGAATTTACACTGCAAAACTCTGAACAGTGTCACCATAGTGACTAGCACTGATGATGTTACCTAGTTTGGTCATGAAACGTCTGCAAGAAAACAGGCTCAGAGAGCACCAAGGATCCCACATTTCACCCCTGAGCTGCAAATATTCTCCTTTAAGAGTGGAAAAAAATAACATGAACATTTTATTTATTTATTTTTAAATTTGACTCTTCTGCCCTCCCCAGGTCTACAATCCACGAATCAGGGTGGAATCTCTGTTGGTGACTGCAATCAGCAAAGCTTCCGCTCAACAGAGAGCTGGCCGCGCAGGTCGTACTCGCCCCGGGAAATGTTTCCGGCTATACACAGAGAAGGCGTACAAAACCGAGATGCAGGTTTGTAAAAATGGCAGTTCATTAGCTTTGGATCCTAAGCGATTGCGGGCGCTGAATTTGGGTCTGTGAAAATGCAGGTAATTGCTGAATTTTGTGGGGGAAAAAAGCCTCATTTCTGAATCAATACATACATTGATTGGGAAAAATGAAAATGTTGGAAGCAAGGAAGAAGTCGCAGGACGTTTAAAGCTTGCAAATCCAACCCGTTCACATCTTATGAAGGAAAACATGAGCCACTCATAATTGAAATGCAATACAAAGCAATCCATACAGAGAGAAGTCTACCACACAACGCATTTGTGGCAAGCTAGAGAGTAGGGATACTCAAATTGTTCCTGTTCTGTCCTAGGCTTCCCCAAAAAGCACTAAGCATACTCTTTGTCCTGGCAAAACCCCTTTTATTAAACGAATATGAATTTCTTGCATTCACATTCAGCCAAAGGCCTGGCAAACAGTCTTTCAAGGGTATAATTAGGAGCTCAAACCTTATCTATCTTGGAAAGCTGCCCGGTAAATATTTCCAAACACAGTGCTGACAAGGAAGGGCTTAGCACAGAGTCTCTAGGATGCACAGACAGATCTTCACAATGATGGAACAAATGAACGAATTGTTTCCTGCAAAAGCCCCCTCCCCTTTTGCTCCTCTTTTAATCTATATGGGAGGGTCCATTTCCTGTCCACCTGAGCCTATACTTCTGAGTTGACCCTTGTTCCTTAACTGTTCCCTTCTTCTGGCACCTCTATACATGCACACACTGGGAACAGGCTCCAGCTGTTCTTCTTCCCCACTGATCTCCGGCTCCAAAGGCAGCTGATAACTGTCGGACGGCCGTGGCCCCATCTTTGCCTCTGACACAGAGTCCTCGTCCGAGCGTTCCCCAGACTTCAGGACTGGCCCATGTTCCTCCCCAACCTCCTCACTGTCCGAGTCTGCCACCAGCTGCTCCAGCCGCCGGTGGGCCACAACAGTTCCATGTTAACAGTTACTTTGGGATTGTCCTGCCCTGAACTTAAGCATGTATGTTTGTTATGTATACAGGTAGTCCTCAACTAACAACCGTTCATTAACTGACTGTCCAAAGTTATACTGCACAAGAAGAAAGGGACTTAGCACCATTTTTCACACTTACGACCACCGCAGCATCCCCAGGGTCACATGATCAAAACTGAAAAGTTTGGCAACTGACTCATATTTATGATGGTTGCTGTGTCCTGGGGTCACGTGATCATCTGTTGTGACCCTTCTGATGAGCGACGTCAACGGGGAAGCCCCATTCACTTAACAACCATGTTATTATAAGTTAACTGCAGTGATTCACTTAATAAACATGGTGAGAGAAGTCGTAAAATGGGGCAAAACTCACTTAACCAATGTCTCACTTAATAACATACATTTTGGGCTCGATTGTGGTCAGAAGTTGAAGACTACAGGTATATTTTTTTTTCATTCCCAGCCATAATTTATCTTCTTGTCTAGGAAACAATGTGACACAATCAAAGAGCGAGCAGTTTAATATGCTGCATTTTTTAATATTCTTATTCATGTACCATGTTTGCTTCTCTGGTGTCAAAAAAAGATTGATTTGCTTCCACTCTGGTTTTTTATGGTGATGAGTTTGCTTTCATAATTTCATAATGCCGAACAATTGTAGATATAAACATATTTGCATTAAAATGGCTACTACTGTTACCCAGCAAGGTAGCATTTTTCAGTAAATAGCTACTATTTAAACATGAAACAGGCTTTTACAATTCCATTTGGGTTAACTGCTTTCTATCAGTCCTGTATGTTTTAATGAAACAAATACCAAAACAGAAACTGAATTTCTGTTCTTCTAAAATATGTAAAATGTATTTTTTTTTTTTTTCAGGACAATACCTATCCTGAGATTCTGAGATCCAACTTGGGTTCTGTGGTCTTACAGCTGAAGAAACTTGGTATAGATGATTTAGTTCACTTCGATTTTATGGACCCACCAGGTATGTTTTTAAGAATTTCTATAATAGAATGGAATGGAATATAGAATGGAATGGAATATAGAATAGAATAGAATAGAATAGAATAGAATAGAATAGAATAGAATTCTTTATTGGCCAAGTGTGGTTGGAGACACAAGGAATTTGTCTTGGTGCAAATGTTCTCAGTGTACATAAAAGAAAAGATGCATTTGTCAAGAATCAAATTACAATTGTGGACATAATGTTAAGCGTTAGCAAGATACATTTGTTCCTTTTCGTATCATGAGTTAAATGTGTGTTCCCTGAATGTGAACATAACCAAATTCATTGTAGTGTAAAAAAAGGCCATCAGTCAGTGCCAAAAGTCTTTTTAAAAAAGATACACTTTATTATTTTTTAAAAAAACTATTTGCTATACACTTTGAATGGAGAGCTCTTTGATAGCAAAGTATGTTAAATTCATTGAGCAGTTGTTACAAGAATACCATGTTTCCCTGAAAGAATACCATGTTTCCCTGAAAATAAATATATTTTGCCACCAAAAAAGGCACCAGGTCTTCTTTTCGGGCGATGTCAGCCACTGACTAACCTCATGCGTGCGTCGTCCCCCCTGGCCTCCTTTTTGCTGTCAGAGGCCTTCAGGGACTTCTGTGGCTGGCAAGGCTTTCCTGAAGGCCTCTGCAGTGAATAAGAGAGCTCTGGATCAATCCTGAGCTTTTGTTCTCAGATCCAGAGGCCTTCAGGAAAGCCTGGCCAGCCTTGCTGGCTGCAGAAGAAATGGACCGGCCAGGCAGGTGTCCAGGTGTGTGAGGCCTGGCTACAATTATCCAAAGGGAAGTAGTAGGGCAGCACCAACCCCCCATCCTCACGCTAGTTTAATTTTTACCTGTCCACTCTGGAGTAAACAGGATCTTAGTTAGGGCTTATTCTGGGGCTAGGGCTGAGATTGGGCACACATGTAAAAACCAAGCTAGGACTTACTTTCAGCATAGGTTGTATTTTTGGGGAAAGAGGGTAATATTTAATATGAAATTAATCATCAACTCATATGTGTCATAAAGAATGTTCTACAAACCAGGGCTTGTTTATTAGATGTGGATTTAAGTTTTGTTCCTGGAATTTGAAACTGCAGGAAACAGAGCCAAAAAGGACCAGCTTTCATATACTAAGTTGTATGGATGCAAGTTCTCTTTCTGATGACTCCTGTCTGTGGAAAGATAACTGAAGACATTAAGTCTTAACGCATACAATATTTCACATTTTTTTCTAGCAGCCTTTCCCAGCGTAATGGCTTCTGATTAGAAATTTGAGGGAATCTGGGTAGATTTGTCAAAATGCATCCGGAAGGGCCCGTGCTGGGGAGGAAAGACTTGGTCCCCACAAGACAGTGTTACATATTGGGGGGAGGAGGGGGGAACCAGGTTTATCTTAATACGCTCTGTGCCAGTTGTGCTTCTAACATCTTTTGTGCTCAGTTACTTTATCCGAGGCCAGGAAAATTGATTTAAGGTCAGAGTTATGAAATTACAGGCCTTTTTTTGGCAGTAAATTTCAAACACGTTGAATAAATCCATAGGTTTACAACAGATTTACTGTACTACGGATGAAAATATGCCTAGAGGGGAAAAAAAATTTAAATGAAGTTGTCCGTCCAAGTCTTTGGACATGGTTTTCTGTTAAATTGCCAAACATATAGATGATTTAGCCATTTTTTTTCTGCTTTCCTTTTTTTTTTTCTAAATTTGTATGCTTTAGTTGCCCAGGTAGAGTTGCAAGAATTGACCTCTTTGCTTCGTCTCTTTCACTGCCAAAAATCCAGCCAGGCACTTGGGCAGATGATTTTATTTTTCCTGCACTTCACTGCCCATGGGGAGGAATTAAAACTCTTTTAACAGGGTTACAACGTGGAGCAAAGTTTGAGCTGGGCCCAAAGGCAGAGAGCTAAAACGGCAGGACTTCAGCAAGAAGGGGAGGGGAGGTCAGCCAACAAGAGAATCCATACATCTTCATGGGCATCCAAAGGGTATACAGGTAGTCCTTGACTTACAACAGTTCATTTAGTGACCATTCAAAGTTACAATGGCAGCGGGGGAAAAGGGACATACGACCATTTTTCACACTTAATGACCGTTGCAGTGTCCTGATGGTCAAGTGATCAAAATTCAGACGCTTGGCAGTCGGCTCATATTTACGATGGTCGTAGTGTCGTGTGTCTCTGTGTGTGAAAGTGATCCCTTTTGCGACCTTTTGGCAAGCAAAGTCAACGGGAAAGCCAGATTTGCTTAACGATGGGGTTACTAGTTTCAACACCTGCAGCGCTTCACTCAGTTGTGGCAAGTGAAGCAAAACTCGCTTAACAACAGAGCTTTTGGGCTCAACGGTGGTTGTAAGTCAAGAAATACCTGCATTTCCCCCAAGGAGTGGGTCCCAGAGTCAGAAAGCCCTGGCAACTGAGCAGCTGGGGGGGGGGGGGGGGCTGGCTGGCTTGATACCTGAAAACAAAAGGAGAAGAGACTGAAAAACGGAAGAGAAGTGACCTAATCATGAAGTAGTAGCCGGGTGTCTAGGACTCCTATAATAATGCCTTGCCATCATTTTAATTTGGATGTAGGAATAATAGTAGTTCCAAGAGCTTTCAGATCTGCATCAGTGGTGTTCACTATAATGTTTTAATAATAACTGGAACGCTGAGAACCTGTCCTAGCCTAGGAAAATGTATTCATCTCAAACCTACTGGAATAAACTTTTTCTTTTTAATTTACAAGCTGGGAGAAATCCCAAAGGTGCTTTTTTTTTCAAGAGGCAACTGGACTTGTCCAGAGCTCTGTACAAATACTTACAGGCTTAAGTTTAAACCATAAGAACGTAAGAGGACATGATAAAATAGTATTTAAAAGCATGTTAGAATGAGCTGTAAGTATCTGGGGAGAATGAGCTACATCAATTCCCTGCCTAATGCAAACACCAGAGAAGAAATCAACAAACCCAAAGGTGCTTGGAAGCAAGTGGATTTCCTTGTTTTCTTTGAAGATGTTTCACTTCTCATCCAAGAAGCTTCTTCGGCTCTGACTGGATGGTGGGGAATGGAAAGATTTATACTCCTTGCAGGCAGCTGGTCATTTGCATCCTTTTTAGGGAGCTGTTGACACCACTTTGAGGTTTGTCTGTGTCCTCAGGGGTCACCTGAGTGGTGCAAAGGGGTGTGGAGCCTTTTTGGAACTGCTGAAAGGACCATGTTGTGGTCTCCACACCCATTTGTACTACTCAGGTGTTCCTGAGGAAACAGACAAACCTCCAAGTGGCCTCAGTGGCTCTCTGAAAAGGATGCAAATGACCAGCTGTCTGCAAGGAGTATCAACCCTTCCATTTCCCACCATCCAGCCAGAGCCGAAGAAGCTTCTTGGATGAGAAGCGAAACGTCTTCAAAGGAAAAACAAGAAAGTCCAGTTGCCTCTTTGCCACCATGACCTGGATGGCTTTGGGACAACCATGAGCTGAATCTCCATAGACATTAAGCTGGAAGAACCCCTATAAAGCTGTCGGTCTGTGGCCAACTCTCTGGGATTGCGCACCTACTCCTAAGCCCCAACACTCTTAATGGCTACTTATCGCCGAATTAATTTGCGTGCCATTCGTTTTGCATTTCGTCAGCCCGGGACTGGCCTTGCTCACCAGTGCTCTGCTTGTGTATTGTGTCTTTTGCAGCTCCAGAGACCTTGATGCGAGCCTTAGAGCTTCTCAATTACTTAGCCGCTTTAAACGATGACGGAGACTTGACTGAACTGGGCTCCATGATGGCCGAGTTTCCCCTTGACCCACAGCTGGCTAAAATGGTTATTGCAAGTTGCGACTACAACTGTTCTAATGAGATTCTATCTATTACTGCCATGCTGTCAGGTAATAGCAGGGACAGAGATGCCAATCAAAACCCAGCTCTCCAATTAGGGGAAGCTTGTAATATTCCTGCAACAGGACTACTTACGGTCTTTAAAAAAAAACTTGATTTGTGCCGATCAGACGTACTCTGTAGTAGGCTTCACAGTGGAGTAAAAAAAATGCGTAAAAAAGAAATCAACGTTGAAGCTACAGAAGTCATTGTGTGTGAAAAAAAAGGGCAACCTAACTTGTTTCACGTCCAGAAAAAAAAATTAACTGCTAAGGATTGCAAAATCATAGGAAAACACTTCTTATTCCTTAGAAACTGTAGCACTTAAGCCCGTTTCTTGTTATGAAAGTGAACAAAATAGCAATAATAATAATAACAACTGGCTTTGTTTTCCGGTCCTATAAATTTGCGATAGCCTGCATTTATAAAGATACGAAAGAGAGTCCTCACAAGGTTACATAAAGTTGGGAAAAAAACACTCATTGTTTAAAGGGAACGTTGGAAGGAAAGACGGCAGCTTTAATATCACTGCATACTATTTTTTTAAATTGATTTTACAAAAATAGAAGCCAATACAATTGGGAGATGGGAAAAAAAATTGGTTTGAACCACAGTCTTTGGTGATCGTGGATGGTTTTTTTCCAAGCTAGCAGTGCCCAGATGGTTCCTAGAGCCCGACCGTGTGAATTTTAAAATTTAAATATATACATTAAAAGAGTTTATACGCCGTGCACTGCTTTGAAAACTGAGTTCCCAGGGAAGCTGCTGTTTCAGATATCCAAGCCCTAAAGACTTGTTGATCGTGAAGAATTAAAATGTGGTTCTTTGAGGTCCTGGCCTAAACTTTTAATTGTCCCTTTCTTGGAGAAAAAACAGTTCGATACCAGGAAAGAAATGATGTGCTTAAAGCCTCCTTAATGAATTGAATATCATTTAAATATTTGTGTGGGGCAATGGGGATATTACCAGTTAAGGAGTGCCAGAGGATATATATATATATATATATATATATATGAATATATATATATTTGGAGTGGGTGGGGTGTCTCAAAATGTGCACCTTTGTGGTAGAGCATAAGATAAGGTAAAGGGTTTTTTGGGTGAGACAAGCGATCACATTATTGCAGGGTAATTTTTTTTTCTTTTTCTTTTCCTCTAAAAACTATCTACAATGTTTTATTGCCGAATTTTGACACTTCAGACTCAGAGCAGATGGGCAGGGCAGAATCTCATTGTCTTGAGTAAATTGTCGCCTTATTTGCGGAGGTGGTGGTAGGTTGATACCTGCCTTTTCATGCAATCCTACTACAGGAACTGAATTCTTAAATGAAATGGCTGTGTTTGATTCCCTCTAATTGCATATGTCAGTGAGTATTTTGACTTAAAAGCCACTTCAGTAAACGTGCAAAATGTTTATACGCACATAATGTACATATATGATGAATTTTTGGTTCTTCAAGTTAAGGATGTAGCATATTTACGGGGTCATTGTCTCCTTGGACATAGTTGAGGAGCAGTTCTCACTATACTGGTTTCCAGAAAGTGTCACTGACTTCTCCCCCTCTCCCCACCAAACACACACACACACCAGTAAAACACCATCAGATTGAATGAAAAGAAAATGAGAGCCATCTAATTAAGAGGTTCAGAATACCGTCTTCCCAGAAGTAATTGATTAAATTGAGACCTTCACTATGGGAAGAGTTGAGATGGAAATCTTGAAACACTCTTAAAAAGGCCTAAACAATAGGAAAAAAAAGTGAAGGAGACGCAGTAATTTGCTGACCAAAACTGTCTAAATTGAAACAATCCCATTCTCCACCTCCAAACGTCCACTAAATGGTAGTAACAAATTAGTACTGCTCTTCATTATTCAATTTGCAGTATAAACATGATGTACTTAATGGTAGTTTTTGTGCTTCAATATTGATGGTTTTCGGTAGCCTTAATTCCACACAATTCCATATGTTTTCAGTTTCTGGATGTTGAACTTCAATGGGTTTTTTTGTAGAAACGTTTCTCTTGACACTTCTACTTCTTAATTAAAAAAAAAAAGTGCTATAAGCAGTAGGCCTTTTGCAATATTGCTGTTGGCATATTGGCAGTTTGTTCATAGTCTTCAATTTCTGTACTTATTTTTCAGCCTTTCCCCAGCGTTCCTAAAAGGCCAATCTAAAAATTTGTGCAAAATTATTTAACATTTGAAACAAATGTTTGAACTTGGGTTCGGATCAAGATCCAAATTTCAAGGCATTTGAGGAACAGTGTTTTTATTTTTTTTAAAAAAAAACCTGTTCTGTCCAAGGCAATTAATTGTATTTAAACACCTATATAAACCAATGGGGAATTTTACAGGATCTTTCACCGAAAAGATCCAGCTTTTCCTACGTAAAAGTCATTTAAAAGAAAGAAAGAAAGAAAGAAAGAAAGAAAGAAAGAAAGAAAGAAAGAAAAAAGAAAAACAGACTTTCAAAGTTTTGAACGAACTTGCTTTGTGGGATATTGACCTCTACTCTTCACAATGAAAACATGGTTCATGTACCTTCAAAATGATAAGCAGGGCATTCAATAAAGAGAAGGCTCCGTGTAAAGAGATTGAGCCTCAGCCCACAACTATATTTGTTAACCTCTGATAAAGCTGTTGGGAGTCTCCCTTCCACCACTGCCGCTGTGATGCCACCATGGGGCCACCTCTCGTTCACCCAAGTGCTTTGGCCCACCAGTGCTGATAGCGATGCTTGCTGCCGGCGACGGAGCTATAATGCAAGGCCTTTAACCCTTGGTCAGTAGAGGGGATGTTTGCTTAACTGTTTTTAGGGGGGGCTTGTTTCCTCGAAGGCTCCCCCCCCCCCCCCCCACCCCCAGGTTGCTCTTGACCCATGGATTATGTCCATGGGGAGGCTTGGTCTCCACATGCAGACGGCAGAGCTATCAGCATTTGGTTTCTTGCCCTGGTCACGCCACTCTTCCAAGGTTGATGGCCTTCAGGATAGATTCATTTTTTCTTTCTTTCTTTTTTTTTTTCCGTTTCGGATGCCTACTTCTAGTCCAAATAATCTGGCCTTCTTGTAGCTTTGAAACCCCCTCTTGTCTTGCAGATGTGGTTAGGTGTTGATGTCCCAAATCAAGGTAGTAGGCAGCCCAAGATGCAGTTGGAGGCCATCCTGCCCTGCCCTATGCTCTGTGAACTGACCTAGCTAGGCCTTGTACCTCTGTCTGTGAATGCGTGACTCATCGATATGGGCGTTTGTGTTGGGCCCATACCAACCTTGTTTAGTCCCACAGTGTTTTGTTCGCCCCACGGAAGCCAAGAAAGCTGCAGATGAGGCCAAGATGAGATTCGCCCACATAGACGGAGATCATTTGACGTTGCTGAACGTGTACCACGCTTTCAAACAGAGTGAGTAGAACCCGGGGGAACCCCTGTGTCAGCTGTGGAAGCCATATTTGGGACCAGATGTTTCCACGCTGCCACATCTGAGCCTGGGAAAGTGGGAGGGGGGAAATAAATTGGAGTATATCTAGTTAGACATAATAACATTCTTTTTCTGATTCAAGGTCAGGCTGTGTGGCGCATAAGTGAGGGGAAGTCTCGAGTTGGGATGGATGGTGCTTGGGCCATGTGATGTGATGAAGGGTGGCAGGGGATGGATTTTGTAGTTTTTACTTATTGTAAGGAAGCCCAGAACTTTTAGATTCGGGATTCCACAGTTGTGCCAGATACTATTCAAATAAAAAGGAGTCTTTGAGAAGATTCTGTCCTGGAGTTATTGGGCGGAATAGAGGGTTGCTGGAACGCTGTAACCACATTCTTGGCGCCAGTTGGGTTGGCCGTCGCTATTCCAACCAGAGAACTATGTCGCCCTGGAGCTGGCCGGCCCCTTTCGTGGCGATTTTCACCTACTTTGTATGTTGCAGGGTTTTTGCATGTGTTGTGTAGTTTTAGGTAGCTTATAACTGAGGTTTGCAGCCTGCTGTTAAACTTTTGATTGTGGTCTTGACTCTGGTCAGGTTGCTAAATTTAGTTTTAATCACCGTGACTATTCTGATCCAAATAAAACCCACAAAAAAGTTCTTTCCTATCAGGATTGGGAATCTGTAACGGAAATGGGGAAAATACCATCTTTAGAAATGCCATTAAGGAAGAATGATCCTCAGCTATGGGTAAATGCTGGCTAGAAAGAAAAAGGCAGTCTTATTTGCACATTAATGTGGAAAAAAGGAGGGTTTCATAAATCAGTCAGCATAGAGCTGGAAGGGATCTTGAGGTCTTCTAGTCCAGCCCCCTGCTCAAGCAGAAGACCCCTAGACCATCCATTTCAGACAAATGGCTCTCCAGTCTCTTCTTAAAAACTTCCAGTATTGGAGAACCTACAACTTCTGGAGGCAAGTTGTTCCACTGATTAATTGTTTTCACTGTCAGGAAATTCCTCCTTAGTTCTAGGTTGCTTCTCTCCTTGATGAGTTTCCACCCATTGCTTCTTGTCCTGCCTTCAGGGGCTTTGGAGAATAGCTTGACTCCCTCTTCTTTGGGGCAGCCCCTGGGATATTGGAAGACTGCTATCATGTCCCCTCTGGTCCTTCTTTTCTCTAGACCCTAGAAATAATTCAGTCTGATTAAATGTATACTTATATATTGCCGAATGAATTTTGTAAAATAATAATTAGTCATCAAAAGAAACTAGGTTATATAGTTTCTTGATATTCTTAAAACAACATTGTTGATGAGGGGAATTGATCCCAGGTCTGTGAAGTCAAGAGAATCCGCTAATGTTTAATTGGCTAGAATTTTACAGAATGCATAAGACAGATTTTATTTTACATACCAACCCATAATCACTTCCTTCAGTTTGCTTGATTCTCCCTTGTTGCTTCTGTTGTCCTGGCTTCCTTTGGGGGGCGGGGGGGGGGTGTTAAACAATTTGGGGTTTATTTCCTTGGTGTTGCAGCAAACATCGCATTTGAATATTTTTATTTTTACTTTAAAAAAAATCACTGAAAAGGCCGTCATTCAAGAATTTAATTGGTTGACTTGATTTGGCCATCCGGCTAGTTCTCTGATTGTGCATTTGTTTTTTGTTTTTTTTAAATTCTGCATAAAATACCGAGTTTTAGATGATTCATGGCTTTTTTTTGTTGTTAAATGTTGCAGATCATGAATCGGTTCAGTGGTGCTATGACAACTTCATTAACTACAGGTCTTTGATGTCAGCGGACAACGTACGCCAACAGCTGTCACGAATCATGGACAGGTTTAATTTGCCCCGTAGAAGCACAGACTTCACAAGCAGGGACTACTACATCAACATACGAAAGGCATTGGTCACCGGTTATTTCATGCAGGTATGTCCCCAAAATAAAGGAAGTCTTTATATAATTGTCTGTTTCTTAACTCTTCTGTTGTGTTAAATACGGTGTGAGTTAATGCTCATTTTACAGTGTAAATTAATCTTGCTGATTTCAGGGCAGCAAGCAGAAATGGCTTTCCTCCTGAAGGAATAATCTGAGATCCAAAATGTGAAGAATTCTAGAAGTTGAATTTGTAGCTCTGCTAGCTTTTGTTAGTCCCCTTAATGAAATATTTCTGATATGCATATGCTAGCTACCTCTATTTGTTTATTTAGTAGCTATATACCCATGCTTCGCTACGAAACTATGTGATTGAGCTTAGTTTTTGGGGAGGAAAATAAGCGGGAAAAATTCTGCCTCTGCTTACCAGCATCCATTGGTATTCATCCGGCTAGCAACCTGTCAGTGTGTGAGAATTGAGGGCTTGCTGTGTGAGCAAGAAGGAGACAGCAAGGAGCCTGGGCATGGCTTAGCTCAACTGTTCTGTACTAAAGCTGCTTGGTGCTCTGAACCTGGACCTGAAACTCTACTCCTCTGCTTGTGTTTTGCATTTGGAACAGATTTCTTTCCAGGTGGGGAGAGGGAGTAGAACTCTTTAGCATCAGAGCGTGTTGTTTAATAATAATAATAATAATAATAATAATAATAATAATAATAATAATAATAATAATAATAATAATAATAATGGAAATACTCTAAATGCTCTGATGGTTATTTGGAAAAATTCTTTCTTAGTGAGCCCTTAGAAGCCAAGAGGAACATTTGTACCAAATTTCAAGTATGTAGGCTTTATGGTTCTGGAGATTTTGGGATGATGCGTGAGGGGTATTTCGCTTTTATACACTGCTCAAAAAAATAAAGGGAACACTTAAACAACACAATGTAACTCCAAGTCAATCACACTTCTGTGAAATCATACTGTCCACTTAGGTAGCAACACTGATTGACAATCAATTTCACATGCTGTTGTGCAAATGGAATAGACAACAGGTGGAAAGCATAGGCAGTTAGCAAGACATCCCCCAATAAAGGAGTGGTTCTGCAGATGGTGACCACAGACCACTTCTCAGTTCCTATGCTTTCTGGCTGATGGTTTGGTTACTTTTGAATGCTGGCGGTGCTTTCACTCTAGTGGTAGCATGAGACGGAGTCTATAACCCACACAAGTGGCTCAGGTAGTGCAGCTCATCCAGGATGGAACATCAGTGCGAGCTGTGGCAAGAAGGTTTACTGTGTCTGTCAATGTAGTGTCCAGAGCATGGAGGCGCTACCAGGAGACAGGCCAGTACATCAGGAGACGTGTAGGAGGGCAACAACCCAGCGTCAGGACCGCTACCTTGGTAGTGCAAAGAGGGACAGAAGAAGCACCGGCAGAGCCCTGCAAAATGACCTCCAGCAGACCACAAATGTGCATGTGGCTGCTCCAACGGTCAGAAACAGACTCCATGAGGGTGGTATGAGGCCCAACATCCACAGGTGGGGGTTGTGCTTACAGCCCAACACTGTGCAGGACGTTTGGCATTTGCCAGAGAACACCAAGATTGGCAAATTCGCCACTGGTGTCCTGTGCTCTTCACAGATGAAAGCAGGTTCACGCTGAGCACATGAGACAGACGTGACAGGGTCTGGAGACGCCATGGAGAACGTTCTGCTGCCTGCAATATCCTCCAGCATGACCAGTTTGGCAGTGGGTCAGTAATGGTGTGGGGTGGCATTACTTTAGGGGGCCGCACAGCCCTCCATGTGCTCGCCAGAGGTAGCCTGACTGCCTCAGACCCCTTGTGAGACCATATGCTGGTGCGGTTGGCCCTGGGTTCCTCCTAATGCAAGATAATGACTTCATGTGGCTGGAGTATGTCAGCAGTTTCTGCAAGATGAAGGCATTGATGCTATGGACTGGCCCGCCCGTTCCCCAGACCTGAATCCAATTGAGCACATCTGGGACATCATGTCTCGCTCCATCCACCAACGCCATGTTGCACCACAGACTGTCCAGGAGTTGGGTGATGCTTTAGTCCAGGTGTGGGAGGAGATCCCTCAGAAGACCATCCACGACCTCATCAGGAGCATGCCCGGGCGTTGTAGGGAGGTCATACAGGCACGTGGAGGCCACACACACTACTGAGCCTCATTTTGACTTGTTTTAAGGACATTACATCAAAGTTGGATCAGCCCGTAGTGTTTTTTTCCACTTTAATTTTGAGTGTAACTCCAAATCCAGACCTCCATGGGTTGCTAAATTTGATTTCCATTGATAATTTTTGGATGATTTTGTTGTCAGCACATTCAACTATGTAATGAACAAAGTATTTAATAAGAATATTTCATTCATTCAGATCTAGGATGTCTTATTTTTGTGTTCCCTTTATTTTTTTGAGCAGTGTATTTATAGATTCAGCTTGCAGGGCTGTCCAGCTCACAGAACCAGGTTGGATTGGCTTACCTACAATTTTGGAAATTATCATAGCTCCAAACCTTGACAACCAAGGACCCTAGTCAATATACCTCGAAAGATTTAATATTCTTGCCTAGCTCCATCCGGCCAGCCAGGTGCTCAGTGCCTCTACATTTTAGAAAAGGAGAGCAAGAGAGAAGGCATTGGATCTGATCAGATATTTGATTGAAGAGACTCCCTTGCAAGAAAACAGCTGCCTGTGTCCAGAATTAAATTCAAACCCATGTAAAACGGAAAGTTTTTGCGGTCAAGCGGAGGTTAGGGACATAAAAAATGGGATACTTACGCATCGTAGAATGTTCTGCTTGAGAATTACATTCTCCAGTTCTGGTTTTTCATTCCTGCTGACAGATTCCTTACCACAAGAGACTTCTAGGAGCAGAGAAATCATTTGTAGCCTAAGCGTGACCATTGTTAATGCATATCTTGGCTTGAGAAAATGACCTGTCGCCTCGTTCTCGCAGGTGGCCCATTTGGAGCGGACAGGACATTACCTGACAGTGAAAGATAACCAGGTCGTGCAGCTGCATCCCTCAACGGTCCTTGATCACAAACCAGAATGGGTGCTCTACAATGAATTTGTTCTTACCACAAAGAACTATATTCGCACTTGTACAGATATCAAGCCAGAATGGTAAGCCTGTTTTTCTTCAAAGCTGGGTTTTGTTTTGTTTTTTAAACACAATCCCCAGTTTACAGGGAAGTGCCTACATTTTGGTGAAAGTTGGGGTGGTAGTGGTTTTTTTTAGGCACTTGAAAACTACATTCTATTTAAAACTTTAGGAAACTTGGAAAAGGAGTGAAAATTTGCCTGATCTCAAAGTTGTTTTTTCCTTTGATTCAAACGGCAGCAATGTGGCTAAAGCCACTGGGGATGACGGATCACCTGAATGCTGCAAAGAGAAATGGGTGTCATGCCCCTGTCGGAATCTGATTCGGAGAGTGATGCCGAGCAGCTGACAGGGAATGGGAGTGTGGCTCCGTTGGCTGGGGAAGAAACTGAGGAAGGGCAAAGTCCGGCTGGACAGAGCAGGAAAGGGGTAGAGCAAGGGAGAGGGAATTCGGAGGAAGATCCAGGCCCACCCCACCCCCACCCCCCTTCATCCTAGGACACGCAGGGAAGAACGGAGAAGTAATGTGGGTTGGGGGGCTTACAGGGGAGGAAAGGGCCCTGATTCCCTTCATTAGCTGCAGCTCGGAACACAGTGTTTAAAAAGGGAAGATGCGCATAGCAAAGTTGTTGGGAGCAAATCATGAATTATCTGGTATCGTTGAGGCTTATTTGGGTTCCTGGCATCTTCCCAACTCTGTGTCTTTTGCTGGGCTTTCAAGTCTGCAATTCCTTCTAACCTGGACATTGGGGGCAAAGTTGGAGGTATTAAAGTGACTCTTCTTACTTATTTGACTGTGTTGCCTTTGTGCCATGCCCCTTTGGGTCATCACAATGGGGTTCTGCTTTCTCTGTAAGCAGAGAAAATAAAATTTAAAACACCAGCTGTTACGAATAGCCAATATTTCAAAGAGCGCTGTTTTCAGTAACGTTTGGGTTCTGAAACGGGATTTTAAGAAGCAAAAGAATTTGGCTGAGGTCTAAAAGCCGAAAATGGCAGTGATAATAATGGTATTTTGTTATTTGGAGCTCAAAGATTTTATGGGCATTTTCCTTCAGAACTACTGATTTCCTGATCTCGTCTGATTTTTCTTCCTTTACTTAGATCAGGGATGTCAAACTGGATTTCTTCGAGGGCTGGATCAGCATTGTAGTTTTCCAGGGGGGAACAGGGATGGCGGGGTGGAGATGGGACAGATGTTTCCTGCAGCACCCTGTTGTCCAAAACGGGGCGTGGCGGGTGATGGTGGCACATGCCCCGTTTTCAACTTGAATGGCCTCCTGCAGCACTCTGCTGGCCAAAAATGGGCCGTGCTCCACCGGACAAAGTTGTAATTAAGGAAAATTTGGGACTGTGCTGAAACGGATAGATTAACTTTAAAATTTAAAGACAAAGATGATTCAGAATACTATTGTCAGGATCTGGCAGTTACCTCCCATTCAAATCATGAGTCTCGAGCCAAACTTCCAAAACTTGAAAAAAGATTTATTGGGAGTTAACATGTCCGGCACTGCCTCGGTGTAGCCGACTCTGAGACACATAATTCATTATCACCCTTGATCCTGGTTTTCCCCCACCCCCTGGAGGGAAGAGTCATCAATCAGGCTCTCCAGTTATATTTGCGGGGCAGAAATTTCAGTCACCTAATTACTATCTTTGAAAACATTTATGGAATGCACTTTCGGTTTTGCAAGCTGCTGCATTGCTCCCCTCCCTTTCTGTTGGCAGCTCTAAAAAGACCATAGAAATATTTTATGAGTTTACAGCTAATGGACATGGAATAAATTTTATGAATGGATAGAGAAAAGACATAGAAATTTGAGAAAGTAAGATTGTGATGGTTAATATTATATGTATTGAAAATAAAGAGGTAGATAAATATAAAAGTAGGCTTTGATAAAAATGTATCTAGCGAAAGAAGAAAACTAAGTCAGCTTTTTTGGTTATGTTATTAGTATTGTTATTATACCGTTACTGTTCCTAATGATTTGTATGTTGAGATTTATTACCAATGTATGTTGGTCAGGTTCTATTTGTAAATAATGCTCTGTCGATGCACTCTTACTCAAAAATGTTTATAAATAAAAACGAATAAAAATAAAATTTAAAAACAAAACGGGCCACAACGGGGTCTCCGCGTAGCCTGTTTCCGGCCTCCAGGGTGCTGCTGGAGGCCAGGGATGCTGAAAACGGGCTGCACGAGAGCTGTTGCTATTGACCGTGTTCCATTTGGCTGTTTTGCTTACCTGACAGACTCTCCCCTTTTCTTTGGCAGGTTGGTGAAAATTGCTCCCCAATATTACGACATGAGCAACTTCCCTCAATGCGAAGCAAAGAGGCAGCTGGACCGCATCATCGTCAAACTTCAGTCCAAGGAATACTCCCAGTACTGATTTTGCCTTTTTTTTGAGTCGAACTTGCTCAGAGAACAGCTGAAAAACGATAAGACAGGAGTTTCTTCAGTTCCAGATTGTGCTCTTTGCCTTTGATTCGGGAGCTTTTTAATTTTTTCCTTTACAGTAAATATTCCATTTTGATTTCATACATTAAAAAAAAAGATGTATGCCTCTTTTTATTGTGTTCACACTGTAACTCATACGACGGGGGCAAACGCTGATCAATGTTTTGCAGTTTATTAAAAATAGTTTCTCTCTATAACAATGTTGTAAGCATTGCTTTAGAAATGGTTGAAAAAAAAAAATGCTTCTGAAATGTGATTATCAACCATGGCATGCATGATCGTTGTAATTGTTGACATTCCTTTTAGAAGTTGTGAAATGTTACAACGTGCTTATGTAGACGCGACCTTCAGCTTCACTACAGAAGTGTACTGACTTCAATAAAGTCTATTTATACTAAAATCTTGGCAGTTTATTGCTCCTGGTCCCTTAATAGAGAAATAACGGTGGACTGAGTTAACCTGATGTATTAATTGGATTGCCTGCTCTACAGCATTTCTGCTCATGTGTTCAGATGTTTGGATAATGTTGGGTGAAGATTAGACTGACGTGGTAAATTAATGAATATTCAGGACCGTATTATAGGCAACATATCGCAGTTTTTTTGAAAAAAAAAAAGTAGATCCCCATCTTCATGTATACTGAATGGAGAGACCTATAGCTGAGAAAATGCATGTGTCAACTAAAAAGATACCCTTGGTCTTTTTAGCTGCCAGCAGAAAGGGAGTGGGAGAAAACAGTGCATTCCTTAAGTGCCTAGATAATTGCCCTGGCAGCCCAAAGGTGTTGGAGCGCAAGAATATTACTGGAGAGCACTCTTGGCTATGGATGTGTCCCATTGGAGAATACATCAGGGCATGGGGGGAAGGCCAGGGTCAAGGGGGAAATGAATGATGTATTTTAGTATCGGCTGCATCCAGCTAACTCCAGCATGGCCACTTCTAATAAAGGGGTTTAGGATAGCTCCCTCCATTGTACACACTCTTTTTGTCTACCAGGTTGTTACAAGCGGTTCCTTCCCAGGGCCCTTGAGATATCCTATACCTTGCTGAATTTTGCAATAGAAAGCATTCTTCCTAAGAGTTTTTATTTTTTTGCTTTGAAAAAAGTTCCCCCCCCCCCCCCCCCCCCCACTTTTCTATTTTCAAAGGAGACCAGTTTGGACTACACTGATCTATATTGTTTATTTCCATTATTTTATACACATTTTTTTTGGAGGTGACTTTTGTCTATGCTGGTTTACCACTGAAAATTATCTTGCTCAGAAATAACCAATAAACCATTTTAGCCATTTGCTCTCATTAGACTTCATGCTAAAAAAACCTACTATTTTTGTCTGCTTCAGCCACATTTCTGGCCAACCAATCATATTTTTTAGCTGAGTTGATAATTTCTCACTTTACACTGATACGTGGACATTATAATTTTCCATGGAAACTTAAACCACTTTCTTTCAATATCAATATTCACGTAGTCTGAAGTGCCACGACTTTTAAGTTTCTTTAAAAGCAAAACAATGACAACAAAAATACCGGCCTTTGGATGTTAAAGTGTTTTCTGGCATGTTAAAATCTCGTGCCAAAATTAATACATTTACCCTAGTTATTTTTAGATTGTTGTCACAAAGCCTAATGAGGAAGGTTTAATGGAATTGTCTAGGACTATCTTAGTCAGCAACTATGATCTAACGAAATATTTTTGCCAGTGCTGGGAATTCTTTTGTAGAAAAGAAAAATAAAAGTGTGAAGGAAAAGGACTCAGCCCCCTATTTTTCTAACCCACTGATTACCAACATTCTTACTACAGCTAGTCCTTGTTTAGCGATGGTTTGCAATTACAATGGTGATGAAAAAGTAACTGGACACCAAGCCCTTGTGTGTACAAACTTCGTAGGCCTGTAAAGCAAAGGAAAGCTGAAATAAGGTCATTGTGACACTCAGCAGCCACTTGACTTAGCAACGGAGACGTCCTTCCCAATAGTGCTCAGTAAAGTTGTCGGTGATGTTAGGAGAAATTTCCACTGCTGTAACTTTTGATTTTAATATTGTAGGAAAACATAATTAAATGTTAATGTGCCCCATTAAGTAGAGTTGGGGATTTCGGAAAATAACTTCGTTTTCATAACTGTAATTCTCTATATGAAAAACAAGAGCAGTGTCTATGGAGATTCTCCGTCATTCAAGTCATGGTTGTCCCAAAGGTGCTTTTGTTTTTTTTTCCAAGAAGCAACTGGGCTTTCTGGTTTTGCTTTGAAGATGTTGTTGAGGCCACCTGGAGGTTTATCTGTGCCGTCAGTGTCACTTGAGTGGTGCAAATGGGCGTGGAGAGTGGTGACTTCAAGTTACAATAAATTTAATGCATGTGCTCTAAATAGCAAATGCCTTTCCATCTTCCCCCAGTCAATAAAACATTCCACAGAATTCTGCATGATGTTGCAAAATATATATCGCCGATTTTTTTTATCATCCCTTAAAAGTTGAATAACTACAACCTCCTAATAAAGCAACTTGTCCCAAGATTTCAAAAGCCCACCCACAGCCTGTCCCTTCTCTGTAATTTTTAATTTTACACTGAAAACTTCATACTGTGTTTCCCTGAAAATTGCCAGCTGCAGAAGAAATGGGCCGGCAAGGCAAGTGTCGGGATGTGCAAGGCCTGGCTACAACTGTCCAAAGGTAAGTAGTAGGGCAGCTTCATTCCCCCATCCCCACCCTAGCTTAATTTTTACCTATGTACTCTGGAGTGGGTGGGATCTTAATTAGGGCTTTTGGGGGGTAGGGCTTATATTGGGCACATGTGTACAAATCAAACTAGGGCTTACTTTCAGGGTAGGCTATATTTTTGGAGAAAAGTTATGCTAATGCTTAAATGTCTTTACAAATGAAGTACAATTTATTGGCGAGGCTTCTGTAAAAATAAGCTATATGCTCCAAATCCAGGTAAACTCAATATTATTGCCATCCTCAGCAAACTCGTTTCTGAGTGATAAGACAATCTTTCCCAACCAATAAAGGGACGTTCGTGTTAGTGCAAACTTGAAATTTGAAACATAGCTGAACTGGAGTTAAACTGACATTCTGGAATAAAAGGCCGTGTTACAAATACTTGCAAAACTGATCTTGCTGGCATCCGTTGAGGATTAGTTTAATAATAAAGTTTGAAAGTCTCCTTCGAGATGAGCTTGACCCCCTCTGACTGAGGTGATAAAAGTTACGGTGTTTCCTTGGCACAAATGCAGAACAATTTGCTGCTGCCAACTCCTGGGAGTTTTTTTTTTTTTTTAAACTTTCTAGATTACAGTCCTAAAATTTTCTGGTAGATTTCCTTTCCAAGTATTAATCAGGCCTGAGTTTCCAAGCTTGAACAAGGTCAGTCAGATACTGTTACTGGCAGGAAATCATTCTAATTCATTAGGTAGGTAATATTTGTATGAATTTCTGACACCTCATGAATGTTCACAAATCACATTTCTATTTTTCAAGATGAAGTGGGAGCTTATAGGTACTTTTATAGCCTCTCTTGAGATGTTTATGGAGTTGTCAATATTTTTTCACTCTCCTAAAGGAGTTACTAGTAAAGCATGAATCCAAAGGTGAGGGCGGGGAGAGTTGAATCTCAAAAAAACATCCAGGGTATTTTGAGAAAAGCTGGATTAAATAAAATCTGCTCTTTCCTTGGGAAAGGTGTAGAATTCACCTAAGCTACATTGAAGAATCCATTTGTTGATGTTGGATTTTTACAAACAAACCCACAAACCAACTTTATTAAAAGAAACAAGGGGAATTTATATTGCTAAAATTAAATTAGAAGGTATACTTTTTCTATCCTTGAAAACGTTCACTGCCCTGTAACAAACCCAGGGGAAAACCACGACCTGTGTGATTTTGATCTTCGTAGGTATAGATATATCCTAGCATCTAAATCTCTTTTCCAAGGCCTTCATGGCTACTCTATCTAAAGTATTAGTCTGCAAAATCTTTCTTGATTGTAATAGAAGCTATCTACCAGAGCCATCTCCAATCTTGTCAAGCGTGCCAGCCTGGTGGGGTGGGGGAGGTGAACAGGGCCACACAAGTTAGCAGGTCAATTTGCACATAGCATTCGCATGAGTTCTGACCGGCCACGCGGGCGGCCTGGTTGCGAATAGGCCATGACTCAGCCGTGGACCATGGCCTGGAGTGTCTGCCTTGGAAGCCATATTTGACTTGGAAGCTTCGAGGCTGTCACATTCAGTGCCTGGGAATTTGGGAGGGGGGATTCCGTAGAGAGGTGGAAGATTTAGACACAACATCCTTTCTCAGAGAGTCAAGGACATGTTGCCCTGCACCTGGAGGAGAGTGATTGGAGGGATGTCTCCAGTTGGGACGAAGATTTGATTGGGCCATGTGGTGGACGGATGGACGCAGGGGATGGTCTTTGAATTTCTATTGAGAAGAGAAAATCTGGAACTCTCAGATTTGGGTTTTCCCAGATGTGCCAATATGACAACTCTAATAAAATGGACCTTTGAGGAAATGCTTGTCTTGGAGTTTATCGGTTTGGAGTTGGTTAGTTGGAATGCTGACACGGGGATTAAGAACCCCTGTAATCCGGGGGTGTCCAACTCAATTTCATTGAGGGCTGCATCATGGCTGTGGTTGATCTCAGGGAGTGTGGCAGGCATGACTGACTGGGGTGGTGTGTGTGTGTGGCCAGCTTGACACTACTCCCCAAACTGCTGGCACGTTTCCTCTTCTCATTGGGTAGACCGGGCTGAAGTGACACGGGCCAGCCCCTTACATTTTCCAGGACGGCTCTGTGGGCCGGTTCTGACCACATCATGTGGGCCAGATGCAGCCCACTAGTTTTGTGTTTGACAACCCTGCTCTAATCAAAGGGCCAAAGGTGGAACAAGTCCAAGTAAGCTAGCACCAAGGCTCACAGTGAACAGAACTGACAAATAGCTTTTGCCCCACAACCCTGCTTGGACAGGTAGGGAACGAAGAAAGTTTGAGGATTCCCAGGAATAAAATAGACCGATGATAGACAGACAGACAGATCAGCAGGAGGCAGTAGACAACTGGCTTCATTTTATTTGGGATTCTCCGGATGTAGACTGACGGTTTTATTGTAGATACCAGTCTAAAGAGAGAGCTGACAGCAGCACCTGGACAGCTCCTAAACCTACTGCATGATCCAAAAGCCTCTGACTCTGAAAAGTGCAATGGTCCTTAGAGTTTTGGTAGAGAGTTTGAATCCTGTGGCTCCCTTTTAAAGAGTCTCAAAGAGGATAAAACCATTGCTTCCTGGTGTTGAGGTAAAAAGGCCACTGTAGGTATACCGTATGGAGAAAAACCTCACCTGCTTCCCAGAGTAGCGGTGGAAGTTATATAAAACCCTACACACGAGGGTGTGATGTAACACAACATCTGTCTGACAGCTGAAGGGACTCAGGGTTTCTCAAACTCAGCAAGACCTCAAGACTTCAACTCGCAGGATTCCCCAGCCAACATGACGACTGCAAGAAGCAAAACAATTAAGTGTATTTTATGTCTCTTTCTGGGAAAATTAAAAGGGGTATATCCAACTTAAGAGAATGAGGCAGATGCATTGTTATTTTTTTTTCTCAAAAGACTTGATTAATGTTTAAGGCCTTGGTCAGTTTCCATAACCGTAAATCCTTTACCGTATACATACAGGTAGTCCTTCACTTGTGGCTGCAACCGAGCCCAAAATTCCTGTTGCTAAGTGAGATAGGTGTTGAGTTTTGCCCCATTTTATGACCTTTCTTGCGACAGTTGTTACGTGAATCATTGCAGTTGTTAGTCACATGGTTGTTAAGCGAATCTGGTTTCTGCTTGGCAGAAAGTCACAAAAGGGGATGGCACAGTCCCGAGACACCGATCGTCATAAATACGAGTCAGTTGCCAAGCATCCGAATTTTGACCACGGGGAATGCTGCCACAGTCTGGAAAACAGCCATCACCTTTTTCAGTGCCGTTGTAACTTCGAACAGTCACTAAATGGAACTGTTGTAACCTGTACTCATGAACTTATGTATATTGACGTCATTAACGATTTTAGTCTTCTACTCCGAGACATGAAATGAAATTGCAAAACAATACTGCAATTTTTGATGCCGTTATTTACATGCAAACCAAAGAGTATCATTCCGAGTTAAATTGTGTACAAAACTTCGAGTTCTAAGAAGGAAATGTTTTTGCGCTGCAACAGTTCTGCTGTTAACTTGGAACAGTCGCTAAAGAGATAGTCATAAATCAGGAACTTCCTAGTGAGAGATTCCAAGCAGGAATTGCCTCAGCAGGATAAAGCTGAATCAATATAGGATGCTACAGTGGAAAGGGAGAAGGAGAGCTTAAAAAGCTCTCTTTATTCCTCTCCTGTTTTTTTTCTCTTTACTATCTTTTCTCTCTCTTTTCTTTTTTCCTCTTTTCTTTCCTCAATCTTTTTTATCTTTTCTTTTCCTTTCCTTTCTTCTCTTTTCTTTAGCTTTTCTTTTTTCTCTTCTTTCTTCTCTTTTTTCCTCTTTTCTCTCATTTTTCCTCTTCTTTCCTCTACATTTCTTATCTCTTATTTTTTCTTTTCTCTCGAGTTTTCTTTTTTCTCTTCTTTTTTCCTCTTTTCCTCTCTCTTTTCTGTTTTCTCTTTTCTTTTCCCTATCTTTTTTCTCTTTTCTCTATCTTCTTTTCTCTCTTTTCCTTTTCTCTCTTCTCTCTCTTTTCTTTTTTCTTCTTGTCTTTTCTCTCTTCTTATTCTCTTCTCTTTTCTCTCCCTTTTCTTTTCTTCTCTTTTCTATTTCTCTATCTTCACTTTTTTCTCTTTTCCCT
>NW_020769320.1:8278628-8309929 GCF_900518735.1 Pseudonaja textilis | reverse complement strand
CTATTCTATTCTATTCTATTCTATTCTATTCTATTCTATTCTATTCTACTCTACTCTACTCTACTCTACTCTACTCTCCATTCTATTCTATTCTGTTTTATTTACTCTACTCTACTCATATTCTGCTCTACTCCTATTCTATCCTATCCTATCCTATCCTATTCTATGAGGTCTGATTGGCTTTAGTGTTATTTTGTTGTAGGCAGAAAAAAACATTTTAAAAATGGCTTCTACTATCGTTTCTAAAAGGTTCAAAGGGCATCTGAATTCCTTTCATAATTTTTCATTTTTTAAAAGATATTAGTTTTGCTGTTCTGATACTGCTTTTGGGGTGGCATATAATATATAAAAGCAATTCCTATGTACTTCAATGCATACATTAATAAATTTCTTTACTGTCTGTCTCATTACTTTATATTACTTTACTTTACTTACTTTACTGTCTCATTCCTGGTTTTTTATCTCTGACCAGATAGAAGAAAAACATGCAAAGATAACTTGAAAATTCTTTTCAAGAATTTATAAAGGTTTTAAAACTGATAGGATGCAAACTTGCCTAGATAATAGAAATTTTATAGCGAGATTTTTTTTTTAGTTCTGCACCTCCATTAAAAGCTTTTTGCAATGTTACTTTTTGTTGACATTTGCAGTGTTGTGTTTTTCTTTTATTTTTTGTTTATTTCAATACAGGCCCTCATGTTCTTAGAGCTTTATTAGCCTGCATATCTGGAGTTAATCTGTTTTTTTCTCCCATAGCAGATCAATAGTTGAGGAAGCTAGAAACTGCAAAAAGCTTCTGTTCCTAATAGCTCAGGCAAGCTTCTTATTTTCTCAGAAAAGTAGCTGTTTACACTCACTGCATATTATTTAAACTATCCATTATTTAGTGCTCAGGCTTAATACAGAAAACAGATCCAAGGCCCTGAAGATTCAAACAAAGTAAGGGGATACCTTGCAAGATTATTTCAGTTCAAAATCAAAGCTTCAAAGAATGAAAATGTGAAAACAGCCCCTGTTCACCATCAATACATGAATATCTCCAAATTGTTGGAAGTGTAAAGATGTATCAGGCACATTTTTCACATGTGGTGGACTTGCAGTGCTGCAAAAAAAAAAATACTGGAGACTGATTCAAACATGGATAGAACAAATGGTGGGAGAGTATATTCAATTTAAACTGGAATTTTTTCCTCCTTGGAATAATATTCAGAAAAATTAAAGAAGGAAACAATGTATCTAATAGTACATGTATTGATGGAGGCTAGAATAACATATGCACAATACTGGAAAAATGAAACCATACCTCCAGAAATAGAAATAATAAGAAAAATTATGGCATGTGCAGAATTAGATAGGTTACCTTTTGTCATGCTCTTGTTAGAGTCAGACTCTGAGGGAGAGGAGGAACGGCCGATAGGGAGTAGAGGTGTGGCTCTGGAGTTGTGGAAGAGGCTGGGGAAGGGCAGAGGCCGTTTGGACAGTCGAGGAAGAACCAGGCCCCTCCCCTCTTCATCCTAGGACCATAGGGAGGAACAGGAGAAGGAAACAACTTGGCTTACGAGAGAGGAAACGGCCATGATCCCCCTTATTGGTGGCAGCTGAGGAAAACAATATATAAGAGAGACAGTTAAAACAGCATTGCCAGAAGCAAAGTGTGTTTTATTTTGGGCTGAAGTTATCTTGGTTGGCATCCTTCCAACAGACTGTGCTTTGCTATCTTCTTGAGATAATTACTTATCCTGGTCCGTTGTGGAAATTCCTTCACTGTAGTTTATTTTAGTTTTCTATTTCACCTCTATCTACTCATTAAGTTTGGGCTGTATTGCTTTCTTTTGAAGTCTATTTTTGAATAAGTTTAATCTCCAACTGAGAATGATTGAACAGTGGGGCCAAGTTGGAGGCATTAAAGGACATTTATTTACATTTGGGATTTTGTTACGTTTTTTGTTATACTCTGGGTCATCACAACTTTAGAAATAAAAGACAAAGGAGAGTCTAAATATTATAAAACATGGAATAATTTTTATCAATGGTCAATGGAAGACAAGATTGAAATATTAGTAGTTATGATTAGAATAATTAGTAATTAATATATCAAATAAGGAGATTATAAATGAAGTAAAATGTATATGTGCATAGCAAGGCGAAGTTGGATGTATTGTGTTGTATTCTCATAATTAAAATTAAAAAATAAATTTAAAAAAAATACACGAATGTCTTTTCTTGTAATAAGAACATTCAAGCCAGCCTATAATGGCCCATAATAATATACACCTATTCCTTGATTTATGACCGTAACGAGAGCATATGCACCGGAGACAAATTTCCTTGTGTGTCCAATCATACTTGGCCAAAAAAAGAAATCTAATGGAGCCCAAAATTGACGTTGATAAGTGAGACACTTGTTCAGCGGGCTTTGCCCCTTCAGGCCACTTGGAGGTTTATCTATGTCCTTGGGGTGCTTTTTTTCAAGAGGTAACTGGACTTTCTGTTTTTTTCTTTGAAGAGGTTTCGCTTCCAACCAAAGAAGCTTCTTCAGCTCTGACAGAATAGTGGGGAATGGAAGGATTGATACTCCTTGCAGACAGCTAGTCATTTGCATCCTTTCTAGAGGGTCGTTGAGGCCACTTGGAGGTTTATCTGTGTCCTCAGGGTCACCTGAGTAGTGCTCCTGGCTCCTGTAGTCTGCAATTTTTTTCTCCGGAAATCCATTCCTACTCCTTTTCTCTACTTTTAGCTGTACAATTTGGGATGATCGCCCTTTGAATGGTGTGGGAGTAGGAATGGATTTCCAGAGAAAAAAATTGCAGACTGCAGGAACCAGGAGCCCCACTCAGGTAACCCTGAGGACACAGATAAACCTCCAAGTGGCCTCACCAGCTCTCTAAAAACAATGCAAATGACCAGCTGTCTGCAAGGAGTAGAATTCCTTCCATTCCCCACCATCCAGTCAGAGCTGAAGAAGCTTCTTGGAGGAGAAGAGAAACGTCTTCAAAAACCAAGAAAATCCACTTGCCTCTTGAAAAAAAAACACCTTGGGGACAACCAGGACCTGGATGACTGAGAATCTCTACAAACTTATGAAATTTTAGAGTGTTGGAGGACTTCCTGTTGGACTCTAGGAGGCAGCCTTGTTGCATTGCTTCAGGATCCAGCAATGCCTTCTCAAGACTGGATTCTCGCAGTAAAACCTCTGCTTGTTAGTGTTTGCCCTGCCCTCCAGCACTAAGGAAGATAAATTCTTTTTCCCTGCGACAATCCTTCAGGTGTTAAGAGAAGGCTACCCTGGTCTCACCTGCGAAGAATAGCATGCAGACATTCGTGTCCCCAAACAAAACACATCTGGCATAACCACAATCCGTTGTTTTTATATTTATTCACAAATAGTTTTAACTCCTCGTAACCACATTGCCTACCCCGACCTTACTGTCTGCTCGGTGTTTGACCCCTTCCCTGGGTGTTACATTTATTTATTTCCATTGTATTTTGGTTTTATCTCATTCACCAATCAACCTTTGGCTCCGTGTCCTGTAAATTTAAATGGGTTGGTGTATGCCTGTTCTCCTATGCTTTCTCTAAATCAACCCAACATACAAGAAGCTTCCTGTATTTTTGAATGAGTAAAGAATGCAAAAGGATTATACTCCAAAATATGTAAGTACTAGCTTGATACCCATGCTTCGCTACGAAATTATGTGATCAGACATACGTTTTTGGAGATGAAAATAAGGGGGGGAGGAGAATGCTGCCTCTGCCTACCAGCATCCATCAGGATTCATCTGGCTGGCGTCCTGTCAGTGTGTGAGGGAGTTGAGGGCTGTTTAGAAACAGAAAGAGTATTTGCTGTGTGAGCAAGAAGGAGACAGCAACGAGCCTGGGTGTGGCTTAGCTCAACTGCAATTGGAACAGATTTCTTTTCAGGTGGGGAGTGAGAGAGTTGAAGGCTGTTTGGAAACTGAAACAGTGTGATGACCCTGTTTGTTTTGGGTGGGATACAAAACAAACACAGTCACAGAAAACAGGTGAAGCCCCTTTTATTCCTTCACTTTGCTTCCAAGCTCCGAATATCTTTGATGGAAGGCAAAAAAACCCTGCCCACACAGTTACACGAAGAAGGAAAAAAGCAACACAAACCAGGCAAGATAAGGGCTGGAGGACATCCACAGATAACAGAACACACACTGGGAAGGATGCCAAACTCAGAGAGGAACTATAAACTAGAGATATTTACATGCTTTGTTTCCAGCGTTTGCCAATACACAGGTCCAAACTCTTATTCAGTTGTCACAGCTGCAGACCGTGAAGAGGATAAGGCCCTCTCCTCCCAGGAGACCATGTCTCTCCCTTATCCTCTCCTCCCTGCATGCCCTAGGATGGAGAGGGGATGGGCCTGGGTCCTCCTCTGACTGCTCAGCTGGCCTCTGCCCTTCCCCAGCCTCCTCCACAACCTCCGGAGCCCCACTTCCACTTCCTGTCCTGTTCCTCCTCTCCCTCAGAGTCAGTCTCCACCAGGAGCATGACAAACAGTATTTGCTTGTGAGCAAGAAGGAGACAGCAAGGAGCCTGGCGTGGCTTAGCTCAACTGTAGATTTCTTTCCAGGTGGGGAGGGAGAGTAGAACTCCTTAGCATCAGAGCATGTTAATAATAATAATATAGGAAATACTCTAAATGCTCTGATGGTCATTTCGATAAATCCTTTCTTAGTGAGCCCCTAGAAACCAAGATGAACATATGTGCAAATGTTCAAGTTTGTAGGCTTTACGGTTCTGGAGATTTTGTGATGATGTGTGAGGGGTATTTCGCTTTTATATATATTATACATCCTATTTACAGATGTGTATTTTGTGAGGAATAGGGAATCAGTTTGTTTTGGTCATTATAAAAATTGAATATATATGCATTTCATTTAAACTGAGCATTGATATTAAGTACTGTAAGAGGTCCACTTTTGTTTGATCAGGCTTGAAAGCTATAGAATGGCTTCAGATGAAAATAAAATTGCAGTTTTTAGCGCAGTTTAGAGGAACCAGACACCAGTTCTCCGAAATAGAAAGATATTATCCATGGTTTACAGGCAGAGTTGAAGTAGAGTGATCTATGATTTTGCTACTACACCTAATCGGAGGCTGTTATTGGTTTTCATTATTGCAGCTAGAGAGACGAAATGCAGCAATTCTAGAAACAGGAGCCCTTTCAGGGCTGCAAATCTATATTTGATGCTAAGGCGCAGAGTACCCCAGGGGCAGAAAGAAGAGATATACAGTAAATCATAAATACACGATTTATAGTTCAATAGTTAAAAATTCAAGAATGAAAAGTAGGCTTGCAAATTGCAGGTTTCCTCTCGATCCCAATCAAAAGAGTCTTTGCTGCGTTGAAAGATGAATGGAACTGAGCAATCCATGGAAAGTTCGACTCGAAATCTTTTCTAGGCCTCCAACGTCTCACTCTTGTCTACAGGATTATAGCTGAAATAAAAGAGTTCCAGCAGGTGTCTACGTAGCTTCTCAGTCCTCCAGGTCATGGTTGTCCCAAAGGTGCTTTTTCAAGAGGCAACTGGACTTTCTTGGTTTTTCCTTGAAGATGTTCCAGATGACCGCAAGGTATATAAATCCTTCCATCCTCCACCATTCAGTCAGAACCGAAGAAGCTTCTTGGATGAGAAGCGAAATGTCTTCGAGGAAAAACCAAGAAAGTCCAGTCAGAACTGAAGAAGCTTCTTGGATGAGAAGTGAAACGTCTTTGAGGAAAAACAAAGAAAGTCCAGTCAGAATCGAAGAAGCTTCTTGGATGAGAAGCGAAATGTCTTCAAGGGGAAAAAAATTCTCTTTCCCCTTCTCGAAAGTAGAGATCCTTGACATTTGACTCATATTTCAGATTTCATGTGGTCACCTTGTGGGGGTCAACTTATTTTCCAAAGCCCCTGAAGGCAGGACAAGAAACAATGGATGGAAACTAATCCAGGAGAGAAGCAACCTGGAATTAAGGAGAAACTTCCAATTAACCAGTGGAACAGAAACTGCCTCCAGAAGTTGTGAATTCTCCAACACTGAAAGTTTTTAAGAAGAAACTGGACAGGCGCTTGCCTGGAATGATTATAGGATCTCCTGCTTGACCAGAGGGTTGGACTAGAAGACCGCAAGGTCCCTTCCAGCTCTATTCTGATTGATCGATTGATTGACCTTCTGGCAAGCAAAGTCAATGGGGAAACATTTTACAACTATTACTAAGTTTACAATTGCAGTGGTTCACTTAACAATTGTGGCAAGGGAGGTCATAAAATGGGGCAACCCGCCCCCTCTTAACAAGTGTCCTGCTTAGCAACCAAAATTTGGGGCGCAACGGTGGTCTTAAGGCAAGGACTACCTTTACTGAATTTTCAGGCTTATCTATATATAAAGCAAAATACCCCTCGCGCATCATCACAAAATCTCCAGAACAAACTTGAAATTTGGCACGTAGGTTCCTCTTGGCCTCTACGGGTTCACTAAGAAAGGATTTTTCCAAATGACCATCAGAGCATTAGTATTTCCTATATTATTATTATTATTATTATTATTATTATTATTATTATTATTATTATTATTATTATTATTATTATTAACACGCTCTGATGCTAAGGAGTTCTCTTCCCCCTCCCCACCTGAAAAAAAAATCTCTTCTAAATGCAAAACACAAGCAGAGGAGAGGAGTTTCAGTTCCAGTTTCACAGCAGCAAGCAGCTTTAGTACAGAACAGTTGAGCTAAGCCACGCCCAGGCTCCTTGCTGTCTCTTTCTTTCTCACACTGCAACTACTGTTTCAGTTTCCAAACAGCCCTCGACTTTCTCGCACTCTGACAGGATGCTAGCCAGATGAATACCGATGGATGCTGGTAAGCAGAGGCAGAATTTTTTTCTCCTTATTTTCCTCCCCCAAAACTAAGTCCGACCACATAGTTTCATAGTGAAGTACAGGTATATATATCCTTACACATATGCATTAAGAATGAAATCAGTTACCTATATCATAATACATGGGAATGCTTGTGTACAACACACTTACTAAATCTCTTGAAGGAAGGAAGAACGTGCATTTCAATTTCACCCAGACTCAATTATCTAGCCACAATTTATTCCCAACAATCTTGAATTGCACTTCGTAATAAATCACTTCTCACCCATTACTATGAAAATAATGGGCCACTATATATGAAGTATAGGATTGAATGCCAGGCAGGCACAACCAATTTCAAATGGTTTTTCCAGCTCACTATATAGTATAGCAGCAGATCGCTCCTTACTGGGAGGAGTTAACATAAAATTATGCTTTTGTGTTAACAAAAGTGCAATATGTCAGCCTGGAGATTGGCTTTAATAATACAGAATCTCTAATGAGCGATGCAGTAAAATTACAGAAAGCCTATTTACATTTTGCTGTTGATAACAAATAGCAACAAATTCTCTCAAACAGTATTGTCCAATACAAAGTTAAATACAAAGGGATCCAGAATTCCTGCTTGCTTTGGGATTTTTGGTTGCTGAGATCCTTATGAGATTTTTTTTACAAAGGGTCCAAAAAAAATTGAATCTTGAATCTCTCCTAGAAATGCAAATTTCTTTTTTGTCTCCCCCACTTAAGTTTTTGGAAGTACCGGTCATTTTACACATGGAGGAATTAATTGTGAGTTCATACTTAAATACTTAAAAAAAATATTATTGAAAACAAGAATAACATTAATTGCTAAGTATATTGGCTAACATTTGGTCTTGGAATCTAGTTTCATTAAATCAGGATGGGCTAGCTTTGGTTTTTCTCTCTCCTTATTATATATGAATACTCTGTATTAATTCCAGTTTTAACCTGGGGATTAAAGACCTCACTATTGTGTTACCAAAATTGTTGTTAGAAACAGATCTTGGGTTTTTTTTTGAATTTTTTATTTTATTTTAAACCACAAACATAAACAAACACGAAACATACAACATTAAATAAAATCTTTCCATTATACAGTGTGTCAGTTGGTACATATCTCTTGTGTACAATATCAACAGTCATTCCATCCTGTTTTTATATTACATATCATATTGTATATAACTACTATTCACTTAGTATTGTATTATTATCAAATGGTTATCAGACTCAATTCAAAAAACAGATCTTGTTTTCATTTGGCACAGAGCCTGTTTTTTTTTTTTTTAAACACGTCACTCTTCCATTACAAACAGGTTTTTTTTGTCTCTTGCTGAATCAAAATACTGGCAGCACTTGACTTAAAATAACCACAATTGTGCAGAAAACTACCGTCGCTAAGTGAAACAAACTTTTAAGTGAGTTTTGCCCCATTTTACGACTTTTCCAGCCGTTGTGGTTAAGTGAATCATTCTATTTCATTAAGTGAGTCACACGGTCATTAAGTGAACCCGGGCTTCCCCTGTTGACTTTTTTTGCCAGAAGGTTGCCAAAGGGAATCTCGGCATGACCCTGGGACACTGCGTGCGTCATAAATACGAGTCATTGGCCAAGCATCTGAATTTCGATCATGTGATTGTGGGAATGCTGCAATGGTTGTGAGCATGTAGAAAATGGTCCCAAGTCACTTTTTTCAGTGCGGTTGTAACTTTGAATGGTCACTAAAGCGAATTGTTGTAAGTCAAGGACTCTCTGTATTCATACAAGAAGCAAGAGATTCCTAGCCTAGCAGAAGGTTTCTGTCAACTCATAAAATATTTCTATGGTCTTTTTAGAGCTGCCAAAAGAAAGGGAGGGGGAGCAGTGCGGCAGCTTGCAAATTGAAAGCGCATTCCACAAATGTTTTCAAAGATAGTAACTAGGTGACTGAAGTTTCTGCCGTGCAAAATTCTAACTGGAGAGCATGATTGATGACTCTGGGCTATGGAGGTGTCTCATTGGAGAATATGAATTATGATACCCCCAGGGTGTGGAGAGAAAACCAGGGTCAAGGGTGACAATGAATGACGTGTCTCAGAGTCGGCTGCATCCAGGTAGTGCTGGCATGTTAACTCCCAATAAATCCTTTTTAAGATTTGGAAGTTTGGCTCGAGACTCATGATTTAAATGCCAGAATCCTGACAGCTAGCTGTTAACTAAACATTGGCAGTGATTCACTGAACAGCCATTGCAAGGAAGGTCATAAAATGGGGCAAAACTCACTTAATAAATGCTTTGCTTAGCTACAGACAATTTTTTTTCTGCTCGCTTTTGGTCCCAGGGCTCCCTGTTTTGGTGGCGATGGATTTCAGTCATGTGAGACCCAGTATTCTCTTCCTGCCTAAGCAGGGGGTTGGAATAGAAGACTGCCAAGGTCCCTTTATTTATTTATTTTTATTTAATTTAATTTATTTTGTTTGTCAAGTGCGTATGAGAAAACAAGTATAAGTATGGACACAACATATATACATAATAAATGAGTACGAATAAACGGGAACCATAGGACAGGGACGGTAGGCACGCTGGTGTGCTTATGCATGCCCCTTTACGGACCTCTTAGGAAGGGAGTGAGGTCTACTGTGGACAGTTTAAGATTAAAGGAGTGGGGGGTTAGAGGATGTAACAACAGAGTCAGGGAGTGAGTTCCAGGCATTGACCACTCAGTTGCTGAAGTCGCATTTTGGAGCAATTTACTTTGAGTTTGTATCTATTGTTTGCCCGTGTGTTATTGCGGTTGAAGCTGAAGTAGTTGTTGACAGGCAGGACGTTGTAGCAGACAATTTTGTGTACTGAGCTTAGGTCAGACTGTAGGTTGCATAGTTCTAGGTTGTCTAAGTCCAAAATTTCAAGCCTGGTGGTGTAAGGTATTGTGAGTGGAGGAGTGGAGGACTCTTCTTGTGAAATATTTCTGGACTCGCTCAATCGTGTTAATGTCCGTTATACAGTGTGGATTCCAGGCAGATGAACTATATTCAAGAATTGGTCTGGCAAAGTTTTGTATGCCCTGGTGTGATGACCCAGAATGTAACACAAATGTAACAAAACCCAAAACATAAATAATTGTCTTTTAATGCCTCCAACTTGGCCCCACTGTTCAATAATTCTCAGTTGGAGATAAAACTCATTCAAAAATAGTCTTCAAAAGAAAGCAATACAGTCCAAACTTAATGAGCAGACAGAGGTGAAATAAAACCCCCAAACAAACTACAATGAAGGAAACTCCACAACGGACCAGGATAAGTAATTACCAACTTCAAGGAGATAACAAGGCACAGTCTGTTGGAAGGACTACAACCAAGATAACTTCAGCCCAAAATAAAACACACTTTGCTTCTGGCAACGCTGTGTTGTAATCGTCTCTCTTATATACTATTCTCCCCAGCTGCAACCAATGAGGGGGATCATGGCTGCTTCCTCTCTCACAAGCCAGGTTGTTTCCTTCACCATTCCTCCCTGTGTGTCCTAGGATGAAGAGGGGATGGGCCTGGTTCTTCCTCTGACTGCCCAGCAGGCCTCTGCCCTTCCCCATCCTCCACCACAACCTCCAGAGCCACACTTCCACTCCCTGTCAGCTGTTCCTCCTCTCCCTCAGAGTCTGACTCTAACAAGGGCATGACACCTGGTTTGCAGTACAGTTTGCAGTATCTTCCAACTCTGTTCTTCTATTCTAAGTCTTTGCCTTGGCTCAGGAATGTGGACAAAAGGAGTCTGCCTCCCTGGCAGCTCATTTTCTCCTCTGAAATGGAAATTTCTCACAAATCGAGTGTGAAAGTTCAGAGATATGTGTGTTTGTGTGAGCCGTAAAAAACTCCAGTGTTGCTATGTGGGGATATCTGTTTGCGCCGGTGATGGATGGACTCACACAACACATGGCTCAGCTGTATCAAAGCCCCACAGAGCCAGACGTACAGATTTATGGCTTTATTATTCAACATATTCCTGGAAAAATAAATATAGCTGATGCCTTAATATGTCTTCCATTACCTGATTTGCAATCTGATTAATTGGTAGAGGGGCACGTTGGTTGGGCTGTTGATTAATCTATTTTTATTTGTTCATTATTTTGGTTGATTCTGAGGTATTTTCCTTACAAGAACGCTTTGCTTTCAAGATTTTGGCTCACAAGATTTTGACGGACGTATTGTTTGACCCCAAAATGACACAACTGGTTCCTCCTTTGCGGTGACAAATCTAGGCACAGTGGTTAAGCGAATTGTTGCCACGGTTAAATGAATAACACGGTTGTTAAGTGAATCTGTCTTCCCCCTTGACTTTTTGAAGGTTGCAAAGGGGGATCATGTGACCCCAGGACACTGCGTCATAAATATGAATCAGTTGCCAATTGTCTGAATTCTGACCACGAAGGTTCTAGAAATGGATGGAAGGGAGAGAATTCCTCCGCAGACACTAGCCATTTCTAAGGAAGGTTCTAGAAATGGGCCAAAGGGAGAGACTTACTGTAGAGATAGTAACCATTTCTGAGGAAGGTTCTAGAAATGGTCTGAAGGGAGAGAATTCCTCCGCAGACACTAGCCATTTCTAAGGAAGGTGCTAGAAATGGGCTGAAGGGAGAGACTTACTGTAGAGATAGTAACCATTTCTGAGGAAGGTTCTAAAAATGGTCTGAAGGGAGAGAATTCCTCCGCAGATACTAGCCATTTCTAAGGAAGGTTCTAGAAATGGGCTGAAGAGAGAGAATTCCTCCTGAGATACTATCCATTTCTAAGGAAGGTGCTAGAAACGGACTGAAGGGAGAGAACTCCACAGATGTAAGAAGGCTAAGGACAAAATACAGTTCACAAAACATGAGTAGGTCCAAAATGTCCTCCATTTGGTTTCTAATTGTGTTAAACACCAAGAGAAACATGAACACTGCTTATGGATTCATCTAAAGAGCTGGTTAGAACATCTGTAAGAGAAGAAAAATGGCTTAAAGCATGTGTACTTTAATCAGATGTATTTATTTTTCCCTTCCTATCTCAAAGATAATATTTTTGGCAAAAGCCCTTTTGACGTTATGCAAATTATAGCTTTAGAAAATTAATATTTACTTTTTTTGGTATTGATCTTCCTCCCGCAGAAATACAAAAAGCAAATTTCAGTACCAATGATTATCAGTTGGCTTCCTAATTAGGAATCCCAACTTTTCTTTTTGTGATTGTCTCTGTTCCCTCCCTTTATTTATTCAATTTTATGATTTATTTGCAAGAGCAGTTTCAGTTCCCAATGTTAACAATGAATGATGATGATTTTCTGCTTCTGTTTACAGCATAAATTAGCATTTTCCTCCCCCCCCCCCATTTTCTATTACAGCTTTTCAGTAAGGAATTATAATGCGTAATTTGCTGCAAATAGATGTTATGATCTTGCTGGTTGAGAACAGGCCCATAAACTTGTAGAAGTGATAAAAATGGAATCAATTATTTCTCAGATGGAAGCTGTTTACAACCTTTCCACGGAAACTTGCCACTGATAGCACTTGTGACAAATAATTAAATTTCCTAAAAACAACATTCATGGAATTGTATTTGTATTTTAAAAGCAGCTCATAAGAGTCTACGATCCTTCCCTTCCTTATGAAGCAGCGGAACGAACACCAATAACCCTGTTGCATCAATAAGTTATCTTTTGTTTTCTTATTGTCTATTTATTTAAAAGCCACTTGGAAAATAATGATGAATAATCCAGGACTTAACAATAGTTACTAACAAAATGAATCACGCTGGGATATTAGCTTAGAAAGACTCCCGAGGAATGAAATATTAAAATATACGCGCTCTGGAAGCCATTCACATACCATAACTTCTCATTGCTTCTTACTAGAGGTTGTTAATTAAAATTTACAGTATATTCTGGTATATCTCAGGGTTTTTGGATTTGTTTTCCAGAAACTGTATAGGAATTTTGCAATTTTGCCAATTGTTTTTTAAGGAACGGTATCTTTTACTGCATATAATTTTGAGAAAAAAGCCACAGGAGTGGGTGGTTTATAAAAGCTGATTTAAGAGAATAGATGCTATGTTTGGACTTACTCATGGTTTGAAGAAATGTTGTGAGATGAAGTCTGAACACCTTGCGCAGCCCTATCCTATGATATCACCATTGAAATAATAAGAGTTTTAAATTTATAAGCCACCCACTCCTGTGGCTTTTTGTAGTTTGCGTGGAATTGGGGTTCTTCTCTGAGTTAGTTAAGAGATTCCTTCTAGAGATGCTTGGCACTTTAAATTTTCTTGAGAACACACACACACACACACACACACACACACATACACACACACACACACACACACAAAATTAATGAGGAGACCATGTACTTTTGCAATAGACATGGCCAATTCCAGAGCCCTTGTTTGTCTGTTGCTGGAATTCAGCAGTTCATTAAAGTGCCATTAATGACCACATCAAAGGGTCAAAATTGCTGTGTTTTGCTTGCCAAACGTAACAGGTCGGCTTCTAAGTGAAAGATTGCAAAAGTTGCAATTTGGCTACTGCTAGCGATGGTGAAATAACTATATGTTTTTCTCTCTCTTTCTGCGTGCCAAACAGAAGGGTGTAGTTATTGTCGCGAGCTTGCTTCAGTGTTTGAAATGCCCATTTCCATAATTGTCAGTGTGTCTTCTTTCCTCCAAGCAAAACCTGTGTTCAGTGTGTTTTCTGTGTGGTGTGGGATGCTATGCAAACAAAGGGATTGTATGCCTTTGGGTAAACTGAGGCATAACTTAAAACTTGCAGGGGTCACGTTCCCTCTGACGTTGCATCAGTAAGCTGTGACAATTTTGTGTGTGTATGCATGTGTGTGTCAGTTGTGTAAAGGAATGCCAGTGATTAATTTTATCCCTCTATTGCAGGGGTCTTCAAACTTGACAGTTTTAAAACTTGCGGACTTCAACTCCCAGAATTCCTCTTCCGGTCATTTTAGCTCAGGAATTCTGGGAGTTGAAGACAACAAGTCTTAAACTTGCCAAGTTTGGAGACCTCTCCTCTATTGTATCTTCTGGTTACATTGGTGTATATAAGGGCTCTCCAAACCTGGCAACTTTAAGAGTTGTGGACTTCAACTCTCAGAATTCACCAGCCAGCTGTGGTTGAGGAATTCTGAGAGTTAAAGTCCACAAGTCTTAAAAGTTGCCAAGTTTGGAGAGCCCTGGCGTATACCGTTGCATCCTTTCCTTTCCTGCTGCATATTCTTTCACGTATTTGATTGCATTTACAGATAATGGAGAACAAATGCTAAGAATTCCTTTACAAGCTATTCTTTGGTCTGGCTAAAACAGCTGTTCAAAGGTTCTTCCAATTTCTGCTTAGGCTAGACCTTACCTGGCACCTGCAGATGAAGAAAACCGCATAGAAAGCCTTGCTTGAGAACACACAGTTAAAGTACTGTTGAGAATAGCTTTAAATAGCATTTTATAATTTTAGAGTTCGTTATCAAGGTGTTTTATAGGTTCCGTTGCTCACTTCCCAGAAATACTTTCTAGCAATCCTGCTGGGAAACTGCTAACCCAGCTGACAATATGTATTTATCTTATCCTTCCGTTCTTCCATCTTTAACTCAGGCAAACTTTACCAAATAGGATGGTGTTTTAACATTTCAGTAAAGTTGTCCCTGATAGAAACAGTTTTCTCCTTACTACAGGTAGTTCTCGGCTTACAACAGTTTTTTTTTTTTGGCGACCATCTAAATCAGGGGTCGCCAACCTTTTTGGACCTCAGGGACCACCAAACTCATAACTTTAAATCCCGTGGACCAGAGACCCTGTGAAAATCCCCAAAAAAGTCTGCAGGAAAATTCCCCACCTTGTTTTCCTACCGATCGATCATTCTTTATTTGGGATTGCAGGATACAGTCTCCAGCTCTGTTCTCAGGGAGAGAGAGAGAGACAGAGACTTTTGACTTTGTGCAAGGAAAGCAGCAGAAGTCTTTCTCTCCCCCAAACTCTGTTAGAAATGAGTCTTTGCTGGTGCAGCCTCTTGGAGCAGGAGGCGTTGCAGGGTCCCAAAGACTCCTTTCTGGCGGAGTTTGGGGGAGAGAAAGAAAGACTTTTGCTGCTTTCCTTGCGTGCAGCCAAAAGCAGAAGAAGAAAGAAGCAGAAAGAAGCAGCCTGATGGCCAGGCCAGGTGTATGAGTCGAGGGGGGCAAGTTCCCCCCTCCGCCCTTTCCCCCCTCCCCTTACTACCTCAAGTTGTTCGCAATGCAAGCGATGCAAGCCTTGTGTTCTCATGGGCCATGTGGCCTTGCGCAGCCTGGATTAATTGCTTTGGGGTGTGCTTTGGGGGTGACATTTCTCTGCAGACCACCAAAATTTTCTTACGGACCACCAGTGGTCCCCGTCCCACTGGTTGGCAACCACTGAACTAGATGGCTGCAAATATTTAGGTCACATGTTGCATTTGAGTGAACGTGTAAGTGAACAGAAATGGGATGCAATCTCTACGCAACAAAAGGTTAACATCTTTCTGGAAATTGGAATCCATGCAGATTCAGAATAAGAAAACAGTGAATACGACAGATTGCTAATAAATCCCCAACAGGTGATTGACCTGTTAGCCTACAATTAGCCAGGTAAAACCAATTCCACAGGGGACTAAAAATTCTTGGCCTTTTGAATCTCTCCAAATGGGATGGCTTTTTTTCTATTTGTAAAAAAAACCCAAAAAATCCCACAGATCTCTTTCAGCAGCTGTTTTGGCACTTGAAAATGGAGATAATTCCCTCTTCCAAAGAAGAGAAAGCTACAAAAAGATTCTTTTTAAATGCTTACAGCAGTTTTTATAGTGAGAAAAAAATGGTGAAGAAGAGGAAAAGGAATGGTTGAAGAAGCCAAGACAGGGCCTGGAGGATTAAGCACTAATCAAGAAGTGGCTGAGTCTCTAAAACAGAACTGTTGTATCACTTCAAGTGTCAGCTTAGAATAGAATAGAATAACAGAGTTGGAAGGGACCTTGGAGGTCTTCTAGTCCAACTCCCTGCCTAGGCAGGAAACCCTACATCACTTCAGACAAATTGGTTATCCAACATCTTCTTAAAAACTTCCAGTTGTTGGAGCATTTACAACTTCTGGAGGCAAGTTGTTCCACTGGCTAATTGTTCCAACTGTCAGGAAATTTCTTCTTAGTTCCAGGTTGCTTCACTCCTTGATTAGTTTCCACCCTTTGCTTCTTGTCCTGCCCTCAGGTACTTTGGAGAATAGCTTGACTCCCTCTTCTTTGGGGCAGCCCTTGAGATATTGGAAGACTCTTTTATCATGTCTCCCCTAGTCCTTCTTTTCATTAAATTAGACATACCCAATTCCAGCAACCGTTCTTCATATATTTTAGCCTCCAGTCCTCTAATCCTCCCTGTTGCTGTTCTCTGCACTCTTTCTAGAGTCTCAACATCTTTTTTTTTACATTGTGGCGACCAAAACTGGATGCAGTATACCAAGTGTGGCCTTACCAAGGCCTTATAAAATGGTATAAACATTTCACGTGATCTTGATTCTATCCCTCTGTTTATGCAGCCTAGAATTGTGTTGGGTTTTTTTTGGCAGCTGCTACACACAGCTGGCTCATATTTAAATGATTGTCCACTAGGACTCCAAGATCCTTCTCACAGTTACTACTATTGAGCAAGGTGCCACCTATACTATACCCGTGCATTTTATTTTTCTTGCCTAAACGTAGAACCTTACTTTTTTCAGCATTGAATTTCATTTTGTTAGATAGCACCCAATGTTCCCACTTAATTGTGGAGAGCAGTTCAAAAGGATTTATCTCACCTGCTATTCATTTGGATCAAAGGACTAGCCTTGGAAAAAGTTGGCTCTTCTACACAGAATAGAATAGAATAGAATAGAATAGAATAGAATAGAATACTTTATTGGCCAAGTGTGATTGGACACACAAGGAATTTGTCTTGGTGCAAATGCTCTCAGTATACATAAAAGAAAAGATATGTTCATCAAGAGTCAAGAAGCATAAGGTACAACACTTAGAGATAGTCATAGGGTACAATAGTCCATTCTCTTTATATTCTGTTCAAGTTTAAGATTTTCTCAGGCCAAACACCAATAATACTTACCTGGAGCTGCAAGTATTATTAAGGAGAATGCTTAAATTGTTAATGTTCTTCTAACGCAATGCCTGCTAGTCGTATTCAGATTACAACTGGCACAATTCTATGATATTGTTGTTAGATTTATAGCCTGCCTCTACTTTAGTACAACTCAAGGCGATATACACAATGCTCCCACATCATCACCAACAATCACCTGAAGTGGATTGTGTTGGATTTGAGAGAGAATGATTGGCTTGAGTCACCCAGCTGGCTTTCTTGGCTAAGGCAGGACTAGAACTCATGCCTTCCTGGCTTCTAGGAGACAATTGTTTAAAACATTCCATTTTCCACTGGTTTGGAAAAACTGGCATCTTGTTCTTTTGAGAAATAGACTAGGCTGATTTTTAAAAAAAATTTAATTTAATTTATTTTTTATTATAAATTTTTATTGGTTTTTAAAACAAACATAAACAAACAAAACATAAAAACATCAGGCCATCTTCCATATATGTACATACAGTATGCCGGTTGGTTTACAAATTGTTTTGTGCTTCCATTTCGTAGTCTTCAATTACAATTACATTGTATATGATCTCGTATTTTCAATCCAATATTAAATACATTGGTATCATTATTAATCAATCATTTGACTATACTTTTATTCATTCATGCTTTAGGAAATAATCATATTTTACTTAATTTGTTTTGTGACAATTCATATTATCATCCCAAATCTAAAATCATTTTGTAGATATAATAAGGAAAGAATACATTTTTATATATTTAGTATTTTCTAAAAGTCTACATATTTTGTTACTATACTTTATTGTTTAACCATTGATAGAATAGATCCCAAACTTTATAAAATTGTTTATCATCCTGTTCTCTAATTTCAAATGTCAATCTGCTCATTTCAACACATTCCAATATTTTCTTAATGATTTCCTCCTGTGATGGTATTTTCTCATTTTTCCAGTTTTTAGCAAATACAATCCTAGCCACTGTTAATACATTTACAATCAGGTATTTCAAGTCTTTACTATATATTTCAGGTAAAATTCCCAATAAAAATATCTCTGATTTCAAATCTATATGTTTTTTTGTCATTTTTTCCAACCACGTGTGGATTTTAGTCCAGTATTTTTTAGCATCCGCACAAGTCCACCACATATGGTAATATGAGCCAGGTGTCTGATGACATTTCCAACATTTTTTTGGATTTATTCTTGAACATTCCTGCTATTCTTATCGGGAAAATGCCACCTGTAAAACATCTTATACAAATTTTCTTTATATGCTGTTGACATTGTCATTTTATAATTTTGAGACCGCAATTTTTGCCATTTCTCTAGATCAATCCCATATCCAAAATGAAGATCTCAGGCATATAGAATGCAAGATTATTTGTGCTTTGCGGAATATGTAGAGATGACCTCATCTCTAAAATCATTGGTTTAATGTACCACTTCTCAGGTTCCTTCTTCTATCCTTGATTTGCCTGATTATCTTTGGAAAACACCTCATGACACACCCTAGGGTCTTCCCACCAAACTTCCATTTCATTTCAAACAGAACACTTTTAACGTACAGGAATGTTTCCGTTTGACAGGCAGTACTGCAGACTTTATTTTGGATATCTTTCAGCGTATTCCCCTCAAAAGGCACTACGCTGCCCGGTGATGCATTTCTCTCTATGGGGACATGGTGACTCATTTCCACCCATTAGATGCTTGGAACAGTTCCAGTATCCAACACTAATACCATTATGTGATAATGACCAGCGGTATCCATCGCCTTAAAATAGCATGCGATCTTGCTATCCGTTTATTTCTTCCAGCATTTGTATGTGCTGTTGCAAGATTACAGCCTCAGTGTTCAGATCCTCAGCAAGGCATTGTTGAATTCAGCTTTCCTATTTCTAGGCCAGATCCCGTCACATTCACACATCGTGTTTTCTGATTGAACTCCCGTTTTTCAGGGGAGTGCATAAAAAAGAGAGGGAGGGAGGGAGAAAAAAAAAGAGAGAGAGATGTTTGGCCCTTGGGATATTGGGAAAACCACCCAATTTTATGGACCTTTTGATGAAAAAAAAAAAAGAGAAAAAAAGGAATCTGCAATTTATGGGTTTAAGGATGTGAAAGGTTAGCTTACATGAAAAAGGGATTCAAATATTTTTACCACCAGTTTGGTGGGCATGGCTTGGTGGGCAGGCTTTGTGTGCGTGCACACACTTTGCGTGCATGCGTGTGCCAAACGTGCACTTCGCACAAGCGTAGAGGCGGTCTAACTCACCTCCTGCAAACCTGCACGATCCTGGTCGCTTCAGCAACTGCGCTTCAAAAGCACACTCTTCTGTGCCGCGCAAAGCAGCTGCACTTCAAATTCAGAGGATAAAAGGTGAGTATGGGAGCCTGGGAGCCTGGGCAGGCGGGTGGGCCTGACAGCAGAGCGGTGGAGAGAACCGGTTCAGTCTCCGCTGCTCATCGTGGCTACCAGCTGGGCTGAACCGGGCTGAACTGGTAGAATACCACCACTGATTCAGTAGCTACTCTGGCTTTCTCTACGGCCAAGTCCCCCTGGTTTGTCTCTACAGACTGAGCTGTTTCTGGCAAGGCTTTGATTCTTTTGCCCTGGGTAGACCTTTGCAGTCCTTCCAATTTTGCTTCTGTAAATACTTTAGTTTGTATTCTAAATGGATATTGATCGGTTCGTCTCCATTCTCTTATTCTTAATTCTGGATGTTCTTTTTACAGAAGGAGTACATTCTTTTCAAATATCCTTTTGTCACTGGATTTGATTTGTAATAAGCTTCAAATATTTGTCAGGGCTAAAAAAAAAAAAAACCTTTTTCTTCCAGTAGCTCTGCAGCTGCTGGGCTTGGTTGCTCAGCCAACAGTCCCGAGTTCTATAAACCTGTCAGAGCGTTTGCAGCGTGACTACCATTATGAGACAACCAGGAGGAAAACACAGAACACATACTTAGACTTTTAACAGTGGTGGTTTTTATACAACAGTTATATACAGACATATATATGTGGTAGGCAAAATACCTTGCAAGCAATCTTTCTTCTTCTTAACTCTACACAGAGAACTCTGCAATGGATACCAGACACAAGGAGAGAGAACATGCCCTCTAATGGCTGCCCTTCTATAAACGCCTCTTAAAGGGATAGAACCATTCCCAGCTGCAGCAGCACGGGCGCCTCAGGAGTAAGGCTGCAAGGTGATGGCCCCTCTCTTAAGAGATAAAAGCCAGCTGAGAAACCAGAGTTTTTTTGCAGGAAGCAAAGAAGTTTTTGCACTCAAGCCTTGTGGACATTTGGAGTATCTTGGTTGGTGTTTGGAGAATCTTTGTGTTTGAAATATTTCTTAGTAACTTTATCTGGTGTTCTTGGCAGCCTTGCACCACCTTGGCAAGGCTCGTTCTCATCTTTTAACCGGGAAGGAATTCATAAAGAATCAGTAAAAGGTTTTGCTGTTACCTCCGTTTCGTGTTGGTTTCCTTGGAACAAGGTTTGAGTCAGAACAACAAGTAAGCAAACATCTTAACTCTACACCCAGAGAACCCTGCAATGAATACTGGACACAAGGAGAGAGAAAACACGCCCTCCAATGGCTGCAATATATCAACACCTCTTAAAGGGATCTTTACTCCCCAATCTTAAAGGAAAATACCCATGCTATGCTGATTCATTCTTATTGCATCATCCTATATTACATCAGCTTCACTGCTGGTTGGTTCTTAAATCCCAAGACCTTAACAAAGCCATTTGTCTCCAGGTGTCCAGAAACTTTGACCTGGGATGGGTTTCTGTTGATTTCATTATTCTTGTGAATGCAAGAGAAGTCATAAAATGGGGCAAACCCCACCTAATAACCCAGCATTGGAAATTCTGGCCACAATTGTGCTTGTTAGTCAAAGGCTTACCTGTATATACAGATAGACATCAACTTACGATGGTTCATTTAGGGACTGTTCAAAGTTACAACGGCCCTGAAAAAAGTTATGTATTTTTCACTCAACCGTTACAGCATCCCCACAGGGTCACAGGATCCAAATTCAGACAACAGACTTGTACTTACAACGATTGCAGTGTCCCGGTGGGTCACGTGACCTGCTTTTGTGACCTTCCGACAAGCGACTTCGATGGAGAATCCAGATTCACTTAACAATGGTGTTACTAATTTAACAACCTCAGCGATTCCCTTAAAAACTGGGGCAAGAAAGGTCATAAAATGAGACAAAATTCACTTAAAAAAATGTCTCCCTTAGTAACATATTTTTGAGGCTCCATTGTGATCGTAAGTGGAGGACTAGTTGCATGTGTTTGTGTATAAACATATATTTGTCTATTGTTTGTGAATCCCTCTTTCTCTATCTCTTTGTCTGAATGTGTTTATCTATATACATTTTTTTGTATTATAAATAGGTTGGTATATGTATGTTTTTCTTATTAGTTTATGTTAATTTTCGCAATATTGTTACTGAACTTTTAAAATCTAATTTTATTTTATTGCTCTTTTAATACCTGTACACAGCCTGGAGAGCCTGCAGGAATTAAGGCAGTAGATAGTTTGCATAAATTAACATTAAAATGGGTACTTTCAATCAGAATACAGGTGGAAGGGGCCTTAGAGATTTCCTAGTCCAACCCTCTGCTCAAGCAGAAGACCCTAGACTATTTCAGACAACTGGCCAGTCTCTTCTTGAAAGCCTCCAGTGATGGAGCACCTACAACATCTGAAGGCAACTTCTGTTCCACTGGTTAATTGTCCTCCCTGCTAGGAAGTTTCCCCTTAATTCCAGGGTGCTTCTCTCCTTGATTAATTTCCATCCATTGTTTCTCATTTTTCTCCTGATGCTTTGGAAAATAAATTGACCCCCCTCTTCTTTGGGGCAGCCCCTCAAATACTGGGAGACTGCTATCATGTCTCCCCAGTCCTTCTTATATCTAAACTGGCCAAGCCCAAATCCTGCAACCGTTCTTCATATGTTTTAGTCTCTGGGCCTTTAATCATCTTAGTTCCTCATTTTGTGGTTGTGTGTCCATCATTGCAACCATGTAAGAAACAGATAAGTCTCCCACCATGGCCATTTTGTGAGAATGCGATATCTTTTAGGTTGCCAGAACTTTCAAGATATATATTCCTCCATGTTTTGGGAAAGGACATATAGAAGATGACCAGGCTGAGCCCAAGGGAGAAGACAAGTATGTCATAAACCTCGAGTCTCTTCTTGCCCACAAGAGATCTAAGTCCAGCCCACTGTCAACTCGTAAAGCATTCCTATGTCTGTTTTCGAGTTGTCATAAGCGGAGGGGGGAGGAACCAGAAGTACATTCCACACATATCTTACGAAGATTGTAGCTAAGCTACCGGATCTTCTGCCTGTAAAAATCCTTCATTGGAGAATGTGATTGATGATGTCCAGCCCATGAGCATGCTTTGTTGGAGAATCTGATTGATGACACACCCAGGGGGGAGGAGGGAAATGGTTACAGGTGGCCATAAATCACATGTATCAAAGTTGGTTTCAACTGGGATAATGCCGACATGTTGCTCCTAATAAATCTTTTGGATTCTTTTGAAGCTTGGCTTGAGGCTCATGATTTAATTAGGATAATTGCCAGAACCCTGACAGCCACCTTGAATTCTACTGACTCTTATCTACCAAAATTCTCTTTGTCCATTAGTAGTTAACACAAAACGTAGAACAATAGATTTGGAAGGGAGCTCAGAGGTCTTCTCCAACTCCCCTGCTCAAACATTTCAGACAAGTGGTTGTCCAGTGTCTTCTTGAAGACCCACAGAGATGGGGCACCGGCAACTTCTGAAGGCAACTTCTGTTCCATTGGTTCAGATTCTTGTAGAGAGTTTTAGCAGACAATAAACCTTTGTTCGTTTGAACTGCCTGGACTCCTGATTTTTGGCCAGTGGTGGGATGCTGCCAGTGTAACCACCAGTTTGGTAATTGCGCGCGCACCAAATGCATGCTGTGTGCGTGTGAATAGCTTTCTGAAAACACTTACCTGCTACGATTCTACTGGGGAGTAACACAGCTGAGGAGTGGCGATCCTACTGCAGAGTAGGAATCAGCTGAGAGGATATAGGTAAGTACAAGGCAGGGGTGAATGGGCAGGCCCACATGATCATCGGCGTGAATCGGTTTGCTGCCAGCTGATTGTCAGAGCTAGGGGTTCACCCGAACCAGTCCGAACTGGTCAAATCTCAACCCCGTTTTCGGTGCTTGACAGGAGAAGGGTTGAAGTTCCATGTCTACCTCTCCAACTTAGGCTGCAGATTTCCAGCGATGGCAAACCTTCTTCTCACCCTGGACTGAAATCAAGCAGCATCAACATTTGAGGTGGCCCCTGGAAGAACATATAAATCTTGTAATTGTTGTGGCCTGCCAGCAGCCAGCAGAGCTGGCAGCAGACTCAGACAGTGAAGAGGTTGGGGAGGAACATAGGCCAGTCCTGGAGTCTGGGGAAAGCTCTGACAAGGGCTCTGCATTGGAGGCAGAGATGGGGCCAGGGCTGTCCAACAGTTATCAGCTGCCTTCGGAGTCGGAGATCAGTGGGGAAGAAGAACAGCTGGAGCCTGTTCCCAGTGTGCACATGCACAGAGCTGCCAGAAGAAGGGAACAGTTAAGGAACAAGGGTTGACTTGGGAGTAAAGGCTCAGGTGGACGGTGAATGCCCCCTCCGATAGGGAATAAAGAGGAGCGAAAGGGGCGTGGAGTTTGCAGGAGACAATTAGTTCAATTCATTCCGAGTGAAGATCTGTTCCTGACTTCTTGCCAAGTAATTGCTGCTACAGCATGGCATTTGGAAGCTATTGGCCTGGCAACTCTCCCAGCCTGATAAAGGTCTGTAGTTGTAAAATCTCTTGAAAGACTGTTGGCTGGGACTTTGCTGGAGAGGAATTCACTTTAACTTAAATAAAAGGGCTTTTACCAGGACAAGGAGTCAGCTCCATGATCTTGGGAAGGTCTAGGTTAGAACAGTAATTACTTTGAAGGTTCTTTCTTTTCTTCCTTTTCCCTTTAACCCCTAGTGACTCCGCCACAAACTTCACATGGGGACCTGGCCCGACCGCAGTCCTGAAGTGGACTCTTGCTTGGAAGTTGGCCGAAACTACTGAGCTGGAAGGGAAAGGGTTTCATATTCCCTTGCTAGGCCAGCTGCTTCCTTGAATATAGCCAAGAGGCGTTGATAGAGTTGAGTGGTGTTTTCAGAAGAGAGGCAACAGCAGACTGAAAAGGAATCCCCTGGACACGAATTCCATCGGAGCAGGACAGCAATTAACAGTCCTGTCTCTCGTCAAAGAGGAGAGGATTAATGGTCTGGCCATTACTGCTGGAACAGGGAGAGGCAGAGCAGCCTCATTAGACCGAACTGGGTAGCTTTGCATTATTTTGCTCCTCAGGCTTGGCACAAGGGGGCGATTTTAATAACCAGAAGGTAGGTTTCCCTTCTCTCAGGGGCCCAAAATTAAAATGAGAGGCGCCTCCAAGATGGAAGGGACGTTTCTGTCTTCATCCCCTCCCCCAGTGAGATATTCAATAGCCTTGTGTGAGCCACATTCCTCCCTGGGAAAGCGTAGGGGGCTGAGTTGACTCCAATTATTTCGTCCGTGCCTTGTTTTTCTAATAAAAAACTTTGTACAAATCACAAAGCGGATGCTTTACCCCAGCTGAAAAGATAAGCATTGTTTTAAAATTTCAGCTGCGGAAATTGACTTATGTATGGCTTCTTCCTTTTTTTTTTTTGCTAAGAAATAATAAAATAATTACCTGCTCTCCCTTGCTTCTCAGTTCAGTTCTGTTCTACCCTACGCTATCCTATCCTACCCTACTCTGCTCTACTCTATTCTATTCTTTATCCCAATATTTTGTTCTGTTCTGTTCTGCTTTGCTCTATTTTTCCATTTCTATTCTATTCTATTCTGTTCTATTCTAAATCCCATTATTCTACTCTGTTCTATTCTGTTCTGTTCTGTTCTATTCTATTCTACATCCCATTATTCTATTCTATTCTATTCTGTTCTGTTCTATTCTATTCTATTCTATTCTATTCTATTCTATTCTATTCTACATCCCATTATTCTATTCTATTCTATTCTGTGCTGTGCTGTGCTGTGCTGTGCTGTGCTATTCTATTCTATTCTATTCTATTCTATTCTATTCTATTCTATTCTATTCTATTCTATTCTATTCTATTCCTATTCCTATTCCTATTCCTATTCTATTCTTAATCCCATTATTCTACTCTGTTCTATTCTGTTCTGTTCTATTCTACATCCCATTATTCTATTCTATTCTATTCTATTCTATTCTATTCTATTCTATTCTATTCTATTCTATTCTATTCTTTATTCCAATATTCCTCTCCTCTCCCTCCCTCCCTCCCTCCCTCCCCCCGTCTCTCTCTTGCATACACACATATACATAACACACACACATATATACACTGGTATTATTATGGTAGTATGTTTTATTAAGGAAGAAAATTTTGCCTTTTCTGCTTTAACTTCAAAATTGCCTTCATAATTATATGAAGGTTGGCATGGTGATTTTTTTTTTTTTTACAAAAAGAATCAGATAATCTCTGATATTCTTCTGGAGGAGGTTTTCATCAAGAACAAATCATAGGTCCTAAATGATGACACAATAATTTGTGTCAAGACTTTCTTGAGAAGCTTCATCTCCTTCTGTGGCTCTTCCTGGGTTTATTCCTGGTGCCATCACCCAGGGTTTGATGTCCCAGAACATCAACCTCAATCTTTGAAGGCAACTTCTGTTCCACTGGTGGATTGTTCTCACTGTTAGGAAATTTCTCCTCAGTTCTAGGTTGCTTCTTCCCTCGGTTAGTTTCCATCTGTTGCTTCTTGTCCTGCTTTTTGGTGCTTTGGAAAATAGTTTGGCCTCCTCATCTTGGTAGGAACTCCTCAAGTATTGGACTTCTTCTAAATCTTCCAGGTGGATAATGTTATGATAGGAGAATAACATCCTTGCACTTCACTTCAGACAGAAAAGCTACGTTATCTTAATGCATTTTTTCCCAGGAAAAGCAGAGAGAGAGATTCAACACACACACACACACAAAGGAATATTTCACACGTGGTTGGGCCGATACTTCTACTTGAGCTCTTTCAATTTTGGTTTCTTAATATAGTATTTTCCTGTTAAGATACTTTATTTCACCAAAGGGACTCAGTTTTCAGATCATTTTAGAGATTTCTAGTGGGCTATTCAGCTTGGATTGCCCACGTTTCAAATACTAGCAGGATTTAAGTCAATTTTGATAAACCCTTTGCTCCGTTTATCAGCAGGAAATTGATCAAGAGTTGAAAAACTGATTTTAGGAATCAATTGGACTTCGTATTAGTCCAGGGAAGCTTAGATATTAAGGAGTATTGAACTCCAGTTAATGCTATGGTATTATGTTGTTAAGGTTCTATTTGTGAAAAATCAAAACATGGTGATTTCTTTTTTGCTTGATACTCATAATGACACTCTTACTAAAATTCTTTTCCTGTTCCAAATTATTTCAAAGTATTGCCTATATATATAAAAATTGTAGAATGTAACAAACCACACAATACAAGTGGATTTACAGTATGTACCAAATCATCATTAGTTGCATATTAGTTTAATAATAATAATAATAATAATAATAATAATAATAATAATAATAATAATTTGCCTATTCCAGGTCTTGATAGGTAGACAAAAATGCCAAACCCAGTCTGAACATCTGGCTGACTGTGCGATGATTAATAATAATAGCAATAGTAATAATAATAATATACTCATTATTTGCAATTGTATAATGGGTACAAGTTTAGTTGATGTATTGTGTTATTAAGTTTCATAACAATACTTTGTGGCAAGTTTAACAGATTATAACATTAATCCATAGATAATACTGCATTCCAGTCAAAGATTTTCTAAATTGTGCTGCAAAGGTTATCCATCAAATTGATAGTTATTATCATCTCCTGATTTGTTATTCATTTTAGTTGAACTTTTTGATTCAAGGATATTCAAGCTTTGATTATTAGTTCAAGTGGGAATGTATTGTCTGTTATTGACTATAAAAAGGTGCAGGTAAGAATTTGATCCAATTTTTGCTTTTGGCTGTTAGACGTAGCTTTTAGCAAAAAAATAAAAATAAAATAAAATATTGGAAATATTGGAAAATCAAAGTACTTCTTTCTATAGGTCAGAGTTATTTTAAAATAGAAAACAGCGTTGGCTAAAAATTTTATGCTAGGGCTGTGAATTTGGAAGGCTCCTTTAATTAAGGATTGTTTGCTTAGTTTTGGCCTGCATTTCTAACAAAGGTATTCTTAATAGATGGTTTATATCTGTTCAAATGGGCACTGGATATGGATGCTTGCAGTTTTTTTTTAAATTTCTCCTTAAGATTAGAGATGCCATCATAGTTTGTCAAGTTTGTGTCCCTGACCACATGAGTATAAAATGTGTGTCTTATGTCTAATCCGTCTTGATTCTTTTCAACTCTTCCATAAATGTCTCTGGATACTATTTTTGAGGGTGTGTTTTGGAATCAGTGACAACTCCTAGCGATTAAATCATGGAACATTGAACATAGAATAATAGTGTTGGAAGGAACTTGGAGGTCTTTTACTCCTTTCCATGGCAGGACATCCTACACCATTCCAGACAAATGGATGTCCAGTCTCTTAAAAATGTCCAGTGATGGAGCACCCACTGTTGTGGCCTGCCAGTGGCCAGCAGAGCTGGCGGCAGAATCGGACAGTGAGGAGGTTGGGGAGGAACATGGGCCAGTCCGGGAGTCTGGGGAAGGCTCTGACGAGGGCTCTATGTCGGAGGCAGAGATGGGGCCAGGGCCATCTGACAGTTATCAGCTGCCTTTGGAGTCGGAGATCAGTGGGGAAGAAGAACAGCTGGAGCCTGTTCCCTTTGTGCACATGCGTAGAGCTGCCAGAAGAAGGGAACAACTAAGGAACAGGAGTTGACTCCGGAGTAAAGGCACAGGTGGACGGTGAATGGCACCTCCCATAGGGAATAAAGAGAGCGAAAGGGGAGTGGGGTTTGCAGGAGACATTTAATTATTAATTCATTTAATTATTAATTATTAATTTAATTATTAATTCATTTAATTAGTGTGAAGATTTGTTCAGTCTCTCTCAGAGACTCCTTGCCAAGTATTTTCTTGTACAGCATTGCGCTATCGGCCTGGCAGCTCTCCCAGCCTGATAAGGTCTGTGGTTGCAATTCACCTTTGAAAGACTGTTTGCCGGGACTTCCCGTTCCCCTTCCCCTTCCATTCCCTCCCTCCCTTCCCTTCTTTTTCCTCTTTCTCTTTCTCTTCCTCTTCCTCTTCCCCTCCTCTCCTTTTCCCCCTTTCCCTTCCCTTCTCTCCACTCTACTCCACTCCATTTTGAGAGCGATTTGTTCTCGTCTTCCTAGGGCTGAGAGACAGTGGTTGGTTTAAAGTCTCAGGTGACTTCATCATGAGCCTTGGTGGTGCAGTGGTTAGAAAACAGTACTGCAAGCTACTCCTACTGCAATTTGGCAGATCGAATCCCACCAGGCTCAAGGTTGACTCAGCCTTTCCTCCTTCCCAGGTGGATAAAATGAGGACCCAGATTGTTGGGGGCCAGAGGCTGACTCTGTAAACTGCTTTGCGTGGGCTGTAAAGCACTATAAAGTGGTATATAAGTCTAAGTGCTATTGCTATTGCTATTATCTAAGAACTCAACATCCTGTGTCCATCCACATAGTTTGATCTTTAAATATGCTATTTTTTAAAAAAGAATTCTTCATCACTCTAGTTTTTATTTTCCATGTTTTATATAAAGCGATGTTTTGCTAAAATTGAAATGTTTCCTTCAAGCTGTTCGCTTAAGTTGGTCGTGATATCTCCCTGTGCTTCTTCTGGTGCTATTGCTTGAGGTTAGCATTTTCCAAATAATTAGAGAGAGAGAGCCTTTGGGGGGGAAGAACACTAGAAAAAGTAAAGGAGGTGCATGCTGTTTCACACCATAGTAATTTGGTGATTGTAGGAAAATAATATTACTGACCGAGTAGTAAAATAACAGACTGCGCTTGAGTTGTCCCTTGGTCATCATAAGTCGATAATGAGTGAAGATATATTATTGTTATTATAAATGGTCTTTGGATTGTTTTCAGCTGCCTACGTTATTTAATGGTTACTCATATCCTCTGCAAAAGATTACAGGATTTGACAGGACAATTTTGTATACGTGCGTGCGTGAAGCAACAAATGATGTCCTGTACAGTAGCATGCAGAGCCATTTCTGCCACCATGCGAGCTGTCGCCTGGAACAGACCCATTGTGCATGTGTGCGCGCCCCCAACAGCCAGCTGATTGTCAGCTATCTGCCGCGCATTAGAAAATTATTATCCATGTAAGGAATATTGTAAATTTTGATTGTAATAGCACAGAGACATATGTACCCAGATGACACACTGTTTAATGTCATACGTTCAAGTTTAAAAAATAAAAAATTTTATAACGTTTTTTATTTTTTAAACTTGATAAAGTGTTTTGATAAACTTTATAAAGTTGATAAACTTGATAAACTTTATAAAGTTTTTTATATTTTAAACTTGAACATATGACATTAAACAGTGTGTCATCTGGGTACAAATATCTCTGTGCTATTACAATCAAAATTTACAATATTCGTTACATGGATAATAATTTTCTAATGCGTGGCAGATAGCTGACTCTATCTATCTATCTATCTATCTATCTATCTATCTATCTTTATATTTATATAGTTTTATATATATAGTTTTATATAGATAGATTCTGCCGAAACATTGCTACAACTTTAAAAGCACAACTATAATGAAGTGGGAAAATACCTGAACAAAGCTGAATATTGTATATATATATATGTATATATACTGTGTTTCTCCAATACGACCTCCCCCAATAGGAAGACCCAGCATGTTTTCTAGGCATAAAATGAAATTAAGCCCCTCCCCCCAAATTTAGGCCTATTTTAAAACATGCAAAATGAGGGGAAGGGCGGGGGGACTTGCCGTTAGGAGTGCCCCACGGGCAGCAATTCCTCGCCACCAGCTGCTCCTAATGGGCGATCATGGCAGAGCGCGGAGAGCTCCCTTCTCCTACCAAGCACCTTTGCGGCAGATCCAAGACCTTCCGCACCCGCCGCTGTTGATTTCCCTTCTGCCTATTCCGCTGCCGCGTTTGGAGCTGCCACTTCCACGTTTGGAGCACCACTGCTGTTTGGAGCACCGCTGCCGTTTGGAGCTGCCGCTTCTGCATTTGGAGCTGCCGCTGCATTTGGAGCTGCTGCTTCCATGTTTGGAGCGCTGCCTCTGTTTGGAGCACTGCTGCTGTTTGGAGCTCCTGCTTATGCATTTGGAGCTGCTGCCGCATTTGGAGCTGCTGCTTCTGCGTTTGAAACCCCACCGCTGTTTGGAGCAATGCCGCTGTTTGGAGTTGCCATGTCCGCATTTGGAGCTGCTGCCGCTTTTGGAGATGCCGCTTCCGCGTTTGGAGCACTGCCGCTGTTTGGAGCACCACTGCCATTTGGAGTGCCTCTGCCACTCCAAACACGGCGGCAGCTCCAAATGTGGAAGTGGCAGCTCCAAACATGACAGTGGTGCTCCAAATGGTGGCGGCACTCCAAATGGCAGCGGCACTCCAAACACGGAAGTGGCAGCTCCAAACGTGGTGGCGGAATGGGCAGAAGGGAAAGCAACAGCGGCGGGTGCCAAAGGTCTTGGGTCTGCAGCAAAGGTGTTTGGTGGGAGTAGGGAGCTCTCTGTGCTTCACCAGGATCACCCATTAGGACTGGCTGGTGGCGAGGCTGCCCGCGGGGTGCTCTAGATGAGGATGCAAGGGGGGGAATTAAGTCACCCCCCAAAAGATGGCCTAGCTATTTTTTCGGGGCTCAAAAAAAATATAAGACCCGTCCTTATTTTATGAGAAACATGGTGTGTGTGTATATATCTATCTATCTATCTATCTATCTATCTATCTATCTATCTATCTATCTTTGGTTATTCGGGTTTTCTCCCACGTAAAATTGGAAGTATCTAGGCAACGTTTCAATGAAGTCTCATTCATCAACTTCAGGCTTGTGTCTTCAGCTCTGTGCTTCTCAGAGCTGAATCTCTTCTGCCATCAGAGCTCAATCTCTTCTGCCATCATCAGGCTTCTGTATAGTGTTCATCGATGAACACTATACAGAAGCCTGATGATGGCAGATGAGATTCTGCCGAAACGTTGCTACAACTTTAAAAGCACAACTATAATGACGTGGGAAAATACCTGAACAA
>NW_020769320.1:8246006-8278228 GCF_900518735.1 Pseudonaja textilis | reverse complement strand
CTGATCTAGACCTAAAGATAGTTTTTTCCCCCCATGCCATTCATCTCTGCTGAACACCTAATTCCTACCACACTTGTCTATGCCCTAGGATGTCAAATCATCTGGTAGGGCTGTATTATTTATTTATTTGGAAATTTTATATTGCCGCCTACTTGCACATGGCAACTCAAGGCGGCTTACAGGACATAAAAAACACAATAAAAATAAAATAAAAAATAACCCCCCACACAATAATACATAGTCATTTAATGGACTCCATCCCAATCTGGGTTCCCCAGGACCGCTGGCAGAATTACATCTTCAAGGCCTTCCAAAAGAGTGCCCTAACCAACAAACTAACACTAGCATGGATGATGTTCCCCTAGTTGGGTCGTGAAACGTCTGCAAGAAAATAAGCAAGCTCAGAGAGCACCAAGCACCTCATAGTCCTCCTCCTCCTCCTCCTCCTCCTCCTCCTCCTCCTCCTCCTCCTCCTGTTAACTAGTTAAGTCATGAAACGTCTGCAAGAAAATCACCAAGCTTAGAGAGCACCAAGGACCCCTCATTTTCAACCCTGAGCTACAAATATTCTCTTTTATTGCTAATGTATATAGTCAAAGAATGCTCACGGCACCTCTAGGCGGCTAACACACAATAAAAACAGAATGCAGAAAAATAAAATAGATTAAATAAAAATAATAACCCCCCTCCCCCCAGCTACAATGCACACTCATACCAGCCATTGAATGGGCTCCATCGTGCTCAGTGTCAGAGTCTTAATTTCTGGAGGGAGGATGTTCCAGACGGAGGGGGCCACCACGGAGAAGGCCCTTCTTCTGGGGCCCACCAGATGGACCTCCTAAAGGGATAGTACCCCCGACATTCCTCACCTCCCCACTCTAGTAGGGTTGGGTAGATGTGGTGGGCAAGAGACGGTCCCTCAGATAACCTGGCCCCAAGCCATTACAGGTTATCTTTCTCATCTTTTCTATTACCTACTGTACTCCTTCATCATCTTGTGACTATCACTTTGTCGTTTGTAATCTTACGATGTACCTTGATTGCTTTCATTTGGTATCCTAGGGCTGTCACTGAGGGTGGTGACATCTTATGACTTATGTTGATTGTATTTGATCGTTATGATTGGGATTTATCACTTGCTGCTTGTATTTACACTGAGAGCTTCAGCACCGAAGACAAATTCCTTGCATGTCCAATCACACTTGGCCGAAAAAAAATTCTATACAGGTTGTCCTCAACTTACAAAAGTTCATTTAGGGACCATTCAAAGTTAAAATGTGACTTATGACCGTTTTTCACACAACTGTTGCAGCATTCCCAAGATTGTGTGATCAAAATTCAGACGCTTGACCACTGACTCATATTTATGACAGTCGCATGTCCTGGGGAGGGTCACGTGATCCCGTTTTGTGACCTTCTGACAAGAGAAGTCAATTCGCTTCACAACAGCTTACTCACTTATCTGCTGCCATGATCCACTTAACTGTGGCAAGAAAAGTCGTAAAATAGGGCAAAAATCACTTCACAAATGTCTCACTTAACAGTGGAAATTTGGGGCTCAATTGTGGTCATCAGTCAAGGACTACCTGCATTCTATTCTAGAGTTGTCTCAAAGGTGCTTCTTTCAAAAGGCAACTGGACTGTTCTTTCCTTGAGAAGAATGAAGGAGGAGGAGGAGGAGGAGGAGGAGGAGGAGGAGGAGGAGAGAGGAATAGGAGAAGAGGAGGAGGAGAAGAGAAGAAGAGAAGAGAAGAGAAGAAGAAAAGAAGAGGAGAAGAAGAGGAGGAGAAGAGGAGGAGAAGAGAGGAGGGGGAAAAAAGGAGAAGAAAAGGAGGAGGAGGAGAAGAGGAGGTGGAGGAGGAGAAGTTGTTTTTGCTTCTTTAAATTTCAGTCTTTCTTTGTTTCCATCCCCCCTTTTCAGCCACAATCTGGTTGACCTGTTTGCGTTCTGCAGTTTAACCTGTCCACCCTCCACTACTGGAAGGAAGCAAGGAAGATTTCATTATATCAGAGAGGTAGATTAAAGACTAATTAACAGAAATGTGGGACTGATGAATGGTAGGTGAACTCTCACCTAATGACAGCAATTAAAGTACTTCAGTATTTCAGCATTGAAGAGGCCTGGCTCCCATAGGACTGCATTGCCAGTTTACAGAGCTGCTGGTGCAATTGCACAATGGGGTTTAACCACATAAGACAGGGGTGTCAAACTCAAGGCCTGCAGGCCAGATCTGGCCCCCGAGGTGCTTAGATCTGGCTATGCGGGGCCTCCCTGGAAACAGCAAAGAACCAGCATGCAGTGCCTCTGCTCAGGAGGTCGATGCATGTGGCACTCCCTGTTGTGGCCTGCCACCAGCTAGCAAAGCTGGCAGCAGAATCAGACAGTGAGGAGGTTGGGGAGGAACCTGGGCCAGTCCTGGAGGCTGAGGAAGCTTGGACAAGGGCTCTGCGTCAGAGGCAGAGATGGGGCCAGGCCAGGCTGTCAGTCAGCAGCTGCCTTCGGAGTCAGACAGCAGTGAAGCAGTGGAGCAGCTGGAGCCAGTTCCCAGCCTGTGCGTGCGCAGAGCCGCCAAAAAGAATGAACAATTACAAACTCAGGGTCAACGTGGGAGCAAAGCCACAGGTGGACAATGAATGGCCCCTCCCATAGGGATTAAAAGAGCAAAAGGGGAGGGGGACTTTTGCAGGAAACAATTTGTTCATTGCAGCAGTGTGAAGATCTGTCTGTGCATCTCAGAGACTCTGTGCCGAGCCCTTCCTTGTCAGCACTGCGTTTGGAAATATTTACTTGGCAGTTCTTCAAGCTAGATAAGGTCTGTGCTCCTCTTGAAAGACTGTTTGCCAGGCCTTTGGCTGAAAGTGAAAGCAGGAAAGTCACCTTCCTTTAATAAAAGGGGTTTTACCGGGACAAAGAGTCTGCTTAGTGCTTTTTGGGGAAGCTGAGGTCAGAACACTCCCAAGTTCTGTTTTAGCTGGTGGAACGTTTGGGGCACCACAGGTGCCCCCTGACATGAGTGTCATTGAGGTCACACAACCTTGATGCGGCTTTCAATGAAATTGAGTTTGTCACCCCTGACATAAGATCAGCACAAACTGAATTTTGCTTCATTTGTGTTTGGCTTGGTTATGATTCACCCTGTTGCAAAACCCCAGCAGTTACGTTTCTTATGCAAAGGTTATTTGTAATGCTCGGGTTCTTAAAAGAATTTTAAAAAAGATGCTATTTTTTTACAAAAATCCCCAAGGCACTTTGCATTTTATTTAAGCCTCGGAGTGTCTCCCTAGAAAAATTCCCAGACAAGATGGTTGTGTTGGTTGCCACAAATCCAGATCCAGCCAAAGTAGCAGGGCTGCAGCTGACAAACACACAATGCTACTGAAAAAGGGAAAAATAAGATATAAATAAATTGCTATTCTTGACTTTTGTCCTCTGGGACCTGCTGAAGACCCAGGAAAAGGAGAGGGATAACCTCTGGTTTTGTAGAATGAGACACCAGCACCAGACATCTAACTGTATTGGAGCCCGGTGTTGTGGCCCGCCAGTGGCCAGCAGAGTTGGCGGCAGACTCATTCAGTGAGGAGGTTGGAGAAGAACATGGGCCAGTCCTGGAGGCTGAGGAAGGCTCTTGACGAGGGCTCTGCGTCAGAAGCAGAGATAGGGCCAGAGCCGTCTGACAGTTATCAGCTACCTTCAGAGTCGGAGATCAGTGGGGCAGAAAAACAGCTGGAGCCTGTTCCCAATGTGCACATGCACAGAGCTGCCAGATGAAGGGAACAGTTAAGGAACAAGGTCAACTCAGGAGTAAAGCCAAAGGTGGACAGTGAATGGCCCCTCCCATAGAGAATAAAGAGAAGGGAAAGGGGAGTGGAGTTTGCAGGAGACAATTAGTTCAGTTCATGAGGGTGAAGATCAGTTTTTTTCCTGACTTCTTGCCAAGTAACTGTTGGCCGGGACTTTGCTGGAGAGGAATTCCCTTTAACTTAAATAAAGGGTTTTTTATTGAGATGAGGGGTCTGCTTTATGATCTTGGGAAGCCTAGGTCAGAACACCCATCAGCCTGGATTGCAACCTGTAATAAGTCTGTTCCTTTCAGCTCTTCATCCTGTCAGTGAATGTTTTCATCCATCCCCGAGCATCCCAGGTTTGATATTGGCCTTGTGAGACTGGCTCTGCTTTCTGGAGCTTTGGTAAATTTATGGAGCTTCTGTGTTCCTTCCTTCGGTGTGATGGACGGTTATCGCTGCCTTCCTGACATTCCTTTTCTTTTGCTTTATTCCTATTTGATTTCCTTTGGCTTGCAAAGCACTGTTGGCTCGTCTCAAACTGCATAAAATGTTGCTGTTCTCCAAATTCGCATTAAATTGGCTCCTTTTGGGAGGACCGAATTGGACTACGGAAGTCCGAGGAGCTGAGTTGTTTTGGAAATCCACTGTGCATGTACACTGTAAACAAGGCATTTTGCAAACCTTAACTGACCAAATTCTTATAATTCATTGATTGTTGTTTGGAACTTAGAATTATTGATTGTAACTATGATTTGTGATACATTATTACTTGCTGTGCATGTGTGTACACTGTGAGCTTTTGCGCCGGCAACAATTCCTTGTGTATTCAATCACACTTGGCCAATAAAGAATTCTATTCTATTCTACTGTATGTTCTGTTCGGTTCAGTTCTGTTCCATTCCATTCTTCATTCCTCCGTTCTGTTTCATTCCGTTTCATTATTCTGTTCTAATTCCAATTCCAATTCCAATTCCTATTCCAATTCCAATTCCAATTCCAATTCTAATTCTACTCTATTCTACTCTACTCTACCCTATTCTTTCCCATTCCCACTCCACTCCATTCCAATTCCAATTCTAATTCTATTCTAAGTCTGCTCTACTCTACCCTACTCTACCCTACTTTACTCTATCCTATTCTTTTTTCATTTACACTCCACTCCATTCCAATTCTAATTCTATTCTAAGTCTACTCTACTCTACCCTACTCTACTTACTCTACTCTATCCCATTCTTTTCCATTTCCACTCCACTCCACTCCACTCCATTCCAATTCCAATTCCAATTCCAATTCCAATTCTAATTCTAATTCTAATTCTAATTCTAATTCTATTCTAAGTCTACTCTACTCTACTCTACTCTACTCTACTCTACTCTACTCTACTCTACCCTACTTCACTCTGTCCTATTCTTTTCTATTTCCACTCCACTCCACTCCATTTCAATTCCAATTCCAATTCCAATTCCAATTCTAATTCTAATTCTAATTATATTCTTACTCTACTCTACTTTACTCTACTCTACATACTCTACTTTATCCTATTATTTCCATCCCCACTCCACTCCACTCCACTCTACTCCATTCCATTCCATTTTCTGAAAAAGTGACCAAATTTTTGGCCACAGTTTTGGTCGTACTACCTGCATCTATCCTCGAAGTATCTACATTTTTGAATAGAGAAGGTCTGCTTGCAGATTACTGCTGGCCGGCCTGAAATAAGCCTCTGTTTTTCCCCTTCTCTTGCTAGCTGAAAAATAACCCCGGATTTCAGCTTTTGATTTCCAGAGTGGCTCTTTTTTTTCTTTTTTTCAGAGCAGTGACATTTTATATTTCCATAGCTTCAGAACTGGTTCAAGTATCGAAAGGGGTTAGAAAGCTCAATTAACCTTTTGAGCAATTAAAAAAGATGCCTCCAAATAATTGGCTGGCAAGGTTTGGTGACGATTTGAACATAAATAATGTGTAGCTGTCAGATACGGTTTTAGAAATGGAGAGTATTGTATAGACCATGCTGTTGTAAACAGGCAAGCTTCATTTCTTTTTCAGGCCCATCCCTAGAGATTTGTGAACTGGGGTGTATAAATATAAAAAAATAATTCAGAAGGAGGCAGAGATTAATTTAGGAGTTTAGGGATGTTGTTAATTAGCCTTAGAGCAGTGATGGTGCTTTTTGTTGTGGTGTGCCAATAGCGTGCACATATGCTGTCCCGTGGTGGGATTCAATTTTTTTAACTAGCGGTTTGGTGGGTGTAGCTTGGTGGGCCTGGCAGGGGAAGGATATTGTAAAATCTCCAGTCAGAGGTGGTATTTGCCGGTTCTCCGAACTACTCAAAATTCCTGCTACTGGTTCTCCAGAACTGGTTGGAACCTGCTGAATACCCACCTCTGGTGCCGTCACCCACAATAAAATGTGCCCCCACCCCTGCGCATGGACATGCAACACCCTCCATCCCTTACTTGAATTGTGTATGCGCCTCCCAGTGGATTTTTGGCCCGGAAATACCAGAAGTGCTGAAATGGGTCTGTTTTTCGGCCTCCAAAGGCTGCAGAGGCTTTCCTCGAGCCTCCAGGAGGGCAAAAATGGCCTCCCACGGGCTCCAGAGGCCCTTCAGAGGCTGAAAATGGGCACTTCCAATGTTTCCAGAAGACCCATTTTTTGACCTCCTGAGGCTGCAGAGGCTTCCCTTGAGCCTCCGGGGTGTGTGTGTGAAAACGGCCTCAAAAGGGCTGAAAATCACCTGGGAGGTGCGTGCATGTGCAGTGCAGTTAAGTTTGGTTGGGGCTTGCATGTCCACACAAATGGCTCTGCATGCCACCTGCGGCACACGTGCCATAGGTTCGCCATCACAGCCCTAGAGCAATATCTTTGTGGTTGTTGTACACAGAAGATATGTAAATTTGATGGACTATAGAACTGAGGGAGGGAGGGAAGCATTTGAATCACCACCAGAGGTGTTATTTATTCAGTTCGGACTGGTTCTGGAGGACCGGTAGCGAAAAATTTGACTGGTTCGGAGAACCGGCAAATACCACCTCTGGCTGGCCCCACCCACCCGCCCCTGCTCTTACCTCTCCTATATTCTGTTGTTTATTACCTCAGCTGATTCACGAGGCAGAGCAGATTGCCGACCTCAGCTGAGCTAAAAAACAGCACAGCTCATCAGCGTTGATACAGAGAGCAGGGTTTGAGCCCTGTGCATGCGTGCACAAAGCAAGCTCTCCAAACTGGTAGGAAAAATTTCTGAAACCCACCACTGGTCACCACCTGCTGATGGAAATTTCACTCCACTATATAACACTGGCTTGGAAAAAGAGCTTTAATGCCATAAGCTGACATGCCTCTTCCTAAAGTCTTGTCTTTGAACAAGCCACTTGCCTGAAGAAACCCTTGGCAAAACCTTTGTGTGTAAATCTGCTTCTTCTTCTTCTTCTTCTTTTAAATATACTGTTTGGTTGGGTAAGTCTCTAAGTGTTTAATGGCTCAATTTAATGTCTGTTCACTCAGGTCCCCCTAAATTCTATGGGACTTGTTAATTCCAAGGTACAGGGTGAAAATAATTCCAAGCATCTTTGCGTAGACGTAAATCTAACATGAACAGCATGATCCAGCCCCCATTCTGCTCCGAGAAAATCCCCATAAACTGAAAAGTGTTTCCTCAGTTACAATCCTGCAGTCTTGTGAGAACAAATACCATCAAATGCACAGAGGGGAATACTTTTGATCTTTTAAAGGACTGAAAATAAATACGTTCCATCCAGATTTCTATGGAGGTTCTCACCCATCCAGGCCCCACAGGTGCTTTTTATAAAGAGGGACTTGGACTTTTTTGTTTTTATTTTTGCTTCTCATCCAAGAAGCTTCTTCAACTCTGACTGGATGGTGGGGAATGGAAGAATTTATACTCCTTGCAGACAGCTGGTCATTTGCATCCTTTTAGAGGGTCATTGAGGCCACTTGGAGGCTTATCTGTGTCCTCCTGAGTGGTGCTCCTGGTTCCTGTTGTCTGCAATTTTTTCTCTAGAAATCCATTCCTACTCCCACATCATTCAAAGGGTGTTTGTCCTAAACTGTATAGCTAAAAGTCTATAGAGATTCTTCGTCATCCAGAACATGGAATCCTAGGCTCCCAAAGGTGCTTTTTTTAAAAGAGGCAACTGGACTTTCTGGTTTTTCTTTGAAGATGTTTCACTTCTCATCCAAGAAGTTTCTTCAGCTCTGACTGGATGGTGGAGAATGGAAGGATTTATAATCCTTGCAGATAGCTGGTCATTTGCAACCTTTTAGGTTGGAGGTTTGTCTGTTTCCCTGGGGTGCTTTTTTCAAGAGGCAACTGGACTTTCTGGTTTTTCTCTGAAGACATTTCATTTCTCCTCCAAGGAGCTTCTTCAGCTCTGACTGGATCATGGGGAAGGGAAGGATATATACTCCTTGCAGTCATCTGATCATTTGCGTCCTTTTAGAGGGTCGTTGAGGCCACTTGGAGGCTTGCAGCATCCCCATGGTCATGTGATTTACATTTGCATACTTGACAGTTGGCTCACATTTATGGCGACCGCAGGGGACCGCGATCCCCTTTTGTGACCTTCTGACAAGCAAAGTCAATGGGGAAGCCAGGTTCCACTTAACAACCGTGTTATTTGCTTAACAACTTCAGTGATTCGCTGAAAAAACGTGGTAAGAAAAGTCGCAAAATGGGGCAAAGCTCCCTTAACAAATTTCTCACTTAGCAAACATACATTTCGAGCTCCATGGTGGTCTTAAGTTAAGGGCTACCTGTGTGTTTGTGCCTTTAAAGGGTGTAATTGTGGTTCCAACAGTTGCCTTTGAAGTGCTGTTGAGAAAGTGTGAAGGGTTGCAAAGGATCTGGAAAAGGGCTGAGGAGCTGGAAGGATCTTGTAATTAATTGTCACTTTCGTAGTCTCTTCCCTATCCCGAGTTTACAATTCTTTAATTATTAGGACAACACTCATTTTCCATTTTCCCTCTCTTTGCACAGCTTTTGTATTATTATTTTTTTCATAAGATGTGCTTAGTTTCTCTCTCTCTCTCTCTCTCTCTCTCTCTCTCTCTCTCTCTCTCTTTGGTGTATTGGAATGCTAGGCATCAGTAACAGGAGCAGAATAAATCTAAATTTATGCATGTTTTATTTCAACTCTTAGTGTTCAATTACTCAATTCAGTTACTCTGGTTTAAATAAATGAGTATTTTTTTTTTCTCACACTGGGGCTAATCAAGTTTGATTCTGCAGGAGATCAATGTCCTGTTTGTAATCTTGACCTGCGGGGCTGCCCTGGCCTGTGGGGCTGCCCTGGAAACAGTGAAGGACTGGCCCCCACGGGCTCCATTTTCGCTGGCAGATGGAATATAAAATCAGCGCCCCATAATCCCTTCCATATAAGTAATAAAGGTTTTATTCTGGCTCATATACTGCGATGGCTTTGTAGATCAGGACCTACATACCTATAATTTGCTACTGTGAAGTTAATTTTGGGCTGGAGGGATGAATAAGGCTGACATTCAACAGGGTAGGATTTGAAGAAATAACCAAGAAATGTTATGTTGGATGCATCTCTATAGTTGACACTGTACTTCCTCAAAATTCCACCAACTCTAGTACCTGATCAGACGTTTTATTTATTTTTACTGACTGATCACTGAATTTATCTCACTTTTCCATTTATCACGGCACTCAAGAGGCTTGCCACAATTTTAAAAATGCAAAGTACAAAAACCTAATGAATTTTGAGGCAATCAAAAATCAAGTGAACATTAAATTGAAATAATTCATAATTAAATGATGTTTGAACTGCTGTACTGTCTTCCTAAGTACTTGGATGATAGAGCCAAACTTTTCCCAGAAGAAGTACATTTTTATAGCTTCATATAAAGAATAAATTCTTCACCATTAATAAAGTGAGGGAGGGAGGGATGGATAGATAGATAGATAAATAGATAGATGATTGATAATGATGGATGGATGATGACTGATAATGATTGATGGATGGGTGGATATAGATGATAGATAGATGATATAGATAGATAGATGGTTGATAATGATGAATGGATGACTGATAATCGGGGTGGGATTCAAATTCTTTAACAACCGGTTCTGTGGCCGTGGCTTAGGTGGTGGGCATGGCTTGGTGGTCATATTATTGGCTGGATGTGGCCAACTCAGTATCACTCACATTGAGGCACGCATCTCCTCACCTGGCCTCTCATGACTGTGGGGATGATGTCGTAAGTGTGAAAAATGGTCATAAGTCACTTTTTTCAGTGCCATTGTAACTTTGAATGGTCACTCCACACAAGCAAAGTACCAGAAAAGGAGGGGGGAAAAACTCCAGAGAAGTCCCAGAGACAGGAAGTCTAGTATTGCCAAGAACGTAATAAGGATTAACAGAGAGGCAGTTTCTGTAAGCAACACCAGAATGTTTCCTTCCTGCCTTCCTTACAGGATTAGGCCAGTAATTTCTTCTAACAACCAGTTCTCCGAACTGCTTAGAATGTTAACAACAGGTTCTAGTGAATAGGTGCGAAGTGGTAGAATCCCACCCCTGCTGATGAAGATAGATGAAAGATAGATAGATAGATGATATAGACAGGTAGGTAAGTAGGTAGGTAGGATAGACAGACAGATAGACAGACAGATAATAACCAGGAACTAAAAGAAAAATAAATCCACAAGTCTTAAAGTTACCAAGGTTGGAGATCGCTGTTCTAAACCAAGAATCCCTTGTCTTGAAATGGAGTTGACTTCCTCAAACTCAATGGCAAAAGAGCATTTCAGGAAAAATCCACAGTAATGTAATTTCCCCCAAATGTCTTTCTTTTCTTTCTTTCTTTTTTTACAGTAGTCAAAATGATTGACTATAATTCAATAATAAATTACAGTAAACCAATGCTTCTCGACCTTGGCAACTTTAAGATGCCTGCTTCATGCTGCCTGGGGAATTCTGGGAGTGGAAGTCCAATCTTTGGCATCTTAAAATTGCCAAAGTTGAGAAACATTACAGTAAACTGTAATAATTTGGTGTAAGAGTGAAAGATAATAATCCAAAGACCAAACTCAACTCTAGGGACTTTTGTTTCTCTCACTTTTTCTCTTTGGGACTTTCCTTCTTTTGGACTAATCCTTTTTATTAGTTTATAATAGAAAATAGAAAAACACAAAAGCAAATAATTGGAAGGATAGGGGAGGGAAGAAAGAAGGGAAAAGTAGGGGGGAAAGGGGAAAAAAGAAGGCATTGACTTCTGACTCCCTTTGGAGCAGTAGAACCAGATAATAACATCAAACCTCAACTTTCTATTTTTACATAATAGGATAAGCCAGCCATTTCTATAACAACAGATCTATGTAATTTAGTAAATCCAAAATCAGAGTTTCATTTTTTTTCCACCTCGAGCACAAAGTCCAGAAGCGGTTTCCAAGGAGAAACAGAAGTAATGGTGGTGGTTTTTCCCTCCTTGAACCGAAGCAGTCAATTCTGCAATCTCTGCAAACTCCCATCAAGTTTTGCAACCATTCATCCATTGTGGGGTTCAGATTTTTTAACAACTGGTTTTATAGGCATGGCTAGGTGGGTGTGGCTAAGTGGGCATGGCTAGGTGGGCTTGTGACTGGGTTTGATGTTATTTACTTATTCTACTGCACCAAAGGGAGTCGGAAGCCAATGCCTTCTTTTTTCCCCTTTCCCTCCTACTTTTCCTTTCGTTTTTCCCTCCTCTGTCTTTCTGATTATTTGTTTTTGTGTTATGTCATATTGAGTGGAAGGTCTACCTTACTATGAATTGTAATTGTAAAAATTATATTATATTCTATCTATCAAACCCAATTCACATGATAGATAGATCGATTGCATGTGAATTGGGTTTTCAATTTACTAGTTTCAGTTCTTACAAAAGAAGGCACCCATGGCAAGACGCTTCTACATTGTTGATTTTTTAATTATAAGGCTGCCTAATTATCATGCAACTTGTGTCAAGAAAATTGTGTGAATATGACAGCATCATTTAAAGAAGCTAGGCTACTCAATGGTGATGCCAGAAGGCACTTACCTGATTACTGGGATGGAAGGGGGGAGAGAGGGACATCAACTTTTTCCAGGAAGCTGTGGAGGTGATGATGTGGCCGGGTCCAAGCCTTAAGTAACTTTGGTGACTGATGGTATCGATGAATATTCATTCACCAAGGCACATGTGGAATGTGACACACGTGAGTTTGGAAAAGCTTCAAAGAAAGTTGAATAGAGAATACCAAAGTAGGTTCTTTTCAAAGAAGTGAATTGAAGAAGACTGGAAGTTGATGACTCCATGATACGTTGAAGATCCAAATCCAAAGAAAAGATTGAAGGTGTGCACAGAAATCATACGGCGAAGACTTAGATTTCCGGAATAACTTTATTGCCACTTTAAATGTACACTAATCTGCGTACATTAAAATGAAATTTCGTTGCATACAGCTCTCAAAGGGTCACCACCTCCAATATGCACGCCATAAACCTGACTAAATAAATAAATGCAAAATTATGCTAATAATAATAATAATAATAATAATAATGCGAGAAGACCCTGAGGAATTCTATATTAAATTGCCAGAGTTCCTCAACTTAACAGCGGTTCATTTCGTGACTGTTCAAAATTATCATACAGACTGCAACAAACAGATTTCGTATAATCAGTTTACATAAAGGAAAACCTGAAATTTAGAGTAGTCGGTAAGAAATATATCTATATATGTAAAAATAAAATGCCACTCACGCATCATCACAAAATCTCCAGAACCGTAAAGCCTACAAACTTGAAATTGGGCCCGTTTGTTCCTCTTGGCTTCTAGGTGCTCACTAAGAAAGGATTTTTCGAAACGACCATCATAGCATTAGTATTTCCTGTATATTATTATTATTAACATGCTCTGATGCTAAGGAGTTCTACTCCCCCGCCCCACCTGAAAAGAAATCTCTTCCAAATGCAAAACACAAGCAGAGGAGAGGAGTTTCAGTTTCAGTTTTAGTTTCACAGCACTGAGCAGCTTTAGTACAGAACAGTTGAGCTAAGCCATGCTCAGACTCCTTGCTGTCTCCTTCTTGCAAATACTGTTATAGTTTCCAAACAGCCCTTGACTGTCTCACACACTGACAGGACACTAGCCAGATGAATACCGATGGATGCTGGTAGGTAGAGTCACAATTTTTTCCCTTTATTTTCCTCCTCAAAAACTAAGCCTGACCACATTAATCATTAAAATGAAAAGAGAAAGAAAGTTAAGATCCGTAGGAAAAAAAAGCTGTCCAATCACTAATCATAAGCTTCCAGAGGTAATATTTATTTAAAAAATGCTTTACAAACCCTATTCTTCTAAATTTGCCACAAATGTGCCAAAAATTGTAAATCTATTAAGCTGAAGGAAGTCCTATCCTAGTGAAGAGCTAGTTGTCCGATTGCAAAAGGCTTCAAAGCATTCAGATACAGGTTCCCTCCCCCAATAAATATTATGAGAAAAGAACAATTTACAGGTTTCCTTACAGAACTGGAAAACCCGAGCATCTTGTTAAATTCAAAAGTGAGGCTCTGAATCTTACATTCCACTTTTTTCCTCACAAAGGAGGAGAATATGACAATTTTCACATTTGTGTGTGAACATTGTTTTTTGGTCGTTTTTACAGAAGATGGGAAAAAATGGAATAGGATGTGTGAAGATCAATTCCTAAAGATAATATCCGTAGGACTAAAGATGTACAAATAAATCTATCCATATGCCACACAAATAGCCTGATGTATTCCCCATTATTGGCACGCTTATTCTCTTGTAAATTTCTAGACTAGCCCAAGCCCAAATCGTCCAACTGTTCTTCATATGTTTTAGCCTACCAGGCCCTTAAATCATCTTAGCTTCTCTTCTCTGCACTTTTTCCCAAGTCTCATCATCATTTTTGTAATGTGGGGATCAAAACTGGATGCAGAGTTCCAGGTGTGGCCTTACTAAGGCTTTACAAAATATTAGTAATACTTCACATGGGGTCAGAGCGTTTGCAGAGTGACTCCTATTATGGGACAATCCAGGAGCAAAACACAGCACACAGAGACTTAAATATTTAACAGTGGTTTATATATAGACATATAGGTGGTAGGCAAATACCGTCTTAACTCTACACAGAGAAACTCTGCTCTGGATACAGGGCACAAGGAAGGAGAACACGCCCTTCTAATGGCTGCCTTTATATAAACACCTCTTAAAGGAATAGAACCCACCTCCAGTCTTAAAGGGAATTACCCAGGCTATGCGGATTCATTCTTATTGCATCAGTCACATCTGGTAAGCTTTACTGCTATTCGGCTCTTAAATCCTAAGACCTTAACACATGGTTTTGATTCATTGCCTCTGTTTATACAACTAAGGATTGTATTAGCTTTTATTGGCTACTACCGCACACGGCTGGCTCATATTTAAGTGATTGTCCACTAGGACTCCAAGGTCTTTCTCACAGTTACTCTTTTTGAGCCAGGTTTCGCTTAATCTGTATTTATACCATTGGTTTTTCCTGCCCTGGTGTAAAACCTTATTTTTCTCCACATCAAATGTCATGTTGTTGGAGAGGGCCCATTGTTCAAGTCTGTCAAGATCTTTTTGGACCCCAAGCTTGTCTTCTGGGGTGTTGGCTATTCCTGCCAGCTTGGTGTTATCTGCAAATTTGATGAGTTCCCCTTCTATTCCCTCATCTAAGTCATTTATGAAGATATTGAAGTACTGGGCCTAAGACAGATCCTTGTGGTACCCCACTGCTTACTTCCCTCCATGTAGATGTGGTACCATTAAGGACTATTCATCGAGTATGGTTTGTCAGCCAGCTACAAATCCATCTGCTGTCCAGCACACATTTCTCTATCTTGTCAAGAAGTAGGCTGTGGTCTACTTTGTTGAATACTTCTCTTTTTCTTGTATGCATCTCCTCAAAAGACCAAAAAGTACACTCTAGAATATCTTGTCTTCCTACTGAATTTTGGCATCATGATCTTGAAGGTATCTTAAAAATGGGGCATGGATTAGTTCAACCTCCAGTTTGTTCACTCTTCCTTTTGCAAGAAATTACAACTTGTTGGGTCAGACCCACAACACAAATAGAGTAGTGGAAACGGGGTTGAGAATGTGAACTGCCTGGTTTTGTCCGCTGGATTTTGATGAAAAAGACACCTGTAGGTGTAAGAATGAGCTACCGAAGAATCTTTCCCGATAAATCCATTCAGTTCTTCAACAGGGTCTTCGGAATGGGGCAGTTGAATGCCAGTTGGGCAAAAAGATAGGTGGATTTTGAAAGAAAAAAAAAGGACAGGGGGAAGGAAAATTGAGTTTGTTGCATGCAACTTTCAGGTTAGAAAGAGTTCAGCTAGAGACATTTTTTAGACATTTGTGACATTGTGGTTCTACTGTATGATCAAATCATACACTTCAGAGGCTGATATAATTGAGTGCAAAGGTGAACTCCTTGAGGGAATCCAATTTTTTTTATTAAAAAAACCATGTTTTCTTTTCTTTTTATGCGGCTACTTATTTGAGAGAAAAAAAATAACACGCCATCTGAGGAATAGGTTCTAACACAATCAGTTTGCAAGATCCAGGGTGGATTCAATGTGTTAATACTGGGTGACTTTTGTTTGATTCACTCAAAGAGGTGGTATTCAGCAGATTCTGACCAGTTCTGAAGAACCGGTAGCATAAATTTTGAGTGGTTTAGAGAACCAGCAAATCCCACCTCTGACTGGCCCCGCCCCCATCTATTCTCTGCCTCCCATTGAGTCCCAGCTGATCGGCTGGGTCTCCTTTGGTTGCCCTGCACAGGAGAAAGGAGCTGGAAAGCAGGTTAGTGGGGTGGGGAGGGAATGGAGTATCCTTCCCCTGCCATGCTCCCCAAGCCACGCCCACTAAGCCACACCACACCCACAGAACCGGTAGTAAAACATTTTGAACCCCACCACTGATTCACTCGGTATTGAGCTATTAATGTTGGATGCAAAATTAGGATCCGTGAGTTCAGGGGTGGGATTCAACCGGGATAACAACCGGTTCGGTGAGCGGCGCTCTGTGCCACGCGAATCAGCTGTGCCACAAAACATGGTAATATAGAACAGACTAGGGCAGGGGTGGGTGGGCAGGGCCAACTAATAACCGGAACAACCGGTTCGTCCAAACTGGTCGAAACCGGCTGGATCCCATCCTTGCATAAGCTGGAAGAACATGGGATGGGAGGCAATTGGCAGTTGCATGGCGTTTTCCGCTGTTTGTTAGAGCAGCTGCGCAGTTCTGTCAAGGATGACGGACGGTTTTCCCCTTTTAGTGCAACGTTATCCCAAACTTATTGCAGGTTTTCCTCGACTTCATTCGGTGACTATTAAAACTTACAATGGCACTGAAAAATGTGACTTGGGGCCGTTTTTCACCCTTAACAACCATTGCAGAATCTCAAAATTCAGAGGCATTGCAACTGGTCCGTATTTATGACGGTCGCCGTGTCTTCCGAGGTGTTACACGATCCCTTTTTTGTGACCTCTCGACAAGCAAAGTCAGTGGGGAAGCGGGATTCACTGAATAACTGTGCGACTCACTTGCTGTTCTGACCCAAACCTTGTTCCAAGGAAACAAAACATGAAACGGAGGTAACAGCAAAACCTTTTGATGATTCTTTACTAATTCCGTTCCTTCCCAGTTAAGAGGCTATTTCAAACTAATTGTCTCTGATAAGAGCGAGCGTTGCCAAGGTTGTGCAAGGCTGCCAAGAACACTAGGAATATTTCAAACACAAAGAGTCTCCAAACACAAACTAAGAGAGTCCGAATGTCCACAAGGCTTGAGTGCAAAAACTTCTTTGCTTCCTGAAAAGAACTCCAGTTTCTCAGCTGGCTTTTATCTCTTAAGGGAGGGGCCATTACCTTGCAGCCTTACTCCTGAGTCACCCGTGTTGCTGCAGCTGCTCTTTCCTTTGAGCAGCCCTGCACACATGTGCACTGGGCACAGGCTCCTCGGAGGCTTCTTCATCACTGCTGCCAGCCTCCACAATCTCCGAAGGCAGCATTCCACTCCCTGATGGTCCTGGCCCCGTCCCTGCCTCACACGCAGGCCCGTCCCCTGTGTCCTCACTTTCTGCGACCTCAGCTGTCCGCACCTGCTGCCGGCGAATCACAACAAGCAGGGGGTTGGACTAGAGAACCTCCAAGGTCCCTTCCGTCGCTGTTCCTCTGTTCTGCCCCCTTTTCCAATGAAGTCAGAAGGCACCCTTTTCTTAAATTTGTTCGCCCCCTGGTCTTCAGCTGTGTGGTCAGGTGAAATCTTTCATTTAGCACACATCACCTGTTATTCCATTTTCCTCTTCAAATTCAGCAGAAGCAGCCCATGAGGCATTTAATAAGGAACATGTCCCGTGAAGTAAGGTCATAATTGACTAATTTTTCCGTATAATAGAGACCTTGAGAATCTCATGTTTACAAAGAGGAAAAAAAAATCATAACTGCGTCATTCCTTTCTTCCAGGACGCTCCTCCCTTCTCTTTTGCTTGATGTGCTTCCTTTTCCATTTTCAAGCTACAGAACGGATACCGCTGTACATGCCTGTTAGATTTTAAGTATCACACTTTAAGCTTCTAATTAAGAAATTAATTAAAATACTACACAGTTTATTGCACAGTCTGTCAAGAGTATGGCAGTTTACAAGATTTTTCATCTTAGATGTACTATAAACAATATATATATATATCTATATATCTATATATATATATATATATATATATGTTTTCTTAAGAAGAAAATGCATATATATACACACACACACACACACACACACACACACATTCCTATTCAAGCTGATATTTAGAGTCCTCCTTCAGGAACCTGTCTCAAAATTATTGGGGAGCGTGAGTTATGAAATAATTGTTTGAGCAGGAAACACGGGGATTAGAAATTTCAAGCACGGAAGACTGACATTGAATCTGATAGGAGTACAGCAAATGCCTAAAGACCAAATAAGATTTAACAGTGTGATAAGCTAAATTGCATACAAGTTACAGTGATTTTCTTTGAGGAAATCTTAAAACAGAAGATTTGCTAGAGGGCAATTCCTCAAAACTTTGAAAAACAACTTAAACTTGGGGTTTTTTTCCCCCCCTTTTGGTGTTCCGTTAGATGATTAATGAAGGTAGAACATGGAATCCTAGGGTCCCAAAGATGCATTTTTCAAGAAGTAACTGGACTTTTTTGTTTTTTCTTTTGAAGATGTTTTGCTTCTCCTCCAAGAAGCTTCTTCAGCTCTGACTGGATGATGGGGAATGGAAGGATTTATATTCCTTGCAGTCAGATGGTTATTTGCATCCTTTTAGAGAGTTGTTGAGGCCACTTGGAGGTTTATCTGTGTCCTTGGGGTGCTTTTTTCAACTGGACTTTCTGGTTTTTCTTTGAAGATGTTTTGCTTCTCATCCAAGAAGCTTCTTCAGCTCTGACTGAATGGTGGAGAATGGAAGGATTTATAATCCTTGCAGATAGCTGGTCATTTGCAACCTTTTAGGTTGGAGGTTTGTCTGTTTCCCTGGGGTGCTTTTTTCAAGAGGCAACTGGACTTTCTGGTTTTTCTCTGAAGACATTTCATTTCTCCTCCAAGGAGCTTCTTCATCTCTGACTGGATCATGGGGAAGGGAAGGATATATACTCCTTGCAGACAGCTGGTCATTTGCATTCTTTTTAGAGAAAGGACGTCCACTTGGAGGTTTATCTGTGTCCTCAAGGTCACCTAACTGATGCAAAAGGATGTGGAGTCTGCTTGGAACTGCTGAAAGGACACCCATTTGCACCACTCAGATGACCCTGAGGGCACAGAGATGAGAAGCAAAACATCTTCAAAGAAAAACCAGAAAGTCCAGTTGCCTCTTGAAAAAAAGGCACTCCAAAGAAAACAGATAAACCTCCAAGTGGCCTCAACGGCTCTGAATTAGAATGCAAATGACCAGCTGGCTTTAAGAAGCATAGTTGCCACCTGAAAAAGGACCTTGGAGACATCCATGATCCCATATCATCTTTATTACTCTTCTCTGCTCTCTTTCTAGAGCCTCAACATCTTTTTTTTTTTTTGCATTGTGATGACCAACACTGGATGTGGTCTCACCAGTGCAGTATAAAGCAGTACAACTTTGAAACTATCCATAATCCCTCATCCCGGATCCTTCTCTCTGAAAAGTTAGACCCACCTAGCTCTCTCCACCTTTAAGCCTCCAGGCCTCTTGTCGTCTTTGATGCTCTTCTCTAAGTGAGACATTTGTTAAGTGAATTTTGCTCCGTTTCATGACTTTCTGTAAAAAGTGAATCACGGTAGAAATTTTGACCTCCTTGGCGGTCGGAAATTGAGGACTGCCTGTACAGAGTTAGTCCTTGACTTACAATGGTTCATTTAGTGACCTTCAAAGTTACAACAGCCCTGACTTACGACCATTGCTCACACTTACGACCATTGCAGCTTCCCCCATGGTCAAAACTGAAATGTTTGGCAACTGACTCATATTTATGACAGTCACAGGGTCCCAGGGTCATTGGATCACTTTTTCTGAGCTTCTGACAGGCGAAAATCAATGGGGAAGCCAGATTCACTTAACAACCATGTTCCTAACTTAACAACTGCAGTGATTCACTTAACAATGATGGCAAGAAAAGTCATAAAATGGACCAAATATCACTTAAAAATTTATCGCATAGTGTTGTGGTTCACCGGCAGATAGTACAGATGGTAGCCGAATCGGACACTCAGGAAGAACGGGGACAAGTCCGGAAGTCTGGAGAGAACTCAGACAAGGGTCCTGTATCTGATGCAGGGATGGGGCCAGGACCATCTGGGAGTGGGGTGCTGCCTCCGGAGCCTTCAGAGTCTGGCAGCAGCGAGGCAGAGGAACAGGGGGAGCCTGTTCCCACTGTGCATGTGCGCAGGGCAGCTAGAAGGAGAGAGCAGCCGAAACAAAAGGGGCAACTTGGGAGTAAGGCTGGGAGGTGATTGCCCCTCCCATAAGGGATAAAAGTCAGACCCAAATGATGAAACCTTTGCAGGAAGCAAAGTAGTTCGATCAGTTCCGAGTCATCCTTGAAGCTCTTTGTACTTTGGTTGGTTTTTCTTGTACTTTGGTTGGTTTCTGTTCTAGTTAATTTGATACTTCTGTTTTTGGCAGCACTCCACAGAACTGAAAGGCGGGTGCTTATCTCGGGGGACTGTTTGAGATTAATTCCAGTTGGGAATGAAAACAATTCCCAGTGTTGCAATAAAAGTAGGTTTTGTTTTTAAAACAAGTTTGTGCATCATTACGGTTTATAAAGCCTGGGTCAGAACACATAGCAACATAAAGATTGGAGTCCATTGTGTTTCGTAAGTCGAGGATTACCTGAAATTACCTAAGGTGCATTATGTCAAATGTATTATTGCAAACATATTATATGCATATTGCATATTTATTACCGTGATGATGAATAAATTGTCCCTTCTGTGTTTGAAGCTACCAGGACAATTTCCCTTGGAGAAGAATGCAAGATTTATATAATCACGAAGGAAGTCAAGCAAAATTTGGGAGTCCTGGCTTCTGGATTTTCGATCTATATTTATTAATTACAAATAAACCACTGAGCCATGGATTACTTCATCACTGCTATGGACTCCTTTTATTTCTCCTCTGAAACCGTGATTTCCTAAGAAAGAATGAAATGTCAGCGAGCAGTGAATTATATAGAGATGTATTTTTACTGCTAGATGATAATTTCCTGTTATAGGTTTATGCCCAGAAGTTGCTTCTTTAGAGAAAGTTGATGTAGTGCCTCAAGAGCCAGGCTTGTTTGGAGGAATGGAAGTGCTTGGAAAAAGAACTATGGGATTCAATTTTCTGCACTGGGGAAAATGTCCCTCTTTGCCTACTCTGTTGTAGCCCGCCAGCAGCCATCAGAGCTGGTGGCAGACTCGGACAGTGAGGAGGTTGGGGAGGAACATGGGCCAGTCCTGGAGTCTGAGGAAGGCTCTGACAAGGGATCTGCGTTGGAGGCAGAAATGGGGACAGGGTCGTCCGACAGTTATCAGCTGCCTTCAGAGTCGGTGATAAGTGAGGAAGAAGAACAGCTGGAACCTGTTCCCAGTGTGCGCATGCACAGAGCTGCCAGAAGAAGGGAACAGCTAAGGATCAAGGGTCGACTTGGGAGTAAAGCCACAGGTGGACGGTGAATGTCCCTTCCCATAGGGAATAAAGAGGAGCGAAAGAGAAGTGGGGTTTGCAGGAGACAATTAGTTTATTTAATGAGGGTGAATGTTCCTGACTCCTTGCCAAGCAATTGCTGCTACAGCGTGGCATTTTGAAGCCATCAGCCTAGCAGCTCCCCAAATTTTTCTTCCTTGTAATTCTGCTGCAGAATTTATTTAGAATCTATTTGGCTTTTATATCTAAGAAATGGATGCAATCCGCAAAATATCTAAATACAATAATATAGATATAGATAGATAGAGCTTCTGCAGTGGCTAATATGCTAAGCTGCAGTTGGTTTATTTGAATTGAATTGCAAATTAAACTGTACAATTGCTTTAGTGCACAATTTCTTTTTTAAAAATTGCGTACTTCACATTTACAGGGAACAAAGTAATACGCTTAATTGTCTAAATCTCATTTACCATTACCACCAGTATGGCATGTATTGCATAGTTGAGTAGAGTTATGGAAATGAACCTGGAATATAAAACAACATCGCTGTCCAACTGATTTGCTCGCAAATATATTGGGAATAGAAGTCCCTATGTTTGTTTCACAAACTGCAAGCCCTGGGTTCGAGTCGGGCATCTTTTCTCATTGGTCTGAAGTGCACTTAGGGAAAGAATTCACAAGAGATCATTTCACTGCTTCTTTGCTTGAGAGGATGAATAAATCAGGACTTGGGGGAAGTTGCTGGGATGGAGAACCAGAAGAGCAGAATAACAGAGCTGAAAGGGACTTTGGAGGCCTTCTAGTCCAACCCCCTGCCTAGGCAGGAAACCCTACATCCCTTCGGACGAATGGTTATCCAACATCTTTTTAAAAACTTCCAGTGTTGGAGCATTTACAACTTCTGGATGCCAGTTGTTCCACTGATTAATTGTTCTAACAGTCAGGAAATTCCTCCTTAGTTCTAAGTTGCTTCTCTCCTTGATTAGTTTCCATCCATTGCTTCTCATTTTACGTTTTGGTGCTTTGGAAAATAGCTTGACTCCCTCTTCTTTGGGGCAGCCCCTGGGATATTGGAAGACTGCTATCATGTCACCCCATGTCCTTCTTTTCATTAAACTAGACATACCCAATTCCTGCAACCGTTCATCATATGTTTCAGCCTCCAGAAGCACTTATTCTTTTGAATTGGTGACTGTCCTTATGCCTGCCAGGAGTGGAAATCTGTTCTTTTAAATATACTTTCCCCCTCCAATTCCAATAATTTAGAAAGGATAAGAAAGCAAAGACGCAGTAATTCACTTAAAATCCACTGTTATATTATTTCTGAATTCTCCTCCTCCCATGTGATCTTGAGTATATCAGAAATAAGAGCTTTCTCTCAAGTGAAAAAAGAAAAAAAAACTAGAAAGAAGCTGTTGCAATTCATTTTCCAACACCCCCATTATTTTATATTTCTACACCAGGGTTTCTCAAACTTGGAAATGGCAGGACGTCAACTCCCACAATTCCCTCAGCCATCGTGGCTCGCTGGGGAATTGTGGGAGTTTAAGTCCACCCAACTTCGGGTGGCCAAAATTGGCAATCTAGATGCTCCAAAACATGATTTCACTTGTGTCTGCTTCTCCATTTAACATATTGGATAGAAAAGGTTTCAGATTTTTTTTTCCTTTTGGGACTAATGGAAAAAAGAACGGGAGAAAAAAAAATGGAACTTTTGACACTATACATGTTGACAGCAGCAAGACTATTGTATGCGCAAAAATGGAAGGACACTTCGATTCCTACCACAGACGAATGGCTGCAGAAGTTGATGGAGTTGGCTGAAAATGGCAACATTGACCACTTTGATTAAAGAAAAGAACATAAGCAGTTAAGTTTCCACATGGAAACGGGTGGGATTCTACCAGTTCGGACCGGTTCAGGCGAACTGGATGTTAAAGTTACAGCTGGTTTGCCGAACCGGTATTTCACCTGACCGGCTGGCCCCTCCCCTGCCAGGAGTCTCCCTGCGGCCCATTTTCGATGGAGGTAAGTGCAGGGTATGCACGGAGGCTGTGGAAAGGGGAAAAACGGGCCTTCTGGAAGTCTGGAAATGGGCCTGTTTCTGGCTTCCAGAAGGCCTCCAGAGACCCAGGGAGGCCATTTTTGTTCTCCCAGAGGCTCAAGGGAGGACTCTGGACCCTTAGGAGGGCGAAAAATGGCCTTCCTGGAAAAACCGGAAGTGGCCAAACGGGCCTATTTCCGGTTTCCGGTGGGCCTCCAGAGGCTGGGGAGGCTGCTTTCAACCTCCCAGAGGCCCAGGACCCTTGGGAAGGTGAAAATGGCCTCCCCCAGGCTCTGGAGGCCCCCCAGAAGCCAGAAACAGGAAGTTCTGGTAGGTCTCACCCACATGGCCAGGCCTACCCAGCAATTGGGCAGTGAACCGGTTGCTTGGATGTTTGAATTCCACCCCTGCATGGAAACTGCTTCTGAACTTGGTGCTTGATGTGAAAAAGAATGTAACTTTGACTTTGGGTTTTATCAATTAGATTGATAGATCTTTATAAAAATGGCTTGTTCATGTTATTGTGGAAAAACCAAAAACTCTGATTTGATGCTAATGCCCTATTTTACTGCAACAGAGAGATTCTTTTTCTTTTTCTTCCAACCCTTCCTCACTTCTCTTTCTTCTTTTCCCTCCTTGCTCACTGCTCTTCTATTTACCCTTGTATTTTGTATTTTATAATAACTTAATAAAAATGTTTTTTAAGAAAAGAAAAGAAAAAAGGTTTCATAACTGGCAGGCTGGATGTAGCTTTGGTGTTTTTAATGTACATTTTTAATATACGAAAATGGTACAAGATCAACAGGGAAGCTTAATTGCAGATGGTCAATTGATAGTTTGCCATGCCTTAACTTTGAATTGTTAATGTGTGAAAGAAGGCCATTAAGCTAAACTCTTTGGGCTCATGCAGAATCATCTCCTGATTATTAGGTCAGAATAATCTTATTGAAAGTCATTGAAACTGGAAAGATTTAAGAGCCATGGTTGAGGTGTAGAAATGTGTCCTTTGTAAAGGAAAAATAATAATGTGATGACCCAGGGTGGGATACAAAATAAACATAGTCACAAAAATAGGTGAAGTCCCTTTTATTCCTTCACTTTGCTTCAAAGCTCCAAATATCCTTGATTGGAGACAAAAAACTCCCCCACAAGCAGTTACGAAAAGGAGGAAATGCCGTTTAAACTAAAAATGCCTATAAATCATAAGAGTTAAAACAACACAAACCACATTGAAGCAATTAAGGGAATCAGGCAAGATAAGGGCTTGAAGACGTCCACAGACGCCAAACTCAGAGAGGAACGACAGACTAGAGATATTTCCATGCTTTGTTTCCAGCACTGGCCCATACGCATGTCCATCCTTTTAACCAGTTCCTACAGCTGCAGCCCATGAAGGGGATCAAGGCCCTTTCCTCCCCTGTAGACCACCCCATTCACATCTCTTCGTTATCCTCTCCTCCCTGCATGCCCTAGGATGGATAGGGGATGGGCCTGGGTCTTCCTCTGACTGCCCAGCCTCCTCCACAACCTCTGGAGCCACACTTCCACTTCCTGTTGGCTGTTCCTCCTCTCCCTCGGAGTCAGACTCCAACAGAGGCATGACAAATACGTAGCCACTGCAAGGGAACTGCCATGCGAAATAATAGCTACGAAAGCTTTTCGTTTCTTCATCCTCTCAAATGATTGGTTTGTTAGGGGTGACGTGTTAGGGGTGTGTATGCAGGCACACGATCACCCACCAAACCGGTAGTGACTAAGGCAGGATCCCAGTACTGGTTTGTGGCTAGTTTGTTTACCCAGAGAGATCATTTCTCTATTTGTTCCCAACTATATCTTTATTTTAGTTCAACTTGAGACAAAGCAATGGAAGGAAAGCTAATTTACATTAATTATTTTCACATATAGCATGGAGCCAATGTTATCTAATTAAGGATAACATATGTTAAGGGCAGCTTCCGCTGGGAAGACATTAAATAACAGAATAAATATTTGCATGGTTTATGATAAACTGATGCTTTCTCCACTTTGAGTTTCTTTCTTGCCATGTTCATTTGGTTTGATTCATGAAGTGCAGTTTCTCAAGAATTATGAAAGTGCCTTTCCCCTTAAATCTAATCCAAGCAAAATGATTTATGTTGGAGAACGGCTTAATATTTAGTAACACATTTTTAAAATAATAGCCAAATCATTTTATTATTATCATTATGACAGCAGAATGTCTTGTTTAATATTAATCACGAGAGCTCACTCGAGGTTGAATTAAATTCCCATCGCAATTCATGAAGTATGAATCATTTCCAGACCTTTCCAAATATTTATAGAAAATGGGGTTTTAGCCTAACTGTTTGCTTTCAAAATGAACTAACCTCGTTTGGCAAATAGAAAGCAGAGAGATAGTTATAACTTTCAAGACTTTAGGGGAATTTCAAGTTTCTCTACAGAATTATGTGACTGAAAGGAAGCTTTGACCCAACGATCCATTTATTATAATCTAGTTTTCAGCAATTGCATCTACATCATCTTTTGTAGATCTTCAACCCAGTTTTCTTTGGGGAAAAATGAAATACAGTACGCAGTATTACAATAAACATTTATCAATAACTTTTCCATGTTACTGAAGAAGGAATTTTCATTTTTTTAAAGACAGAAAATCTTTTTGTTAAATTTTTTTCCCATATTCCTCAATCAAAAGGCAGAAAAATGATTGCATTAGAGTGATCTATTTCCACTCTACATATCCTTTCATGTGGTCACAACAATGAACTTGGGACTGATTACTATGGGGTTGGCTCAAGAAATGAGTGTTCAAGTACTCATTAAAATCAATTGCCAATAAAGTAAGGTACTCCAATCCCTAAATTAACTGAACTTAATCTGCATTTTAATCTGTTTATCCCTGGATGTGTTGGGTTTTTGTTTGGGGTTGGTTTGCTTGTTTTAATTTTGCAAGCTGCCTAGAGTCACTTGTGTGAGAGATGGGTAGCTGCATAAATCATAAGAAAACACTTAGAAGTATTTACTCACTCCTCATGGTGTTAAGGACCAGTCATTGCCAGACATTGCCATATTCAGAAACTTGCAACTCCTTCAACAATGAAGAAGGAGATGGAGGAAATCTCCTCCTCCTCCTCCTCCTCCACCTCCATCTTTTTCCTCTTCCTTCTCTTCTCCTCTTTCTCCTTCTCCTTCTCCTTCTTCTTCTTCTTCTTCTTCTTCTTCTTCTTCTTCTTCTTCTTCTTCTTCTTCTTCTTCTTCTTCTTCTTCTTCTTCTTCTTCTTCTTCTTCTTCTTCTTCTTCTTCTTCTCCTCCTCCTCCTCCTCTTCCCCCTCCCACTCCCCCTCCCCTACCCCTTTCCCTCCTCCTTCTCCTTCTATTTCTTCCTCTTCCTCTTCCCCTCCTCCTTTTATCCCTTCCCCTCCTCCTTCCTCCCCCTCCTCTCCCCCTGCATTTTTTTCTGCTTTGGGGGTCAACTAGTGCCATCTTTTGTGATCAAATGTAGCACCTGCCTCCGACGGGGCCTTTATTGTATCTCACCATCTTTGTTTCGCCCTTGATAAATGAGGAAGGAGGAAGTTGGAATAAAACTAGAGAGAAAATTACCAAAACCGAATGGGGAGAGTCTCATCCTCTCCTTAAAGACAGGGAAGAACATCAGAACTAGAGGATGGGATAGATATGCATTTAATGTCACCAGTGACACTTTTTAATTAAAGCCTTGAGTTACACCACCTTCCCAGAGCAAGTTTCTGTGATGAAAACTTCAGCCCCCACCCTGATCCCAAGTGTTTACTGGCAGAGCAAATGTTTTTCTTTCTTTTTCATTTTTTTAAAGCTAACTTATTTAATCTCTATGGTAGTATTTAGTCAGCAGGGATAAAAACCTTGGGAGATAGTTATTCAGAAAATAAACGTGGATTCTGACACCGTTGCTGGTTTCATTGCTGTAAAATGATTCTTAGAAAAGAAGTTAGGAAGGAAAATCCAGGGCACCGTGGAAATAGATGCACTCTAAACGTTGGAAGATTGGGTTTTTTATTTTAAAAAAAAAAGTTCTTCCCCCAGGCATTATATAGAGAGACTATTCCAACCATACCGACTTTCTAACTTAGCTTTTTGGAAAAGTTTTTATTATTATTATTATTGCTGTTCAGAAAACCTAGTGCTCACTTCACAGCCCTTTAAAAGAGAAGATAATGATTTTGGTACCTCAAGTTTTATTGCTCTATTTAAGAGCCATTTAATAATAATAAAAATATTTGCAGCCATAATTGCCCTCGGAATCTCATGCACTGGGGTTTAATCACCATGGCTATTAATAATCAAATGGACCGACGGTTAAAATGGAAGTGACCGTCATTATTGATAAATTTGGGCAAACGACGGTGGGCATAGCTTAGATTTTAGAGATCCCATTGCCAAATCTATCGTGCAACTCTCAGAAGGAACAGAATGCTGAAGAGTTTTAGAATAGCAAAGCGTAGGGGTGGAATTGTGTGCTGCAAAAATAAAAAAATAAAAATAAATTGTGCGTTCCTGAAAAAAGTACAAATTCCAAAAATTGCTGCAATCAATTTGGTATTGACTATAAAATGATAATGACCGGTATATCATGCCAGTCCACCAAATTGCTTCTTTAATGGTGCAGAATAGAGGGGAGATCAGTCAGTGTCCTACTTTGAATCTTGATTCTGATATAACCATGAAAGGGTGAAAGCTGGAATCACTGGTAGTTACTTTCCAGGTGAATAACTTATTATTATCTTTAATGGCTCTGGAAACTTCTGGCCTATTGAAGTGTAGATTTTAGATACGGCTACGGGTAATGTAGGCCAGGGTTATTAAAGCCTCTTGATCTCTTTTAACCGTTTTCTGCTGTTTCTGCTTATTCTGGCCCCGTTTTGCTAGTGAGCTGGACTTGATGTTGTCAGATGTTTAATAACTGAACATCTAGCTTTTTTTTAATGGCCGAACTGAGCCATGTGGTCCTTGCTCTGATCTGGATATAACTCTGATTCTATTCTGATTCTGATTCTGATTCTATTCTATTCTATTCTATTCTATTCTATTCTATTCTATTCTAATTCCGATTCCATTCTATTCCATTCCATTCCATTCTATTCCATTTCGTTCTGTTCCATTCCATGCCATGCCATACCATTCCATTCTAATTCTAATTCTAATTCTAATTCTAATTCTAATTCTAATTCTAATTCCTATTCCATTCCATTCCATTATTATTCGATTCGATTCTGATTCTGATTCTGATTCTGATTCTGATTCCATTCCATTCTATTCTTTCTATTCCATTCCATTCCATTCCTAATTCTAATTCCAATTCCAGTTCTAATTCCATTCCGTTCTATTCTTTCCATTCCATTCCATTCCATTCCATATTCTAATTCTAACTCCAACTCCAACTCCAACTCCAACTCCTATTCCATTCCATTCCTATTCCTATTCCTATTCCTGTTCTATTCTGTTCTGTTTTGTTCTGTTCAGAAGTTGTGGTTGCTCCATCACTGGAGGTTTTGAAGAAGAGATTGGACAACGATTTGTTATAGGGTTTCCTGCCTAGAAGACCTTCAAGTCTCACTCAGCCCTATGATTCTATAATTCTGTGATCCTGCAATAATGTGATCGTAATTTGGCTTCCAGCAAGAAAAGTCAGTGAGGAAATCTGGGTTCACTTACTGACCAAGGAAAAAATGGTCATAAAATCAGGTCCAGTTGCATGAACATTTGCTTAATGACTGCATCCCTTCTAATGCTGGTCTGTGGCCATAATAAAAATTGATTGATTGCGTTATTTAGTGGCCAAAATTCTGGTTCCAATTTGCAGTTGTAAGTTGAAGATTACCTGTAACTGACATTTTTACAAACTAATTTTAGTACATTTAAATACTTATAAAATACACAATCATTGTAATGTAACTCCAGAAAGGAAACAAGCTGATCGCAAGAATTCCAATGCAATTCATTTGATCTATTTAGCTTTTACATCTAAGAAACAGATACAATCCGCAAAATATCTAAATGCAGTAACATAAATATGACAGTAATGACATCTGAAAGGCAGATTGCTGATTGTTGGGTTTTGAATGCAAACTGAGTCTTGGATCCTCTGGAATATTTCCTGCCCAAGTTTTCTTTTAGGTCGATAAAGAACAAATTTGCAGGCTGAGAGTTGACCCATTTCGGAAAAGACTGCGGGGAGGCAAGTCAATGTATTGGGAAGAATATTACCATGTTTCCCTGAAAATAAGACCCTGTCTTATATATTTTTGTCACCAAAAAAGGCACCAGGTCTTATTTTGGGGGGATGTCCTTTACTGACTAACCTTACTTGTGTGCGTCGCCCCTGGCCTCCTTTTCGCTGTCAGGGGCCTTCAGGAACTTCTGCGGCTGGCAAGGCTTTCCTGAAGGCCTCTGCAGCCAATAACAGAGGTGTGGATCAATCCAGAGCTTTGTTCTCAGCTCCAGAGGCCTTCAAGGAAGCCTTGCCAGCCTTGCTGGCTGCAGAAGAAATGGGCCAGCAAGGCAGGTGTTGGCGTGTGCAAGGCCTGGTTACACCTGTCCAAAGGTAAGTAGTAGGGCAGCTCCATCCCCCCCATCCCCACCCAAGCTTAATTTTTACCCATCCACTCTGGAATAGGTGGGATCTTAATTAGGGCTTATTTTGGGGGGTAGGGCTTCTATTGGGCACACGTGTAAAACTCAAGCTAGGGCTTATTTTCAGGGTAGGTTGTATTTTCAGGGAAATGGGAGATAAGAGTGGAATTTTTTTTGTATCTCATAATCAGCAGCCCACTTGTGGCTGCAAAGAAACCCAGGAAGAATAAAAATTCTATAGGTTTAAAAAAAATTGCTTTACTGATGTAAGAATTTGGACCCTAGGCCTAATGGTGGCCTCAAAATACCTCGCTGAATTTAGGTAATCCTGGCATCAAAGTTTTTAACTTTTAAACTTTTCCAGGTGATCCTCCTAGCTCACCTGGAGAAGTTTCTGACTAAAAAGGGCTTCTTACTGAACCAATCTACCCAGTTCCCGAGATGGAAGCCTCTTTCCATTTCAGCTTCCCTCACGGGAACTATGGCTCAAGCTTGGGCTTTCTTGCAACTATTTCCAAATTAACTTTTTTATGTGTTAGGTAGATGAGAAGTATATTCATCTGAAGCATTCGCAATGAACAAGAAAAAAAACCTGCAATGGAACCTTATCTCCACCCGTTGCAGAAACTGTCCAAATGCACCAAGACATGTCTTGGCTTTGCACTCAAAATCCTCCTGGTTCTGCTTTTATTTAAAGCCTGGGCTTGCTGGCTGAGCCAATTGTGAGAGGCTGTCCCTTCATCGTGCTAACGGTGTGAAGTGAAGCACCGAGACACCAACCGTGCAAAAGAAAGAGGGGAAAAAAATATCCCTAAATCCAGGAGTTTGTATTTCATGTGCTACTGATTTCAAATGAACATTTTTCTAGGGCAGTGTTAAAATATTATCCGTTCTCTGATGCTTTCAAGGGAGATGAAAGCCTGGAAAGACCCAAAGTTCCTTCTTTCCCTCCCCTGTTCTCTATGTGGAAAGGTTGAGTGGTAGAATAGAAGAGAAGAGAGAATAGAATGGAGATGAGAAGAGAGAATAGAGTAGAATAGAGAAGAGAACAGAGAATAGAGAAGAGAATATTTCATGTATTCATAACTATGTGTACACTTATACTTATTATCTTGTAAACAATTGACAAATCAAATAAATAAATAAATACAAATAAATAAATATAGAATAGAATAGAATGGAATAGAATTTGAGAATGGAATGGAATGGAACAGAAATCAGGAAAGTAAAGAACAGAACAGAATATGGAATGGAATAGAAATAGAGTTGAGTAGAATAGAATGAAATAGAATGGAATTTGAGAATAGAATAGAATATCAGAATAAAGAATAGAATAGAATAGAACAGAACAGAACAGAACAGAACAGAATAGAATTGAATAGAATAGAATTCTTTCTTGGCCAAGTGTGATTGGACACACAAGGGATTTGTCTTAGTGCAGATTCTCTCAGTGTACATAAAAGAAAAGATACATTTGTCAAGAGTCCAGAATAATCAGGTACAACACTTAGTAATAGTCATAGGGTACAATAAGCCATCAAATTATAGTAGGAAACAGTCCATATAAATGGTAAGGATACAAGCGGCAAAGTTACAGTCCTACAGTCACAAGTGGGAGGGGATGGATGATAAGGGGTGATGAGAAGATTAATGGTCATAGTAGTGCAGACTTTGTAATACTTGAACAGTGTTGAGGGAATTATTTGTTTAGCAGAGTGATGGCTAGTTGTTCTGTTGTGCAGTGCTCTATAGCGTCGTTTTGAGGGAAGAGGAGTTGAAACAGTTTATGTCCGGGATGTGAGGGGTCCGTAAATATTTTCACAGCCTTCTTTTTGACTCGTGCAGGATACAGGTCCTCCATGAAAGGCAGGTTGGTAACCATTACTTTTTCTGCAGTCCTAATTACCCTCCGAAGACTGGGTCTGTCTTGTTGGGTTACAGAACCAAACCAGGCAGTTATAGAGGTGCAGATGACAGACTCAAAAAAAGGGGAAGAGTTAAGAGCAAATTCTAGCTCTTGATGTTTGGGGAGGGAGGGAGGGTTGTGCGTGTCTTTGTGTGTCTTTGTGTCTCTGTGTGTGTAGATAAAGGTCTGCTCGCTTTTATCCCTGCTGTCAGAACGTGGCTGTCCTTTTTAAGTTCCTCCGGAGCCTTTTGGCTCTGTCTGTTTGCTTTGAGCCCCCATCCTCTGTGGGGATGCTGACACCTGTCCCCTCTCCCCTAACTTGAAACTTAATAGAAAATGAAGAGGGGAAAAAAGGGGGATTGAGATGAAATACAAACACATCAGATCTACCCCTTGATAAATGAAGAAAGCACCAAAGAGCGAGTTTGAAAGGGCCAATTTCATAAGCGCACCAGCGCGCCTGCCGTCCCTGTCTTTCTGTTCCCATTTATCTGTATTTACTTCCTTTGTTCCTGTTTATGTTCATACCTATACTTGTTATCTTGTACATCTTTGACAAACAAATAAAATAATAAAATAAAATAAAATAAAATAAAATAAAATAATAAAATAAAATAAAATAAAATAAAATAAAATAAAATAAAATAAAATAAAATAAAATAAAATAAAATAATAAAATAA
>NW_020769320.1:8219024-8245906 GCF_900518735.1 Pseudonaja textilis | reverse complement strand
AATAAAATAAAATAAAATAAAATAAAATAAATAAATGCCTTTTGCATTCAAAGTGATCAATGTTCTCTTCCCAGGCTGGGAACCTTCAGGAATGCAAAAAACACTGCAGAAGGGATCGGAGGCCTGATTCTACTGCAGGTAGTCCTCAACTTACAGCAGTTCATTTAGTGACATCATCAGCACTAGAAGGAGGTGGGGTTTGCGAGAAGGAGGAGGAGGGCTGTGGGGTCCTTGGTGCTCTCTGAACTTGGTGGTTTTCTTGCAGATGTTTCATGACCCGAACTAGGTAACATCATCATCATCATTTGAGTAGCACTGATGATGTTACCTAGTTGGATCGTGAAACATCTGCAAGAAAACCACCAAGCTCAGAGATCACCAAGTATCCCATAGCCCTCCTCCTCCTCCTCCCCCCCCCCTTGCAAATCCCATTCCTTCTAGCAGTATTGATGTTCCCTGGCTGAGTCATGAAATGTCTGCAAGAAAACCACCAAGCTCAAAAAATAATAAAAACAAAACATCAAATCCATTTAGAAGTAACTTTAAGTAATTAAAAAAAAAACACCACCCTCCTCCTTTCCAGAATCCCCCCCCCCCCCGTTGAATAAATGAAGGGGTAAAGTATACAAGCTCTCAATGAAATTCTCCTCCCCCAATTCAAAGAAGCATCGCTACTTTCACATGACCATTTTTCGGGGTTTCTCTGGGCTGGCTTCCTTGTTCACCATGTCCTGTAGATAGAGTCGTGTTGTAGCCTCATTGTCGGCCGTTTGGCACTGCAGATACTCAAGATTAATGAAAGAAGCTCTTCATTGTCACAGATTCGTTGCAATGTTTTCCCCTTGAGACTTCGGGCTCTTTGGTCATCACAACTGGGTTTGTTTCAGTAAAAGCCAGTTTGTTTCTCCTGCTTAGCATCAAATAAAGCCACTTTCCTTTTTGCAAAGGTCAGTTTGTTGGCCTGAATAAACTCATGTACTTTTTCTTATTTAATCATACAACTTTACTTGCTATTTTTGTTCTGGAGTATTCAGCCCTGCTGCGACTCTAATAAGGTATTATTTTAGCAGCCTCCATGCTGTTCAGCATGGATTTTAATTTCTTCACCATCCCTTCAGGCTGTACAACTCCCCCTTGCATTTGGAACAGTGACAACCCTATAATAGCCCTAAACGTCTTCAAAGAAAAAATACAAGGCAAAAAAAGTCCAGCTGCCTCTTGAAAAAGCTTCCTTGGGACAACCATGATTGGATGATGAAGAATCTCCATAGACTTTGGGATGGATGCCCTTTGAATGGCGCTGGAGTATGAAAGGATTTCCAGAAAAATTGCAGACTAAGGAAACCATGGACGCTCCAGTTTGAGATGGAGACAACACAAATTTGTCTCCAACCATCTGTGCCTGTGTTCAACAACAAAGGGACGCAGAGCAGAGAAAAACATCCTGCAGGGAACACAACTCCACATCCTCCACAGATCCTTTCAGCAGTTCCAAGAAGGCTTCCCACCCATTTGCACCGCTCAGATGACACTAAGGACATAGATAAAGCTCCAAGTGGCCTCAACGGCTCTCTAAAAAAAGGATGCAAATGACCAGCTTGTCAGCAAGGAGTATAAATCCTTCCCTTCCCCATCATCCACTAAGAGCTGAAGAAGTGTTGTGGTTCGCTGGCAGCAGGTGTGGATGTTTGAGGTCTCGGATGAGGGGCCTGTGTGTGATGCAGGGATGGGGCCAGGACTATCAGGGAGTGGAGTGCTGCCTTCGGATATTGTGGAGGCTGGTAGCAGTGATGAAGAGGAGCCTGTGCCCAGTGCGCATGCATGCAGGGCTGCTCGAAGGAAAGAGCAGCTGTTGCAACACAGGTGACTCGGGAGCAAGGCTGCAAAGTGATGGCCCCTCCCTGAGGAGATAAAAGCCAGCTGAGAAACCGGAGTTCTTTGCAGGAAGCAAAGAAGTTTTTTCACTCAAGCCTTATGGACGTTCGGAGTATCTTGGTTGGTGTTTGGAGACTCTTTGTATTTGAAACAGTTCTTAGTCACTTTATCTGGTGTTCTTGGCAGCCTTGCACCACCTTGGCAAGGCTTGTTCTGAGACAATTAGTTTGAAACAGCCTTTTAACTGGGAAGGAAAGGAATTCATAAAGAATCATTCAAAGGTTTTGCTGTTACCTCTGTTTGGTGTTTGTTTCCTTGGAACAAGGTTTGGGTCCAAACAAGAAGCTTCTCGGATGAGAAGAGAAGCTTCTTCAAAGAAAAACCAGAAAGTCCAGTTGCCTCCTGAAAAACAAGAAATCACCTTTGGGACAACCACGACCTGGATGACTTGAGAATCTCCAATATATAGCCCAAGTCTCCGGGATTGTAATCTCCCCCATGATAACCGTCACAAATTCTCATTTTAGTTCTTCTTGAGCTTTAGTCATCTGGGCATCCAGACACGGAAAACTCTTCTCCTGGTCAAGGCTCTTCAAAGAATCCCATGTCTTTTCCAAATAACCTTGCCCCAAAGGCTGAGATTGGGCTGTAGTTCCATTCTGATGGGCAAACCCCCAACTAACCATGCAAGGAAGAAACAGCCTTAATTTAATTTACCCAATTACTTATTAAATGTGCATGCCACCCCTCTCTCCAGAGGTGACCCTGGGTGGCATACAACTCAAATTCAATTCAAAATGCACTATAAAAGCTGAAAACAATCCATTTAAAATTCAGTTAAAATAAAACCAAGTGTTGTGGCCCGCCAGCAAAGCTGGCGGCAGACTCGGATAGTGGGGAAGAACATTGGCCAGTCCTGGAATCTGGGGAAGGCTCAGATGAATGCTCTGTGTTGGAGACAGATGGGGCCAGAGTCATCCAACAGTTATCAGCTGTCTTTGGAGTTGGAGATCAGTGGGGAAAAAGAATAGCTGGAGCCTGTTCCTGATGTGCGCATGCACAGAGCTGCCAGGAGAAGGAAACAGCTAAGGAACAAGGGTCAACTTGGGAGTAAAGAAACAGGTCAATGGTGAATCTCTCCTCCCATAGGGAATAAAGAGGAGTGAAAGGGGAGCGGGATTTGCAGGAGACAATTATTTCAATTCATTAGGGTGAAGATCTGTTCCTGACTCCTTGCCAAGTATTGTCTGTTACAGAGTGGTGTTTGGAAGATATTGGCCTGGCAGCTCTCCCAGCCTGATAAACGTCTGTAGTTGTGAAATCTCATGAAAGTCGATTTGCCGGGACTTTGCTTTGAATTCCCTTTAACCTCAATAAAAGGGGTTTTATCGGGATGAGGAGTCGGCTTCATGATCTTGGGAAGCCTGGATCAGAACACCAACCAGGATGGAGGGGGAGAGAGCAAAATGCACCCAGGAAAAAGATGGGAAAGCCATCATTAGCCAACTCTCAAGTTTCCACGCCACAGTTGGGGCTCCTGGCTAGTTGGCTTGGCCATTTCTTCAAGGACTTTTGGAAAATCCAAAAAAGGTTGTGTAGGTCTCACCTTGGGACCCATGAAGTTCCAAAGAGTGGGAACCACAGCAGAAAAGGCTCTTCTGGACCAGCTGAAATTTCTTGGTTGAGAAGCAGGGGTGGGGGCTACTGTGGGTTTGCCCAGGTTCGGGAGAACCTGTAGCTATTGTTAGGGCTGGTTTGGAGAACCGCCAAATCCCACCCCTCATTCTCAGCCAGGGGATGTCCCTCCAAGGACTTTTTCCAGAGCTATTTTCGAGGATGGCGCATCGTCTACCGGAAGTAGCCAAGCATGGCGGATTGTTTCTTGAACGATTGAATAATAATTTCGCTTCCAAAGTGACACCAACCTTGTTTGGTTGTGACCTGCAAAGTTAAATGGAGAAGCCATTTGTTTGGCAGCTTATCATTTGTGGCTACTGAGCAGTATTTTGACTCAGATGATCATAGCTAACAGATTTTTCGCTTCAGGATCTAACTAAAAATCATATTTCTGAAAGAACTTATATTGATAATTTTGATTTCCTCCCTCCCTCCCTCCCACCTTCCTTCCTTCCTTCCTCCTTCCCTCCCTCCCACCTTCTTCCCTCCCTCTCATCCTCCTCCCTTCCTCCCTCCTTTCCTCCCGCTCCTTCCCTATCTCCCTCCCTCTCTCCCTTCCTATCTTCCTCCCTCCCTCCCACCTGCCTCCCTCCCTCCTTTCCTCTTCCTCCTTTCCTATCTTCGTCCCTTCCTCCCTGTCTTCCTCCCTCCCTCCCTCCTTTCCTCCCCCCTTCCCTCCCTTCCTTCCTCTCTTCTTCCCTCCCTCCTCCTTCCTTTTCTTTTTCCTTTCCTTCTTTCCTTTTTGCGATTACCATCAATTTTACTTCTCGTTGAAGAGCTGGAGTCAGCCTATCATTTGCGCATCTGATTTTTTTTCTTTTCTTTCTCTGTTGACACGATGGCTTGTTTGAAAGGTAATTGGATTTCTGTTACCTAATAGAAAGTGACAGTTAACAGTATTTATTTTCCATTTATGTATGGGCAGATAGCATAATGCAATTTTGATTGGTCTTTAGTTTTGAAATCTGAGATTCTTTTTTGTCTGTCTTTTGAAGGATGATAAGGTGATGGCCTAATGATAATAGTTTGTTTTTTAAACATCACTCTAGCTGTCATTTTCAGACTTAATGGCCTCTGTTCCATGTTATATTCTAACGCACTGTCAAGCAACTTACCATATTTTTACAAACTTATTTTCTATTCCCCTCTTTTATAATTTAGTCATTTATTTGATGCTTTAAATTTCTTACCTTTGTATAATGGTTTCCTTCTAGGGAGACTAAGCTAGGATGGTATTATTTCATTAGGTTTTCTCTGCAGCTCAGCCAGATACGGTGAATGAGAAATAAGTCCTTTTGTAAAATTCATAACGTAGTTTAATATTTAAACCAGGTTAACGTAATACTTGTTCACTCTTCATGAGCCCTCATGAGAAACACATAGCTAAATATGTTCACATGATAGTAGGAAAGAGCAAACGATGTAGAAATTTGATAGAAATACGTGGCTAATTAATAGAGATACTCAATATTGTATTTGCTTGATTTTTTAAAAAAAGATATATTTACTTTCTTTTTCTCATGGGTTTCCCCTCCAAATGTAAAATAAAATCTATTTGTAACATGATAAAATGAACCAGGTTCTAATTACATTTCACAAATGACTATCCCTGGACATTATAACTATGGATTAAATAAAAGAATCCCACTTTCTAGCAGACTTCTAGCAGAAAATAAGGAAAAACATACCAACAAATTCTAGCCTGGAATTTGAAAAAAATTCAGAGGGCAAGCCCATTGTATGATGCGCTGCAGGTTCAGATCAAACAAATATAAAACACTGCGTTTCCAAATATATTTTGATTCTTTTTTGAAGAAAACCAACTCAGCAATGTATTCAGACAGGTGACTTAGGAAATCATAATCAAAACCTTGAGCATAAGTAACTTACAAAAAGAGAGTTGGAAGGGATCTTGTAGGTCATCTAGTCCAACCACCCACCCAAGCGGGAGACCCTACACCATTTCTGACAGAGGGCAGTTCAGTCTTTTCTTGGAAGCTTCCAATGATGAAATTCCCACAACTTCTGAAGGCAACTTCTGTTCCATGGGTTGATTGCTCTCACTGTCAGAAAATTCCTCTTTATTTCTAAGTTGAATCTCTCCTCGATCAGTTTCCATCCATTGTTCCTTGTCTGGCCTTTGGGTGCCTTGGAAAACAGGTTGATCCCTTCCTGTCTATAACAGCCCCTCAAATATTGGAAGGCTGCTCTCCTGTCTCCCCTGGTCCTTCTCTTCACTAGACTAGCCAAGCCCAGATTTATTTTATTTATTTTTATTTAATTTAATTTGTCAAGCGATTATAAGATAACAGATATAAGTATAAACATAGTTATGAATACATGAAATGGACACATATAAGAAAAATAAAAAGAAACAATAGGACAGGGACGGTAAGCATGTTGGTGCGCTTATGCACGCCTCCTACAGGCCTCTTAGGAAAGGGTTGAGGTCAAAAGTAGACAGTCTAAAGTTAAAATTTTGGGGGTTTGGGGAAGAAACCACAGTTCCTGCAACTGTTCATCATATGTTTTAGTCTTCAGTCCCCTCATCATCCTGGTTGCTGTTCTCTGCACTCTTTCTAGAGTCTCAACATCTTTTTTGTATCATGGTGACCAAAACTGGATGCAGGATTCTAGGTGTGGCCTTACCAAGGCAGTATAAAGCAATAGGACTAGCCAAGATTGCTCCACATGTATGCTGGTTTTTAATGCTGCAGGTTGGCACAAGATGCCCAGTTTCACAATACATATTTGTGAGAAAAGAAACATTAACAGAAGAACAACTGTTTGGGAGTTGGACTTTGGCAAGTCCAGTTCAATAAACAGTTTGATATTTTTGTTTTGGCTTTTCCTGGTTTTTTGTTTTTTTGTTTCCCTAAGGGTAAATAGAGAAATTGTTTTCTGTAGCTGCTCCAGCCTGAGTTAAGCTACCTAGCCCTCATTATGTCATTGCAAAAAAACAATATCATTTCCCTTTGTGCTCCAACGCAGTTGTGGTGATTTTAACAGACAGGAGTTTCTGAAATGATTTTTTTTCTCCCCCGAAGTATTGCACAAGATATTAATTATTCCAGCTTTAGGAATAATTTCAGCAGTGCGTGTAGTTGAATGAATCAGCAGGAAGCAGGATTTTTACGAGCTTTCCCAATTTAGTAGTTGCTTCAGATACAGAGCTCAGAAAATATTCTTCTCTGGCAGAAAGAAAATCCTTGTTTTGTCTAGTCCGGCTTGCTATTTCATAATCGGGTGTGGAATTTTGGATTCCATGCTCTTTTTGGCATAAATGATTTCCATACCTTTGCGCATTAAAATATTGACCAGTTTATATCGCTGCCTTTGAAAGTTTTTGTCATTATATGGACAAAATGGTGAATTTTGTACATTATGTTCTGATCCAGGCTTCCCAAACGCACAAAGCTGATACCTCGTCCCAATAACCCCCCCTTTTATTTAGTTTAAAGGGACTACCTGGGTTTACTTCCTCTGGGCTGAAAATGAAGAGAATGGATAAAACGGGATTGCTGTAAGTAACCCATAAATAACAAATTGGGAACTCAGTTTCCTCCTTTTTTTCTTTCTATCTCTTTGGCCTTTCGTGTCTGTAGGTAACTTTACAACCCCTTGTGGCTACCAGGGGTGGGATGCAAATATTTTTACTACTGGTTCTATGGGCGTGGCTAGGTGGGCATGGCTATGTGTCTGGGTGGGCGTGATTTTTTTTCAGCACTCCCACCCCGCGCTCCATTTTTTTGCCTCCTGAGCCTCTGGGAAGCTTCCTGGATGAAGCAGTAAGATAGCGAGGGGCATCCCAGAACAGCTGATCGTCAGAACAGCTGATCGTCAGAACAGCTGATTGTTGGGAGGATCTGCTGTTTTTTCTAGCGGTTTGGCCGAATGGTAGCATTTTTTACTACTGGTTCGCCCAACTGGGTTGAACTGGTAGAATACCACCACTGACCCAGACTTTGCTTTTTTCCAGTTCTTGTTTTAAAATATCCAACGAAACGAATAACCTAGGATTTTCTGTAGTCTGTCACCCAAGAATTAATCCGACCCTATCTTTTTCAGCTCAACTGTATTTGGAGTATCCAGAGAGAAATGTTAACATTCAATATCAATGATAATAGACATATAATTGGAAGAGAATTAAGATTCTCTTAAGAGTTGTTTATTGCAAATAGAACACAGCATTTTTCTGTTGGTAAACATTTCATTCTCAGCCTGCTGTGGACTCCATCTCTTGGCTGAGTAATATTCAATCACTTCTATTTTCCTCTAGAAACCATAAACACAATAATGCCCATTTTTAAAATATGGACGATGTGGTCTTGATTCTCTAAGCAAATCATCTGCCAGTTTTTACATCCTGGATCAGTGCTTTTAACTGCACTTGATTAGACAGCTTCCTTGAGTGGTAAGTTTTAGAATTGCCAATAAAGAATACAACACGATCAGTGGAATCATTATTGTTACTCATAGCATCACGAGACCACTTCCGTTTTTGGTTCTAAAGTCACCAAAATATTTGTAACATCTGTGCAAATTGAAAGGGCTTTGCTATTTCCCCCCCTCTTGTTCATTCCCCCAAGTCTCTTCTTCCATCTTTGTTTCCTGAGCTATTATGCATTCTTGCCTCTGATACCCTCTCAGTCTGCAAAATAGAACGTGGATCAGATAAATAAATACAATCTTTTGAGTTTTGAGAAATGCCTAGTTAGTTGATATGGCCTAACAATCTTGGCTGATATTGAAAGGCACTAAGTTTTTAAAAAAATCATCTTCATGTAAACTAGAAAAAAAAGAATTGATGATGCCTATAGAGGCCATGCTCTGTATTTTCTTTTTATTTTCTTTTTAAAAATTCCCCCATGATATTATTACAAAACTTTTTCCGATAGCCAGCTTCATTATTGCAGTCATTATTTCATCATAAATTTACATCAAAAGCTAAGTTTGCAAATGTTCATAAAGTATGATAATTAGTTACACGCTTTGGGATTGCATCGCCAGGTTAAATCATTCCTATTCTGATAAAAAAATATTAAAAGGCATGGTTTGGGTATTTTTCCACGTCATTATAGGTGTGCTTTTAAAGTTGTAGCTACGTTTCGGCAGAATCTCATCTGCCATCATCAGGCTTCTGTACTGTATCCCAGGAACACAATGTTGCCAGCCAACCAAGACAAAAAAAGCCACAAAACAGACAGAAGATATTAGAAACACCAATCAAGCAGAACACAGCAAACTCCAAGACCAATAAACACAGACCAAGACTCCCAACCAATCAGGATGAAGAAAAAACCATTCTGGCACAGCAGTACACTAGCCCCAAATTTAAAACTGAAACAACTGTAAAAGTCTGACTCACAGATAAACACAATACAGAAGCCTGATGATGGCAGATGAGATTCTGCTGAAACGTTGCTACAACTTTAAAAGCACAACTATAATGATGTGGGAAAATACCTGAACAAAGCTGAATACCATACATGTAAGTACCCACGAAAACTTAAAAACACACACACACACACACACACACACACACACACACATATCCATCCATCCATCCATCCATCCATCCTGTCTGTCTATCATATCTATCTTATCCACCCATCCTGTTTATCCATCCTGACTGTCTGTCATATATCATATCATATCATATCTCTCTCTCTCTCTCTATCTGTCTGTCTATCTATCTATCTATCTATCTATCTATCTATCTATCTATCCATTCATCTATCCAATCTATCCATTCCATATATCCATCTTGTCTGTCTTGTGATAGATGATGGATGGATGGATGGATAGATAGATATGGATGGAGAGATGATAGACAGACAGATAGATGATAGAATTCAGGGGTCTTCAAACTTGACAGCTTTAAGACTTGTGGACTTCAGCTCCCAGAATTCCTTCTCCAGTCATGTTAGCTCAGGAATTCTGGGAGTTGAAGTCCACAAGTCTTAAACTTTCCAAGTTTGAAGATCCTTGTTGTTATCCTAGAATGGGTGTTTTAAGGAAAGAGTTGGAGCATCAGGTATCATTTGTTAAGGATAGTGATGTTAGGTAGAGAAATTAGGGTCTCTGTGGAGTTGACAGCGAAGGAGGCCTTGAGCTGTCAGTTTCATGTCACTGACACCAATGAGGCAACATCTGTTTGCCTGTCGTTTGAGGCTTCTGTGCCTTGAAACGGAGAGCATTAGTAAGATACATTTCAAAATCGTAAATATCATATAAAATGCTATAGTTGTCAGTCACCGAACTACAATAATGAGCAGCTATCATGACTTCAGTTTAGCTGACAACTCCGAGTTTCCCCAGCACTGTCTTGATCAGCCTCTCTGTTCCTTGTCTTCCTCCTGTTCTCCATTGCTTCATCTTTAACAATTGCATTGTGAGATGACATACGTTTCTGAGTGTTTTTGCACAAATAAATAAATGGAATCTTGTATTCAACAGGGATATTAGTGTATAAATTAGTCCTGTAACAGACGTCGTAATGTTATTTAGATTTTTTTTGGGTGGTGGTGGTTCATGCAGGCAGAGTCGGAAGTCCCCAGAGCTGCAGTATTGAATTAGAAGATGTGATGTAGGAAAATTGGTTTCAGTAATATGCTGCGGTTGCCAGTAGACTTTTGATGTGTGGAAACTGGAAATACTTTTAAATTAAAGCTTCTGCTTCCTCTGACATAGGGAGTCAAGATTAGGAATGATTTCAGATTACTTTCTTGCTGGCCTTTAGATTTGGCCTACAGGACAATAAACACCTGTTTCTTTTGTCAAGAGCTATTTATACAAAGGGAGCCAAAAAGGAAATACCATCTGAAATCTGCAGGTACTTTACCTCCTGACAGTAAAATGTGTGCTCTCTCTTTCTCTGTCTTTCCTTCTCTCTCTCCTTCCCCCTTTTCTCTCTTTCTCTCTCTCCTTCTCTTCTCTTTGTCTCCTTCTCTCTATTTCTCTCTCTCTTCTCTTTCTTTCTCTCTCTCCTTCCCCCCTCTCTCCTTCTCTCTTTCTCATTCTCTTTCCCAGTCTCCTCTTTCTTTCTTTCTCTCTCCTTTCTTTCCTTCTCTCTTCTCTCTCTTTTTCTCTCTCCTTTCCTTCTCTGTTTCCCTCCCCCTCTCTCCTTCTCTCTCTCTTTCCACCCCTCCTTCTCTCTCTTTTGCTCTTTCTCACTCTCTCTGTCTCTGTCTGTCTCTCTGTCTTTCTCTCTCTCTCTCTCTCACACACACATATGTAGTTTAGTAAGTTTATCATTGCTTCACAGCAATTTTCTTCACCAAAAACTCATAACTATCCCAATTAAGTCCAACCAATGAGCAGACCGATGCTAGTCTACATAGCAATGGCCAAAGAGTCCACCAGGCACTTGATAGTTTCCAAAACAAGATAACTCCACCAGGAAAAATTAAATCCACAACACAAGAGGGTTCATGAGGAAAGAAAAGTCTGGAGTTCATAAGGCACAATCCAAAGTCAAGGCAGGAGGACAATTCAAAGCGAGGAAGGAATCACAACAACCAGAAAACACACAGCTAGGAAATGAACACATTGTTCCCAGCATCGCCTCCATCTGTCTCCTATGCTCAATAGCCAGCTTCCAGTGCAGCCCATCAAGGAGGACTGAGGCTGCCTCCTTGCAAGTAGTTGGGCTGACCACCTCTGCTCCTGCCTTTTCTCTGCCCTAGGTGTTCTTGGATCAGTGCAGAAGGCAGTTCCTCCTCCTCTTCACAGATTGGCTGTGTGCTTTCTCCATCTGAAGCCTCAGCCAAATCCCTCCCAGACAGCTGCTCAGAGCCATCAATCAACTCAGCTCCTGATGTCCAGGGACTAGTTCATCCTCCCCCATCCCCCGAGCTGACATCTAGAGAGGTATCCAAAGAAGCATCTCGAGGAGTCATCACACTGGCCCGAAGAAGGTGAAATCTTAGGGTAGCAAGGAATATAGCCTTCCTAGCCTGCATTCTTTTTAAGATGATAATTCTAGGTTTGAAAGAACACCTTGTCAGGTGAAGAGCCTGGGCTATTCAACTAGAGTGCTTCAAAATCAGCGCTCTGCCTAGGAAGTTATTTTAGAGTGGAAATAAACTGTCAATCTCATCAAACGTGAATCTACTTCTAATCTTCTCCACTTTGAGGGGTAGAAAGAATCAGAGCCCAGTGAAGTTCTGTTGAAATTCATCCAGAAATTGATGCAGGGAGTTGACTTTTCTAGCTGTTTCAGATTTTTCATTTTTAGGACATCGCTTCTTGAAAGAACTCTTGTTCACTAGAGGAACCTAATTTGCACATTCAGGACTACAAGAAGTTGTAGTGAGAGATGGCTCTGTTTTCTAGGTTTTAGTGGTGGGCCATTCCAGAAGCCATTGTGTCATGCCCCTGTTGGAGACTGACTCCGAGGGAGAGGAGGAACTGCTGATAGGAAGTGGAAGTATGGCTCCGGAGGTTGTGGAGGAGGCTGGGGAAGGGCAGAGGCTGGCTGGGCAGTCAGAGGAAGAACCAGCCCCATCTCCTCTTCATCCTAGGGCATGCAGCGAGGAACGGAGAAGGGAACAACATGGCTTATGGGAGAGGAAGCGGCTATGATCCCCCTCATTGGCTGCAGCTGGGGAGAATAATATAATGGAGGGGCATTTAAAACACAGCATTGCTAGAAGCAAAGCATGTTTTATTTCTGGCTGAGGTTTATCTTGGTTGGCGTCCTTCCAACAGACTGTGCCTTGTTATCTTCTTGGAATTTGTAATTAATTATCCTGGTCAGTCGTGGAAATTCCTTCAGTGCGATTTGTTTTGGTTTTTTATTTCTCCATTGTCGGTTCTTTGAGTTTGGACTGCATTTCTTTCTTTTGGAGACTGTTTTGGAAAGAGTTTAATCTTCAACTGTGAACAATTGAACAGTGAGGCCAAGTTGGAGGCATTAAAGGGAATTTATTTACGCTTGGGAATTTATTACGTGCGTGCTGCTTTCCGGGTCATCCCACATTGTGATTTTTTTTTTCTCCCAAGGGGGTAGGCAGCTATAAACACGTGCAGTTTGTCTTTTATCTTGCTTTGACAGTTCCTTAAATTGGAGTCAATTCAACTTTGCTTCAGCTCTCCATGCCTCCAGCTTCACCTTTTCCCTCACCTATCAGTGCAATCTGCTTGACAGATCATCCTCTAACTTACAACATTTCGTGACCGTTTCAAAGTTATAACGGCACTGAAAAAAAGTGACTTACGACTGCTTTTCACACTGACAACCGGTTGCAGCATCCCTTCAGACACTTGGCAACTGACTCGTATTTATGACGGTTGCAGTGTCCTGGGGTAACGTGATCCCTTTTTGCGAATTTCTCACCAGCAAAGTGAATGGGGAAAGCCAGATCCACTTAATTAATTGTGTGACTAACTTAACAACTGCAGTGATTCAGGGATACGGCAAGGAATGTCGTAAAATGGGGCAAATTTCTCACTTAGCAACAGAAATTTGGGGCTCATTAAGATCGCAAGTTGAGGATTACCTGCATTCCTCTCCCTCCCTCCCTCTTTCACTTTGTCCCTCTCAAAAGCCTATACACATACTATTTGTCTACCAAAAGATCAAAGCGAACCTAACCCTAGCTCTAACCCAACTTTAGCCTAACCCTAACCCACCCTTCTTCTGCAGAGGTCTCCCACAAGCAAGACCAATGCTTAAATCCAACCGAAAAGGGGCTAGATTGGGGGTGTCAAACTCACGTCATTCCAGCTTCATCATGTGGCGTATTGGGACTTTTCCCCCTTTTGCTAAACTGGGTGTGAGTGTGGCCAGCGTGTGACGCATCCGGCCTACAGGCCACGAGTTTGACACCCTTGATCTAGATGATGCAATATTTTGCTTGTGTGCTTCTTCCAGATTTTCTCCCACTTTCCTTAGGTTGAATATTCTCCCCATCAACCTTTCCAAGGCACATCCCTAACTATTGGGTCATCTCTCCCATAACTACCCTGTTTACGCGAAAATACGACCTACCCTGAAAGTAAGTCCCAGCTTGATTTTTACATGTGTTCCCAATATAAGCCCTACCCCCCAAATAAGCCCTAATTAAGTTCCCATCCACTCCAGAGTGGATGGGTAAAAATTAAGCTAGGGTGGGGATGGGTGGGTGGTGGTGGAGCCACCCTACTACTTACCTTTAGAGAGTTGTAGCCAGGCCCATTTCTTCTGCAGCTGGCAAGGCTGGCAAGGCTTTCCTGAAGGCCTCTGTAGCTGGTAACAAAGCTCCGGATCAATCCAGAGCTCCATTATCAGCTGCAGAGGCCTTCAGGAAAGCCTTGCTGGCTGCAGAAGAACTTCCCGAAGGCCTCTGACAGCGAAAAGGAGGCCAGGACGATGCATGCAAGTGAGGTTAGTCAAGGACCTGATGCCTTTTTTTGGTGGCAAAAAATATAAGACAGGGTCTTATTTGGGGGGAAACACGATAGGTTGAGCTAAAGTAATCCATTCAAGAGTCTGTATTAAGAACAACATGAAAATTCTTCCTTCAAAATTATGATTCACACACAAAAAAATTCATGGTGTCATGAAATTTATCTTTCAACATCAGGATTAAAAAACTGGCCAAGAAGATAACTATTAAGGTCACCATTTCAGCCAGGAAACACCCCCCCCCCCCCAAATTACTATATACATCCCCTGTTTTAAACGCATGGTAACTGAATCAGAATACCCCTTGCCTTGATTAATAAGGAATATTGTATCCCTCAGGCAAGAGGATCACTCATCCAAGTTAAATTTGCCTCGTTGTAAAAACACGCCTTTGTTTGAGAGAAATTAATTTCAGGAAGGGGTGTTCCTGATTTACTGGCCTGGTGCTGATGATAATATCCTGAATGTTTTCTGATGAATACCGTAGGATTTCTGGGCCGTCGGGAGTTTGTTAATAAATACAAAAGGTGATTGTTGCAGCAATTTGAAGTGAAAGGACAAAACCCACCAAGACTTTTCTTTTCTTTTTAACCGGTCCCATAAATTGAATGGTGATGTTGAAAGGAAGAGTGGAAGTTATCGCAAATCACGTCAGCTGAAAGAGCATCAGACTTCAACACTTTGGGCAAAAGAAAAAAGAAAGGAATTTGCATGAAGGCCTTTCTGTTGATAAAGTGACATCGTTAGACATTGATAAAGCATCTCGATACAAAGGACAAAGAGTAAAACTGTAACGTCGCAGGGAAAAAAAAATCTAAATATGCCTGTGTCACTGTTCACTCCTCAATACTTATCTTGTCAAAGCATTGCTTGCGCTGTCTCCTGTGCCATGAAATGTGACCCAATCAAAACTGGGTGAACATTTCTGGCAGTTGATTGAATCTAGAAGACAGAATCTGTGGTGGCGAACCTATGACATGCCTTTCTGTGGGCATGTGTGCCATTGCCCCAGCTCAGCTGCACCGCGTATGCGTGCACACCTCTTGACGGCCACCTCCTGAGTTCTGTGATGTGATGTCCTGAGCGGATGGCTGTGATGTAATGTTCTGGGTTTTGGTTTGGCTCCGAGTTTGAGGTCTGGCTGTATGTTCATGGCGTGTGTCAGTTTGCTTAGTTTGGGGGTCGGGGGGTATGGCAGCTGGTGATGCAGCTGTGGTCTGGTTTCTGGATGGTGGTTGCCTTTCGTCTATGGGATGGGTTTGAGTTTGAGTCTGGTGAGGGAGACTGGTGGTGGTGTCGTGTGTTGTTTTGGGTCCGGTGTTGGTTTTTGTGGCTGGGACTTGTTTGTTGATAAGGGCTAGTTTCCAGATGTCTGATAGGCAGGAGGTATCGTCCCGTTTATTCATGTTATGGGGGTGTTTCTCTATTTTGATGACTTCCCTGATTATTCTCTTGTTGAATGTTCAGTATTGGAGATTAATTTGGTTCCCTCAAAATTAATTTCATGTCCTGTGGCTTTAAGGTCCTCCCTTTTTCAGCACCTTAAAGCCACACTCAGGAGGTTACACCACAAAACCTCAGGATGTTGCAACACAGCCAACAACCCATGAGATTACAGCACAAGGCCCAGGATGTCACAACAATAGAACTCAGAAGGTCATCACATAGCCCATTACCCAGATTGTTACAACACAGGAGGCAGATAGACACACAGCCAGTACCTCAGCCACACAGGTTCTTATGAAAAAGCCAACCAATCTGCAAACATCAACCCCATCAACCAATCAAGAAATAACAACACAGCCAACTAGCCCGCTTACAACAGAGCCAGCACACCATACCTCCCCACCAGTATTTATAGAGAGACGGCAGCTCTGATCACACTTTGCTCGCACAAGCATGAAGCCGAAACCATCAGCCTGAAGATGGCGAGTGGGACCTCATCGAAGCGTCATCAAGATACTCTCAATCTTACGTGGGAAAAGCCCCGAACATGCCAAAACCTGCATATATGTATATATAAGGAAAGCAAAAACAACAGAGTTAATTACAAGTGGGAGGTGGTTGGAAAGGCCTATTATGAGTGCAAGGGCTAAATTGATTAATGTTATATAAAGGCAAAGAACTCTGTAATGGTAGCTTAATACTCTGATGATGTCAGCAGAGGCTGACGAAAGCTTAGTAAGTACATTAAATATAATTTTAAGTTCTGGAGATTGCAGGATATCTGTTTCTTCTTTTACATACATACATACATACATACATACATACGCAAAGGCCATGCATTAAACCTAGAAGACAATAAAGTCAGGGGAAAGTCAGTCTTAACCAAGTCAGACTCCCTTGTAACCTTTACATTATTTGCAGTAATTGTGGTTGTGTTTCTGAATTTTGCTGAGAATACCAAAAGATATTCTCAAAGATCTGCTTCACTAGCTAAGATGCAAACATTTGATCACCATGCCACGTTACGTGACAAATATTTGCATAATTTTAATTATCATACAATGCAAATATTCCTAATACATTTTCAGTATAGAAATCATTGTTTTATACGCGGACCATTTTTAATGTTTACAAGGATAATTGCTAATTTGCTGTACGAGGCAGCGGTTCAATAATTATATGGAACTGAACAACTACCGTGGCAGATAGGAAGATAGGAGTGAACACCAAAATGTATTAGAAATTACTGAACTAAAATTAATTCTGAAACTTAATTGTAATATAAATAGAAAAGTACACTTAGTTTGTGTATTTTTTTTCTCCTTTGCTATATGGTGGAATACAATTATTGGTAAAGGTTCAATGTTTTGTGACAAATCAAACTCAACTAAAAGACGTTTCCAAATAAAAATACATGTATATTAGAAGGATGTTCCCCAGGATTCGGTGGGAGTAAATGGATAAAAAAAAAATCACAAAAACCAGGACTATGGAGAAACAATTGTGGGACTTATAGGACAACACAAGATTCAAGTGTAGCTGTGTTCCATCCTTGGGTGCAATAAAAACAGAGCTTTTGGTAGCATTTGGCATTAATATGTATATATAAAAGCGAAAGACCACTCACGCATTGTCACAAAATCTCCAGAACCGTAAAGCCTACAAACTTGAAATTTGGCACATAGGTTCCTCTTGGCTTCTAGGGGCTCACTAAGAAAGGATTTTTCGAAATGACTATCAGAGCATTTAGGGTATTTCCTATATTATTATTATTATTAACGCACTCTGATGCTAAGGAGTCCTACTCCCCCTCCCCACCTGAAAAGAAATCTCTTCCAAAGGCAAAACACAAGCAGAGGAGAGGAGTTTCAGTTTCAGTTCCAGTTTTACTTTCACAGCAGCTTTAGTACAGAACAGTTGAGCTAAGCCACGCCCAGGGTCCTTGCTCACATAGCAAATACTGTTTCAGTTTCCAAACAGCCCTCAACTCTCTCACACACTGACAGGATGCTACCCAGATGAATACCAATGGATGCTGGAAGGCAGAGGCAGAATTCTCCCCCCCCCTATTTTCCTCCCCCAAAACTAAGCCCGACCACATAGTTTTGTAGCGAACCACGAGGATCGAGCTAGTGATAAATATCTCTGAAACATTATTTTGGGGGTGTTAGTGCTGTCTTTTAAAAACCTAAAAGGTTTTTCATAACATATAGGTGCATGAATTCATTAAAATAGCTACATCTTATATTTTTTTTTAAATCAAGCTTTTGGTATAAGGCTGGAAAAAAAAGATGCTTTTATGAGTTGCAGGAAAGACATGGCTGCTTTAATGAACAAACTGTTAAAGCAGCTGCATCCCCCTTTAGGTCTCATGCTTCCCCGGTAAAGTGCTGCTTTTCTGCTCCCACAAACTTTCTGAAGCACCTCTTCCCAATCGTTGTTGAAAACATGATTCCCACCCAGCATTGTGAAAGTGTGTTTTGCCGGACGTTACAGCCACCTGCTGTAGACAACTCACAAAGACTTTCCATTTTGTGTGAGTGCCCTTCTGACTTTCCCAAGCCTGGAAATACCCTTCTAGACATCTAAAGGGAAGCGAGTAGGGATGCTAAAAACCCAAAATAGATTTGTGTCATGGATTCACAAACAAGAGATAAGAATCAGATGAGGGAATAGCAGGCTACGGAAGAGAAATCCGACAAGGCCGACTTAAAAACTTATCGTCCGGGCCAGACCTCTGAGCAGATGTCGGTTTTGTGAATGCTTATCTCTCTTGGATGAGGACGATGAGATAGTGGAAGCCATTGGCCAAGAGCCAAATCGGAGACTAAAAGAAGATTAAAGGACGATAACAAGTAGGAGGTTTGTGGATTCTGGTAAGGAGAACAGGCTGACTTTTTTCTCCCTGACCTTCCTTGATCAATGGAACCAGGATGGAACCTGATTTCTTTATCTAGTCTGGTTTAGGAACCGAGGTTCTGTTGGAGACAACCACTCTGACTTTGAGTTGCATGTCCATGGGCCCCCATTTCTCTCTCCCCCGCTCTCTCTCCCTCTCTTTCTCTCTCCCTCCCTCTCCTTCTCCCTCTCCTCCCTCCCCCTCTTTTCCTTTCCCCTCTCCTTCTCCTTTGCGCTCTCCTCTCCCTCTCTCTTTTACCCTCCTCTCCCTCTCTCCCTCTCCTCATCCCTCTACTTCTACTTCTCCCTCTCTCCTTTTCCCCTTTCCCTCTCTTCCCCCTCCCTCTCCCTCTCATTTCTCTCTCCCCCTGTCTTCCCCCTCTCCTCTCTCTCCCTCTCTCCTTGCCCCCTCTCTCCCTCTCCTTCGCCCTCTCCTCTCCCTCTCTCCTTTACCCTCTTCTTCTCCCTCTCCCCCTTCCTCCTCTCTCTCTCTCCTTCACCCTCTCCTCTCCCTCTCTCCTTTACCCTCCTCTCCTTCTCTCTCTCTCCTCCTTCTTTCTCTCCTCCCTCTCTCCCTTCCTCCACTCTCTCCCTCTCTCCTTTACCCCCCCTCCTCCTTCTCCATCTACTTCTCCTTCTCCCTTTCTTGCCCTAACCATTACATCAAACTGGATCTCATCCAGCATAAAACACAAGCAAACTACAACACCCATTTAAATAAGATCACTGAAAGTTATAAGAGATAATTGCGAATACAATGCTATAAAATTAAAACACTAAGAAGATGCCGTGCCATTAATGTTAAGACCATAGATTAGAAGGGGACCTTTGAAGGCCACAAAAAGGTAAAAAGATAATTGCGAACACCACGCTATGAAGTTAAAACACTAACATATATCTGTAAAAGTATCCTGATTTTAATATGAAGGCGATAGATTAAAAGGGGACCATTCAAACGCCACCAAGAGGATGTGAAGCAGATAAAGATAATAAAATGTCCCTGAACTTTAATTCCTGCTAGACAAAGTTTATCAAACCTCTACGCAATTAATGGTTCCTTATCTAAATAATATAAATATAAATTAAATATAAACAATTTTAAAAACATGTTGAGTCTCTAGAAAGAGTGCAGAGAAGAGCAACAAAAATGATTAGTGGACTGGAGGCTAAAATGTATAAAGAACAGTTGCTGGAGGTAGGCATGTTTAGATTAATAAAAAGAAGGACTAGAGGTGAGAGGATAGGAGAGTCTTCCAATATGTCAGGGGCTGCCCCAAAGACGAGGGAGTCAAGCTATTCTCCAAAGCACCTGAAGGCAGGACAAGAAGCAATAAGATAGAAACTCATCAAGGAGAGAAGCAACGTAGAACTAAGGAGAAATTTCCTAACAATGAGGATAATTCATCAGTGAACTTCCCTCCAGAAGTTGTGGGTCTCCATCACTGGAAATATTTAAGAAAAGTCTGGACAATCATTTGTGTGGAATAGCACAGGGCAATGGTGGCTAATCCTGTGCCAAAAATTGTGCGCGCGCTCGCTGCCAGAACCCAGAGGGCCATGCGTGCCCCCACGCCCTCTGCGCATTTGCATACAACCCCTTCCCCCACCTCCTTACTTGCACTGTGCCTCCCAGCTGATTTTTTTAGCCCGTTTGAGGCCTTTTCGGCCTTCCAGAGACTTGAGGAAAGCCTCTGCAGGCTTTGCAAGCCAAAAATAGGGCCGTTTCATCACCTCCGGTATTTCTGAAAATACAGGAAGTGATGAAACAGGCCTATTATTCATCCTGCAAATCCTGCAGAGGCTTTCCTCAAGCCCCTGGGAGGCTGAAAAAAGGTCTCAAACGAGCCGAAAATCAGCTGTGAGGCACGCACATGTGCAATGAGGTAAGTTTGCCTGCAGCTCACGTGCTGGCACACATGGCTCTGTGTGCCACCTATGGCATGTGTGCCAAGGGTTCGCCATCACTGGCATAGTGTCTCCTGTATGAGCAGGGGGGGTTGGACTAGAAGACCTCCAAGGTCCCTGCCAGCTCTGTTTTTCTGTTAATCAGTGGAATGGCTTATCTCCAGAAGTTGTGGGTGCTCCATCACTGAAGTCCCAAAGGTGCTTTTTTCCCTCCTTTTCAAGAGGCAACTGAACTTTCTTGTTTTTCTTTGGAGACGTTCCGCTTTTCATTCAAGAAATTTCTTCAGCTCTGAAGCCACCTGTCTGAAATGGTATAAGGTTTCTTGCTTGAGCAAGGGGTTGGGGTAGAAGATCTCCGAGGTCCCTTCCAACTCTCTTTATTCTGTTATCTGGGAGGAGAAAACTGAGAAGAAAAGTTTCATTGTGACCTACAATACTTATCAATAAAGGAAGAAGGAGAGCTTCTGGGTTACAGTGGTGATCATGTGAATGTGATGACCTGAATTGGGCTCCATGAACAGGTTCTCATACCCATGGAGACTTTGGTAAATTGCTCACTAAAACTTCACCCCTGGTTGCCAGAAAAGTCCCCTTTTCTGTGCAGGTCAGGTTAAAATAATTATGTTTTATTCTGTATATTGATGCGGCCTGTGGGTTAATCAACAAATGTTGAGGTATTAAGATTTAAGAGCCGACCAGCAGCAGTAATAGCTGCCAGATGCTGTAAGTCTGATGCAATGTTAGGCTGATGAAATGAAGGTGATTTAGCATAGTATGGGTATTTACCTTTAAGACTGGGGATAGCTTCTATCTCTTTAGGAGGTGTTTATATAAAGGCAGCCATGAGAGGGCGTGTTCTCTCTCCTTGTGTCTGGTATTCATTTCAGAGTTCTCTGTGTAGAGTTAAGAAGAAAGATTGCTTGTAAGGTATTTTGCCTACCACATATATGCCTGTATCTTAACTGTTGTATATAAACCACTGTTAAATACCTTAAGTCTGTTTTGCTTCTGGATTGTCCCATAATAGCAGCCATGCTGCAAATGCTCTGACAAACAATAGAGTTCCATACCTCTCATACATGGGCATATGCAGGGGTGCAATTCAACCGGTGTAACAACTGGTTCAGTGAGCGCGTGCTTTGTGTTTGAAAAATGCTACTTTTTCAGGTCTAAAACTTACCTTCTGCTGTAGTTCCTGTGAGTAAATCAGTGGAGGCGTGGCAATCCACTGTGCTGTGCCAAACAGCTGAGTGGGAAAAACCCTGGAAATAAAGAACAGAATAGGGCGGGGCCAAACCTTTGTTGTAATTACCGGTTCGTCCGAACTGGTCCGAACCGGCTGAATCCCACCCCTTGGGCATATGTTTCCTAGTCATTACTAGCACAAGCAGCCTTTCAGCATGCAACGATTTGTTTAGTGGCCATCTGGACAGCCCTGAAAAAAAGTGACTTACGACTGCGGTTGACTCTTAATCATTGCGGCATCCCTCAGGGTCACACGATCCAAACAGGTGATCTGATTCATATTTATGACGGTTGCCAGGTCCCAGGCTCACTGTTGGTAACCTTTCCACCTGGCTTCTGACAAACAAAGTCCATCGGGAAAGGCAGATCCGCTTAATGACCGTGGGATTCACTCAACAACTGCGGCAGGAAAGGCCGTAAAAGGGAGCATGAACTGCCTTGTTTAGCAACAGAACTTTGGGGTTTAAATGCGATGTATGTTGAGGACTAGCAGCAATGAAATATATATACATATATATTATACACACACACACACACACACACACACACACACACACACACAAAATTTTGCAGGGATAATCTTAACCTGGGATAATAAACTCATATAAATTATTCCTTTTTTAAGGGGGAGGGAATGCCTCCTTTCTTTTTTCATTCTAATTTTTTCTTTCCTCTCCTTTCTTTTTTCATTCTCATTCTTCTTTTTATGGCGAACAAGGCAACTATTTCTAACATAAATGAACATGCAGCAATGCACCTTAATTAATCAAAGTACATTTCTCTCCTCCTTTTCGGTATGTGCAAAGCTGAGATAAGTTTTCCCACCTTTCCAGCTCTGCAAAATACAAGGGTTAGCCTTGTGTTAATATAAGTCTGTTGACTTATATTGTTCCCTTTTTTTGGGTCTGGCTTAAAAATTGATCCCCTAAGAAAAGTTAAATATCACCTGTGTTTGTACATGCTCGACAGCTATTAAGATAATTCTTCTATAAATACAGATGGCACCCTTATCAAAATTACACGACAGTAAGTAGATGGCAGGAAAAGCAATATGACATTGATTAGCTAATAAAACGGAACACAAAGGGAATCGGGCACGGTGAGTTGCTTTGACAGGTCTCATGCTGTCTTATTTATTCCTCTTGTAAAAATGTTTCCAGAGTGCCACTGTGTTTCACTTTCATGCTTTTTTTTGGGTACTTTCTTGGTGTATTTATTTATTTATTTTTTAAAAAACCCACTTGCTCATTAGATCCAAAATGACAAAATACTCATTACCAAACGCCTTCATTCTCTTGCTGATGGTGGGGTGTTTTTTCCCAGCCGCTTTTATTTTTTATTTTTTTCAAGTCATGAATGGATATCAGACGGAGTGTGCCGGAAATGGTGAGAACAGAAAGTTGGCCAACTAACCATGATAGAAGGTTATTGATCTGAACAGAGAATTCCAGGAATTTGCTGCTAAGTGACAATTTGTTCACCCAGGAAGGCTCTAGCCTTGAAATAAAGCGAAGCATAATAACTCTTAGGCATGCCGTGAGAAAATTATGCAAGCTGGTATTTGTGTGTTACAGAAAGAAATACCTAAGTTTAATTGACTGATTGCTATAAACCAGATTATCTTTCCTCGGTAATAGAGCAGGCTTTCAATTGGTTAGTTCTTTTTTTAAAAAAAAACACATCAAAGAACAGAAGTGTTTTGTGGAGGAGTGTGTTAATATAGTGTTTTAGCTTTTATTTATGTTTAGCAAAGATTCACTTGCAATCCTTAATAGACATGGGTGGAAAGATATTGTAAGTCCTAAATACGATAGCCAAATACTTTAGGATCATAAGAGTCGTCTCCAGAAATTGTAAATGCTCAGACACTGGAAGTTTTAAAGAAGAGATTGGATAACCATATGTCTGATATGCTATAAGTTTCCTGCCTAAGCAGGGGAGGTGGACTAGAAGACCTCCAAGGTCCGTTCCAACTCTGTTTATTCTGCTCTGTTCTATTCTCTTGGGAAGCTGACTGAATTCACCTTTTGTAAGTTTAGTTGGCTTACAGAATGGTTGAAGCTTCTAGTTAATATCTGGACTATAAGGGATCCTTGGTGCTCATTGAGCTTGGTTGTCTCTGCTTGATACTCTCTGAAGATAGCTGGTCATCACTAGTTCTGATGTTGTTAACTAGTTTGGGTAATGAAATGTCTCCAACAAAACCCTTAAATGTAGAGTTTATGAAGATTCTCACTCATCTATGTCATGGTTGTCCCAAAGTTGCTTTTTTTCAAGAGGCAACTGGACTTTGCTTTTCCTTGAAGACATCCAAGAAGCTACTTCGGGTCCAACCAAATGGTCACCATTCAATCAGAATTGAAGAAGCTTCTTGATTGCAAAGTGAAATGTCTTCAAGGAAAAAACAAAGAAAGTTCAGCTTCCTCTTGGGGGAAAAAAAAAGCGCCTTTGAGGAAAACCAAGCTCAGAGAGCAGAACTAAGGACTTTCTGATTTCAACCCTGAGCTGCAAAAACTCTCTTTTTATCGGTATCATGCATGACTACGTTAAGATTTTTTTAAATCGGGTGGGATTCTACCAGTTCGCACCTATTCACTAGAACCGGTTGTTAACATTCTAAGCAGTTCAGAGAACCGGTTGTTAGAAGAAATTACTGGCCTAATCCTGTAAGGAAGGCAGGAAGGAAACATTCTGGTGTTGCTTACAGAAACTGCCTCTCCGTTAACCCTTATTACGTTCTTGGTAGGACTAGACTTCCTGAGACAGGAGTTTTTTTCCTCTCCTTTGCTGGTACTTTGCTTGTGTGGAGTAACCATTCAAAGTTACAATGGCACTGAAAAAAGTGACTTACAACCATTTTTCACACTTACGACTGTTGCAGCATCCCCACAGTCTTGAGAGGCCAGGCGAGGAGATGTGTGCCTCGATGTGAGTGATATTGAGTTGGCCACACCCAGCCAATAACATGACCACCAAGCCATGTCCACCCAGTCACATGACCACCAAGCCACGCCCACCACCTAGGCCACACCCACAGAACCAGTTGTTAAAAATTTTGAATCCCACCCCTGTGTAAAAATGATCGGTAACTTGGTCTAAACGACCCACTCTTTGCCCCTTTAGAACAAATCGATCTTTTAAAATACTTGGTACAGAGCACATTTCAAACATAGCTGCTCATGATCCAAAAAGATCTTGACAGAGTTGAACCATGGGCCTTATGCAACCACGTACAATTTAATGTGGAGAAAATTGTCCTCACTGTTAGGAAGTTTCTCTTTAATTCCAGAGAGTTTCCCATCCATTGTTCCTTGCCTAGCTTTTGTGTATTTTCAAAGATAGGTTATCTCCTTCCTCTCTGTGACAGCCAAGGGTGGGCTGCTGGGGGTTCGCAGGGCTTTGGGAGAGCCCCTAGCTAAGATTCTGTGCAATTCGGAGAACACCGTCCCCCACCCAATCCCACTCCTGGCCGGCCCTGCCCACTCTGCCCCTCCTCTCCAGGATTCCCCATGCAGCCAATTTTGGATGCAGGTAAGTGCAGGGTGCACACGGAGGCTCAGGGAAGGCAAAAAACGGGCCTCCCAGAAGGCTGGAAATGGGCCTGTTTCTGGCTTCCAGGGAGCCTTCGGAGCCCGGGAAGGCCGTTTTCATCTGCCCAGAGGCTCGAGAAAAGCCTCTGGAGCTCGGGGAGAGCAAAATTGTCCTCTCCTCCCCCACCATGGTGCAGAAGGCCAACTAGCGCACGCCCACCATGGCCACGCCCAGCCAGCAACTGGGCAGAGAACCCTTTGATAAAATTTTTGAAGCCCACCCACAGTCCCTCAAGTGTTGGAAGACTGCTCTCCTGTCTCCCCTGGTCCTACTCTTTCCTAGACTAGCCAGGCCCGGTTCCTGCAACCGTTCTTCATATGTTTTAGCCTCCAGTCCCCTCATCATCCTGGTTGCTCTTCTCTGCACTCTTTCTAGAGTCTCAACATCTTTTTTTATAGTGTGGTAACCTAAACTGGATGCAGGACTCCAGGTGTGGCCTTACTAAGGCTTTACAGAGTGGTATTAGTGCCTCCCTTGATCTCAATTGTATCCCTCTGTTAATGCAATTTAGGATTACATTGGCTTTTTTGGCTGCTGCTGCACACTGCTGGCTCCTATTTAGCTGATTGTTCACTAGCAAACAATTATAGTGTTCTTGATAACCTGAGTCCATAGCTGGGAATTCAGCTTTTTGAACCAGGTGAAGGAAAAACAGGTGAGACAGGTGACTCCTTTGAAACTTTAAAGACAGGGGTCTTCAAACTTGGCAGCTTTAAGACTTGTGGACTTCAACTCCCAGAATTCCTCCTCCTCCAGTCACGTTAACTCAGGAATTCTGGGAGTTGAAGTCCACAAGTCTTTAAACTTGCCAAGTTTGAAGACCCTTGCTTTAAGAAGAAGCGCCTTGGATCATGGCATGCCTCGTCCTTAAAACAGCTTGCCCTTTATCTGGCTTTCATGAAAAAGATAAAAACAAAAACAGAACAAATCCTGCTGCTTTAGGGATCAACATTAACTTGATTGAGTTGACTTCTTCAGCATCTGTGTCCAATTGCAGTTGTTTTTTGTTTTTTTTAAAAAGCAGCTGTGGGTTGTGGAGAAAGGAATAGCGCCTGCCATTTTATTTCTCTCCCTTGAATCTTTTGAGCTGGCCTTTATGATGGTGCTTTTTCTTCTTCTTCTTCCTACAAATGAAGTGGTGAACGGGTTATTTTCTTGGAGGCTTCAGAGCCGTTGAGAGCTTATGGGAGAATTGATCCCCTGTTTACTTCTGAGAAATTGGATTTGCAGGCTTTGTTTTTTGTTTTTGGGGTGTTTTTTTTTAAGGTGTGTTATGATTCCAATTCGAGGAGGTAACTTGTGTGTGTTTTTGCCAGTTGAGCTGCAAAACAAAAGGGGTGGGGGGTGGGGGGGAAGAAAATTTGGAATTTGGCGCTATGACAAGTAGCTTCTCCTTCCCTTTGATCTAAGAGAACTACACGTAAAAAAAAAAAGGAAAGAAAAACCCATTGCCTTTGATTCTTGAACTCCTTTAAATCTGAATTAAGCAGGTGTTTGGGGAATAATATTTGGCCTGGCAGCTGTGATGGTCTTACTTGCATGTTCTACAGTTTAAGAAAACAGAATAGAATAAGAAGTAGAGTACAGAGTAGAGTAGAGTACAGAGTGGAATACAGAGTAGAGTAGAGTACAGGGTAGAATACAGAGTGGAGTACAGGATAGAGTACAGAGAGTGTAGAATAGAGAGTGTAGATTATAGAGTATAAAGTGTAGAGAATGTAGAGTAGAGAGTAGAGAGTAGAGCATAGAGAAGAGTGTAGAGAGTGTAGAGAGAGTAGAGTGTAGAGTAGAGAGTGTAGAGTGTAAAGAGTGTAGAGTGTAAAGTGTAGAGAGTGTAGAGTAGGGAGTAGAGTGT
>NW_020769320.1:8202747-8218326 GCF_900518735.1 Pseudonaja textilis | reverse complement strand
GGGGAAGAAGCGGCGGCGGGGGCAGAAGCAGCAGCGGTGGCGGGGGAAGAAGCGGCGGCGGCAGCAGAAGTGGCGGTGGCGGGGGCAGAAGCGGCGGCAGGGGCAGAAGCAGCGGCGGTGCCGGCGGCGGCAACAGCAGGAGGTAGCACTCTTACGGCGCCCGCCTTTTCTCTTGCTGCTTGGCGTGGCACTCGCCTCGCCCCGTCTCGCGCCTGCCTCTCCTCCTCCTCCTCGCTGGCTCTGGCATGAAGGTTGGGGTGGGCACTGGGCCGCATTACGAGGCGACCTGGGCTGCATGCGGCCCGTGGGCCGCGGGTTGGACAAGCCTAGTGTAAAGTGTAGAGAGTGTAGAGTAGGGAGTAGAGTAGAGAGTAGAGTATTTGCCAGGCGGCTTCTGAGGGGCCTAGTTCATGGGGGAAGTGAGATCTGCTTAAATTTGCCCTTGTTGGGCATGATACCCTTTAACAACGTCTCACTTAGTAACAGAAGGTCTGGTTATAAATTGGTTTTCCTAAGTCGAACACCACCTGTAAGTGTTCTGAGTAGGATGGTTGGGTCAATGAGAAAGTTATAGCCGTCTGTTTCTGTGTATAGTCCTCAACTTATGACCATAACTGAGCCCAAAATGGCTCTCTAAAAAGGATGCAAATGACCAGCTGTCTGCAAGGAGTATAAATACTTTCCTTCCCCACCATCCGGTCAGTCATCTATGACCTATTCCTAGCTTTCATATTTTTTTCTCTAGCGATAAAATAGGTCCCATATGTTATAATATTCAGTTTGCTCCTTCTCTTTAATTGCAAGTGTTAATCTATTCATTTCTGCACATTCTAATGTTTTTCTGATCACATTTTCATCAGTAGGAATCTCTCCCCTTTTGCAATTTTGAGCAAATACAATTCTAGCTGCAGTTAATACATGAACAATCAAATAGACTTTCTCTTTATTGTAAGTTTCAGGTTAAGATCCCCAGCAGGAATATTTCAGTTTTTAAGTCAATATGCTGTTGTATCATCTTTTCCAACCACATGTATGTATTTTTGTCCAATAGTTTTTAGCTTCTACGCATGTCCATCATTATGATAATAGGACCCAGGTGTTTATTGGCACTAAGTACCTAAACTTTTGAACGGAAGTTTTCCAAAGAGAAATAATTGGTCCACAATGAAAATCAATTCTACAATATAAAGTGGTGTAGCCTGCTTAATTTTCTCCAGAAGCAAAGACAGACCATCCAGATTTATTATAGGAACATGATTAAAAACCAAGCTATGTAGTCCTTTTGTATTGCTTAAAATTAAACACATTTCTTTCCTTTTAAAATGTTAAGTCAGGTCTTGCTCTACAAATACGCTTTTATTTTCAAGCACCTCTAACTGCCAGGGTTTCCCCAAGTAAATCTTTTTAATCTTAGTTTAAAAGAGAAAAAAAAAATATAGCTTTGATCTTGCGTGCTATTTCAAGATAACATCCCCTTCTGTTTTACTTAAAATTTCTTTAAAATGCGGTTCCCTGGTGGTTGTCCCTCCTATCTTTTCTAAAAACCAAAATACAGGCTAACAATGGTTTTTATCAAGTAATAAGCATTTATTTTCTTGCAATTATTTTGCTGACTGCAAAGGGTAAGGCTGTTGATGCAGCAGAATTCTATGTGGAGCAATCTTAATCTTTTGTGCCGTTTGTTCTTTTCTGTGGTGCTTTCCCTTTGCTTTACTTGCTGGATTTTCATCCAGTCTACAATTTTAAGGGAGGATCCTAAAAAAAAAAACCTGGATGAATCCTTTTGTTAAGGATGGAGGAAGCTGAGTTTGGAAAGATTTGCTGACTGCAATGGATGCGCAGAGTAACCAAAGCAGAATCCAATCAAAGCGGCTGCCACCGGATTGTATCTAAATTTCCTTGTCTTGTATGAACAGTAGAAATTAATTCATTTTTAATCTATTAACTCATTAGGAAAACAGTGAAGCTGTTGTTAATTGCTGCCTTTCTGGAGTAACCCTTTCGAGCAATCCTCCAACGTGACTAATAATGTCATGTCCTTTCAATCCATAACACAACTGCAAATCTACGCGTGATTTCCAAAGCAGTGTGTTTGCTGCTACTTTGGAGGAAAGACAATGAGATTTGGAAGGGGGAATTCTAAATTAGCAGTTTTATCTTACTCCAGACACTTTTTAAAAAAGGATTCTCAAAAAAAAGAAAAGATTTTTGCAAAATACTACAGTTCACTCATCAATCAGAATAGAGCTGGAAAAGACATTTGAGGTCTTCTAGTCCAACCCCTTCAACAAGCAGGAAACCCTATACAATTTGAGACTGTTCTGACCAAGGCTTCCTAAACCGTAATTACGCACACATTTATTTCAAAAACAAAACTTATTTTATTGCAATGCTGGGAATTGTTTTCATTCCTGGCTGGAATTAATCTCAAACAGTTCCCCGAGATGAACACCCACCTTTCTTTTTAGTGAAGTGTTGCCAATAACAGAAGTATCAAATGAACTAGAAAAAAAAATACCAACTGAAGTACAAGAAAAAACCAACCAAAGTACAAAGAGCTTCAAGGATGACTCTGAACCGAATGAATGACTTTGCTTCCTGCAAAGATTTCATCATCTTGGCCTGATCTTTATCCCTTATGGGAGGGGCATCACCTCCCAGCCTTACTCCTGAGTCGCCTCTTTTGTTTCAGCTGCTCTTGCCTTCTAGCAGCTCTGCGCATATGAGCACTTGGGAAGAGGCTCCCCTTGTTCCTCTGCCTTGCTGCTGCCGGACCCCAGAGGCAACACCCCACTCCCAGATGGTCTGGGCCCCATCTCTGCATCGGATGCAGGACCCTCATCTGAGTTTTCTCCAGACTCCTGGACTGGTCTCCGTTCTTCCCCACTGTCTGATTCCGCTGCCATCTGCACTGGCTGCTGGCGAACCACAACTGAGACAAGTAGGAAACCCTATACAATTTGAGACAAGTGGCTGTCCAGTCTAATCAAAACCTTCAGTGTTGGAGTATCCACACCTTCCGGTGGCAAGCTGTTCCACTGGTTAATTGTCCAAACTGTTAGAAAGTTTCTCCTTAGTTCCAGGTTGCTTCTCTCCTTGTGTCATGCCCCTGGTGGAGACTGACTCTGAGGGAGAGGAGGAACAGCTGACAGAGAGTGGAAGTGTGGCTCCAGAGGTTGTGGAGGAGGCTGGGGAAGGGCAGAAACTGGCTGAATAGTCAGAGAAGGACCCAGGCCCATCCCCTATCCATCCTAGGGCACGCAGGGAGGAGAGGATATGGGAGAGACATGGTCTCCTCGGGAGGAGAGGGCCTTGATCCTCTTCATGGGCTGCAGGTGTGACATCTGAATAAAATTTTGGACCTGCGTACTGGCAAATGCTGAAAACAAAGTGTGTTTTATTTTGGTTTGAAGTTATCTTGGTTGGCATCCTTCCAACAGACTGTGCCTTGTTATCTCCTTGAATTTGGTAAATATTTCTCTTGTTCCATTGTGGAAATTTTGTCATTGTAGTTTGTTTGGTTTTTTATTTCATCTCTATCTGCTCATTAAATTCGGACTATATTGCTTTCTTTGGAAGAGTATTTTTGAGTTTGTTTTATCTCCAACTGAGTATTATTGAACAGTGGGGCCAAATTGGAGGCATTAAAGGACATTTATTTACATTTTGGATTTTGTTACGTTTGTGTTACACTCTGGGTCATCACACCATGGTAAGTTTCCATCTGTTGCTTCTTGTCCTACCTTCTGGGCCTTTGGAAAATTTAATGACTGTTCAGTTACTCCGCCACTTGGAAAAAAGTGACTCATTACCATTTTTCACACTTGTGACCATTTCGCGATTCCCATGGTCATGTGATCCAAACTCAGGTGCTTGGCAACTGTCTCACATTTATGACGGTTGTAAATGTTGGGGCTCAACTGTGGCCATTAAGTCAAGGACTACCCTGTATTATGTCAAGCCAGAAAAAATATTTTTGATGCCGGTGGGGTTCTGCGATATTATTTCGGTCTGCTTCCTCCCTCCAATTGACATGCTAAAATTTAGCGGGAATTGAACAGATGTGCATTAAAGGAAAGTTAGTTATGTTAATGTGACAGCGATTTCGGATTCAGCTGTTGGAAATCCAGCATTGCACTCTCGTTAGGGAATTAACACTATAACCTTATGTCATTAGCTGACTATTACGCTAATATCTGATTCTGGATTCTGTCCAGTCTCATTAGATATCCCCCTGTTGATGATTCTGTTACAGGTAAAATATTAATTGCCTCCCACATCTCTTTTCAAACGTCTGGGGCTGAAAAGGCTATTTATAAAACTGACACTTTTACTGCTAAGCTATAACTATTTAGGGAAGATATTGGGAGGAAACAGCCAAGGAAAAGAGCCTTGCATTTCTTAGTCGATCTTTTTATACCTTCCGGTTTAGAAGACGAGAGATATTACATTCCACGTCCATGTTTAAAACTGGCATAATTTTCATCAGGCAATGGCTTTTCACCTCTGCCTGATTAATAACAACAAATTGAGGAACAACTTACAAAGAAAGTCTCTTTCTTAAAGAAACAAAACCTACAACCCAGTGACCTACTCGTAAGCATTGACAGCTATCCAAAACAAATACAACCCCCCCAAACACATCCTAGATCGGACCAACCACTGCCTAACCAACACATATTTCATCCACAATGGACAAAGATACAAACAGATTGAAGGAGCACCCATGGGATCACCCCTCTCACCCGTCATCGCTAACCTATACATGGAACACTTTGAAACCAACACTCTAGAAAAATCTGGACACAAACCCAAACTCTGGCTCAGATATGTAGGTGACACTTTCGTAATTTGGTCACACAGGAAGGAAAAACTGAACAACTTCCTCACACATCTTAACAACCTACACCCCAAAATACAATTCACCATGGAAACAGAAACCAACAACCAACTTCCCTTTTTGGACGTCCTAATTTACAAAAAACCCAATGGCTCCCTAGGACACACCATCTACCGAAAAAACACACACCAACCGCTACCTAAATGCACAATCCCATCACCACCCTGCAAAGATCAACTCCGTAGCCAAGACCCTCATCTCCAGAACCAAACGCCTAGCTGACAAAGACCACCTGAGAACAGAACTACACACCCTCACTAACTTATTAATTTCCAACAGATTCCAAAGAAACACAATTACCAACCTAATCTGAAGAGAGATACCCCCCCAAAACCAAGACACAGAACAAGACAACGGTATCGCACTCCTCCCCTACATCAAAGGCACCACAAACAAAATCAGCAAAATTCTCCACAAACACAATATCAGGACAACCTTCGGCACTCACCAAAAAATAGCCAACATCCTAAGAAACCCCAAAGACAAGATCCAGCTAGAAAACCAAGGAGTTTATGAAATACCATGCAACAATTGCCCAGCCACATACATTGGACAAACCAACAGGAGAATAAATGCACGCAACGCAGTCAGAAAAGAAGAAAATGCTTCCTCTCTCTTCCAGCACCTTGAAGCCACAAAACCTGAAATTAATTTCGAAGGAACCAAATTAATATCTAACACTGAACACTCCAGCAAGAGAATAATCAGGGAAGCCATCGAAATAGAGAAAAACCCCATAACATGAATAAACGGGACGATACCTCCCGCCTACCAGACATCTGCAGCAACAAATGAGTCCCAGCCACAAAAACCAACACCAGACCCAAAACAACACAAGACACCACCGCCAACCCCCCTCATCAGACCCAGGCCCAAATCCATCCTATAAATGAAGGACAACCACCATCCAGAAACCAGACCACGGCTTCTTCGCCAGGTGTCGTGCCCTCCGACCCCAAAACCAAACAAGCTGATGCATGCCAAGAACACAGACCCAGACCCCAACTCGAAGCCAGACCAAAACCCAGAATGCACAGCCACCCGCTCAGGATATCACATCAGAAAACTCAGGAAATTATACCACAAGAACTCAAGAAGTTGCAACACAGCAAACAACCCAGGAAATTACAGCACAAGACCAAGGACACCACAGCAATAAAACTCACAAGATCATCACACAACCCACTACCCAAGCCGTTACAACACAGGAGGCTAATGGAAAAGAGATCAAAACACAAACAATTCAGGAGATTACAATGCAGGACCCAGGATACCACAACAAAAGAACTCACAAGGCCATCATTACCCAAGCTGTTAAAACATGGGAGGCTAATGGAAAAAAGATCACTACAAAACAAACGATCCAGGAGATTACAGCACAAGATCCATGATATCTCCACAACAAAACTCACAAGGCCATCACACAGCCCATTATACCAACATCAACTCCATCAACCAATCAAGAGGCAGCAGCGCAGCCAACCAGCCCAGCACACCAGACCCCCCCCCCCAGTATTTATAGAGAGATGGCAGCTCCGATCACACACTGCTTGCACTGGCACGAAGCTGAAAGCACCAGCCTGAGGATGGCGAGTGAGACCTCGCCAAAACGTCACCAAGATATTTTTAATCTTACATGGGAAAAGACTCGAACACAGCAAGACCTACATACTTGTACCCGTGAAAATCTACAAACACACACACACACACACACATATGTGTGTTTTCTTAAGTTTTCATGGGTATTTATATGTATGGTATTCATCTTTGTTCGGGTATTTTCCCACGTCATTATAGTTGTGCTTTTAAAGTTGTAGCAACATTTCGGCAGAATCTTATCTGCCATCATCAAGCTTCTGTATATGTTTGTCTGTGAGTCAGACTTTCACAGCTGTTTCTGTTTTAAATTTGGTGCTAGCCTATGCTGTGCCAGAATGGTTTTTTCTTCATCCTGATTGGTTGGGAGTCTTGGTCTGTGCTTATTGGTCTTGGAATTTGCTGTGTTCTGCTTGATTGGTGTTTCTAATATCTTCTGTCTGTTTTGTAGCTTTTTTTGCCTTGATTGGCTGGCAACATTGTGTTTCCTGTCTTGGAGGCTTTTAGTGCGGCTTGACTCCGAGTAAATGGACAGCCATCATTTATTAGGAAGCTAGGTTTCATCTGGGTGCCTGGTTGGGGTGTGTTTGAGCTGGACTAGTGTAGGCTAGTACCAAATTTAAAACAGAAATGGCTGTGAAAGTCTAACTCACAGATGAACACTACACAGAAGCCTGGTGATGGCAGATGAGATTCTGCCAAAACGTTGCTACAACTTTAAAAGCACAACTGTAATGACGTGGGAAAATACCCGAACAAAGCTGAATACCATACATATAAATACCCGCAAAAACCTTATACACACACACACACACACACACACACACACACACACACACACACTGCTCAAAAAAATAAAGGGAACACAAAAATAAGACATCCTAGATCTGAATGAATGAAATATTCTTATTAAATACTTTGTTCATTACAGAGTTAAATGTGCTGACAACAAAATCATACAAAAATTATCAATGGAATTCAAATTTAGCAACCCATGGAGGTCTGGATTTGGAGTTACACTCAAAATTAAAGTGGAAATAAACACTACAGGCTGATCCAACTTTGATGTAATGTCCTTAAAACAAGTCAAAATGAGGCTCAGTAGTGTGTGTGGCCTCCATGTGCCTGTATGACCTCCCCACAATGCCTGGGCATGCTCTTGATGAGGTGGCAGATGGTCTCCCCAGGGATCTCCTCCCACACCTGGACTAAAGCATCCCCCAACTGCTTGACAGTCTTTGGTGCAACGTGGCATTGGTGGATAGAGCGAGACATGATGTCCCAGATGTGCTCAATTGGATTCAGGTCTGGGAATGGGCGGGCCAGTCCATAGCATCAATGCCTTCGTCTTGCAGGAACTGCTAACACACTCCAGCCACATGAGGTCTAGCATTATCTTGCATTCGGACGAACCCAAGGCCAACTGCACCAGCATATGGTCTCACAAGGGTCTGAGAATCTCATCTCAGTATGTAATGGAAGTCAGGCTACCTCTGGCGAGCACATGGAGGGCTGTGTGGCCCCCTAAAGAAATGCCACCCCACACCATTACTGACCCACTGCCAAACCGGTCATGCTGGAGGATGTTACAGGCAGCAGAATGTTCTCCACGGCATCTCCAGACCCTGTCACGTCTGTCACATGTGCTCAAGGAACCTGCTTTCATCTGTGAATAGCACAGGGCGCCAGTGGTGAATTTGCCAATCTTGGTGTTCTCTGGCAAATGCCAAACTACCTGCACAGTGTTGGGCTGTAAGCACACCCCCAACCTGTGGATGTTGGGCCCTCATACCACCCTCATGGAGTCTGTTTCTGACTGTTTAAGCAGCCACATGCACATATGTGGCCCACTGGAGGTCATTTTGCAGGGCTCTGGCAGTGTTCCTCCTGTCCCTCCTTACACAAAGGTGGAGGTAGCGATCCTGATGCTGGGTTGTTGCCCTCCTACGGCCTCCTCCACGTCTCCTGATGTACTGGCTTGTCTCCTGGTATCGCCTCCATGCTCTGGACACTACACTGACAGACACAGCAAACCTTCTTGCCACAGCTCACATTGATGTGCCATCCTGGGTGAGCTGCACTACCTGAGCCACTTGTGTGGGTTGTAGACTCCATCTCATGCTACCACTAGAGTGAAAGCACCACCAGCATTCAAAAGTGACCAAACCACCAGCGAGATAGCATAGGAACTGAGAAGTGGTCTGTGGTCACCACCTGCAGAACCACTCCTTTATTGGGGGATGTCTTGCTAACTGCCTGTGCTTTCCACCTCTTGTCCATTTCATTTGCACAACAGCATGTGAAATTGATTGTCCATCAGTATTGCTACCTAAGTGGACAGTTTGATTTCACAGAAGTGTGATTGACTTGGAGTTACATTGTGTTGTTTAAGTGTTCCCTTTATTTTTTTGAGCAGTGTGTGTGTGTGTGTGTGTGTGTGCTTTTTGCCATCAGGGAGGAATGGGGTGGAGAAAGACGGATCTGCGTAGCTGCTGTCCTTGCCCTTAGCATCTTCTGCCTTTTCTTGTCTCTTGTCCTCATGTTGTTAAGGTCATGCTTAAGAGCCTCCCGCATCAAAGGCTTAGCTAATAGCCCTCCACACACCCCCTACAAAAAAAACCCAACACTTGCCTAGGTGGAAACTCCTCTTTGCCTAATTCTGAAACACTATCTCAGCACCGGGCTTTGTCCTGCAACAGCTGAATCCAAGAAGATAGAAAACAGAAAAACCCGATGGGATCAGGAGGCCCTGGCTTCGGACGGGTGCGCTGCGTCAGAGAAATCTCAGCTTCCAGAAAGCCCTGGGTTTAATAGCCTTGGTGTCACATCGCATGCTAAAATGCTGGTCACACGATACAAAACTTTGGGACTCTCTGGCTCCCATGACAGCATCTAAAATAAGCAAAGCACATGTTTTATTGAGAAGCATTGTAGTCTTGGCCACCAAAAAGGTGCATAACCTTGGAGAAATAAGATGAAATGTAAACAAATGGCCTGTTTCTAAATTGGGTGGAGAACATCCTTATTCAGGGATCTGTGGAAACGCAGAGAAACCTCCAGTTCCTGGACTTCTTACAAGTTATAGAAAATATACTAATAGAACCAAATAAGTTAGGACGAGGATTATTACAGAATAGAATAGAATATTGGAATAAAGAATAGAATAGAATAGAGTAGAATAGAATAGAATAGAATAGAATAGAATAGAGTGGAATGGAATGGAATATCGGAATAAAGAGTAGAGTAGAGTAGAATAGAATAGAATAGTATAGAACAGAACAGAACGGAACAGAATATCGGAATAAAGAATAGAATAGAATAGAATAGAATAGAATAGAATAGAATAGAATAGAATAGACTTCTTGATTGGCCAAGTGTGATTGGACACACAAGGAATTTGTCTTGGTGCAAATGCTCTCAGTGTACATAAAAAGAAAAGATACATTCATCAAGAGTCAAGAATCATCAGGTGCAACACTTAATAATAGTCATTGGGTACAATAAGTCATCAAATCATACTAGGAAACAAGCAATATAAATTGTAAGGATACAAGTGACAAAGTTACAGTCATACAGTTACAAGTGGGAGGGGAAGGGCGATAAGGAGTGGTGAAAAGATTAATAGTGATAGTAGTGCAGACTTCGTCAATAGTTGGACAGTGAAGAATCAAAATCTCATGTTAAGTTGCAGTGAGGCTGATTTATTTCTTGTGCCTACACACAAGAAAGTATCAGCTAACGGTCAGTGCTAAATTTGCGCTTAATAAGAGCCAAAGGAATTCAAGAGAGGTCGGAGTTAGACCACTTGTGGGAACATACCAACTCCAGGCTAATTCCTCTCTTAACTCCACCCCCAGCTTTGCCAGTCCTAAATCCTTGAATTAAGGAGAAACTTCCTAACAGTGAGGACAATCAACCAGTAGAGCAGAAATTGCCTTCAGAAGTTGTGGTTGCTTCCTCCCTGGAAGCTTTCAAGAAGAGGCTGGACAAGCATTTGTCTGAAATGGCGTAGAGTCTCCTGCTTGTGCAAGGAGTTGGCCTAGATGACCTCCAAGGTCCCTTCCAGCTCTATTCTGATTGACTGATCCTACAAAGATTATGATATAGCTTTCCTAATAGTGGATGTCCCTTCTTATGTTACTTAGAAAAAAAAACACCTTCAAAGATACTTAGAAATAAATTACAGTTTGAAGTAGCCAATATGTGATTACTGGTTTCAAAGGAAATAAAGCCTCTCTTTGTGGAGTTCCTAAGATGCCACTTTATTTTGATGGATTAATTTGAAATGAGTACCTTTGAAACAGAAATTATTCTTAACGGAACGGGGTACTTAAGAAACGTACGCGGTGTATCAAGAAGAGATAGGCTCAAGAATGGCGTCATCGATGAATACAGAAATTATGTTTACAATTTATTTTGTCTCTGACAAGCTCGAAGTAGTTGATCACTACTTTGGTTGGTCGATAAGGGTGGGTGGTACCTTGAATCAGGAAAGCACATTTTGGTTTTATCAGGAGAGCAAGATTTTGGAGAAACTATATAGCCGAAAGAACGTATGAACCATGAGTAGATCACTTTGATTTCTTTGACGTTTTCTTACCTCATCCTGCAGGAATTACTTTCTATCTTCTTACTTGATGGAACACTCAACCCTTTCTTGGCTGTTGGTAGAGCAGCACATTAGAATAACAAAACAGAAAAACAGGGTTTTAAAGGACCTTGGGAGGTCCTCTAGTCCAGCCCCCTGCTCAGGCAGGGGCCTCTATGCCATTTCAGGAAAAAAAATGGTTGTCCAATCTCTTCTTAAAAACTTCCAGTATTGGAACACCCACAACTTTTGGAGGGAAGCTCATTAACACATTCATTCTCTCCTCCTCCTTCTTCCTTCTCCTCTCCTCCCTCCTTCCTTCTCCCTCCCTCCTCCCTCCTTTCTCCTCCTCCTCTTCCTTCTCCTCTCCTTCTCCTTCTCCTTTCTTCTCCTCCTTCCTTTCTTCTCTTCTCCTTCTCCTTCTCCTTTCTTCTCCTCCTTCCTTCCTTTTCCTCTCCTCCCTTCTTCCCCCTCCTTCCTTCTCCTCCTTCCTTCCTTCTCCTCCCTTCTTCCTCCTCCCTCCTCCTCCCTCCTCCTTCCATCCCTCCTTCTCTTCCTCCTTCTCCATCCTCCTCCTCCTCCCTCTCCCAATCTCTTCCCGTGACACGGCTCCTCCTCAGGCAAAAGGGAAATTGGCATGGCGTCCACTGGTGACTTCTTCGACGAGCTCGCGTCTTCTCCATGTGCTCTTGTAGTTGGCCCCTTTAGAAAGAGATGGGCGTTGAGTTCCAGTGTGTGGATATTAAATCTTCTCAAAGCGTGTCTTAAATCACTGAACTAGGGTTCTTCCCTAAGAGAGAGGACAAGACTTTCCAATTAAAATCTCGTCCTTTTTCCTATGCCAAGCAGGCTTAAATCACTGCACTATTGATCAGCTGCAGCGGCGTGGTACCTAGGCTGTCGGTACTCTTGAGTGCCTCAAAGAATTATTAATTGGATTAAAGAATTTTGCTGCTCTTTTCTGCTGATGCTGGTGGATTTTCTGCCGCTGCTGCCGTGCTCTGTTTTGTTTTTCTAACACACAGGTTAGGAAAACTTCAACAACAACAGCAAAGAATCGGGGCTGGGTTTCTATTTGTAGAGAGGTGCTTTGTAGGTAAGTCGCGGTAAGAGCATTTCAAGAAGGAGAGAAACCGCCTTCCCTGCCAAGCTGGAAAAGTGGAAAAAAAACCAGATTTTCTTGCAATCCATCGATTTGGAAGTCTTGCCTAAATGCTCGGATGACCCTGGAAGGGCCTGGCTGAGCTAAGTGACCAGGAGAACGGTCTGTGGATCTTATGAGATTTCCTTACACTTTGTGTAATCCTGCCCTGAAAAGACTGACTACAGATATCACGAAAGGATCATATTTGTAGCTCAGGGTTGACGTGAGGGGTCCTTGCTGCTCTCTGAGCTTGGTGGGTCTCTTGCAAACGTTTCATGACCCAACTAGGGAACATCATCAGGGCTAGAAGGGAGTGGGGTTTGCAGAGAGAAGGAGAAAGACAATGGGGCCCTTGGTGTTCTCCAAGCTTGGCGGTTTTCTTGCAGACGTTTCACAACCCAACTAGGTAACATCATCAGTGCTAGAAGGAGGTGGGCTTTTCAGAAAGGAGGAGGAGGACTGCTGAGTCCGTGGGGCTCTCTGAGCTTGGTTGTTTTCTTGCAGAAGTTTCATGACCCAACTAGGTACCATCATCAGTGCTAGAAGGAAGTGGGGTTTAGCGGGGAGGAGGAGGAGGAGGAGGACTTCTTCAAGCCCTTATTTTGCCTGGTTCCCTTAATTGCTTCAGTGTGGTTTGTGTTGTTTTTACTCTTTTTAATTTATAGACATTTTTAGTTTAAATGGCATTTCCTCCTTTTCGTAACTGCTTGTGGGGGAGTTTTTTTTGTCTCCAGTCACGGATATTTGGAGCTTTGAAGCAAAGTGAAGGAATAAAAGGGGCTTCACCTGTTTTTGTGTGTGTTTATTTTGTATCCTACCCTGGGTTATCATAGCCGACATGTTGCTCCTAATAAATAACTGTATTTCTTTTGAGGAAATGGTTTAATGAGGGCATCCGTTGGAACCCTGATAGTGTCACCTTTGCAACTGAATCAAAATGTGTCACATCCCTTTGATTTTTTTTCATATTTTTATAAACTTGCAGTTCAGGTTTATGATTGGATTATTACCAAATCTATACAAAGTTGGCAGTGTACTTCTATAAACTTTGAATGGGATTCAGAGAGAAATAAATGAGCTTTCATTGTTGAATTTTTGACAGAGAGAGAGAGAGAGAACTAGCATTTGTTTTAACTAACTCAGGAAGGAAGCTAGTGTCAATTAATCTTAAAAGGATAACCCCCCCCCAGAAAGCTTCATTTGTCTAAAATCATTTCGTGTAAACAACAAAGCGAATGATTTATAAACAAATGCTAGAGTTTATTATAACACGGTGGCATGTTTATATCTTGTATCATACATAAAATACGATGGGCAACACAGCATTATTAAGACCAACTTAACATTTATAAAGGGAGAAGGGAACTTTCAGATTTCAGGGGGTGGCCTTCAGCTTACTTAGAAAAGATGGTGTCAATCAATACATTTTTAAGTGTGGTTTTCTGCTCATCCGTCAAGCTATTCTCCAAAGCACCTGAAGGCAGGACAGGAAGCAACAGGTGGAAACTAACCAAAGAGAGAAGCAACCTAGAACTGAGGAGGAATTTCCTAACGGTGAGCACAATTAATCAGAGGAACACCTTACCTCCAGAAGTTGTGAGTGCTCCATCACTGGAGGTGTCATGCCCCTGGTGGAGACTGACTCTGAGGGAGAGGAGGAACAGCTGACAGGGAGTGGAAGTGTGGCTCCGGAGGTTGTGGAAGAGGCTGGGGAAGGGCAGAGGCCCATCCCCTCTCCATCCTAGGGCACACAGGGAGGAGAGGATAAAGGAGAGATGTGGTCTATTTGGGAGGAGAGGGCCTTGATCCTCTTCATGGGCTGCAGCTGTGACAACTGGATAAGACGGACATGCATATGGGCAAATGCTGGAAACAAAGCGTGGAAATATGTCTAGTTGATGGTTCCTCTCTGAGTTTGGCATCCTTCTCGGTGTGTGTTATCTGTGGACGTCCTCCAGCCCTTATCTTGCCTGGTTTGTGTTGCTTTCCCCCTTCTTCTTGTAACTGTTTGTGTGGGAGTTTTTTGGCTTCCATCAACAATATTCGGATGTTGGAAGCAAAGTGAAGGAATAAAAGGGGATTTGCCTGTTTTCTGTGACTGTGTTTGTTTTGTATCCCACCCTGGGTCATCACAGGAGGTTTTTAAGAAGAGACTGGAGAGCCATTGGTCTGAAATGGTGTAGGGTTCTTGCCTGAGCAGGGGGCTGGACTAGAAGACCTCCAAGGTCCCTTCCAACTGTGTTATTCTGCTGTTATCCTTTAGAAATTAAGAGAAAGTGTTTCAATCTATTGACAAATACAGATGCAGATTAACAGAGTTGGAAGGGACCTTGTAGGTCATCCAATCCAACCCCCAGCCCAAGCAAGAGACCATTTCTGACAGTTGGCAGCCCAGTCTGTTCTGGAAAGCTTCCAGGGATGAAGCTCCCACAACTTCTGAAGGCAACTTCTGTTCCATGGGTTGATTGCTCTCACTGTCCGAAAATTTGTCCTTATTTCTATAATTCAAGGTGCCATTTTTAAAAACGTTGGAAGAAACCAGCAGAAATTAAAGCCACAATGGATAAAATCTAAGCCCAGTGGATCAAAGAAATAAACATATGTAGAACTATACATGTTATGGATTTCATATAGAAGTATAAATGGATGGATTTGTCTTTGTAAACAATGCTAAATAATGTTACATTTAACATTTAAATCATGTTAAAATTCAGACTGGGGGAGAGAGACGGATTTATCCCTGCCAACCACAAATCCTATCTACGCTCTGAGTCGAACAAGCTACAACTTTTGAAAACTAGAGTTTGATGGAAATGATTCCTTTTTCAAACATATCATTGTGGAAAATTCAACCGAAAGGGCCAATGATGGTTTTATTATGGCAGGTTACAGTGAGTCAGGGCTCTCCTGCACTCAGCAAGAATCCTAAAACAATGTGGGTTCTATTTAGTCCCACTAGCTGGATACCCGTACTCTGCTACGAAACTATGTGGTTGGGCTTAGTTTTTGGGAAGGAAAATAAGAGGAAAAAATTGTGCCTCTGCCTACTGGCATCCATCGCTATTCATCTGGCTAGCATCTTGTCAGCGTGTGAGAGAGTTGAGGGCTGTTTGAAACTGAAAGAGTATTTGCTGGGTGAGCAAGGAGACAGCAAGGAGCCTGGGCGTGGCTTAGCTCAACCGTTCTGTACTTGGTGCTGCGAAACTGAAACTCCTCTCCTCTGCTTGTGTTTTGCATTTGGAAGAGATTTCTTTTCAGGTGGGGAGGGGGAGTAGAACTCCTTAGCATCCGAACGTAATAATAATAATAATAATAATAATAATAATAATAATAATAATAATAATAATAATA
>NW_020769320.1:8180458-8197530 GCF_900518735.1 Pseudonaja textilis | reverse complement strand
TGGTGCTCTCTGAGCTTGCTTCTTTCTTGCAGACGTTTCATGATCCAACTAGGTAACATCATCAGTGCTAGAAGGAAGTGGGATTTGCAGGGAGGAGGGGGTCAGCTCAGGGTTGACATGAGGGATCCTTGGTGCTCTCTGAGCTTGGTGGTATTTTTGCAGACGTTTCATTACCAAACTAGATAACATATCAGGGCTAAATAACTTCGATGATTCTGAGGATGTTACCTAGTTTGGTAATGAAACGTTTGCGAGAAAACAAGCGAGCTCAGACCACCCTTTGAACACTTCAATCCTCTCCTGGATTAGTTTCCATCCGTTGCTTCTTGTCTTGCCTTCTGGCAATGGATGGAAACTAACCAAGGAGAGAAGCAACCTAGAACTAGGACATTTCTTGACAGTGAGCACAATTAATCAGTGGATCAAGGTGTCTCCAGAAGCTGTGGGTGCTCCAGCACTGGAGGTTTTCAAGAAGAGACTGGACAGTCATTTGCCCGAAATGGTATAGAGTTGTTCTGCTCAAGCAAGGGGTTGGACTAGAAGACCTCAAGGTCCCTTCCAATTATGTTATTCTGTTGTCAGTGAGAATCAACATACCACATTTCTCATAACAAAATAATATGGTTTCTCATCTGAATTTTATCATTTCTTTTGTTCAGTTGTATTTCTGTTGATTATTGCAGCTGCTGGGTGTCCTTTGTCAATTAAAAGTAAGGGTTCCCCTCCTTGTACATCCATGCTAGTCATTTCTGGCTCTAGGGGGAGGCAGTGCTCCTCTCCGTTACAAAGCCAAAGAAGAGACAGTGCTGTCCGAAGACGTCTCCGTGGTCAAGTGGCCGGCAGGAGTAAATGCCTTTGAAGGTGCACGGAGGGATGCTGTTCCCTTCCCACCAAAAAAGTCCCTATTTTCCTACTTGCATTTTTTTTAACACACTTTCGAACTGCTAGGTTGACAGAAGCTGGGACAAGGAAGGGGAGCTCACTCCATGACGTGGCGCTAGGGATTCAAACCGCTGAACTGCTAACCTTTCTGATCGACAAGCTCAGCATCTCAGCTACTGAGCCACTGCATTCTCTACTTTCTTAACAAACAACTAATGCATATCCAAATATTCAGGAGTAATTTTGGATAGGTTTTTTTTCTTTTTTCTTTTAAAATGTCGGTAGGTGTTTTTATGATTGCTGCATCTGAAAGCTGCAGAAGCCAAGAAATAACCACAAAGGGCCACTGTACACGGTGTTTGGCAAATGTCAAACCTGAAAGCCAGATGGAGCACTGGATCTTCTTAATTGTGGGCAACTTGATGCCTCTGGGAATTGCTTTTTTACGCTGAAGTTTTTAAAAAAGTGCACCAAGGGAGGCTTGGGATAATTTGGTGAGCAGTGGCAGTGAAATAGGAATGAACAGTTAATAATAATAATAAAACCCACCAACCCCTAGCTCTGAACAGAACTGCTGGTTAGGTAATAGCAGTAGAAATTAGAAGATAAAAGATTATTACCCTGTACAAGTAACTGATGAAAGACTATTATATATAAGTAAACCTATTACTATTATTACTATTATCATTATCATCATTATTAATATTACCTTGTATACACAAATTGACTCAGACAATACACTGTTCATTAAGCACTTATGTTGATTCAAGAAAAAATGTATAAATTATATATATATAAATATATATATAAATAAAATTCAGCTTTGTTTGGGTATTTTCCCACGTCATTATAGTTGTGCTTTTAAAGTTGTAGCAACGTTTTGGCAGAATCTCATCTGCCATCATCAGGCTTCTGTATATACATACATGTAAGAACCCACGAAAACTTAAGAAAACAAATACATGCATATACATACACACACACACACACACACAAACACACACACATATGTATCTATGTATCTATGTATGTATGTATATATATTTCTTAAGTTTTCACAGGTATTTATATGTATGGTATTCAGCTTTGTTCAGGTATTTTCCCACGTCATTATAGTTGTGCTTTTAAAGTTGTAGCAACATTTCGGCAGAAACCTGGGCACAAACAGACTTCCCCTGATACCTCCAGCTCAAACACACCCCAACCAGGCACCCAGATGAAACCTAGCTTCCTAATAAATGATGGCCGTCCATTTACTCAGAGCCAAGCCGCACTAAAAGCCTCCAATACAGGAAACACAATGTTGCCAGGCAATCAAGACAAAAAAAGCTACAAAACAGACAGAAGATATTAGAAACACCAATCAAGCAGAACACAGCAAACTCCAAGACCAGTAAACACAGACCAAGACTTCCAACCAATCAGGACGAAGAAAAAAACCATTCTGGCACAGCAGTAGGCTAGCCCCAAATTTAAAACAGAAACGGCTGTGAAAGTCTGACTCACAGACAAACATATACAGAAGCTTGATGATGGCAGATGAGATTCTGCCGAAACATTGTTACAACTTTAAAAGCACAACTATAATGATGTGGGAAAATAGCTGAATACTATATGTGAAAGCGAAATACCCCTCACGCACCATCACGAAATCTCCAGAACCGTAAAGCCTACAAACTTGAAATTTGGCACATGTTCTTCTTGGCTTCTAAGGGCTCACTAAGAAATTATTTTTCGAAATGACCCTCGGAGCATTTAGAGTATTTCCATTATTATTATTAGTAGTAGTAGTAGTATTAGTATTAGTATTAGTATTAGTATTATTAACACGCTCTGATGCTAAAGAGTTGTTCTCCCCCTTCCCATCTCTTCCAAATGCAAAACACCAGCAGAGGAGAGGAGTTTCAGTTTCAGTTTCACAGCATCAAGCAGCTTTAGTGAAGAACAGTTGAGCTAAGCCACACCCAGGCTCCTTGCTGTCTCCTTCTTGCTCACACAGCAAATACTGTTTCAGTTTCCAAACAGCCCTCAACTCTCTCACACACTGACAGGACTTTAGCCAGATGAATACTGATGGATGCTGGTAGGCAGAGGCAGAATCCGCCCCCCCCTCTTTTTCTCCCCCAAAACTAAGCCCAACCACATAGTTTTGTAGTGAAGCACAGGTATCCAGCTAGTGTGTGTGTGTGTGTGTGTGTGTGTGTGTATGTGTACATACACGTATACGTATACATATACATATATATGTATATTTTAAACTTGAGAAAACATATATACATTACATATACATATACATATACATATATATATATATATGATCTGAACAGAACTGTGTACATCAAAATCTGAAGACTCTGAAAAAAAATTTGAGGCGATGTCCCAGTGGATATCACACGTACTGTGAGTGACAGCAATATTTAAGAAGGAAAAATAAAACCCAGATCTAAGTAGATGGGTAGGAAGCACCAGTGCAGATCTTCTAAGAGGGTTCCACAAAGTGAGTTGTATCGATGAACTTTGCACACTTAATGATTCAAAGTGGATTCACGTGTCCTTACCTTCCATAAGAACGAAATGAAACAGAAGCCCATGCAGACTGCCAAGATATCCCAAATTGTACACCGTTCACTGCTCAAAGGCAGATTTTTTCCAAAGGGCTTTAAGTATGCACACCCTTCTAAACTATTCCCCCTGGCACCCTGTGGGCTGCCACTTCTTTGTCAGACAAGTGTACAATTCTCACACGGCAGCTGCAAGACTGCATATGGATGTGTGTAAAAATCTGTTTGGGGCAGCCAGCCAACACAACCATTAGAAGAGGCTGGAGGCGAATATTTCATCCACTCCTCTAAAACCAACCAGTAAGAAGAGAGTGGATTGACCTGGTCTAAATTTCTGATCCCATTTTTGGTTTTTTTTTAAAAAATAATCTGTCTCCGAGGATGTCACCTATATAAAGAAATGGGACAGCATTTACTAGTAGGAAAGCGGGAACAACTGTCTCCTGAGAGCAAAATTGAGGATACTATGACAGATTTATGGTTACATTATTATTATTATTTTTAAAAGATATCCAGAGTGGTTTTTGATGTGTCTCTATTCTGGTGCTTTTACCAGTAAAGTAGGAAATCACTGTTCTGGTACACCGGTGGCCTGCGGAGCTGGCAACAGAGTTGAACAGTGGGGAGGAACAGGGGCCACTCTGGGACTCTGGGAAGAACTTGGATGAGGAATCTGTGTCTGACACAGAGATGCGGCCAGGGCCATCTGAGAGTTATGTGCTGACTCTGGAGCCTGCAGAATCTGGCATCAGTGAGGCAGAGGAACAGGGGGAGCCTGTTCCCAGTGCGTGCTTGCACAGAGCTGCCAGAACAGTTCAGACAAAAGGGGCAACTCGGGAGTAAGGCTTGGAGATGATTGGCCCCTCCCATAAGACATAAGGGAGGAGCAAAGGGACAGGAGCCTTTGCAGGAGCCTTTTCAGATCCTATTTCACTCTTTGTTCGGATTAAACCTTGAAGCTCTGTGTGGACTTTGTACTCCGTTTGGCTTTTTACAATTCATTTGGCACTTGGAAAAAAAAGTGACTTATGACCGTTCTCATGTTTATGACTTATTGCGTAATGATCACATGATCAGAACTCGGAAGCTTGGTAACTGACTCATATTTATGATGGTTTGTTTTGCGACCTTCTGACAAGCAGAGTCAATTGGGGGAAAGCCGGATTCACTTAAGAACCATGTTACAGCTTATCAACTGCCGGAATCCACTTTAACAACTCTGGCAAAGAAGCCATTAAAACAGGGGCAAAAGCTGACTTTAACAGCTGCCTTGCTTAGCCACAGGCATGTTGGGCTCAATTGTTGTCGTAAGTCGAGGACTAGCTGCCCTTAAAGCATGGTAGTCAGCTTCATGGCTGTCATGCAGATTTGATCTGAACGGCTTGAATTATGCTGAGAAGTGAAAAAAGCCAGGGTTTGAGCTGTTTTGGAAAACCAAATGTTACCAGCTGCACTTTTAGTAACTAACACTTTGCGATGATCCAAATAGGATTTTGCTATAACTACACCAGCAAGAATGAAGTAATTAGAGGGCTGAACTGACAGAATAACACAACACAATACAGAGTTGGAAGGGACCTTGGAGGTCTTCTATACCAACCCCCTGCTCAAACAGGAGACTCTATACCAGTGATGGCTAACCTTTTGGGGTTCCTATGCCAAAAATTACGCTCGCATTCCAGCACCCAGAAGGCAATGTGTGTCCCCCCATGTCCCCTACGCATACACATGCAATCCCCATCCCCCGCCACCACCCGGTTACCTACACTGCACCTCCCAGCTGATTTTCGGCCAGTTTGAGGCCTTTTTTCAGCCTTCCAAAGGCTTGAGGAAGGCTTCTGCAGGCTTTGCAAGCTGAAAACTAGCCCTGTTTCATCACTTCTGGTATTTTCGGAAAAACAGGAAGTGACAAAACAGGGCTATTTTTTTGGCCTGCTGAAGCCTGCAGAAGCCTTCCTCAAGCCTTTGGGTGGCCGAAAATCAGCTGGGAGGTGTGAGCATGTGCAGTGAGGTAAATTTGCCTGCAGCTCGCATGCCAGCACAAATGGGTCTGCGTGCCACCTGTGGCACGCGTGCCATAGGTTCGCCATCACGGCTCTATACCGTTTTAGACAAATGGTTGGCCAATCTCTTCTTAAAAACCTCCAGTGTTGGAGCACAACTTCTGGAGGCAAGTTTTCCACGGACTGGTTTTTCTAATCGTTGGGAAATTGCTCTTTAGTTTGAAGTTGCTTCTCTCCTTGATTAGTTTCCAATTGATGCAGCTAGAAATGGGGATGTGGGGAAGGTTATACTCTGTAGGATTTGGATGACTTGCTCTCCCCTCCACCAGAGAAGTTATTTTCAGTAGATTAAAGTAGTTAAAATGTCAGTTTGGCCTTGAGTGAAATTCTTGCTTAACTCAATGCTGCATATCCTGTCCTTCCACCTTGTCTCTTCCTTTGCGGATCTTTGCAAACAGCAATGAATTCTTTGAAACCTTTTAATTTAGGAATTGGAGTGAATTATGCAAAGTAAGTGGATACATGCAAATTATTTATCTTGCTTTGTTTGCTCAGGAGGTTCCAGAGACTGTTGACTGAGGATTGTAATCCTGAATCAACAAGGCCTGTTTTGTGTAGATAAGAAGTAGGGCAGTCCTAATACATGTCAGTATTCCTTATCTGGTGGTTTTTACTTGTCGCTTACACCTGGCAGGTAATTTTGTGTCTTCTTTACCTTGGAGAGTAGGAATAGCAACATTTTTGCTGTCGATAATGGGTGGACCATGTAGCTACGCTCTAAGGCAGAGGTAGGGAACCATGGTCACAGAACAGAACAACAGAACAGAACAGTGTTCTATTTTACGACTTGTGGACTTCAACTCCCAGAATTCTGAGCCAGCCATAGTTTGCCCACCTCTGCCTTTGAACCTGAGTCTTACATATTAAAAGTGGCTGGCTCAGGAATTCTGAGAGTTGAAGTCCACAAGTCATAAGGGGAGCCTAACCCTAGCCCCAGCTGTTGTTGTGGTTAGCCAGCAGCAGGTGCGGACAGCTGAGGAGAGCGAGGACTCAGATGAGGAGCCAGGACAATTAGGGAGTGGACAGCTGCCTTCGGAGATTGTGCGGGCTGGCAGCAGTGATGAGGAGGTTCCCAAGGAGCCTGTGCCAAGTTCACATGCGTGCAGGATTGCTCAGAGGAAAGAGCAGTTACAACAGCACAGGTGACTCAGGAGTAAGGCTTCAAGGTAATGGCCCCTCCTTCAAGAAGATAAAAGCCAGCTGTGAATGAACGGACTTTGCAGAAGGCAAAGACATTTTGAACTCAGCCTCGTGGACATTACAGTTGGTATTTGAAGACTCTTGTATTGTAAACTATTTCTTATCTGTTGTGTTTTGGCAGACTTGCAAAAACTCGACAAGGTTCTTTCTTGTCAGAGCTAATTAGTTGGAAGCAGCCTTTTATCTGGGAAGAAACAGGATTCTTAGCGGAAACATAAAAAGGTTGTAGTGCTGCCTTTGTCTTGTGTTTGCTCTCTTGGAACCAGGTTTGGGTCAGAACAGCTGTAGAGGTCACTCTGTTTTCAAAACCATGTGCTTTGACATAAGTTTGTTCTCCTGCCCAATTTAACGTCCATGTCTCAGTATTAAAGTCAGTCTTCCCAATGTTCTTGAAGAGTAAAAGGGTGGGAGGAATCCTTTCTGAATGGGAGGGACTGAGACTAAGGGAGCTTTTATATGTTCTTTGGGGCCTTTTGATTGAGATGTCTGTCCCTGTGCAAAAATGTATCCTTCCATATTTTAATGGCTGTTGCCAGATTCCTATAGGGTCACATAGGGGTCAGGGCTGGCTCTACAGGCAAAAGGAAAAATGAAAATCCTAGCTGTTTGTCTGAGCTAATCTTGTCAGCTTTGGCTTGCCTAATTGTGCTGCTTATTTGGAGTCTCTTTGCTTTTGAATAGGTTGGCCCAGTCTTTCTGAATTGATACAACATCTCCATTCCTTAAATATCAACCTCTTCAAGCTTCTGCTTGAGGCCATTTTCCTCTGACAGGAACACTGAGGCTGCTTTCTGCTTTTGCTAAGATTCTTCTCCTGTCTTCCTTTAGGAAAAATATTCTATCCTGCCTCTTTTTAATATTAAGAATAAATGATATTTTAATCTGGGGAAGGGGTGGGCTTTTCTACATTAGCTCTATTAAATTCTTGATTGATAACATCTCAAAGCTTGATATAAGATGGATGGCTATATAAGTGATTTGTTTTTTTTAAATAAATGTATCTCCACACATATTATTTGCAGGGAAAGCGTTGAGACAATGGGCAATCAAAGAATAATATGAAAGTTAATAGAGTGAAGTTCCACCCAGGAATGCTAAGAAAGCAACAAGTCTATCTTACATGCTCTCTTGCGCTTCTCTTCCTGTGCTGATTATTCCTCTGCATATAGTTTTCTAGGTTTTTTTGTTCTACGTTACATCCAGAAATGCTTTGCAATACACTTATAGCAATACAGTAAAATGTGCAAACAACTATACATTGCTTCATCACTGAGGCTTATAAACTGGAACTATTTCGCTGTCTTGAAGATCTGAATTTCAGTTTTTATGTGGAGTAATCATTTTTCAGTATGCAATTGAATTTAAATAATCTTTGATCAAGTAGTCGTCTTCACCTCTGAAATGGTCACCGGTGGTTGAAAAAACAACAACAACCAACCGACTTATTTATTTGAGAATGTTTGCACCATAACGAAGCATCTGTAACTTTTTGATAATTTACTTAGTTGTTTTCAAAGTTTAATACTTGTTGGCTAGACATGAATTGCAATGAAGCACAACCCATCTCGCTACTAAAATCTTTGAACCACACCAATCATTAAAAATAAATAAATCATGAATGAAGACAAGAAGGTTTATGAAGGAGTTCAACATTGGCCATTGCAGATTTATTTTCATTTGCTTCCTTTCTTATGTTATGTGCTGATTGAAATAGTTCTGCTTGGCCATAAGCAGGTGGTCATGCAAGAATGAGCCGATCGTGATAAAATTGGAGTTAGAGATACTAAACGCAGCCTTGTAATCAATAAGGCTGCAATGAGAACATAACAAACATCTCCAGCTAAGGAAATTGAAATTGTTCTTACTCTGAACAAGGGCAGGAGTAAATGGCTCGCATCACAGTATCTAGAATTCTAGACAATGTCGTGTCAACTTTAACCCAGACTACGATTCCTGGGGTTAGCTGCCTTTAGGATGATCCAGAATACTGAATATTTTCCTACCGCAAACGTTTTGGAAAGGTAGACACAGGGCAGGAAACTTAAAGTCCCAAATGCCATAGGATGTATTCAGGGATGGGATTCTGCTGGTTTGGACCGGTTCGCATGAACCGGATGTTAAATTTACATCTGGTTCACCGAAATGGTAGTTGAACTGACTGGCTGGCCCCGCCCATCCCTCCCCTCCCAGGAGTCTCCACACAGCCCATTTTGGATGCAGGTAAATGCAGGGCCCGCTTGGAGGCTCTGGGAGGGTGAAAAATGGGCCGAACCGGAAGTTCTGGAAGTCTAGAAATGGGCCTGTTTCCAGCTTCCGGAAGTCCTCCAGAGCCCCAGGAAGCCATTTTCACCCCCACAGAGGCCCAAGGGAAACCTCTGGACTCTGAGGAAGGTGAAAAACAGCCTTCCCGAAAGTTCCAGTAGGCCACGCCCACCATGGACACGCCCACCCAGAAACCAGACAGAGAACCGGTTTCTGGGATTTTTGAATCCCACCCCTGGATGTATTGTTGAAGACTAAAAAGATAGCCAAGTCAAAAGAAGCTAGCGTTAGAAAATATGTATTTTCCCCCACCCCCATGGGCTAAACAAAGTGAGTCGAAAGCTTGAGAGCTGGAAGCTGCATAGCCAGCAGACCAGAATGAGCTGAAGCTGCTCCCTTAAATTATTATGGGAAATCAATCTATGCCAGTAATAAATAAGTTTGTATCCTGCAGATATTTCGAATTGTTGGTAGTGTAAGAGCATAGGTTGACTTACTCCAGCAGTTCTTACAGGGGTGAACCAGCTATCTCTGGGATAGTTGTAAGTAGGAGATATAAACACACTCTTTTCTATTGGAGATGATGATCCCCTTTACTTGGTAGTTACTCCAAGGAACTACCTGCACAAGGAACTGGTGCTCAAAACCTCCGGAAGACTCCGAATGACTTCGACAATATTTAGAAAGATTTTTTTTTTCTTGCTAACTTTATCATTGTTTTCAAAACTTTCAGTTGGAGTCAGCAGTTAAACCTTATCACCCATTCAAAGCTCTCAGAACTGTTATTGTACTAAAAAAATATTAGTCTTGCAACTGCTATCGATTACCTCTTGGGCAAGGCAAAACTCTTTGAGAGAGGTTTTATTCGATGACTGACTTATAGTTAGATACTACAGACGAATAAAGGAGAATATTTGTCCCTCGGGGTTGATATGAGTACCTTCTGAGCTTGCTTGTTTTTTTTGCAAATGTTTAATTACCCAACTAGGTAACATCATCAGTGCTAGAAGGAACTGGGATTTGTAGGGAGGAGGAAGAGGAGGAATATGGGCTCCTTGGTGCTCTCCGGGCTTGCTTTTTTTCTTGCAGATGTGTCATTACCCAAACTAGGTAACATCATCAGTACTACCAAGGAGTGCTGTCAATTTATATTCTCCTATTTATAGGATAATCCTATTTATGTTATACTACAAACTTTCTAACTTTTCTCTTTGCTCTGTGTGTGTATTTGTAAGTCCTTTTGTTCAGCAGCCGGTGCATTTTGCATTCCTTAAATTTTATGCCGGCCATAAAGTTTTTGGGCTTTTGTGTTTGTTCCCATAACGAGATTGTATGTCTCGTTGCACAATTAGCAGAGGACAGGTTGCTACCATATTTGGTTGCTGTCAGGCCTGGGAAACCAGTACTCCAGGTCTACCAAGTGTTGTGGTCTGCCAGTGGCCTGCGGAGCTGGCAGCAGGGTTGGACAGTGGGGAGGAACAGTGGCCAGTCCGGGAGTCTGGGGAGGACTCAGATGAGGGATCTGCATCTGACGCAGAGATGGGGCCAGAGCCATCTGGGTGTTATGTGCTGACTCTGGAGCCTCCAGATTCTGACACCAGTGAGGCAGAGGAATACGGGGAGCCTGTTTCCAGTATATGCTTGCACAGAGCTTCCAGAAGGCAAGAACAGTTAAGACAAAAGGGGCAACCTGGGAATAAGGCTTGGAGATGATTGGCCCCTCCCATAAGACATAAAGGAGGAGCAAAGAGACACGAGCCTTTGCAGGAAGCAACTTTTTTTGTTCTGGTCAGTTTAAGCTCCGTGTTGACTTTGTGCTCCGTTTGGTCTTGTACAGCTAATAGGCAATTTAGTAATTGGCAGCATTTCCAGGGAGATAAAGCTTATCAGCCTTATCCTGAAGGAATGTGGCAGACTTCGGTTGGACTATTCACAAATTGTTTGGGACTCATTACGGGCTGTGAAAGCATATAATTCACAGCCGTTGAAATAAAAACAGTGTGTGATGGTTATTGTCTCAGGAAGCCTTGGTCTGAACACCAAGAAAAGTTGCCTGAAAAGTTCCTGTTCATGGCCCCCTTTCTCCAAATGGACGGATGAGGCCTAAAGAGCTTCGATTCTGAAATAGAGAAGGCGTTAATGTAGGACATGAGGATGTGCCGTCATCATTGGCCTCTTTGCGGTCAGAGTTTGCCTGCAGTATAGGTAGTCCTCGACTTAACAGACACAATTGGTCCTTCCCCCTCCTCCACACACATACCAACAGCCCAGATCCTGTGAAGCTGAGCACCACGTCTTTGTTGTGCGAGTCCTTGTACTTCCGCATCTTTGGAGAAATTGGAATAACGCCGTTGTTTTCTGAACAGGCACATCATCTGTTTTCCCGGGTCTGCCGTTGATTAATTTGCAAATGACATTCCAATAAAGTTACTTAGAAGTAGATAATTACAATTATATTAACGGTTCCTGGGGAAGCAGATGGTGTTCGATGAGGAGATGCGATGGAGAATTAGTGCTGACATGGGGCTGCAATGTAGCGTTCACTTGAGCAGACCACAGTCAACTAGCTCCCCCTCGGAAAAAATCTGCTGATATTCCAGATTGAAGCAAAACCAGGCTGTTTCATTTCACGTTCTGTTCTTAAACTCAATTGTTGGCCCTTTCCTAATGCTTAGCAAATGCATGTTTTTACGACCAGCCCCGTAGCACACTTGCTGAAGGCATCTCCAAAGGAAGCATGTTCTTTTTATCCATTTGTTGTAGTTTTCTGTACCGTGCCCAGTGGTGAAATGCTACTGGTTCATCCTGGTTCACCTGAACCGTTAGCAAAAATTGCTCCTGGTTTGGCCAAACTGACAATCAGCTGAGAGGAGAAAGGAAAGAAAAGCATAGGATTGGCCCTCCCACCTACCCTTGCGCTTTTCTGCTCTTTATCCTCTCAGCGGATTGGCACAGCTTGTCTACAACTGTCCAAAGGTAAGTAGTAGGACAGTTCCACACCCCCATCCCTATCCTAGCTTTATTTTTACCCACCCAATCTGGAATGAGCAGGATCTTAATTAGGGGTTACTTGGGGGGGGTAGAGCTTATATTGGGCACGTGTGTAAAAATCAAGCTAGGACTTACTTTCAGGGTAGGTTGTATTTTCAGAGAAACAGGGTAGCACTAGCTCTTTTCATTTATCAACCCTTAAAATGAAAGCATCCTTCTTACTAGAAGTGCAAATGAAGAACAGCAACATTTTTTTCATCAATCTTTAAGAAAAAGGAAAAAAAAAACATTTTGGGGGTTTCAACTGAGCTAAGCATCTCGAGTTTAATGTTTTCATGGCAATAAACTCCAAGCTGCATCTGTGCAAAGTTATCTAGCACAGTATATTTGCACAAGGGTTGTGTCACCAAGGCAGATAAAATTCAAATCAACCAGAAATACATTCTCTGAATTTTTTTGATTTGATGTTTATATTGCCTGATAAATAACAGTTTAAAACAGCTGTGCAGCCAATTACTAGAACAAAAAACAAAAACAAAATAAAATTCTTTTGTTATATGAAGATTTATATTTATTGTCTTTTAAGAAGATGATTCATATATATTCATGGACCTTGAAATAGGAAGGAAAAATTGCTTCAAGAAATAAACGGGGGTAAGTATTCCAAACAAGAACAATATCACCGTTGCCGGAATACACAAAATAGTTATTTGCACATCACATTTACATTGAGCCTACTTCGAGCTAATTGCGGTTCAGTTCTAAATTTGGCAAACATTTATTAATTTGAAAGATCGTGCAATTGTGGTTCAAAGAATTCTGCCACAAATCAAGAAAAAAATCTTTAACTAAGGCCAATGAGAGTTTATACTTATGGTCTTTTTAAAAATTTGCTTTAATAAAGCCAGCAAAAAAAACCGTTTCCTTTCAAAAACATTATTTGTGAAATTAAATGTAAACTAAATAGCAACGTATTGAGATGTATTGTATTCTCAATACAGTTGAGAAAGTCCAGAAATATTTTACGAGAAGAATCCTCCACTCCTCTACTCATAGCAGAATACCTTATGCCACCAGACTTGAAATTTTAGACCTAGACAACCTAGAACTACATCGCCTTTGGGTCGATCTAAGTATAGTATATAAAATTATATATTGCAATGTCCTACCTATCAATGTCCTACCTTCAGCTTCAACCAAAACAATACAAGAGATAAACCGCACCAAACTTGATTGCAGGAAATACGACTTCAGCAACAGAGTAGTCAATGTCTGGAATACTCAACCTGACTCTGTGGTTTCTTCCCCAAACCCCAAAACTTTAACCTTAGACTGTCTACTATTGACCTTACCCCTTTCCTAAGAGGTCTGCATAAGCACACCAAAATGTGCCTACCGTCCCTGTCCTATTGTTTCTTTTTTTCTTATTCATATCCATTTCATGTATTTATAACCATGTTTATACTTATACCTGTTAACTAATAATTGTTTGACAAAATAAATAAATAAATAAATAAAACGAACGTATAAGCACAATCACTTTATAGAGAACTGTTTACTGTTATTTAATGTATATTCAATTTCACAAATAATGTTTTTTTTAAATGACTGACAATGTCAGTCTTTCCCTCTTTGTAGTTTCAACCATTCATTCGTGTCTGCAGAGATTCTCAGTCATCCAGATCGTGGTTGTCCCAAAGGTGCTTTTTTTTCAAGAGGCAACTAAACTTCTTTGCTTTTCCTTGAAGACGTTTCGCTTCTCACCCAAGAAGCTTCTTCAGCTCTGACTGGATGGTGGAGAATGGAAAGATTTATACTCCTTGCAGACAGCTAGTCATTTGCATCCTTTTAGAGAGCCGTTGAGGCCACTTGGAGGTTTGTCTGTGTCTTCTGGGTCACCTGAGTGGTGCGAAGGGGTGTGGAGCCTTCTTACAGTCCTTTCAGCAGTTCCAAGAAGGCTCCAACATTTGCAACACTCAGGGAACCCTGAGACAAACCTCCAAGTGGCCTCAACAACTCTTTCAAAGAATGCAAATGACCAGCTGTCTGTAAGGAATATAAATCCTTCCACTCCCCACCATCCAGTCAGAACTGAAGAAGCTTCTTGGATGAGAAGCGAAATGTCTTCAAGAAAAAAAACAAAGTCCAGTTCTTGAAAAAAAAAACTTTTGGAACATTGCGTCATGTCCGACTCTTCAAGAATTTATAGGCAAATCTTCTCCTTGCTACCCTGTCAATCACAGCTTCTTTCGGTTGTTAGGTGTTCATCGTTGCATCCGTTTTGATGGTATCAAGCCAGTGTGTTCTTTGCTTGCTCCTTCTTGTTCCACTAACTATTCCTGGCATCGCTGACTTCTCCGATGAATTTGCACGCAAGACGTGGCCATAGTAAATCAGATGTAGTCTTGTGGTGTTGGCTTCTAGCGATGTGTCTGGTTGTATATGATTTAGCACCTTGTTGTCGGTTGCTCTGGCTGTCTGTGGTACATGCAATAATTTACAGTATAAATAAATTTACCTGGTATACGCTATAATTTATGGCAGCGACACAGTTCAAAGGTGTCAATTCTTCTTCGATCAGCCATTCTTAGTGTCCAATTCTCACACCCATATATCACTATAGGGAAGTCTGTTGATCTAACTAGCCTGCTTTTTTGTACTTGTACATCAATATCTCTGCTTTTCCAGATCTTATTTATGTTAACCATTGCAGGCTGGCCTAAGGTTATCCCACATCCTTTCCTCTTTAAAGGTAAAGGTTCCACTCGCGTATATGTGCTAGTCATTTCCAGCTCTAGCAGCGGTGCTCATCTCCATTATAAAGCTGAAGACGTCTCCATGGTCATGTGGCCAGCATGACTAGATGCCTTCAAAGGTGCACAGAACGTTGTTACCTTCCCACCAAAGGGGTCCCTATTTTCCTACTGCTAGGTTGGCAGAAGCTGGGACAAATAATGGGAGCTCACTCCATTACGTGGCGCTGGGGATTCGAACCGCCAAACGGCCGACCTTTCTGATCAACAAGCTCAGCGTCTTAGCCCTTGAGCCACCGCGTCCCTGTTACGATGTGCTCATTTCTTTAAAACGGTTTTCTAGGAAATTGGAAGCATCTCCCGAAGATCGAACCTCTTGATGTATTGCAGAATTGAAATTCCTGCAGTTTCTTTCCATAAATACTTTTTTTTCTTTTAATATCCTGCCCCGACGTTCGTGATCGAATATATGTATTTTCGGAAACTCCTTGTGTCAAGTATAAGGCTGAAATTCTCCACCATGCTTTGCTCCAGCTGTTTTGTGATGATAGCTGACTTTTGATGTATGGGACAAGTATGGAGATCACTGCTAATTTTATCTTCCTGTGATTTGTTAGTCTGTTGGCGGCTGGTGGGGGTGGGGGGAAGAGTTGATAGCTCAAATGCAGTGCTTGTAGGCTTTTCAACAATTCCACCTGTTGTTACTTCTGTCTGTGTTGATGTGTTTAATAGATGGCAAAAGGTCTTAGGAAAAGAGTTAGAGCCTATAAGGTCAGCACCCTCATTTACCCACAGGAATGACACAGGAGAAAGGGAAAAATAGAGACGCTTGTTTTTCTGCCTATGAAGCTAAGATAAACCAATGTTATTTTTTTCTTGAAATAGATCCTGACCTCTGGGTATATATTGTTGAAATACGCATCTTGATTGCCATTAATTTTCTGACCCCCCCAAACTCCCCCCCCCTTGATGCTACTTTTGAGTAAGGGCCCTTTAATCCAAACTTACATTAAATAGGAATGGAAGTCTGCCTTGGGTGGAGAACAGAAATACATCAACCAAAGGAACTCTCTGTAGCTCGGGGTTGAACCATGGAATCCTTGGCGCTCTCTCCGAGCTTGGCCATTTGCTTTGCGGACATTTCATGACCCAACTAGGTAACATCATCAGGGCTCCGATATTGCCTAATTGGGCAATGAAATGCCTGCGTGCAAACCGCCAAGCTGGGAGAGAGAGAGAGAGAGAGAGAGAGAGACAAGAAAAACGCATCCAATCTGAAAAGAACTTTTAGCAGACTTGCCAGAAATCATGTGAAGTTTGCTACTTTCTCTCCAGCTGGGTCTTCGAGCATGGAAGGTTCTTATTTGGGTTGTTTTACAGATCCCAATTCTCGCAAACTGGTCCATTCAAGATGGAAAAGATGGTCACTGCTTGATGACTATGATTCAGCACCCTCGATGACCAGTTTCTGCTGTCTATCTGTAGTCCACCTCTCTTTTGGAGACAACAAAGTCCACAATTTGGACAGACAGGACTGATGGTTTGGAAGAGGGGGTCAAAGAGGCCATCTAGGTCAAAATTGAACATCCCTCTCTCATCAGAGGGGAGGGATACAATATCATCTACCTCCAGTCTACAACACAGCTCCTTTCAGCAGTTCCAAGAAGGCTCCACACACCCATTTGCACCACTCAGGTGACCCTGAGGACACAGAGATAAACCTCCAAGCGGCCTCAACGACTCTCTAAAAGGATGCAAATGACCAGCTGTCTGCAAGGAATATAAATCCTCCTTTCCCCACATCATCTAGTCAGATCTGAAGAAGCTTCTCGAGTTGGAAGCGAAACCTCTTCAAAGAACAAAACAGAAAGTCCAGTTGCCTTTTGGAAAAAAACATCCTGAGGACAGACAAACCTCCAAGGGGCCTCAAAGGCTTTCTAAAAGGATGCAAATGACCAGCGGTCTGCGAGGAGTATCAATCCTTCCATTCCCCTCCATCCAGTAGATGAGAAGAGAAACATTTTCAAAGAAAAACCAGAAAGTCCAGCTGCCTCTTTAAAAAAAAAAAAGCACCTTTGAAATGGTGACTACTTATTCCCACATTCTTCCTGTCATCAGACTTTACGAAACTATGAAATAACTGAATCCATATAAAGACATTTTTGGGAACCCTTAGCAAGTGTCTTACAGTTCTTTTCAGTGTCTGCCTTTTTTTTCTTCTTCTTTAAATGAGGTGTGTAAAACCCGGAGTTCCTGGACCAGCAAGGGTTCTTGAGCTCTGTGAAAGAAGTTGAGCGGATGTTTTACACATCTGGCTGATGCGAGGATGGTTTTTGCACTTCCAGGAACCACTTTATACC
>NW_020769320.1:8154572-8166132 GCF_900518735.1 Pseudonaja textilis | reverse complement strand
CTTCCTTCCTTCCTTCCTTCCTTCCTTCCTTCCTTCCTTCCTTCCTTTCCTCCTCCTCCTCCTCCTCCTCCTCCTCCTCCTCCTCCTCCTCCTCCCTCTCCCTGCAAATCCCCTTCCCTTCTAGCACTGATGATGTTACCTAGTTTGGTCATGAAACGCCTGCAAGAAAACCACCCAGCTCAGAGAGCCCCAAGGACCCCGCATGTTAACCCTGAGCTGCAAATATTCTCCTTTATTGGTCCCTAGTTTTGTATGGTAGATAAAATCTCTGGGTCTTTTATCTTTGCAGAAGCCTCTTTGATTCTTCTCAGGCTTCCCGTTAAGCCCGCCCAATTTTGTCTGTCTTGTACGTCTTTTAAGGCGCCCCTTTATCCCCTCTGCCTGATGAGACTTGATTCGGTTTCTGCTTTGTTTGGGTACCCTTTTAGGAAAGGGAGATCCTGTGTTAAGGACACGTTGAAGATTATGCCGTAACTCATAAAACCTGATGTAACTAAGGATGTTATCAATCTGCCTTTTATCCTGGCTAGGACAAAAAATACAGAAGCCATTTTATAGACATTTTAATTGGATATGATTGGGATATACTTCATCATAAAGTGAAAAATAGTTCCATGATGTTAATGTCAATTTCAACAGTTATCCTGCAACTGAAATAATGACACTTTTCTCCCTCCTCCTCCTTCCTCCTCGTCTCCTCCTCCTCCTCCTCCTCCTCCTCCTCCTCCTCCTCCTCCTCCTCCTCCCTTCTCCTCTCCTCCTCTCTTTCTCCTCCTCCTCTTCCCCCTCCTCTCCTCTCCTCTTCCCCCTCCTCTTCTCCTTCCTTCTCCCCCTCCCCCTCTCCTCCTCCACCACTTCTTCTCTCCCTCCTCTTCTTCTCCTTCTTCCCCTCCCCCCCTCTTCTCTTCTCTTCACCCTCCTCTTCTCCTCCTCTTCTCCTCCTTCCTTCCTCCTCCTCTTCCTCTTTTTTTCCTTCTCCCCTCTCCTTCTCCTCCACTTCTTCTCCCCCTCCTCCTCCTTCTCCCTGTCCTCCTCCTCTTCTCCTTCTCACCCTCCTCTTCTCCTCCTCACCCTCCTCCTCCTCCTCTCCTCCCTCCTCCCTCTTTCCTCTTCCTTTTACAGATTGCTACTTCTGCTGATCTACCCATTAAGGAATGCAGCCTTCTTTTCAACAGTGCACAGGTAATGAAACTTTTTTTTTAAAAAAAGAAAGTTAAGCATTTTGTGAATGTAGTACAATTCAGCTGCAATTGTGGGGATGCCGTTAAAGTGCCTTAGAATTATACACATTGTTTGTGCATTTCGCAACTGCATATGGCTGAGTTTTATCAACAAGTGCTTTCATTCCTAATATTTTTCTTCCATGTTCAAAGATTGCTTGTTGGGAAGATAACAATCCTATGCATTATAGCTGAATATTGTTATTCCTGTTCGCTTTAAGGACTATATTCCTGATGCTGACTTTGAATAAAATCCCACTAAGGAAAAAAAAAGTATAGGATCCCCTTGACTTTTAGACAATTTTTGTTGAGGGGGATGGAAAAATCACAGTTGACTTGCTCAATTTTTCCCCAGTTCCTGAAGTTAAATTCTGTTAATACCCTTTGCATCTTGTTTCTTGAATTAACTCCTTGTATGTGTCAGACTATTTCTACCTAAAGATGTAGGGATATCCCCAATGTTCATCTCCAATGAATGCAGTTATTGGGGGAGGAAAAAATTACAGTATGAAAGCTTTGATTCCTATGGGACAATTTCATTATTCAATATATCGAACAGGAAATGTCGACAAAACTGAAAAAATCATTCCTGGAAAACTATCACGGTTTTTCCACTCTTTGTGTCTGAAATCATATTCTTCTTTTTTAAAAAAATGTTTAACTTTTATTGAAATTTGAAACATTAAAATACAAGTAAATCTAAAAATAACTTTTTACAAATCTCAATCTTCTTTGACAGTACTAAAAAATCTTGGTTATATACATACATTTCCATACATTTCTAATTATTCATATACATATACATAGTTATATCTTTTTCTGATCTATACATTTCTTTATTCCTATTATCTATCCCTTGGTACCAATTTTCCCAAACTGTGTAATATTCCGAGTCTTCCTTGTCTTTTAACTCGAAAGTGAGTTTATCCATTTCTGCACAATCCCCCCAAAATTATGAAACAATCTGTCGGTATGATGACCATTTTCCAGCATTGTGCGAGTGCAATTCTCACTGCTGTGGTTATGTGTAAAATCAAATATTTTATCTTTTTAGGATACTTTCCCTTAAGAATCCCCCAAAGAAACAATTCTGGCTTCAATTATATTCTAAGTAGGTATGTGAAGAAGATAAGATAGACTTTATTGTTGTTTTACTGTGAATATAAAGGCTCACCTTAAAAATGAAATGTTGCTGCCTGCTCTCAAAAGAAAATATATATCTACCCATCCATAACATCCATATACACATGGCTATATATATATATATATGCCTATATACATCTGTATTTCCCAGGGATTTACTTATGTTTGCTTAGGGTTGATTAAGGATTACTGTAAAAAAAAAAATTGCTGGCTAGAAACTTTGGAGTTGTCTCTCCCTTGTAACACCCCCCCACACCCACCCACCCACACCCACCCACACAAACACACACATCCCACACACACACTGGGAGCCAGAGCTATGTTTCCTATCAGCTTCAGCACCTGCTTGGATTTTTCTATTTATCTTTTTCCTTTAATTAAGAGATAATGTCAGATGGAGAAAAATAAAACTGGGAGCCAAGATGGAAATCTCCCAACATTTATTGCTCCAAATATCAGCCGCTAAAGTGGGTGGGGGAAAGAAGCAAAAATAATAACGAAGAGGAAGTGTTTTTGTTTTGATAGTGGGAGGAAGAAGGGAGTGAGGGGAAAAAAAATCTCCTTATATTTGCAACTCTCATCCTGTACTACTAAATTAAAAATACCAATGGTGGAAGTTGCCAGTAGCAGAACGGATTTCTCCATCCTGAACTTCGGTATCTCTCTACCGAGACTGATGTAAAAGTACAACTACAGGTATTCCTTGACTTACAATCAGGGGTGCATCCAGTTTTGGTCACCACACTGTAAAAAGGATTGTTGAGACTCTGGAAAGAGTGCAGAGAAGAGCAACCAGGATGATGAGGAGACTGGAGGCTAAAACATATGAAGAATGGTTGTAGGAACTGGGCCTGGCTAGTCTAGTGAAGAGAAGGACCAGGGGAGGCAGGAGAGAATTTCCAATACTTGATGGGCTGCCACAGAGAGGAGGGGAAGTCAAGCTATTCTCCAAAGCACCCGAAGGCCAGACAAGGAATAATGGATGGAAACTGAACAAGGAAAGATTCAACTTGGAAATAAGGAGAAACTTTCTGACAGTGAGAACAATCAGCCAATGGAATATAAGTTGCCTTTGGAAGTTGTGGGAGCTTCATCCCTGGAAGCTTTCAAGAAGAGATTGGACTCCCATCTGTCAGAAATGGTGTAGGATCTCCTGCTTGGGCAGGGGAGGGTTGGACTAGATGACCTACAAGGTTCCTTCCAACTCTGATTATCTGCTATCTGTTAAGAGGGTGATCTTTAAAAATTTCAGCATTCGATTCTCTGCCCAGTTGCTGGGTGGGTGTGGCCATAGTGGGCATGGCCTAGTTAGCCTCCTGCACCATGGTGGTGGTGGGCTTTGCTTTGGAGGTTTTCTTTGAGCCTCTGAGAGGCCAGAAATGGGCCTTCTGGAGCTTGGAGGAGGCCTGTTTTTCACTCTCTCAGAGCCCCTGTGCTTACCTGGGATCCCAAACGGCCACATGGAAACTCCTGGGAGGGGTGGGGTAGGGTGGGCAGGGCCAGCCAGGGGTGGGATTTGCCAGTTGGCTGAACCATCCGTTAAAAAAACGATAAAATTAGCTACCGGTTCGCCTGTACCGGGGCGAACCGGTAGCAGTCCACCCCTGCGTACAACCGTTCATTTAGTGAGCATTCGAAGTTACAGCGGCCCTGAAAAAAAGTGACGTTTTTCACATTTACAACCATTGTGGTATCCCCCCCCTGTGGTCATGTGATCAAAATTCAGGTGCTTGGCAACGGATTCACGTTTACAACAATTGCAGGATCCCCACATGTGTGTGTGTGTGTGTGTGTGTGTGTGTGGTCCTGTGATCCCCTTTTGCAACCTTCCAACTGGCCAAGTCAAGGGAGAAGCCAGATTCATGGAACTCCTCTGTGACGAATTGAACAATTGCGGGGATTCATTGAACCAGTGAGAAAAGTTGTAAAAGAGGACAAAACACACTTAACGGATGTCTCACTTTGCAGCAGGAATCCTGGGCTCAATTGCAGCTATAAGTTGAGAACTGTCCTATAACTGGATCTTTCTTGTGGGGTATTTTTGGTGTGGCTGATTGATGCACAGACGAGCTGTTAGGAACGTGTGTGCTTCACATGGTTGGAAAAAAATGATTAAACAACACATAGACTTGAAACCTGAAATACTTTTTATTAGGAATGGTACCAGAAGGTTACAATGCCAACTAAAAAGATACTCCTTTGGATTTTTTAGCTCCCAGAAAAAGGGAGTGGGGGAAAACAGTGCATCCCTCAAGTGCCCAGATAATTCTCCTGGCAGGCCCAAGGTTGTTGGAGAGCAAGAATATTCCTGGAGAGCATGATTGATGACTCTTGGCTATGGATGTGTCCCATTGGAGAATATGCATCCAGGGGGTAGGGGGAAAACCATGGTCAAGGGGGAAATGAAAGATGTATTTTAGTATTGGTTGCATCCAGCTAACAGCAACATGGCCACTTCTAATCAATTTTATTTTCTCTGAGAGATGCGGCTAGAGACTTATGATTTGAATGGGGGTAGATTTGTTGGAGTCCTGACATACAGCAAAGGAAAAACATATTTAATTATACATGTATGAACAGCAGCCCGAATTGTATTTACTCAGAATTGGAAAAGCGATACGATAACGACAGAAGGGAAAAGTAATTGAGAAAGTATTGGAATGTGCAGAAATGAATAGACTAACATTGATAATCAAAAAAAAAGAAGAAATGGAATATTATATGGTATGGGGTTTATTTTATCCATAGTTAGAAAATAAAACAAATTAATATGGATTAGATGAATATATAAAGCAATAAAATAAGATTGTCAAAAATAGATATATAGATATATTAGATAGCACTATAAGAAATGTGATTATTGTTATATTGGTAAGAAAAGTATTAATTATAATTGTAAGCACAAGAAATATGTACCTAGTTGACACACGATTGAAATGGAATGGAATTATTGTATATAAAATAAAAAACGTTTTTGGAAAAAAAAATGTGCTTCATTTAGTTTTCTTTAATTGGCCATCCACTCCTCTTAATAGTTTAGGAGAGCTTTTCAACACACCAGGAAAATTGATCTTTGAATTGCATTTGGCCAACCTTAGCAAATAATAATAATAATAATAATGGCAAAACCATTTTGCATTTTGCAAAAGGACGGATTAAGTCACTCAGCACCATGGAGTAATTTCTGTTGTCTTGACTTCCTGCCCGGTCCAGGAAATCTGACAACTAATTTCTGGAGAAGAAATGATAAACCTTGATTTGCATAGAGTCCCAAATTGGAAGAGGGCGATCCGTTTTCAAATGCAATCTCTTATCTCACCCACCCCACCCCCCGTGGTGGCATTTAGCGGAAACCTGCAAAGAAAATCGACTCTTGGATTTGCCCCCCGGAGAGAAAAGATTTGAGAATGCAATTCAAATGAAGTAGTTCTTTTGTTCTGCATAACTGTGCGATATACTAAACCATGTTTCATCTGCACCCCGATATCATTATGATCGGCAGCCCAGCTTAAAGCTTCCTGCTTTTTTTTTTTTTTTTTCATTTGCACAAAATCTTTTCATTTGTACCAAATGCCAGATTAGGGTGAGGGTGGCAAATGGGATGGAATTTGTGTTTGCGTATGCTGATGCTGTCCCGATAAACGATTACGTGAGAAAGGAGCATAAACCGTAAACCTGCCTTCCACCTTTCTGCAATGGCTGACGGGTTTTACAAGCCAACTTTCGTGACAGGGCATCACAATAAATTCCACCATTGTTTGTTTTTCTAATTGCATGCTTCATTTCCATCCTTCAAGCAAAGCCATGCTCAGCAATATTCAGAAGACAAAGGCCCGTGACAGTTCATTTGAAGAGATTATTGGATAGGCTCCTTTGTGAGAGAAGTTCCGGAGGGACAGAAGGCAGAGTCAACCTTGAGCCAGTCAGGATCGAACTGGGGGCAGTTGGCAGAATTAGCCGGCCATACTGCATTCCAACCACTGCGCTACCAGGGCTCTTACATACTTATAATGTCTTTATAATATCTTTATTGGGCCTTGATAATGCCCTTATAATAGCAATAGGACTTGACTTATATACCACTTCACAGTGCTTTCCAGCCCTCTCTAAGCAGTTTACAGAGTCAACCTCTTGTCCCCCGCAACAATCTAGATCTTCATTTTACCGTCCTCGGAAGGATGGAAGGCTGAGTCAGCCTTGAGCTGGGCAGGATTGAACAGCTGGCAGTCGGCAGAGTCAGCTTTCAATCCTGCATTCTAACCACTGCACCACCACAGAAGGAAGGAAGGAAGGAAAGAAGGAAGGAAGGAAGGAAGGAAGGGAGACAGGCCTAGCAATAGCATTTAGACCTATATTCCGCTTTTCAGCCCTCTCTAAGTGGTTTACAGAGTCAGCCTCTTGCCCCCAACAATCTGGATCTTCATTTTACACACGTCAGAAGGATAGATGTCTCCGCTCAGGATTGAACTCCTGGTTGTGGGCAGAATTAGCCTGAAATACTGCATTCTAACCACTGGGAGGGAGGGAGGGAAGGAGGGAAGGAAGGAAGGTAGGACTAGGAATAGCACTTAGACTTATATACCACTTCATAATGCTTTACAACCCTCTCTGAGCAGTTTACAGAGTCAGCCTCTTGCCCCCAACAATCTGGGTCCTCATTTTACCCAGCTCGGAAGGATGAATGGCTGAATCTATCTTGAGCCAGTCAGGATCGAACTGCTGGCAGTGGGCAGAGTTAGTCTCCAATAGTTCATTCTAACCACTGAGGAAGAAAGGAAGGAAGGAAGGAAGGAAAAGGAAAGGAAGGAAAATAGCCATAGCCCTTAGACTTATATACTGCTTCACAGTGCTTTTACAGACATCTCTAAGTGGTTTACAGAGTCAGCCTCTTGGCCCCCAACAATCTGGGTCCTCATTTGACCTACCTTGGAAGGACGGAAGGCTGAGACCACTTTGAGCCTGGTGAGATTTGAATGGCCAAATTGCAGGCAGCCAGCAGTCAGCAGAAGTAGCCTGCAGTATCGCACTCTCACCACTGTGCCTCCATGGCTCAGTTGTGCTTATTATTGACTGGGGTCCCAATTAGCTGAAAAATGGACAAGGCAGTTAATCCATTTTAATCACTGATATTTTAATTCTGGCTTCATGCCAGCGTTTGTTTCCCTCAACTGTTATTCCTTATCTCTCCTGCGAGCAAATATGGACAATTGGTTTACCGTGGTTTTTTGTGAGGTCTGGCTTGGATGGATGGATGGTTGGCGGTGGTTGGGGTTTTGAACGTATTAATTCTGTTGCTATAAGTAAGGATAATTAGCCCTCTGCCCTCCATGCAGGTTTCCTCCCCCCAAACTTTGTGATGTTGTGACTCATTGAAATAATGAATTAATTGGCAGGAATCCTACAGGAGGGACGGATTCATTGGAGAAAAATGCTCATATTCTTTGATTAAATTAACAGCTTTTTATTACTCGCTCACCTCCGCGGGGCATGCTTTCAGAAAAGGCAAAGTGTTTTCATTGTGAACGCTTTATAATGAAAAATCACCACTTGCCCACATGACTTGTAAGCACCAGAAGGCAAGACAAGAAACAATGGGTGGAAACTAATCCAGGAGAGAATCAACCTGGAATTAAGGAGAAACATCCTAATAGTGAGGACAATTAACCAGTGGAACAGAAGTTGCCTTCAGAAGTTGTGGCTGTTTCATCACTGGAGGTTTTTCAGTAGAGATTGGACAGTCACTTGTTTGAAATAGTATAGGGTCTTCTGCTTGAGCCAGGGGTTTGACTAGATGCCCTTCAAGGTCCCTTACAGCTCTATGAAAGGGACCTTGGAGTCCTAGTGTACAATTGCTTCAACATGAGCCAGCCGTGTGTGGCAGCAGCCAAAAAAGACAATACAATCCTTGGTTGTGTAAACAGAGGCATAGAATCAAAGATCACGTGAAGTATTTGTACCGCTTTGTAAAGCCTTAGTAAGGCCACACCTGGGATGCTACATCCAGTTTTCTCCACCAAATTATGAAAAAGACGTTGAGATTTTGGAAAAAGTGCAGAGAAGAACAACTAAGGCAATTAAAGGTCTGGAGACTAAAACATATAAAGAACGTTTGCAGGAACTGGGTAGAGGAAAGAAGGACCAGGGGGTGACATGATAGCAGGATCTGAGGGGTTGCCACAAAGAAGAAGAAGGGGTTAACTTATTTTCCAAAGCCCCAGAAGGCAAGACGAGAAACAATGAATGGAAACTTATCAAGGAGAGAAGCAACCTGGAACTAAGAAGAAAATTCTTAACAATGAGAAGTCAACCACTGGAAAGACTTGCCTTCAGACGTTGTGGCTGCTCCACCACTGGAGGTTTTTAAGAAGAGACTGGACAGCCACTTGTCTGGAATGGATGGCATAACGTTTCCTGCTTGAGCAAGGGTTGGACTAGAAGACCTCTAAGTTCCCTTCCAACTCTATTCCGATTGATTGACAAGGAGGTGACTAGGCTGTCGTGAACAAATCTGTCCACTGAGGATGTAAGCAGGAGAATTCTAGTTTCACCCCCATCCCCCTGTAGACAGAAATTAATAGTTGAAAAAAAAGGAACTAGGTTAGCTATTCCTGCACCCCCCCCCTCCCCCCAGCTGTCCTTCTACCTCTCATAAACGTGATCTGGGAAGGCAAGGAGCTCTTACATGCCAAATGCAAATTTAAATCATGTACTACAACAGAAAAAGCACGGGACCTTTGCTGATATATCTATTTGTCAGGAGCAAAAAAAGTCCTGACTAAACTAAAACTCCATGGCCACGAAAATAAAAGTTATTCATCCCTTCGCCTCTTGAGTCATCCTTCTTCCACGAGGACCTGATGGAGATATAATTATCCTAAAAAAAAAAAGCGCATGACATCAACTTCAAGCCTTCCGTGTGTCAGCTTTGGAAGCCATATTCCACACTGCCAGGTAGCAGTGAGAAAGTGGGAAGGGGTGATTTCAATTAAGTAGCCCTAAGTAGACAAAATAAAACTCTTTTGTTAGTTCATGGTCATTGAGTATGGTGCAGGATGAAATAAGGATCTTACTTTTGGACGGATCGTGATCGGGCCATGTGATGTGATGATGGCCGAGGGTGGGGTGGCGGGGGGGTAGATTTGTAGTTTGGGAAATTGTGGGAAGCCTGAAAAACTTTTAGATTCGGGATTCCACAGATGTGCCAGGTGCTATTCTAATAAAGGTACTTTTGAGATATGTTTGTCTCGGAGTAACTGATTGGAATGGAGGTTTGCTGGAACGCTGACACCACAATACTTTCCCAGGGACCAGCAAAACTGCTATTCAATGGTCATGTCCGATGTAATGGGAGAATTTTAATGCAAATAAAATTAAAGGCAGCTTTTCTTCTGTCCGGGCCTAACCTGTTGGTTTGCGGGGGGGGCTGCCTCTTTCGTGATATCATTTACAGGGGACATTGTTGGGATTCCAGCGATTGCCCTAATTAAATCACGAGCCCCGAGCCAAGCTTCAAAAGAATCCAGAACATTTATTTGGAGCAACATGTCCAGCATTAGCCTGTATGAAGCCAACTCTGGCATACGTAATTTACAGTCACCTGTGACCTTGTTTTCCCTCTCCCCCCTGGGTGTATCATAAATCAGATTCTCCAATGAAGTATGCTCACTGGGCTGGGTGTCATCAATTACGTTATCCAATTACGGATTTTCGCAGCCAGAAGGTTCAGTTGCTTAGTTACTTTGTAAAGTAAGTATGGAACCTACTTCTGGTTTTAAACCGCCCTGGTTTTAATCATTCAGATTTCCTCCCCCCACCCTTGTTTATGGCAACTCTAAAGCAGGCAATAGGAATGCTTTACGAGTTGACAGACTTGAGGTCAGCGAAAAAGCTAGCCCATCCTTACACTGCAGCACTTGTGTCTGCTCGAAAGGAAACGTAAAGCAGTATGAGTAGCAGCTAATCCTGGTCAGGTTTTGGGTGTTTGAGTCTCCTTGGGAATGACATGACCTTACTTAAAACATTCATGGCAATGTGAATATTCCTTCTCTTCCACCCCTTGGAAATGGGCTTTTTATGTGACAAACAGTTTACTTTTCTTTTTTTAATATTTTTTTTTATTTTTAATACAATCATTCCATCTTCAGCTGAACCATTTGTCATCTGGGTACCAATATCTTTGTTAAACAATAATCAAAATTACAACATCCTTTGTTACATATTAATTCTGCAATATTTAACATAGTGATGTTGCACCTGTTAATTATACAATGTTAACATAGTGATAATTCAACATACGTCATAATATTTACTTATTTGTTTTAACATATCTTCTTTATTTTGATTCCCTGTTTCCATTTTTATTATTTAACCATTGGTAAACTACTTCCCAGGCCATATATTATTCAGTTTGCTCTTTCTCCTTAATTGCCAATTAATCTATTCATTTCCACACATTCTAACATTTTCCTAATCATGTTCTCATCCGTAGGTATCTCTTCACTCTTCCAGTTTTTTTGCAATTACAATTCTGGCAGCCGTTACTATACGAATAACTCAATAGGCATTTTCCTTACTGTATTTTTCTTTGAATGGGGTTCCTCCCCATGTTTTACAACTCGGTGAAAAAAAGTACCCCAAACTTTTCAGCATGTATGTAGACTTCAGAAGAAAATCCCTCTGGATTGTTTGCACAGATAAAGACTTCAATATAATGTTTGCTGTACATTTTATTTTTATTTTTTTTAACATTGCAGACTTGAGTGGAAAGGTCCAGACACAGGCCACTCTCTGTATCCTAAATAGATTGAGACTGGTCTTGAGTTAGGCTAAAATCTTGCAAACAGATACCCTATAATGTCCAATGTTTTCATAGACTTGGCCTGACGAGAACTGAAATATATTATGAGCATGTTCAATTTTCCCCTGGTGTTTATTTATTCATCTCCATAGTTTTTTCTCCACTCGCTCTCTTATCCCTCTTCCCCTTAATTATCACACATTTTTATAGCTCACAAAAGCCACCACAATTTAGGGCCCCTAACATCTCTAACAAAAACTGCAAATAGTCCTCAGAAGAAAAGGTTATCAAATCTGTGTTTTATTTGTTTAGACTTGTGGGGTCCTTGGTGCTCTCTGAGCATGGCAGTTTTTTTGCAGACGTTTCATGACCCAACTAGGTAACATCAGTGCTAGAAGGG
>NW_020769320.1:8099023-8142845 GCF_900518735.1 Pseudonaja textilis | reverse complement strand
TCCTTCCTTCCTTCCTTCCTTCCTTCCTTCCTTCCCAGCTACCTACCGACCAACCATTATCTTTCCTTCTTTCCTTCCCAGCTACCTACCTAGCATTATCTATCTATCTTTCTTTCTTTCTTTCTTTCTTTCTTTCTTTCTTTCTTTCTTTCTTTCTTTCTTTCTTTCTTTCTTTCTTTCTTTTCCTTCCTTCCTTCCTTCCTTCCTTCCTTCCTTCCTTCCTTCCTTCCTTCTTTCCTTTCATTCCTTCCTTCTTTCCTTCCCAACTACCTACCTACCAACCATTATCCATCCTTCCTTCCTTCCTTCCTTCTTTCCTTCCTTCCTTCCTTCCTTCCTTCCTTCCTTCCTTCTTTCCTTCCTTCCTTCCTTCCTTCTTTCCTTCCCAACTACCTACCTACCAACCATTATCCTTCCTTCCTTCCTTCCTTCCTTCCTTCCTTCCTTCCTTCCTTCCTTCCTTCCTTCCTTCCTTCCTTCCTTCCTTCCTCCCTCCCTCCCTCCCTCCCTCCCTCCCTCCCTTCCTTCCTCCCTGACCTACCATTTCCCTCCCTCCCTCCCTTCCTGCCATCCATGTTTACAATGCATCATTGCAGGCAGACTGAAGATGATGAGTCTCTGGAAAAAAGGGTTGAGAAGAGCAACAAGGATGATTAGGGGACTGGAATCGTATGAAGAATGGTTGCAGGAATTGGGTATGCCTAGTTTAATGAAAAGAAGGACCAGGGGGGACTTGATAGAGGTCTTCCAGTATTTGAGGGGCTGCCACAAAGAAGAGGGAGTCAAGCTATTCTCCAAAGCACCTGAAGGCAGGACAAGAAGCAACGGGTGGAAACTCACCAAGTAAAGAAGCAACCTGGAATTAAGGAGGAACTTCCTAACAGGGAGGACAATCAACCAATGGAAGAGCTTGCCTCCAGAAATTGTGGCTGCTCCATCACTGGAGGTTTTGAAGAAGAGATTGGACAATGGAAATGGCTTGAGCAGGGGGTTGGACTAGAAGACCTTCTAGGTCCCTTCCAGCTCTATTTTTCTCGTCATGGGCAGAAAAGAAAATAACATGAATCCAGTTCCTAAGCACAGCAATTTGCAAGATATAAAGGCAAAAAAAACAAAAAACCAGCCAGTGAAAAGAACGTATGCTATTTATCCAGATGAATTATAATCTTAGTGCTTGCATTTCCATAATTTTAAACTGGTTAGAAATCCCTAACAGAGATATCGTAGTTCAGGGTCCTCTCAAATAGCAAAATGCCCCAGAGAGTGCTTAGCACACACAGTGCTTTTTGTAAGCCTGCAAACATTTTACTAGATACGGTTTACTAAAGGATTACACACTTTTCCTCATGCATTTCCATTTTCCCCATTGTGAACAGGTCAAACTGGGATCTGGGAGAGACAAGATGCCCAAATTTGGTAGTAGCATACACAGATGCCGAAATATCTGAACACGAAGGCCCTTAAACCTTTTCTTTAATTCCAGCCAGGAGTACCCATCACTCGTTCCATTCACAAAGAGGATGAAGGGACGGGAGGCTCAGTTATATGAAGAACAATTGCAGGAATTAGGCTAGTCTAGAGAAAAGAAGGACTAGGGATGTTGTGATAGCAGTCTTCCAATATTATGAAGGACTGCCCTAAAGAAGAGCGGGGTTAACTTATTCTCCAAAGCATCAGAAGGCAGGGCAAGAAACCATGGATGAAAACTCATCAAGGAGAGAAGCAACCTAGGTGTTGTGGTTCGCCGGCAACAGGTGAGGACGGCTGAGGTCTCGGAGAGCGAGGACTCAGATGAGGGGCCTGTGTGTGATGCAGGGATGGGGCCAGGACCATCTGGGAGCCTTCGGAGATTGTGGAGGTTGGCAGCAGTGATGAAGAGCCCCCCGAGGAGCCTGTGCCCAGTGAGCGTGCGCACAGGGCTGCTCGTAGGAAAGAGCAGCTGCAGCAGCAGGGGCGACTCGGGAGTAAGGCTGCAAGGTAATGGCCCCTCTCTGAGGAGATAAAAGCCAGCTGAGAAACCGCCGTTCTTTGCAGAAGGCAAAGAAGTTTTACACTCAAGCGTGGTGGACATTAGAAATATCTAAGTTGGTGTTTGGAGACTTTGGGATGGAATTATTGCTTAGTAACTTTATCTGGTGTTCTTGACAGCCTTGCAAAACTTTGGCAAGACCCTAATTGGTTTGAAGCAGCCTTTTACCCATGAAGGAATGGGATTCGTAAAGAAACATTAAAAATTTGTGCTATTACCTTTGTCTCCTTCTTGCTTCCTTGGAACCAGGTTTGGTCAGAACATAAGGAGACATTTCCTGATAGAACAATCAACCAGAAGTTGCTGTCAGTTCTGAGTGCTTCCATCACTGGAGGTTTTTAAGAGGCATTGGACAACTATTTGTCTGAAGATGTCAGTATGAACTTCACTTCCCAGTATTCCCAACATCTTAACATTACCATGTTTGAAAACATACAGTGCTAAACCACCGTTTGAGCAGCTACCCTAAAGAAGAGGTGTGGGTCAACTTATTTTCCAAAGCATCAGAAGACAAGAAGCAACGGATGGAAACTCATCAAGGAGAGAAGGAACCTCGAACTAAGGAGGAATTTCCTGACAGTGAGAGAACAATCAAACTAGTGGAACTACTTGTCACCAGAAGTTGTGGGTGCTTCATCACTGGAGGTTGTTCAAAAGAGGTTGGACAACCATTTGTCTGAAGTGGTATAAGTTTCTTGCTTGAGCAGTGGGTTGGACTGGTAGACCTCTATGGTGCCTTCCAATAACTCTGTCATTTCCTGTTTTCTCTGCTGCATTTCCATGTTTGTTGGTTACGATGAGAAACCAATAAATGCAACACGAGGAAAGAGAGTTTAATCGGAGTGGCGATCCTTCACCAGCAAGGGGGAATGAAACATTTAAATGCCTTATGTCACCACCCTCAGGAGATGGGCCTGCCAAGATCCATCTGCTTCGGCCTTCTGTTCCTAAGCCCACTTGGCCAGAAGACTCCGGATCGTTGGAAGCCGAGCAATAATCTAGAGAAGGCGAGAACAAACTGGCGGAGAAGGAGGAGAGAAGCCACCCAACGGCTTACTCGGCTGGATTTTCTTTTAATGACCCTTACAAAACATGCAAATGTTGGAAGGAAACTAGTGGGCTGGAAAAAAAGACTCCTGTTTTTGCTTAATAGCACGGCTTTCTTACTCGGAGGCAAACTCGGCTGTTGCACCTGAGCCCCGAAGGGCCTATTGTTGTGCGTCTCCCTTTGGAACCTGGAATGGTAATGAAAGAAAATGGCATTCCTTTCAGCTCACTTGAGCAAAACCAAAGCTTTGGAAGCACCTGCAAATGTTTTTTTCTCCAAGCGTCCAAAGTGGGGGCGGGAAAGTCTGATTTCTCTACTCAAAGACTAAAAGAAAAGCCATCAAACTGGGAAAAAAAAACCTCATCGAGGAGGAGCCCTCCATTGTTATAATAGAAATGCCTTGTAGAGTTGGGCAGTGTGAAATTACAAATTACCGTAATAGTTTCATCACACATGTACACATCCAAAAGGGCACCATGAACTTATTCTTCACCGTTGCTTTCCCTCTCTCTCTCTCTCTCTCTCCCCCTCTCTCTTTCTCTCTCTCTCTCTCCCTCTCTCTTTCTCTCTCTCTCTCTCTTCCTCTCTCTCCTTCCCTCCCTCTCTCTCTCCTCTTCCTGTTAGTCTTTCACCTTTCCCTCCTCACTGGCCTTTACTAATACCATGTTTCTCCGAAAATGTCTTATGTATTTGTGCCACCAAAAAAAGGCACCAGGGCTTATTTTCAGGGGATGTCATCCACTGACTAACCTCACTTGCGAGCGTCACCCTCTTGGCCTCCTTTTCGCTGTCAGAGGCCTTCAGGAACTTCTTCTTCTGTGGCCAGCAAGGCTTTCCTGAAGGCCTCTGCAGTGGATAAGAGAGCTCTGGATCAATCCAGAGCTTTGTTCTCAGCTCCAGAGGCCTTCAGGAAAGCCTTGCTGACTGCAGAAGAAACTGGCTGGCAAAGCAGGTGTCAGGGTGTGTGAGGCCTGGCTACAACTATCCAAAGTTAAGTAGTAGGGCAGCTCCATCCCCCCATCCCCACCCTAGCTTAATTTTTATGTGTCCACTCCAGAGTGGGCAGGATCTTAATTAGGGCTTATTTTGTGGGGTAGGGCTTATATTGGGTGCACATGTAAAAAATCAAGCTAGGACTTACTTTCAGGGTAGGTCGTATTTTCGGGGAAACAGGGTATTTGCTTTTATATTTCTGTATTTTATTCTATAACCCAGTAAATTGTTTAAATCCAGAAGGCACAGATTTTGCACAGTTGGCTCTTTGTGAAGCGCATTACCAAATCTGATATGATACACTGGTATGAGTAGTTCTCGACTTACGACAGTTCACTCAGTGACCGTTCAAAGTTACAACGTCGCTGAAAAAAGTGACTTATGACCATTTTTCACACAACCATTGCAACATCCCCCTGGTCACGTGATTAAAATTCTGGTGTTTGGTGACTGACTCCTATTTATGACAGTTGCAGTGTCCCAGGGTTACATGATCCCCTTTTGCGGCCTTTGGACAAACACAGTCAGCGGGGAAACCAGATTTCCTTAACAATTGGGTTATTCACTTAACAACCACAATGATTCACTTAACAACTGTGGCAAGAAAGGTCACAAAATGGGGCAAAACTCACTTGACAACTGTCTCGCTTAGCAATGGAAGTTTGGGGTTCCATTGGGGTCAGACGTCGAGGTGTACCTGTGGTGTATTCTTGGGAAAGGTATCGGGGCTCCGTGATGGTGTAATTTACATTTGAGTTTAACTTGGGAGAATTCCCTAGACAGGAGCTAAGCAAAGATGAAAACCGGATACAAATACAGGTAGCCCTCCATTTACAACAGTTGAGTGTTCAAAGTTGGAACATTCCCAAGCTGTTATGACTTCCAATGTGTTCTGACCTAAGGCTTCCCAAGATCACGAAGCCGACTCCTCGTCCCGATAAAACTCCTTTTATTGAGGTTAAAGGAATTCCTCTCCAGCAAAGTCCCGGCAAACAGTCTTTCAAGAAATTTCACAGCTACAGATCTTTATCAGGCTTGGAGAGTTGCCAGGCCGATATCTTTCAGATGCCACGCTGTAGCAGCAATTACTTGGCAAGGAGTCAGGAACAGACCATCACCCTAATGGATTGAACTAATTGTCGCCTGCAAATTCCACTCTCCTTTCGCTCCTCTTTATTCCCTATGGGAGGGGGCATTTACAGTCCACCTGAGCCTTTACTCCCAAGTTGACCCTTGTTCCTTAGCTGTTCCCTTCTCCTGGCAGCTCTGCGCATGAGCACACTGGGAACAGGCTCCAGCTGTTCTTCTGCCCCACTGATCTCCAACTCCGAAGGCAGCTGATAACTGTTGGACAGCCCTGGCCCCATCTCTGCCTCTGACGCAGAGCCCTCATCCGAGCCTTCCTCAAACTCCAGGACTGACCCATGTTCCTCCCCAACCTCCTCACTGTCCAAATCTGCCACCAGCTCCACTGGCCACTAGCAGGCCACAACACAATGGTCACTCAGCAAACTGTTCTAAGCTGAGGATTACCTGTACTTGCTTTACCAGTAACTATCTGCATTTCTCCGTCTTTTTTTTTTTCATGGAAGTGAAAGAAACACACAGTTAATGTTTTATTTTCCCTAGTTGTCCTTTTAATCCTTTATTATTGTCCTTCAGTTTTGGGGGAAATTGCAAAAGAAGAAGCAATATTTATTACATTGCAAATGCTTCCATTTCTGAACGTGTCGGGAGGGCTTAATTGTTCAGTGGAAGGGTGTTTGTGTCCAGGCCAGGTATCCTGATAGACTAAAATAAATATGCTTCTCTGTGATAAGCCCAGGATCCCCATCTCTTAAACAGAAGATTATAGTGGTGGCTTCCAGTGCCACTATATATTTGTCTCTTTTTGAACACAGCAGTAGATTATAGTGCTTGGGAGATGCAGTCAGCTAGAAAATTCGTTCTTCAGCTCCTGTTTCTATTTCGAAAGATTCAGAAAGCAGGTTCTTGAAGCAGTTCGATCCATTGTGTAAACCCACTGGACTGCAGCATTTTTACTGTTGTTGTGTTACGTAACAGGGTGTTCTGTCCTAGGCCTCACAAGACCATGAAGCCAACTCCTCGTCACGATAAAAACCCCTTTTATTTAGGTTAAAAAGTGAATTCCTCTCCAGCAAAGTCCCGGCCAACAATCTTTCATGAGATTTCACAAGTACAGACTTTTATCAGGCTTGGAGAGTTGCCAGGCTGATATCTTTCAGATGCCACTCTGTAGCAGCAATTACTTGGCAAGGAGTCAGCTTCATCCTCATGAATTGAACTGCAAACCCCACTCCCCTTTTGCTTCTCTTTATTGCCTATGGGAGGAGCCATTCACCGTCCACCTGTGACCCTTGTTCCTTAACTGTTCCCTTCTTCTGGCAGCTCTGCGCGTGCGCACACGGGAACAGGCTCCAGCTGTTCTTCTGCCCCACTGATCTCAGACTCTGAAGGCAGCTGATAACTGTCAGTCTTCCCCAGAATCCAGGGCTGGCCCATATTACTCCCCAACCTCTTCACTGTCAGGAAGTTTCTCCTTTTCCAGGTTGGTTCTTGACAGGCTTCTATCCATTGAATCCAGAAGAGAGCTGGAAGGGATCTTGGAGGTCTTCTAGTCCAGCCCCCTGATCAAGCAAAAGTCCCCAGACCATTCCAGACTATGGCTCTTCTTAAGAGCCTCCACAACATTTGAAGGCAATTTCTGTTCCACTGATTAATTGTTCTCTCTGTCAGGAAGTTTATCCTTAATTCCAGGTTGCTTCCTTCCTTGATGAGTTCCCACTCTCTACCCCCTGTGGTAGGAATCTTTGCATGTGCTTTATTTTAGTGTGTGGTAATGTCCCTTAGCCACCACCAGCTTCTTCACTGTATGGGCAGAGTCCTTGACTTATGAGTACAATTGAGCCCCAAACCTCTGGGACTAAGTGAGAAATGTGTTCAGTGAGTTTTGCCTCTTTTTACGACTTCCCTCACCATATTTGTTAACTGAATCATGGCAGATGTTCGCTTAAGAGGTGAAGAGGTAGATGACATGATAGCAGTCTTCCAATAGATGAGAGGCTGCCACAAAGAGGAAGGGGTCAACCTATTCTCCAAAGCACTAGAAAGCAGGACAAGACACAAAGGATGGAAATTCATCAAGGAGAGGAGAAACCTGGAATTAAGGAGAAACTTCCTCACACTGAGAACAGTCAACCAGTGGAACAGAAGTTGCCTCCAGAAGTTGTGGGTGCTTCCATCACTGGAGGTTTTTAAGAAGAAATTGGATAGCTGCTTGTCTGAAATGGTACATGGTTTCTGTGATGACTCGGGGTGTGGCACAAAGGCAACACAGTAAAATAAGCAATAAGAGTCCTTTTATTATCTCCAACTTTGCCCCCTATGTCCAGGTTACCTTCAGCTGGAGAAAAATTATCCCAGGAACAGCCTTTAAGTGGAGGAAATTCAGTCCAAAAACTAAGTACATACAAACTGTAACTAAAAATCCACACAAACCATGCTGCAGTAATTAACTTGACAGGGCAAGAGAAGGAATTGCACACTTGGTAGCCCAGCTAAACTCACACATTTGGGAAGATGCCAGGAACCCAGATAAGTCATGACGATACCAGATAATTCACGATTTGCTCCCAACAACTTGCTGCGTGCACCTTCTCTTTTTAAACACTGTGTTCCCAGCTGCAGCTAATGAAGGGAATCAGGGCCCTTTCCTCCCCCATAAGCCACCCAACCCACATTGCTCTCTTCTCCATTCCTCCCTGCATGCCCTAGGATGACGAGGGGGTGGGCATGGGTCTTCCTCTGAACTCCCTCTCCCTTGTTCTACCTCTTCCCTGCTCTGCCCAGCAGGACTTTGCCCCTCCCCATTTTTTTCCACATCCAACGGAGCCACACTCCCACTCCCTGTCAGCTGTTTGGCTTCCTCCTCCAAGTCACATTCCAACAGGGACATGACAGTGTCCTGCTTGAGCAGGAGGTTAGACTAGAAGGCCTCCCTGGTCCCTTCCAGCCTTATGTTTCTATGAATGTGACCGCAGTCCAAATAGTACCATTTTATAAGGATACAGACAAAAATCCTTAGCGAAGGGGGCCCGCTTACATTGGACGTCATTTAACAGAAACCCTCACGTTGCTCCCCAAACTTACTATTATGGGAACTGAATGTCTTCAAAAGAGAAGAGAGTTTGCGTAATTCTGAAAAAGTTAACTTTAGAACAAGTCAGATTATATTTCCCTTAGCACAGCCAAGAGGGACATTAAGATAATGCTAGACAAAGGTCAGAGAGTACCTAGTGGATTTAAAGAGCAGTTGTAAAATTGGCATTTAGGCTTAATTGACAGTTAAAGCAGCCATTCTGGAATATGTTAAACCAATTTTCAGTCCGTCCGTGTGTCCCCACCCCCCAGCACCCGATTATTGAAAATCAGTTGTGCACAGTTAAATGTCTAAGTAATGGTAATCTAATCTTGATATTTCAAAGGCATGGGTCTTGAAAACTTGGCAGGAGGCTGAACGAGCTGCAATTTGTCAGTATCAGAGAATTGATAGAAAAAAAGCCTGTTAAGAAAAAAAAAAACCTCCTTGCTTAGATTTAAAAATTTGAGATGCACAGGGTTCGTTTTCAAAATGAATTAATATAATGGATCTTGACTACAAACCCAGGATATTTAGGCAAGCATGGTTAGATAACTGCTTGTCTGTTGCAGAGCAATATCTGCACGTATTTTCCCTAAAAAGAAACCCCCGTTAAATTAGTGGGGTTTACTTTTGAGCAACAAGCAAAGTATTTGCTTCCTTTTAACCTCTGGTGCGATTCTTTTTTTAAATTTTAATTAAAAACTCTTAAAAGAATGGCTGCTTAAGAGAGAGGAGTTAATGCCAGAATATTAACTCTTTCTATTTTTGAGTTCAGGAGAATTTCTGCAGGTGCTCCAAATATGTTGCTGTAGGTTTGTGATAAAATAATAATAATAATAATAATAATAACAACAACAACAACAATAACAATAATGAGTTTTCCTTCAGTGACTGCGACAAAAATCTTGATTTTTTTTTTTGTCCTTTCCAGAGGACATCATGGGATAATCAGTGGAAAGTCTTGCCTCAGAAGTTGTGGGTACTTCCATCCCTGGAGGTTTTTAAGAAGAGACTGGAGAGACATTTGTCTGAAATTGTGATGACCCAGGGTGGGATACAAAACAAACACAGTCACAGAAAACAGGTGAAGCCCCTTTTATTCCTTCACTTTGCTTCCAAGCTCCGAATATCCTTGACGGAAGACAAAAAACTCCCACACAAACAGTTACAAGAAGGAGGGAAAAAGCAACACAAACCAGGCAAGATAAGGGCTGGAGGACATCCACAGATAACAGAACACACACTGGGAAGGATGCTAATCTTAGAGAGGAACCATAAACTAGAAATATTTCCACGCTTTGTTTGCCCGTACGCATGTCCGTACTCTTATTCAGTTGTCACAGCTGCAGCCCATAAAGAGGATAAGGCCCTCTCCTCCTGAGTAGACCATGTCTCTCCCTTCTCCTCTCTTCCCTGTGTGCCCTAGGATGGAGAAGGGATAGGCCTGGATCTTCCTCTGACTGTCCAGCCGGCCTCTGCCCTTCCCCAGCCTCCTCCACAACCTCCGGAGCCACACTTCCACTCCCTGTCGGCTGTTCCTCCTCTCCCTCAGAGTCAGTCTCCACCAGGGGCATGACAGAAATGGTTTAGGGTCTCCTGCTTGAACGAGGGGTTGGAATAGAAGACCTCTTAAGGCCCCTTCCAATAACTCTGTAATTCTGGTTATCCTCAGTTAACTTGACCCAATAAAAATGGTCTAAAGTTGCCAAGGTTGGAGACCTCTGTGGTAGATAATTCCCTACAACAATCATAGTTACACCAAAGACACTATTAATAAACAACATTGCAAAACATATATATCGCAAATATGGAAACAGGATAGTGGGAATTATGAAAGGAGCTGGGCAAAAATTAGAAGACGCACATACGATCCTGTAGGATAGGGAGAGAATAGAAAGAGTTATGAATTTCCCAGCCAGTTATAAAAAGCCCCAAACTTGCTCCTTCCTTGTTCAGTGTCAGGAATTGTTCAGCTTGGCTTTGCCTTGAAGTAATCCATTTGATAATAATCCGCTTAATAATAGCTAATAATCCATTTGAGCTCCTATTTTTCCCCCTCTGCTTTTAGCTTCCTAACGACACTTGCTATCTAGTAATAAGCAGGGAGAAGTTTCCAATAGATTTATGAAAAGTTAGACTTGTTTTGATCAAAGGGATAGGTTACCTGTGGTGTTTTTTTTTTTTTTTGGTCTACCTAGGACAATGTTTCTCACCTTAGCAGCTTGAAAACGTGTGGACTTCCACTCCCAGAATTCCACAGCCAGCATGCTTTGGGGGGATTCTGGGAGTAGAAGTCCATACACCTTACCAGTTGCCAAGCTTGAGAAATAGGGTCTAAGGACAAATGCAAAGACCAGGTTTAAGCATTAAAACAAAAGTGGCTTGACAATGTCTGGTTAGAATTTGTCCAATCAAGTTTGACACTCTATCTCAGAGGTCCCAAACTTGGCAACTTTAAGACTTGTGGACTTCAACTCCCAGAATTCTCCAGCCAGCATAGAGTTGAAGTTCACAAGTCTTAAAGCTTCCAAGTTTGGAGACCTCTGTTCTGTCTCCTCATTTGCACTTCATCTGACTTTCTCTATATTTCTTAGGAATATTTCCTAATTTCTTATTTTAGTTTTTTTTGGAAAACCCAGAATGGGCTTTAGCTACAGGTAAAACTCAAAAAATTAGAATATCATGCAAAAGTTCATTTATTTCAGTAATGCAACTTAAAAGGTTAACCTAATATATGAGATAGATTGATTACATGCAAAGCAAGATAGTTCAAGCCGTGATGTGTCATAATTATGATGATTATGGCTTACAGCTCATGAAAACGCCAAATCCACAATCTCCGAAAATTAGAATATTGTGAAAAGGTTCAATATTCTAGGCTCAAAGTGTCCCACTCTAATCAGCTAATTAAGCCATAACACCTGCAAAGGGTTCCTGAGCCTTTAAATGGCCTCTCAGTCTGGTTCAGTAGGAAGCACAATCATGGGAAAGACTGCCAACCTGACAGTTGTGCAGAAAACCATCATTGACTCTCTCCATAAGGAGGGAAAGCCTCAAAAGGTAATTGCAAAAAAAGTTGGATGTTCCCAAAGTGCTGTATCAAAGCACATTAATAGAAAGTTATGTGGAAGGGAAAAGTGTGGAAGAAAAAGGTGCACAAGCAGCAGGGATGACCGCAGCCTGGAGAGGATTGTCAGGAAAAGGTCATTCAAAAGTGTTGGGGACTTTCACAAGGAGTAGACTGAGGCTGGAGTCAGTGCATTAAGAGCCACCACACACAGATGGATCCTGGACATGGGCTTCAAATGTCGTATTCCGAGTTTCACCTGTAGTTACATGGGTGGGGTACCTTTCTTCCTCTCTCTCTCTCCTCTTGGCCTATGTTGACCGAGTTCAAATGGCGTCACACCCCTTCAAGAATTGCCAACCACGAGTGAATCTATAGCTTAGATAAATGTCTGTGGAGATTCCCCATCACCCAGGTCGTGGTTGTCCCAAGGGTACTTTTTCAAAAGACTTTCTTTGTTTTTGCTTGAAGATATTTCACTTCTCTTCCAGGAAGCTTCTTCAGTCCTGACTCTTAAGTTCTTCAGTCAGAACTGAACAAGCCTCTTGGATGAGAAGAGAAATGTCTCCAAGGAAAAACAAAGAAAGTCCAGTCAGAACTGATGAAGGTTCTTGGACGAGAAGTGAAATGTCTTTGAGGAAGAACAAAGAAGGTCCAGTCAGAACTGAAGAAGCTTCTTGGATGAGAAGCAAAACCTCTTCAAGGAAAGACAAAGAAAGTCCAGTTGCCTTTTGGGGAAAAGGACCTTTTGGTTTAGCTTAGATCATGTTGGACTTGGTTTAGTGTGAACACGTAGCAGCATCTCACTCGGCACTCTAGCAGAATTCAAGATTACATTCTTAGTGTGTTCTTGGGACCCACTTCAGATACTATTGAGATGTTATTCTGGCACCTCCCCGTTGCTATGTGACGCTAGAGGAAAAGCAAGGCATGTTTTATGATCAGAAATGAAAACAACGTCTTGGACTTGCACTAAATCTAAAACAATAAATGAAAATGCAGTAAATTTGGCTGAGCAGTAGCAGCTCACGGGCTCAAAACACACACACAGAGAAAAACATGAGTGCCTGTCAAAAAATGCCTTATGACAACTGTGAAATGAAAGAAAAGAAAACCACAGCAAGCAGATTTGAAGAGGCACAAAATGGTAAACACCAGACAGTTTTCCAACCAGTGCAGGGAAGATGGGAGCCTTCATCGCCTCCATCCACACACCAGAAATTCTAGCAAAGATATGTGCAGGGCCGTTGGGGCTTCCTGAGCTTGGTTGTTTTCTTGCAGATGTTTCATGACCCAACTAGGGAACAGCGTCAGTGCAAGAAGGGAATGGGGCCTGTGGAGAGAAGGAGGAAGATGAGGACAGGGGCTCTCTGAACATGGCTGTTTTATTGCAGACATTTTATTACCCAACTAAGTAACCACATCATCTAAAAGGGAGTGGGGCTTGTGGAGAGGAGGAGGATTGGGGCTTTCTGAATTTGCATGTTTTCTTGCATTACCCAACTAGATAACATCATCAGTGTTAGAAGGGGGTTGACTTGAGTTTCTGGGGTGTGTGGGGGAGAGGATTGGGGTTGTCTGAACGTGGTTGTTTTTGCTTGTCCTGCCTTCAGGTGCTTTGGAGAATAATTTGACTCCCTCTTCTTTGGGGCAGCCCCTCAAATACTGGAATGAGGCTATCATGTCCCCCACAGTCCTTCTTTTCACTAGACTAGCCAAACCCAAATCCTGCAACTGTTCTTCATAGGTTTTAGTCTCCGAGCCTTTAATCATCTTAGCTGCTCTTCTCTGCCCTTTTTCCAGAGTCTCAACATCTTTTTTTTGGCAATGGGGGTGACCAAAACTGGATGCAGGATTCCAGGTGTTTACTAAAGATTTATAAAGCGGTACTAATACTTCACGGGATGTCAATTCCGTGCCTCTGTTTATCCCACCAAAGCATGGTCCAAATTCCAAAATATCACCGTGGCGATTCTGACGTCTCCCTATTTTGGGGTGTTTTTTTTTTTTGCCAAGGCCTGTTTGGAAGAGGAATAATCAAATACTTCCAGACTCCGGAAACTAATTTCTATTTCAAAAGCGTGGCGAGAATACAAATTTCCTGAGCAGAACGTCAAAAAGTTATCAAAGTGATAACTTTCCTCCCCTCACTTTTTTTTTCCAGAGCAAACAAACAACAAGCCAATTTGTAAGTGTGCCTTTTCAAAGAACGTTCAGTTTGTTGTTGTTATTTTTTTTTTAAAAAAAGGAATGAAATACCCAGCCCCTAAAACAAAACAGACCAGTTGCGTGGATTTAATGCAGTGCAATGAATCTGTCTACATAAAATAAGAGCTGGAAGGACACTGGCTATAAAATCCACTTAGGATGCATCATAGATTTATTCAAAATATTTACGAGGCTGTTGTTGTTGTTTTCTTAAAAATAGCCTTATTTGTTTTTAAGGATGGGGAAATGACAAGACTCATTTTGTGTCCGGGGCCTGCCAGATTGAGGCTCACAAACCTGATCTTGCTTCGGTTTGCAATTTTATGCATTTCCTCCTGCAGGAGTTCATATATAACTTTCAATGCTTATGTTTATGCCGGCTGCAAGTTTATTGACCAGTTGAAATCTGTATCCCAGAGCTGTCGCTATAACCTTATAATCTTATATAATAGACTTTTTGCATTTGCCATAAAGTTCCGTTATTGGTTTTCCAGCTGTTTGTTCACAATCCTGCCACCTACCCACCCCCAAATGTATCTGGTTTCAACTGTACATGAATATTTAAAATATTCTGTATTATAAGGAATTGAGCCATAAAATTTCTGGCTTGTTTACGCGCCCACCAAGCACAATAAAACATCCCTTCTTGTTGCTTACATGTCCAGCATAAGTCTGAAAGATCTTTATACGTTCTAGAATCTAGACAATTCTTTTTCTGACGTGTGCCAACCACACATCATTGCATAAAAATTCCCTTTAAGACTATAACATCATGTCACTAAGTACAAAAAGCCTCTCTACTCACCATAATTTCACTAAAATTCTATTTTTCCCCCTGGAACACAATTTTAAAAGCCAACATTCTTCCATAAAATTGAGTGTTATGAAAAATCATAGGGTGATTTTTTTTTTTAAACATGGCACTAATTTAAACTATTTCTATTCTACTAGTTAAAGTAAATGACTTGGCAGCTCTGCTCACTTCTAATATGTTTAAGGATGCTGAAGTTTGTTTTTGTTGAATGGTGCTTGGAATCAACAGATTGTAATTTGGACAGGAAAACCAACTCTCACCTTTCCCATTCATCACTCCTGATAGTCCAGTTAACAAAAAGCAAGAATCCTATTTCTTTGTCTTCTGCAGCTTGCTCGAATCAGGCTTCGACATCCTTGTTTTCAAAAATGTGTTTTCAAAAATAACACACCTAGCACAAGAATGAAGCTCCTAAAACTTCTATCAACGTGCTGAGATGGAGTTGGGATGGCAGTGCCGATGTGTAGGTTGTGGCCTCCACATTTTCAAATCTATTTTCCCCATATGTGGTGGAAAGGGTATGAGTATCGTGCTACCCAATCCAATAATTCGGTTGAATTTGTATTGTACTTTTTTCATATTCATAGTTGAGTTTTGGAGAGGGGGAGGGGGAGAAGGAGGAGAAGGATGAGGAAGAGGAAGGAGGAGAGGGAAAGGAGGAGAAGAAGAAGGAGAAGGAGAAGAAGGAAGGAAGAGGAAGGAGAAAGGAAGAGGAAGGAGAAGGGAGGAAGAAGGGAAGAGGAAGGAGAAGGAAGAAGGAAGAAGAAGAAAAAGAAGAGGAAGAAGGAAGAAGGAGGAAGAAGAGGAAGAAAGAAGAGGAAGAAGAAAAAGAAAAAGAAAAAGAGGAAGAAAAAAGCAGGAGGAGGGAGGGAGAAGAGGAAGAAGAATAAAAGAAAGAGGGGAAGAAGAAGAAAAGAAAGAGGAAGAAGCATGAGAATGAGAAGAAGAAAGAAGAGAAAGAGAAGAAAGAGGCGGAGGAAGAAGAAAATGAGATAGAGGAAGAAGGAGGAGAGAAGAAGTACGATGAGGACGTCTTGGCAACTTCCATAGGGTTTCTTTGGGACCAATTCAGAAGTGGCTTTCCACCACATTTTCTAAGATATTTTTTTCAACCGTCCAGGTGAATTGTTACCCTTAGTGGCCAGACATGCTGACCCAGATACTCCTGCTTGCTGAGACATCCATGGGACAGAATCTTCTGGAAACACTCATAACGAGTAGTATGACCATCGCGGCATCCCTGTGGTCAGGTGATCCAAATTCAGGTGCTTGGCTATTGACTCCTACTTAGGATGGTTGCCGTATCCCGGGATCCCATGATCCCCTTTTGCAACCTTCTGAAAAGCCAAGGCCAAAGCCTGATTCACAACAACCGTTTGGCTAACGTCCGAGCTGCGGTGATTCACTTATCAATTGCGGCAAGAAAGATTGTGACAAGTGTTTTAACAATAGAAATTTGGTGCTCAATTCTGGGCATCATCTGAGGACTACCTGTAAGACATCCGCATTTCCCCACGCTGAATTCATAACATATACCAGGGGTCGGCAAAATACTCAAGGAGCCGTTTGGATCCATTTTTCACAGAAAAGAAAACACCAGGAGACACAAAACCTACCGGGAGTTGGAAAGCTCAATAAATCGTGTGATAGGCGGGTGTGGTACGCCGGCAGCCTGTGCGGATGGCAGTGGAATCGGACAGTGTGGAAGAAAGGGGGCCAGTCAGGGAGTCTGGAGAGGACTTGGATGAGGGTCCTGTGTCCGTTGCAGAGATGGGGCCAAGACCATCTGGGAGTGGGGTGCTGCCTTCGGAGCCTTCGGAGTCTGGCAGCAGTGAGGCAGAGGAACAGGGGGAGCCTGTTTCCAGTGTGCATTTGCACAGAGTTGCTAGAAGGCAAGAGCAGCTGAAACAAAAGGGGCGACTCGGATGTAAGGCTGGGAGGTGATTGCCCCTCCCATAAGGTATAAAGTACAGGCAAAGGTAAAGAAACCTTTGCAGGAAGCAAAGTTGTTCGCTCTGTTCGGATTAAACCTGGAAGCTCTGTGTGGACTTTGTACTTCAGTTGTTTTTTTTATAGTTCATTTGGCACATTAGTTGTTGGCAGCAATTCAAAGGAGAGAAAGGTGGGTACTTATCTCGAGAGACTGTTTGGGACTCATTACAGGCTGGGAATGAACATAATTCCCAGTGTTGAAATAAAATAAGAGTTGTTTTAACTATGTGTGCTTAATTATGGTCTCAGGAAGCCCTGGTCAGAACACATTGGCAGTTGTGACACATATTTTGAGCGATAGGGAGCTGCAGTAGAGAGATGAAAGAGCCACATGCGGCTCCAGAGCCGTGGGTTGCCGACATATACTATATATGAGATTTCATTTTTTTTACACATAAAACAGCCTTTATATGGTTGAAAGCAGTGCTTAAGAGTAACCCCTTCTAAATCTAATTTGTATTTCTAGATAAATGTATTTTGAAGTTCAGATAGGGAATGTAGCTAATTCTGCCAATAGAACACAATAATAAACTTTCTGATGAAGCGACGTGCTTGAGAAATAAATTCACTTTTCATCACGCTGATGTATTTGTAGATTTCAACAGTATTGTGCTTGCAAATAACATTTATTTCTGTGGTGGAAATATGCAAGAGTTCATTTTCATAAAACATGACTAGGCATGTATTGAAGATTTAAAGTGTGTTCATCTGCTATTTTTTTTCCATATAAATATTCATTTGGTTTAGTCTTCTCAAGGGCTGGAATTTTAATCTGCATTCAGATAGAGGTGCTTTAATCAGCGAGTTCATAAAAAGCTAACTTTTTCCCCCCTATAAAAATATAATAAGGAATAACAGAGGGCCTCTAGAGCTTAAAAGAAAAAATAACAACCACAAGATATAAAACAGGTAAACTGCATCTTGAAGGGGCAAAAAGATAAAAAATAAAAGCCTGATTAAATGCGGCATCATTATATCAATATTCTATTAAAAATAAATCTCTGATGCCAGAATGTCTCAAACAACCTGTTACTTTAGTGCAGTTTTCAAAGATGGGCAATGAGGGAAAAGCATATAGAAAATAGATAAGCTCCTAACATCTCTTTACTTTATATCCTTGGAAATCGTCTGGATTCTTTAGAACAATTTCCATATTGATGTACAGGTGGTCTTTGACTTATAACAGTTCATTTAGTGACCATTGGAAGTTGGAACAGCACTGAAAAAGGGACTTATGACCGTTTTTCACACTTGTGACCATTGTGGCACCCCCTTGGTCACAAGATCAAAATTTGGACACTTGGAAACTGGCATGTACTTATGACTGTTGCAGTGTCCCAAGGTCACATGATTCCCTTTTTGTGACTTTCTGATTAGCCATATCAACAGGGAAGCCAGATGTCAACTTGTAAAACATTCCTATGCCTGTTTTCGAGTTGCCATAAACAAGGGAGGCGGGAAATCTGAAGGAGCAGTACGACATTTTAAAACCAGAAGTACATTCCACCATTATCTTTAAAAAGATTGTAGCTAGGATCTTCATCCTGGGAAAACCCTTCACTGGAGAACGTGATCGATGACACCCAGCCGGTGAACGGTGTTTCATTGGAGAATCTGATTTATGACACACTCAGGGAGGAGGGCGGAAACAGGGTCACAGCTGACTGTAAATTACGTATGCCAGAGTTGGTTTCATTTAGGTTAATGCCAGCATGTTGCTCCTAATAAATCTTTTGAATTTTTTTGAAGTTTGGCTCGAGACTCATGATTCAGTTGCTGGAATCCTGACAGCCAGATTCACGTCACAAACGACTAACTTAAGAACTGCAGTGATTCACTTAACAACGGCAGCAAGAACGGTTGTAAGATGGGGGAAAACTCTCTTAACACCTGTCGTGCTTAGCCTTGGGCTCCATTGTGGTCGTATGTCGAAGACTTCCTGTACCTGGGTATTGAATTACCTGTAGCCACGAACATCTGGATGGGGAAAGGGGTAAACAAAAATGGCAGCTGCAACCATGCAACTGAAGCTCTACCCTTTTTTCTAAGGCATCACATTGTCTCAGCTGCCATCTTGGCTTTTTTGATCCAGTAAGGCAAGGGATTTTAAATTTGGGAGGGAGATCAAGAATGTAATATTTTGGAGAGATTCTCCTTTGCTTTGTCTCCAGCCAATTTTGTTTCTTTGTTTTGCCTACAGGATTTTTTTTTTTTTAAAGATTATTAGGGCTTTGAGTAATTCATTTGTTTCCTATCATTCCCTTTGCTCCAAGATTAGAAGTTCTCGGAGTCTAAAAATAATAATAATATTAGAGGTTCTCCGTGGGTGAAAAATAATAATAATTAAAGTTTCTAAAAATAATAAGGAAAAGCAGCAACAAAGACAACAGGGACAATAGATAATTTTTTTTTAAAGTGCAAGAAAGATATAAAACTTTGACAATCCATTATTCCATGGTAGAGGCAAAACAAATATATTAGATTTATATCCTGCCCAGAGCTTGCCGTGTTTTGTGACTGTGTGTGTGTGTTGGGCAGTATTTCCCATTTTCAGCAAGGGTTTGGGCATTTGATGAAAAACCTATTTGCTTTTTCCTTTCCTTTATCTTTTCAGTCCTCAGCTTCATTTTCTAAGAGGCTATTAAATCCAACCGGTAGCTTCCATGATTTTATCCATGACATCACTCACCATTGTACAATGTGATAAATTCATTGATACCAAACTACCACGACAAAAAGGAAGTTACCTCATGGTGTGGAGGCTGAGGAGAAAGAAGAGAAAACCCAACAATAAAGGGATTGTCTGCTTCACAACATCTCCCTGGCCATCGTTGTTGGTTGAATCCTTGAGCAAAACTGTATCTTTTTGGCGGGAGAGGGGAAAAATTGATGGTTTGGATCAGTGGTGGGATTCCAAATTGTGCGCTACTGGTTCTGAGGGCTTCGTGCACACATGCAGCACTCAAAGATTGCCTGAGCTGTTTTTCAAGCTCAGCTGAGGTGCGAATCAGCTGAGCTAAGTATCAATGGAATAAAGCAGGGGTTACCAACCTTTTGGACCTCAGGGACCACCAAACTCATACTTTTAAATCCTGCAGACCAGAGACTCTAGGAAAATCCCCCCAAAAGTCTGCAGGAAAATCCCCCACCCCGTTTTCCTACTGATCGATCATTCTTTATTTGGGATCGCAGGATACTGTCTCCAGCTCTGTTCTTAGGCGGGGTGGGGGTGGGAGAGAGAGACTTTTGGCTTCATGCAAGGGAAGCAGCAGAAGCAGCAGAAGTCTTTTTTTCTCTCCCCCAAACTCCACCAGGAATGAGTCTTTGCAGGCACAGCCTCTTGGAGCAGGAGGCCTTGCAGGGTCCCAAAGACTCATTTCTGACAGAGTTTGGGAGAGAGAAAGAAAGACTTTTGCTGCTTTCCTTGCGTGCAGCCAAAAGCAGAAGAAGAAAGAAGCAGAAAGAAGCGACATGTGGGGCGAGAGGGCAAGTTCCCCCCCTCCTCTCACTACCTCATGTTGTTCGCAGTGCAGGCGATGCAGCCTTGTGTTCCCATGCAGCCTGGATTAATTGCTTTGCGGGTGACATTTCTCTGGAGACCACCAAAATTTTCTTGTGGACCACCAGTGGTTCCCGGAGCACTGGTTGGCGACCACTGGAATAAAGGATGGGAAAGAGTAGGGGCAGGGGGCGAGGGAGCAGCCGGAGGTGGTATTTGCCAGTTCTCCAAACTGCCCCAAATTTCCACAACCGGTAGGGCAGAACCAGCTGAATACCACCTCTGTTTTGGATCAATTTGATATATGATGTCTAGTTTTTTCTTCTTTCGGTTTGTTTTCCTAGTTATGAAATCAGCCCGGCTCTTAAAGCCTTCCTAGATTCATACATATTTTTATATTTAATCAAGAAAAATATACTATTGAGAGCAATCTGGCATGAAATATGCACCCTTTTATCATGAAATAAGCAATTGCAGCCCCATGAAAAGCAAATATTCCCTGTTGCCTTGATGGCGGTTGTTAGCCGAACTGCATTCTCTTTATTTATTACCGCACCATGTTTTCTTTCTAATAAACAAGCTGCATATTTCACATGATATAACAATTCCTGTTGTGTTTGTGACATGACTTCCATTTATTCTTGGACTGCATTGGGGAACTCGCTTGGGAGGTGGAGTTGTAGGGTTTTAAAAGGATTCAAAGCATTTAATTTAGCCTTAATTGTTGCCGGGTTGAAAAGGTGGGGGGAATCTTTTTTTGTGAAGAGATGACAGAGAGAAATAAGGGTCCAGGAGGAAAAAAGACATTAGGAGATGCCCTTAATCACTTCTTCACTTGATATTTCCTGGTTCTTGATTGTCCCTCCTGGAAATTTGCTTCCCATTCTGTTTCATTCATCATTCTAGACACTGTCTATTCAGTGCAGGAAGAAGGCCTCTTCCAAATGTTTCCAACCCATATGGTCCAGAGCTTTCTTTTGGGTCAATTGGGCTTGCCATACTGGCTGATGTGGACAAGACATATACAGAAATATATGTGGTGGGCAAATATCTGACAAGCAATCAATCGTCTTAACTCTACACGGATAACTCCGCAATGGATACTGGACACAAGGAGAGAAAATAGGCCCTCTAATGGCTGCCTTATATAAACACCTCTTAAAGTGGTAAAACTTCTGTGAGCCCATGCTTAGTCTTAAAGAGGCAATACCAATGCTGATTCATCTCCATTGCATCAGCTTTACAACTGGTCAGCTCTTAAATCTCAATACCTTAACAATCTGTCCTTGGTTCTTCTTGTTGTGCAACCAGCCCGTTTCCATTGCAATTCTTGTACTCTCTTGATGTCTTATACTTTCATTCATTCTCTAATCCACACACAGGTCTTTCTATCTTGTCTTGTGATGCCCAGCATGGGTCTTTCCATGGCTCTTTGTGCCACACGCAGTTTTTGTATCAATTGTGAGGTTAGGTGCCAGTTATAAAAGCTACGAGGGGCACGAAGAGTCAGATCAGGTCTTTAAATCAAATACAGAAAGTCCTCAACATACAGCCACTTGTGTAGCAACGGTTCAAAGTTACAATGCTCCTGAAAAAAAGGGTGACATAATGGTCATCCTCACAGTTATAACTACTGCATCCTCGTAGCCACAGGACCAAAATTTGAGTGCTTGGCAATTGGATGCGGCGTCCCGGGGTGAATTTCAAGGTTGACTCCATCTTTCATCCTTCCAAGGTTGGTAAAATGAGGACCCAGATTGTTGGAGGCAAGAGGCTGACTGTAAACTGTTTAGAGAGGGCTGCAAAGCACTGTGAAGTCTAAGTGCTATTGCTATCTTCCTTCCTTCCTTCCTTCCTTCCTTCCTTCCTTCCTTCCTTCCTTCCTTCCTTCCTTCCTTCCTTCCTTCCTTCCTTCCCAGTTGTTAGAATACAGTATTGCAGGCTATTCTGCCAACTGCCAGCAGTTTGATCTTGATTGGCTCCAGGTTGACTCTGTCTTCCATCCTTCTGAGGTTGGTAACATGAGGACCTAGACTGTTGGGGACAAGTGGCTGACTCTGTAAACTGCTTAGAGAGGCCGGTAAAGCACTGTGAAGCAGGACATAAGTCTATTGCTACTCTTCCCTCCCTCCCTCCCTTCCTTCCCAGTGGTTAGAAGGCAGTACTGCAGGCTAACTCTGCCAGTTATCAGCAGTTCAATCCTGACCGGCTCAAGGTTGACTCAGCCTTCCCTCCTTCCAAGGTGGGTAAGATGAGGACCCAGATTGTTGGGGGCAAGAGGCTGACTCTGTAAACCATTTAGAGAGGGCTGTAAAAGCACAATAAAGTGGTATATAAGTCTAAGCGCTATTAGAACTTAGAATAACTTTAATTGTCACTTTAAATGTACACTAATTGGCATACATTAAAATGAAATTACATTGCATACAGCTCTCAAAGGGTCTTCATCTCTAATATAAACATAAACATGACAAGATAAATAAATAAATACAAAATTATGCATGTACCAACACATATTATACAACAGTAATACTGCTATTACTATTGTCATTTGCCATCTTCCTTTGACATCTTCCCACAAGAGAAATCAATCGGGAAGCCCGGTTTAGTTAATGACTGTATAATTCACTTAATGGCTGCAACAGTTGGGTGTGACTTAACAACCGCCTTGATTAGCAGTGGAAATTCTGGTCCCGGTTTTGATGACAAGCCCAGGAATACTTCTATCTGAATTGAGTCCTCCTACCCTTTTTTGAATCTCAAATTATTTGGACTGAAGCAGAGTTGATTTGTGCTTTTTCACTGTCAAAGTCTATATACTCCATCATGAATGTTCAAAAAGTTTCAAAAGAGTTCTGAGTTGGATCCGGGCCGCTTTGATGGAACTGGGCTTCGATTCAGAAGTCTCTCACATTGCTTGGAATGAGCCAATTCAGTTAAGAATTTGGAATTTGACCAACTCTGAAGCAGGATGGAGTGCTAAACTTGGATTCTGTGCATGCGTCTTTGGGAGATAATATCTTGCAGAATCAAATCTAGGTTTACACAATTTGGCGCATTCCATTTTCGAGGCTTTTCTGCGTAGACGTATTTATGGCTTGCAGATCCTCTTCCTTCTTTAGTCTAGGTCCTTTTTTTGTCGGGTGTGAAGCAAAACTTTACGGCACTTTCATTTCTTCTGCTACCAACATGACAATTTTGTGCTTCTGCAGATCTCAGTGGCTTTATTCATTTTATACTTATGGAAAAAAAAAAACCTGGGTGGATAAAAATTAAAGTTTTTTTAAAAAGTAAAAATAAAAAAATGGATTTTTTAAATTTTTAATTGGATTTTTTAAAATTTTTAATTGGGTTTTTTTAAAAAATAAATTGGATTTTTAGATTATTTTTATCAATTTTATTTTATTAAAATGCTTTTGGAATAAAAATCTATCTGAAAGGTAGTTTTCTGTTTAAGATACATTAATGATTTAGTTTCTTCAGCAGGGAATGGAGCTTAGTTATGTAGCACGAGGCTGTATATTCAGCAATATTTACATTTTTGGTCAACTCATTCAATGAATCCAAGCTCTGCAAGATGAGATAACATGCACTGCATGGATGCATCCACACAGCTTCAGAGCAGAGATGACAGTTGCTCTTTCAAAATTATGATTTAAATTGGGTTGATCGGGTTCTAGCTGTCAGGAAAGTTCTCCTTATTTCTAGGTTGCTTCTCTCCTTGTTTAGTTTCCACCCATTGCTTCTTGTTCTGCCTTATGGTGCTTTAGAGAATAGCTTGACTCCCTTTTCTGGGAGGCAGCCCCTGAGGTATTGGAAGAATCTGCTATCATGTCACCCCAATCCCTCTTTCCATTAAACTAGACCTATCCAATGTCAGGGTTCCAACGGATGCCCTAATTAATTCATGAGCCTCGAGCCAAGTTTCAAAAGAAATCCAATTATTTATTAGGAGCAACATGTCCGCACTTTTCCCAAGTGCAGTCGTAATTTACTGCCCACCTATGACCCTGTTTCCCCCCTCCTCTCAGGTTGTGTCATAAATCACATTCTCCAACAAAGCACTTTCACGGGCTGTAGAAAACACGCCTCTCCAGCTGGCTCTGATAACCTGGGACACAATCTGGAGAAAGCTTTGTATAGAATGTGTCTCTGGTCATAGCAACCAAACTGCTTCCTCAGATCTCCTCTCCTCCTTCTTGTGGCAACTCGAGAGCCAACCTGGAATGTTTTACAAGTTGACATCCTGCAACCGTCCTTCATAGGTTTTAGCCTCCAGTCCCCTAATCCTCTTTGTTGCTCTTCTCTGCACTCTTTCTAGAATCTCAACATCTTTTTTACATCGTGGCAACCAAAACTGGATGCAGTATTCCAAGTGTGGCCTTACCAAGGCCTTATAAACTGGTATTAACTCTTCATGTGATCGTCATAAAAGCCTTGGTATCTTCTTCTATAAACTCTTTGTATCCAACATTTCAACCGCAGCTCGTCTTCCGAGTCCTGTATATAATAAAGGCTGTTTCGGATGATCAATGTCTTTTTTTGTCACGTCAAGAAAAGCAACTGCTTTCTTGTTTCTCTGATTTATATTGTCAGTGGCATTCAAAGTATCTTTAATATTACCCCTCAGGCAACTCTTTTGAGATAAATCCACACTGATCAAGATGTACTACCTCAGCTAAAAGGTCAGTTCTGAATCAGGTGAAGTTAAAAGGGAAGGCAGAAACTTTGACTCGCCCAGCTCCAGGAGGAAAGGTGAGATATTATGTTCTTCACCAAGCCCTGAACTAAATCACGTTTGAAAGGATCAGGATGTTTATTGCAAGTCTGTCTATTGGGTTAGTTGTAGTGGCTCAGTTGCAGAGAATTTTTTTTTTTAAATTGCATGAGAAAAGGTGGGGGGGAAATCCCAAACGTAATTAATTTGGAGAACATTGATTGGCCTTTAATGGGAGCTGCGAGCCTAAATTCCCGAATCTTCCCCGTTGAAGTCACAACTTCTGGAGGCAAGTCGAACTCTTGACAGTGGGCAGAGTTGCCTGCAATGCTGCATTCTAACCACTGTCCCACCAGGACTACAAGCAAACGAGGGAGAGAAGAAGGAGGAGGAGAAGGAGGAGGAAAAGGGCAATAGCACTTAGATTTATATGGTGCTTCCCAGTGCTTTGCAGCGCTCTCTAAGTGGTCTACAGAGTCAGCATCTTGCCATCAACAATCTGGGTCCTCATTTTACTGACTTCGGAAGGACTGACGGCAGAGTCAACCCTGAGCCGGTCAGGATCGAAGTGTTGGCAACCGGGAGAGTTTGCCTGCAATACTGCACTCTAAGCACTGTGCCACCAGGGCTACTTATAAGATTAAAAGAGAAAGCCAAAGAAGAGGAGGAGGAAGAAGAGGAGGAGGATGGCAATGGCACTCACTTCCTTGAGTCAGTCAGGATCGAACTCCTGGCAATGGGCAGAGTTTGCCTGCAATGCTGCATTCTAACCACTGTCTCACCCAGGCTCCTAGTGGACCTGCACAAGAAGTATTAAGCAATGTTATTGCAGAATTCATTTTGTCCCTCTTTCCAGCATCCAAGTTTGTGCACAAGAATACTTAGTGACTTGCACTCAGTTCCATTGATTAAATAGCTTTCTCTTTTTCTAACTCTTCTTCTTCTTCTTCTTCTTCTTCTTCTTCTTCTTCTTCTTCTTCCAATTGCCTTGTAATCCTTGGTGCTGAATTGTACTGAGCAGTGATTTACAATTTATAAATGTCTCCCTTAATTCCACATTATTTAGAAATCAATACTTAATTTGAATTGATTAACTTTCGAGGCCCTTTAGATCTTTTATTAAGAAAAGGGCTGGCTGTGTTCCTGGCATCTGAGCGTCAAGTTTCTCTTCTTAATGACCCACAAAAAGAATAAGGTAGAAAGAAGAAGGAAGGAGGGGGAGAAGGAAGGGAAGAAGGAAGGAAGAGAAAGAAAGAAAGAAAGAGAAAGGAAGGAAGGAAGAAACGGAGGGAGGAAGTAAGGAAGAGGGAGGGAGGACAGGAGAAGGAAGGAAGGAAGGACAGAAGGAAGGATAATTAGCCAGTGGGGTAGAAGTTGCCTTCAGAAGTTGTGGGTGCTCCATCACTGGAGGATTTTAAGAAGAGATTGGACAGCTATATTGGAATGGTACAGGTTCTCCTGCCTGAGCAGGGGGTTGGACTAGAAGACCTCCAAGGTCCCTTCCAACTCTGTTATTCTATAACAAATCCCACTTTTGTTTCTGCAGTATGACACAGGAATATACCATAGTTTGCACCATTCTGATCTTGGTAGGTAGGAAGGCATGTTGGCATCTGGATATATGCAGGGGTGGGATGCAATTTTTAAAACTACTGGTTCTGTGGGCGTGGCTAGATGGGCATGGCTAGGTGGTCATGTGACTGGGGTGGGCATGGTGGGGTGGGTTTTTTTGCTTACTGAGCCTCAGGGAAGCCTTCTGAGAGCAAAAACGGGGTGTGGGGGGGCACGCAACACCCCCCTGCATCCTATTTTTTGCCTCCTGGGTGAAGCAGTACAACAGCAAGAGGGGGTCAGCTGTGCTGCGCGATTTAGATGAGCTACAAAGCAAGAAATCCAACAATTTCCTGCTTTCCAGCTCATCTAAATTGTGCGACACAGCTGATCTTCAAGAAACAGCTGCTTGTTGGGGAAAAAAGGAAATACCTTGATCTTCGGAGCCACCAGTTCACCTGAACCAGGCCAAACCGACAGAATCCCACCCCTAGATATATGTTCCAAGGCCTTCGTGCATATTCTGCCATGTGCTAATCTGTAACAAATTTCTTGACTCCTGGTTCAATCAATCAATCAACCAATCAATCAGAATAGGGCTAGAAGGAACCTTGGAGGTCTTCTAGTCCAACCCCTGCTCAAGCAGGAGTCCATACCATTTCAGATTGGTGGCTGTCCGGTTTCCAGAAACTCTTCATCCCTTCCATATCTTCTTTTCCAATATAAATTGGTATACAAAGAACATTGTTAACGTTATTAGGTATCATTAATTGCCTGGATACTCACTCAATTTCTCAATGGAGTATTGGAGGGATATGTAAGTAGTTACCAGATCCTGTCCTCACAACAGATGTATGATGTGACGTTTAAGGAAACTGGATTTCTTATTTTTAAGGAAACTGGACTTCTTATTTTACAGATGTTTCAACATTGACTGGAAAAAAAACATAATGATTCTGGAAATGCTTATTTAAAGAAGAAATAGGCTTACCTAATTAAATATGATTTTAATTATGCATGCAAATTTTTATGCTTCTTTTCAAATGTAGATTCTCCGAGGAAGTAATGGATTTATGGGTAAATATATTGCAAAGACATACAGGCCTAGGAATAGATTTATCAGGAATGTTAATCCAGATCTCGCTGTTCAAATTCAACACACCATTTGCTAGGCCAGCCTGACTCAAATATTGATTTGTAAATATCGGGAAGTCTTCAATCAATTCGGCTGAATTAACTTTTCCTATAATATGATATTTCTGAATGCAAACCAGTGAGAGGCACATGCATTCCTTATAAATAAATAATAATTGGGGTTTTTTTTAAGTAGGCAAAGCAAAAATGAGGAATTCCACATAGGTTCTAATTTAGGTAGTCTGAACATCAGAAAATGCGCAACAAGTAAACAGAATGCAGAAACATATATATAGGTAGTCCTGTCATGCCCCTGTTGGAATCTGATTCAGAGGGGGAGGCTGAGCAGCTGACAGGGAGTGGGAGTGTGGCTCCATTGGCTGTGTTAGGGCTCAGTCTGGCTGGGCAGAGCAGGGGAGAGGTAAGACAGAGGGAGTTGAGAGCAAGGCAGAGGGAGTTCAGAGGAAGACCCAGGCCCATCCTATCCTCATCCTAGGGCATTCAGGGAGGAACGGAGAAGGGAACAACATGAGTTGTGTGGCTTAAGGTGGAGGAAAGGGCCCTGATTCCCTTCATTAGCTGCAGCTGGAACACTGTGTTTAAAAAGGGAAGCTATGCACAGCAAAGTTGTTGGGAGCAAATCATGAATTTATCTGGTATTGTTGAGGCTTATCTGTGTTCCTGGTGTCTTCCCAACTGTGTGTATTTTGCTGGACTTTCAAGTCTGTAATTCCTTCTCCTGCCCTGTCAAGTTAATTGCTGCAGCGTGGTTTGTTTGGATTTTTAGTTAAAGTTTGTATGTACTTTGTTTTTGGATTGAATTTCCTTCAGTTAAAGGCTGTTCCTGGGAGAGTTTTTCTCCAGTCGAAAATAACCTGGACATTGGGGGCAAAGTTGGAGATAATAAAGGGACTCTTCTTGCTTAGGAGTAAGTCTTTGCTGGCACAGCCTCTTGGAGCAGGAGGCCTTGCAGGCTCCCAAAGACTCCTTTCTGGCGAAGTTTGGGGGAGAGAAAGAAAGATTTTTGCTGATTTCCTTGTGTGCAGCCAAAAGCAGAAGAAGAAAGAAGCAGAAAGAAACAGCCCAATGGCCAGGCCAGGTGCGTGGGGTGCATGGGGCAAGTTTTCCCCCCTCACCCTTTCCGCCCTCCCCTCACTACCTCGTGTTGTTCGCAATGCAAGCTCGTTGCAAGCCTTCTGTTCCCGTGGGCCATGTGGGTGGCACAGCCTTGTGTCCCCGCACAGCCTGGATTAATTGCTTTGAGGGTGACATTCCTCTGGGGACCACAAAAATTTTCTCATGGAACACCAGTGGTCCCTGGCCCACTGGTTGGTGACCACTGTTCCAGTCCAACCTCCTGCCCAAGCAGGAGATCAGGTGTGGCCTTACTAAGGCTTTGCAAAGCGGTACAAATACTCCACACGATTTTGAGCCTACGCCTCCGTTTAGACAAGAATTTCCCCCTTGTGGAAAATCTCAAGTTGCAACAGCAGGAAGGGTGATGTGAAGGGGGCAATTCCACTTTTCCTGTTCTCTCACACTGTTCTTGGATGGCTCACAGCTAGCGGGAGGTAAAAGACAACTAAAATGTACAACTAAATTACAACTGCTTATGAAGCAGTTAAAAGAAAAAGGAAAGCCATCTTAACTTTGTGACTCCAATGACTCTTTGCACACATGCCTCAAGGTTACTGTTATGCTACAACAAGCACACCAGAGAAATTGATCTCCCAGTGTTTCCTGCTTGAACGAACGTGGCGACTATCAGATCGCATACAAAATCAACAAATAAGTAAATAAATACTGCAGGAGGATCAGAAAGTCCTTGCAAATTTCCAGGGCTTCAGTGGTGGGATTCAATTTTTTTTACTACCCATTTGGTGGGCATGGCTTGGTGGGAGTGGCTTGGTGTGGTGCTTGCTTAACGCTGGCATGTAGCTTTCCGCACACCAGCTGAGACCTGCAGCCCCAATCAGCTGAGAGGAGAAAGAAGAGAAAAGCTCGGGTGGGTGGGAGGGCCGATTCAGTCCTTTTCTCTTCTTTTTCCTCTCAGCTGATTGTCTGAAATTTTTCCCCCCTCCTCTCAGCTGATCATTGGAGGCTTTTTTTGTACCGGTTCAGGAGAATAGGTTCGAACCAGTAGCAATACCACCACGGCAAGGCTTGGTGCCTTCCCAAGGGATTGGCCTGCTCATCACAATATTACACTGGAGGCCTCCCCTTTGTAACATGTTTCCTCAAAAACACGTCTTATATGATTTTTGCCACCAAAAAAGGCACCAGGTCTTATTTTGGGGGGATGCCATCCACTGACTAACTACACTTGCGCCCCTCGTCCCCAGCCTCCTTTTCACTGTCAGTGGCCCTCAGGAACTTCTTCTTCTGTGGCTGGCAAGGTTTTCCCGAAGGCCTCTGTAGGGGATAATGGAGCTCTGGATCGATCCGGAGCTTTGTTCTCAGCTCCAGAGGCCTTCAAGAAAGCCTGGTCAGCCTTGCTGGCTGCAGAAGAAATGGGCCGGTCAGGCAGGTGTGTGCGGCCTGGCTACAACTGTCCAAAGCTAAGTAGTAGGACAGCTCCACCCCCCCCATCCCCACCCTAGCTTAATTTTTACCTCTACACCCTGGAGTGGACGGGATCTTAATTAGGGCTTATTTTGGGGGGTAGGGCTTAGGTTGGGCTCATGTGTAAAAATCAAGCTAGGACTTATTTTCAGGGTAGGTCATATTTTCAGGGAAACAGGGTACCTTACAGGGAGTTCTCGACATACGACCACAATTGAGACCAATATATCTGCGGCTAAAGTGAGATGGTTGTTAAGTGAACTCGGCCCCCATTTCACGAGCTTTCTTGCTGTATTTGCGAAAGTGAATCATTGCAGTTGATAAATAAGCAACACAGTTGTTAAAATTGGCTTCCTTGTTGACTTTGCTTGCTTGTCCAAAGGTCACAAGATGGAGATGGTGTAGTAAGGGTGAAAAATGACCCTGAATCACCTTTTTCAGTGCTGTTGTAACTTTGAACGGTCACCGCGTGAATTATTGTAAATTCAGGACTACCTGTACAAACGTATTCTTGTTTTCCCTCTTTAATCTAAGCACCTGAATTTAAAATGGCTTTATTTTTTATGAGTAAAAGAATGGGCAGCCCCTTGATGATTATTAAACTGTGCCTGGCAATATTCCTGCTACATAGATGTTACTTTTCCTTTTAACATCTGGAGAATTAAAGCGAAAGTTGCATGCTGTAAAGCATGCTTTCTGCTTCCAGTTTGATTTCCAAAAACGCTTCATTCCCTTCCTCTGATCAATCTCTCCCACTTGTGCGAATGATGGGAAGATGCTATCATCATCATCATCATCATCTTTTAACGATCCCATACTCCCTTGCAGGCTGGAGTCTGGGCATCTGAATGTAGCTAGCAGAGTGTTTTATTGGCCGGATGCCCTTCCTGTCACCAGTGCGGAGTTTTGCTCAGCAGATGTATTCTCATTGTGCCCAGAGAGAGAAATAGCTGCCTCTGCCTAGGATCAAACTCACAGCCTCCTGATTGTGAGGTGAGAGCTCCACTTCTAGACCACTCAGTGCGGGAAGATGCTATGTAGTCCTGAAAAATTAGATGAAGGGGCTTGTGGAATGTGCCTTTGACTGTGAGAATTACCTATTAAGGCAACAGCCAAAAAATGTTTTTAAAGTTTTTATATATACATTGCCCTGTAAATGTTGTTTATCCCTGCCCTAGTACATCCTAGAAACATTGGTGAATACCAGATATCAATCAGGATAGAGCTGGGAGAGGCATTGGAGGTCTTCTAGTCCAACCCCTGCTCAAACAGGAAACCCCATACCATTCCAGACAGCTGTGATGACCCAGGGTGGGATACAAAATAAACACAGTCACAAAAAAATAGGTGAAGCCCCTTTTATTCCTTCACTTTGCTTCCAAGCTCCAAATATCCTTGACTGGAGACAAAAAATTCCCACACAAATAGTTACAAGAAGGAGGGAAAAAGCAACACAAACCAGGCAAGATAAGGGCTGGAGGACATCCACGGATAACAGAACATACACTGGAAAGGACACTAAACTCAGAGAGGAACCATAAACTAGAGATATTTCCATGCTTTGTTTCCAGCGTTCGCCTGTACGCATATCCATCCTCTTATTTAGTTGTCACAGCTGCAGCCATGAAGAGGATCAAGGCCCTCTCCTCCCAAGTAGACTATGTCTCTCCCTTATTCTCTCCTCCCTGCGTGCCCTAGGATGAATAGGGGATGGGCCTGGGTCCTCCTCTGACTGCTCAGCTGGACTCTGCCCTTCCCCAGCCTCCTCCACAATCTCTGGAGCCACCCTTCCACTCCCTGTCAGCTGTTCCTCCTCTCCCTCAGTCTCCAACAGGGGCATGACCACAGCTGGCTTTCCAGTCTCTTCTTAAAAGCCTCCAGTATTGAAGCACCTACAATTTCTGGAGGCAGGTTGTTCCTCTGATTGATTGTTCTCAGGTGTAGCTGAATTCTCAACTGGCTAAAGAAATACAGCTTGATATTTTTGCTTATTGAAAAATGTCACTCTTCCCAAACCACAATATGTCTTAAAAAACACCCGAGTTTCTTCTAATTCCTCACTTCTGAGCCCTGCAAGAATTTCTGTTTTCACATTCTGTCCAAGGAGAAGGCTTTCTTAACAAAGGGTTTATATAGTTAACCAAAGATATTTAAAAAATATTTAGTGCAAAAAAACCCCCTATGATGCCAGTTCAAGATGCTAGTTCAAATCCATTCTCACCCCTGGAATCATATGGATATTTATGGATAGACCCAGGGGTGGGATTCAAAAATCCCAGCAACCAGTTTGCTGCCCAGTTGCTGGGTGGCCATAGCCATAGTGGACGTTTGCCTACCAGAACTTCCGGGACGACTGTTTCTTGCCTTCCCCAGAGTCCGAAGGCTTCCCTCAGGCTTCTGGGAGAGTGAAAACGGCCTCCACTAGAGTCCAGAGGCCCTTTGAAAGCCGGAAACATGCCCATTTCTGGACTTCTGGGAGGCCTGTTTTTTGCCCTCTCAGAGCCTCCACCAGGATCCTGCACTTACCTGCATCCAAAACAGTCCATGTGGAGACTCCTGGGAGGTGAGGGGCAGGGTGGGTGGGGCCAGACAGTCGGTTCAACTACCAGTTCGGTTTTAACATCCGCTTTGTCTGAACCAGCCGAACCAGCTGAATCTCACCTCTGGATAGACCCTTTCCCAAGATATCAAAGAGATAAAGATTCATAACTTTGGAATTAATAATCATTTCATAAAAAGGTGAAAGAAAAAGAATGAAATAATACTTGGGAACGTACGATGTACTTTGCAAGCAAGAAGCTAAGAAATTACTTTATTTATTTATTTTTAAAGTGCTTAGTTTCTTATCCTATAGCTTATTTTCAGTCGGAAACGTGAAATGTTAATCAGCTTTTTCTAAGGTGTGCCTTTTACACATGTATCTATATAAATATTCATATAATGTTCATGATTGGATAATGAAATTGAATAATATGAAAAAAATGTTCATAAATCTTGGATCGAATTTTCAACTATTGATTTTATTCTACATGTATAACAGGATAGACATAGGATCTTCTCCTTGGTGGGATTTATTTTGTGTTGTTCTATATTTCACCACCCAAAAATATGATTTATGCAGGATTTATGGAAATTAATGGGAGCTATTTATTTAGACACAATTGGATTTTTACTACTTCAAAATAATAATAATAATAATAATAAAAATAAACGCATCTGATTACCAGTGCAAAATTTACCAAAGAATAAACTGTTCCTTTCCTTCACTCTTAGCCACAAGGATGGTTGTTTAAATATTATCTCATTTCTTCAGCACTTTATTATTTACCCATTTTTAAAAAGCCATAATTACTTTTCTTCTGAATTTCTCCCCCTTACGCCGCAAACAACAATAATGCCATTAAATTACTGAATTCATTTATGTGTAATTGTGTACTTGGTTTTTTTAATGCGCTATTTGGAAGGTATATCTGGTGACTGCTGGTTTTCCCAACAACATGAGCAAATCTAATATTAGGGAAATATATTATACAGGCACTATGCCGTCTCATTAATGTTATTTATTGTATGGCGAAACCTCATTAAAAGGTATCCTGAATTTTTTAAAAAAATGCATTACCAGGAATGCTCGTTCTCTCCATTTTTAATTTTTTTTTCTAAGAGAGAAACGGCTTTTATTGTATTGCTTTATCATAGCCAAAATGGCTACTGTGCTTTTTATTTTTATTTTTTTAAATCTTTAAATTCAGGTGTGTGTACATGGGGTAAGGAGGGAAAAAATGTAATTAATCTCCTAACTAATGCAGCCCCCCATTATAACAAGTGGTTAGAAGGCTGTTTACTTTCTTCCTTTATCTCAACCAACCATTAATTCTTTGCTTCTTTCCTCCATCAGAGGGAAGGACCCTTACTTTTCAGCTGACTTGTTTGCATTTTAAGCACTAATAATGTGCTTTTAGGGATCAGGGATGAGTGAAACCCGAGGTGCAGAAGTCACAAATAATCCAATTTAAGAAGCCAGGTTGCTCTTTTTTAAAAAAAATAAATTTTATTGATTTTACAATTAAAACAGACCAACAACACATACATAAATGTAAGAGAGAAAAAGAAAAGAAGAAAGGAAGAAGAAAATAGAAAGAAAAAGATAGAAAACAATTAAAAACATTTTCATCTTCAACAGTTTGTGAGACCTTTTTATCCTTATTTTATGCCATATACACACTTAACCCTTACATATATCTGTATATCACTACTATGGTTCTCTCCTATCCTCTTTTGCCTTTTAGTGTGAAATCTATCTTTGGTCTATCCATTTGTACCAGCAGTTCCAGCTGTTGTAGTATATTGAAGTGTCTTTATTTTTTGGTGCCAAGGTTAATTTGTCCATTTCTGCACAACTTGAAATTTTTTGAATAATCCTCTCCTCTGATGGAACATGAGGCTGTTTCCAACATTGTGCAAAAGCCAATCTGGCCACTGTCAAAATATGTATTATTATATATTTCACTTTTTTTGGTATTTGTTTATCAAAGATCCCTAATCGAAAGGACTCTGGTTTGAATTCGATCTGTTCTCTACTTAGTTCCTCCAGCCAATTTCTAATTTTCTGCCAATACTTTTGAGCTTCTGTACAGGACCACCACATATGGAAAAAAGTTTCCTCTTTTTTTTGCATTTCCAGCAATTTGGACTCATATTGGGGTGCATCTTCGCTAATCTCGAAGGAGGAAGGTTCCATCTATAAAACATTTTATAGGCATTTTCTTTGTATGCTACCGATTTTGTAATTTTATTAATTCTACCCCAGACCTTTTCCCATTCTGTTATGGTGATACTACGTCCTATATTTCTACTCCAGGCTATCATGTTCTCTTTTACAATTTCTTCTTCTAATTCTACTTCTAATAAATAATTGTAAAATTTTGTTATATTTTTTTTGTCTGATCCTAATAAAATTTTGTCTAATTGCTGGAGTTTATTGTTAATTCCAAATTCTTTCTTGTCCTGTTTATATCTACTTTGAATATTTATCTATCTATCTATCTATCTATCTATCTATCTATCTATCTATCTATCTGATTAAAAAGCAGAATGGAAAAAAAACTCCCCAAAGAACAAAAAACAAAGGAGAAAAACCAAAATGCTGTTAACTAACCCTCTTACCCCAGAACTAGGAGAACGTCCAGGTCTTTGGTGTTGCAAGAAGTTCCCCGGGTGGGAGGAATACAGATCTCCCAGAGGGTATAGTTCCACGCAGCAGGAGTCCTCTCCAAGTGGGAACGCTTCCTAGGTTGCAAAAGGGGACATGAGGGGGAAAAAATAATAATCCACGCTCAGCTACCCTGTTCTGAAGCTCCAGAGGGGTTGAAGGCCCTGACGGAAATGCTCGCTCTCAATATTCTGAGCCTGAACCAACAGATTTACAAAGTGAATAATTGCTTAAGATAGGGAGCTACAGCGGAGCATTGCTTGCTCGTGATTTGTGAGGAATTCAGTTCAAGGTATTTGGGAGTTTCATGGCTGTTTTTGCGCTGATAATGCGAATAAAAATATTCATTAGCTTTTTAAGTCTAGGCAGAGGATAAAGTGAGCGAAAATGAGATGGTAAATGTCACTTGGGGAAAACAAGCCAACAACCAGCCCAAAGATGCCAGGTATTTTATATGCAGGGAACATGCAAAAATTGCAAGAGGAGAAACCATTTTTTGGCATCCAAATGAAGGGAAGGAACGTGGAGTCCTTGGTGTTTGTCCGAGCTTGGCTCTTTCCCAGCTAGGTCTCCTGCCTAGAGCAGGGGTTGGACTAGAAGACCTCCAAAGTCCCCTCCAGTTCTATGATTCTAAGCTGGGGTTGAGTATGGGGCAGGGGTGGGATTCAAATCTCTTAACTGGTTCTGTGGGTGTGGCCTAATTTGTGGATGTGGCTTGTGGTCATGTGACAGGGTGGGTATGGCTTGCTGACTGGGCATGGCTTGGGGATCATGTGAGTGGGTGAGCGTGGCTTGCATGTAAATATTATAAGTACTTATGTAAATATTGCATATTTTTTAATTTAAAATTTGCTTGCCAGCAAACTCACAAAATTAACTCACAACATGTATGTAAATATTGAATTTTTTATATGTAAATATTGATTATTTTTTTATATAAAAAAGAGGAACTTTTACCCAAAATCAGGCAAAGCAGGCAGGTAGATTGAGTTGCTCGCAAAATCATAGATTCAGTCAGAGATCTACCTTTCTGCAATCTGTTACCTGAGCCTGCTCTGAAAAATAGAAGCTTCAGTCCTAAGGAAGGTTCAGGTCTGCTTTTAGATTAGCCAGAAAGCAAGAAAATCCAACCATTTCCTACGTTCTAGCTAATCCAACTCTCCCGGCACAGTGGAACAGCTGATGGTTGGGGGAAAAATAAATAAAAATAGCAACTTATCAAATGCAGGCAAGCTAAATGTCTGCGCATGCCAGGTAAGGAGTGAGTGGGCAGGAAGTGGCGGGGAGAGGCCAGCCAGTGGTGCGATTTGCTGGTTCCCCAAATTGTGCAGAATCATAACCGGTTCTTTATGGGATTTGCTCTCTGTTTATATACAGCAGTTTAGTTGGTGAGGTATGATTTTTCTCTTTGATAGTTCCTCGATCACACCGTTGTTTTCCACTTGATGATTTGTCTGGTTTCAATCCCTGCTTATCTGGATGTCGATTGCTGGAGAGGATCTATCCTCATCTTTTTTTTGTTTCCTTCTTAGCTTTTGTATTGTCTCTTTTGAATGGTGCGTAGGTATAAACTGTATGTAAACAGGGAGCAAAACTCACACTCGCCATCACAGATGATGTTGTTACCTAGTTGGGTGATGAAATGTCTGCAAGCTAACAACAAAAGGCAGGAGAATGGCATATGGCAATGGCTGCAATTCGGCTAGAAAAGAAGACGCAGGTATCCTAAAATTTCCAGAGAGACCAAATAAAATTGTCTTCTGCTCGGTGCTGATACTGCAATACCCCAGGAGACCAATTTGACATTTCTCATGATTTGTGACTATACTGGATTAGCAATCTGGACTACGGTAATTTTGATTTGACCTAAAGATAAGAATTGCTCGAGTCCTTGATCTTTGTTGTTTCAAAAAGAATGTTTTAAAAATTTGGTGGCTGACAAAACCAACCATATTTACAAATCCAAACTTTTTTCATAGCTTTAGGCCTCTGTACATTATGGTTCCTATTTTTTTTGGGGGGGGGGGGGATTAAAAGGAAGGGAATCTTTAGGAATCTTTATGAGACTGGTATTGTTGCTAAAAAGCCTAAACAGCCTAGCTGGATACCCGTGCTTCGCTATGAAACTATGTGGTCGGGCTTAGTTTTGGGGGAAGAAAATAAGGGCGGGGGGGAATTCTGCCTCTGCCTACCAGCATCCATTGGTATTCATCTGGCTAGCTTCCTGTCAGTGTGTGAGAGAGTTGAGGGCTGTTTGGAAACTGAAACAGTATTTGCTGTGTGAGCAAGAAGGAGACAGCAAGGAGCCTAGGCGTGGCTTAGCTCAACTGTTCTGTACTAAAGCTGCTTGCTGCTGTGAAACTAAAACTGGAACTCCTCTCCTCTGCTTGTGTTTTGCATTTGGAAGAGATTTCCTTTCAGGTGGGGAGGAGGAGTAGAACTCCTTCGCATCAGAGTGTGTTAATAATAATAATATAGGAAATACTAATGATTTTTCATTTCAAAAATCCTTTCTTAGTGAGCCCCTAGAAGCCAAGAGGAACATACATGCCAAATTTCAAGTTTGTAGGCTTCACGGTTCTGGAGATTTCATGATGATGCGTGAGTGGTATTTCACTTTTATACAGATAGATTTGCTCAGGTATGAACCCTTCATTAGCCATGGGCGACATGCAGGGGTGGGATTCAAATTTTTTAACAACTGGTTCTGTGGTGTGGCTTAGGTGGTGGGTGTGGTTTGGTGGTCATGTGACTGGGTGGACATGGCTTGGTGATCATCTTATTGGCCGGATGTGGCCAACTCAATATCACTCACATCGAGGCACATATCTTCTCGCCTGGCCTTTCATGACTGTGGGGATGCTGCAGCAGTCGTAAGTGTGAAAAACGGTCATAAGTTACTTTTTTCAGTGCCATTGTAACTTTGAATAGTCACTCCACACGAGCAAGTACCAGCAAAGGAGGGGAAAAAACTCCAGAGAAGTTCCTGAGACAGGAAGTCTAGCCCTGCCAAGAATGTAATAAGGATTAATGGAGAGGCAGTTTCTGTAAGCAACACCAGAATGTTTCCTTCCTGCCTTCCTTACAGGATTAGGCCAGTAATTTCTTCTAACAACCAGTTCTCCGAACTGCTTAGGATGTTAACAACCGGTTCTAGCCAATAGGTGCAAACTGGTGGAATCCCACCCTGGTGACATGGACTTATTCTGCCAACTAGCAGTTATGTTAATAGATATTATCTGCAAAAAACTTGATAACAGAAAAATAAAGTTAATTTTGTTTGCACATGAGAAGATCTGCTTGCATTCAGGGAAGCCTCCTTGAATAGCCGAGAAAAAACTTGACATTTGATATAATAGGGCCATGGATGATTTAAGGAGGCAAAACAATGTGATATTTGCATAGCTGCTGGTGATAGACAACATTTGTTTATAAATCGATATGAGGACCTTTAATGCAAACCCACCATATTCATGAAAATATATCCTTTGGTATCCTCTAAAGCAAAGAAATAGGTTGAGGTTGCTATTGGTATTATAGCCTTTGGGATGATATGTGGTTGGGCTTAGTTTTTGGAGAAGAAAATAAGGGGAAAAAATTCTGCCTCTGCCTATCAGCATCCATCGGTATTCATCTGGCTAGTGTCCTGTTACTGTGTGAGAGAGTTGAGGGTTGTTTGGAAACTGAAACAGTATTTGCTGTGTGAGCAAGAATGAGACAGCAAGGAGCCTGGGCATGGCTTAGCTTAACTGTTCTGTACTAATGCTGCTTGGTGCTGTGAAACTGAAACTCCTCTGCTTGTGTTTTTCATTTGGAAGAGATTTCTTTTCAGGTGGGGAGGGGGAGTAAAACTCCTTAGCATCAGAGCGTGTTAATAATAATAACATAGGAAATACTAATGCTCTGATGGTCATTTTGAAAAATCCTTTCTTAGTGAGCACCTAGAAGCCAAGAGGAACATAGGTGCCAAATGTCAGGTTTGTAGGCTTGACAGTTCTGGAGATTTTGTGATGATGCATGAGTGGTATTTCACTTTTACATATATAGATTTTATTTCTATTTATTTCTATTCTATCCCTTTATCATGTCTGTAAATAAGGGGCATCCTCAACTTACAGCCATAATTGACCCTCAAATTTTTGTTGCTAAGCAAAACGTTTGTTAAGCGAGCTTTGCTTTTAGTGAATTTTAAGTGAATTCCTTGCCATTGTTCAGTGAGTAACTGAATTTTTGGAATTTTGGCTGCATCTTGGTCCTAAGTGTGAGAAATGGCCACAAGTCACTTTTTTTCGGGATGTTGTAACTTCAAATAGTCACTAAATGAACTCTTGTAAGTTGAGGTTTACCTGTAACTCAAGGTGGAGAACATATCCAACACAAATCCCTCCTACTTTTCCCACAACAATAATTCTGAGGTTGGGCTGAGAGAGAGAGAGAGTGATGGGCACAGAGTCACCCAGTTGGCTTTCGTGGCTAAGGTGGGACTTGAACTTCCACTTTCTAGCCTGATGCCTTCACCACTAGGCCAAACTGGTTATCCTGACTTCCTAGACTGAAACCTTCAGAATGTGTTGCTAGATTAGGTGGCTCCTCCTCTTCTGATAGCCATGCATTTCAATTAAATTGGGAAAAAATATTGGTTCTTGAAATTGCAGGAATCTTTTAGACTTAGATTTTAGGTTCTACTATATCACAGGATCTAAAATGGACACCTAACATCAAAAACGTCATCCAAAAAGCCCAACAAAGAATGTTCTTTCTGCGCCAACTCAGAAAGCTTAAACTGCCCAAGGAGTTGCTGATCCAGTTCTACAGAGGAATGATGGAGTCTGTCATCTGCACCTCTATAAATGTTTGGTTTGGTTCTACAACCCAACAGGACAGACACAGATTCCAGAGGATAATTAGGACTGCAGAAAAAACAATTACTACCAACCTGACTTCCATGGAGGACCTGTATACTGCATGAGTCAAAAAGATGGCTGGGAAAATATCTACAGAGCCCTCACATCCCGGACACAAACTGTTTCAACTTCTACCCTCAAAACGACACTACAGAGCACTACACACCAGAACATCTAGACACAAGGGGAGATTTTCCCCTGAACGCCATCACTCTGCTAAACAAATAATTCCCTCAACATTGTCCAACTGTTTACAAAGTCTTCACTACTATTATTATTACTCTTCTCACCACTCCTTATCACCCATCCCCTCCCACTTGTGATTGTATGACTGTAACTTTGTTGCTTGTATCCTTACAATCTATATTGACTGTTTCCTAGTATGATTTGATTGCTTATTTGTACCCTATGACTATCATTAAGTGGTGTACCTTATGCTTCTTGACTCTTGATGAATGTATCTTTTCTTTTATGTACACTGAGAGCATTTGCACCAGAAAAATTCCTTGTGTGTCCAATCACATTTGGCCAATAAAGAATTCTTCTATTCTTCTAAGCATCAAGTGGGAACTTTGCAGAGTTTTAGAATTATGGTAGCCAATTTTTTGATTGACAATGCGGGCCCATCGCTGAAGAAACTAACTTCTGAACATATATAGAAAAGTGTGCTTTAAACCGATTGTGAGCGGTTTCGATCTGTGCTTGCCGCTGGAGCACCCCGAGCTGGCTGGATTCAGGGCAAAGCCACCCCGTAGAGGTGGTGAAGAGGGGAGAGACTGCCAGCAGGGTCGAGGAGAGCCATATCTTTCCTCCTCAGCTGGCCATTACTCCCTTTCCCAAAGGTGGTTGCAGCAGTGGTCAGAAATGGCCACCTCAAAGAAGAACCCAACCAGAAAAGATTGTGCAGGAGGAAGATAAGAAGATAAAGTTTTGACTGACCGGGTTGAACTGAAAAAAGTAACAACATAAGGTACCCTGGAACTTGAACTACAAAGAATAACTTGTTCCCAAAGAAGATTTTTGAAGCGGCAAAGGAGAGAGGGAAGGGGAAAGATTTGGTTTTTTTTTCTTTCCTTCTCCATATTGACAGCTAAGAGACATGAAAGAAATTGATAAAAATTCATTTTAACATTAATAGGCATTTGAGCTGAAAATAAAATGTCAAAGGGATAATAAAGATTCTTGGTTATTTAAAAACTTTTAAAAGAAGGAAAAGAGACAAAAGGAAAAAATAGAAGGGTGGGATCTGGAAAAATGGAGGAGACCACCTGGAAGTAAAGGGAATTAACAGTGAAACTTTCACAGGATTCCTAAAAGATACATTTTAACTGAAACTTTGTAACAAGATAAATAGAACCCAGGAAGAAAAAGTGGAAAAAAGAAGCAAGAAGAAACAGCTCTGGATTATTTGGTGATTTTTTTGATTTTTGGTTATTGGATTTAAATGACTAAAAACAATTGGGTGGTTGTTTAAAAGTGTTTAAAATGACATCACTCTTGGAAGAACTGAAAATGGAACTTAAAAAACAGAAAGAAGATGCACAAGAAGGAAGAGGTTCTTTTGGCTTCGTATTTCAATTCTTAGAAATGGAGATCTTGAACTATGAGAAACAACAAGAAATGCTTCCAGAACAAGAAGGACGCAACAAAGAAGAAGCCATCTTTAATGACCAAGTAATTCTATGTGGGGGGAAAAAAGGAAAGGGGGGAAAGAGTGTGAAAAAATTAAGATCTGAAAAAACAACCCCCCAAAAGAACAGTTTGAAAAGCAATTACAATATTAGGAAGAAACAGGAGAGAGGATTACAGAAGAGAGAATTAGAAAGGACAAGGGGTCAAAAAGGGGAGGGAGAAGAAGAGGGGGAAGAAGGAAAGGAAAAGAAGTTATAAAGGACAGAAACAGGATATAGAGAAACCGGGAAAACATACGAGGATTAAAGGTATATGCCTATTTAGAAGACATAGAGACAATGAGTGAAAATTTAATTGAAAGAGGATTCCGCAAGCGTACATAAGATAGCATTGTTATATTAGAAATAGAAATGAATATAGAAAATATGAAACAAGTGTGATTAAAGTGATAGATAAAATACTTATTGTAATGTCTTGTAATATTTGTTAATAAATAAATGAAATAAAGAGAATGACAGAATGAAATTAGGAAAGGATGGGAACATTTTAATTGTTATTAATAATTTATAAACATTTAAGTGAAGAGAAATCTGAAAGAAATATGGAAAAAATATGGAAATATTTTAAGTGTTTCTAAGGAAGTATGATATTTAATTGAAAAGAAATGTTAAAGATGTTAATTAATATTAATGCAAGATTGTAATTAACATTAATGGTTGAGCTGAATTGGAATAGAATAAGTATTTTATGTATTATTGTTACATATATATTTTCGCTTTAAGAACTTAGTGTGTATTTTAAGAATGTACCAAGCAGAACTTGATTGGCAAAATTTATGTGTTATAAAATAGAGGTTAGATATTGAATGTTATAATTGTAAAGGTATAAATTGAAGTTTAAATAAGATTTGAATGGACAAAAACTAAAAGATACAAAGATACTCCAATCAGTAACTACAGGGGAAAATTGGTTTAATGAGAAATTATAAGATGAAATTGAAACAGGACAAAAATATAAATATAATGATTTGAAAGATATCAAAACTTAGAAAAGGATATATAATTGAATTTAGAAAGGAATGAGATAATTAAAAACAAGGCTGAGAAAACTAAGGGAAGGGAGAAATCACTGAGAAAATGCTAAAATAGTAATAAGATATGGAATAGAATACAAAGATCAATATGAAATTGAGTTTGTGTCTGTATGGAGAAGTGATAACCCGGGATCATGCTATTCTCAAAGAAGACATTTTATTTGTATTACTGTTTTGTGAAAACCGAAATAAAATTTTTTACAAAAAAGAAAAGAAAAGTGTGCTTTGATGTGCCCAGAAGAAAGTGAGAAGTGCGTCATTGAGGCTACTTCGATCCTGAGGACACAAATAAACCTCCAAGCGGCCTCAATGGCTCTCTAAAAGGATGCAAATGACCAGCTGTCTGCAAGGAGCATAAATCCTTCCATTCCCCAGCATCCAGTCAGAGCTGAAGAAGCTCCTTGTATGAGAAGCGAAATGTCTTCAAAGAAAAACCAGAAAATCCAGTTGCCTCTTGGAAAAAGCACCTTTGGGACAATCATGACCTGCATGATTTGAGAATCTCCACAGATATGGAGACATAATCATTTTCTACTAAGTGAAGGAACTGTTCTGAAGTGAACCTCAACATTTTCACCTTTCTTCCTTTCTGCATGCAGAAGGCGACTCATAATTTCCACATTTTATAAATATAAATATATATTAATTATTTGCTGTGGGAACAATATGGGTGAGTATCATATTTTATGGCAAAACTCTGTGACCATAAGGCACATATTGGATTTTTTTTTTAAAAAAAAATACAGAGACGGGAAGGGAACATGAATTTTAATTTATAAGGCGGGTAGAATATTCACTCATTTAACACAAAGGGTATTTATTGATTTCTTTTCTTCCTGATTTGATATTTTCTGACATTTTATAACACTCAATACTGATTTATATAAAAAACATAGCCTGCTTTATTCACCAGTCATTTGCAATTTTCTTTCCTAGTAAATATAACAACCATCTATATCCAATCTGTTAAGAACTTCAAACTTTACGCTCCAAGAAATGACAGTCAGGAACTAGAAATCTGGAATTCAGAGACAAGCTTAGACATTGTAGGCAGGGCAGGGTCAAGGCAAAAGGACAAATTTCAAATGGATGCATACATGCATGCGTGGATAGTAGGGAGGGAGGGAGGGAGGAAGATGAAAGAAGGAAGTTAGGAAGGGAGGAAGGAAGGAAGGAAGCAGGGAGGGAAGGAAGTTAGGAAGAAAGGG
>NW_020769320.1:8086927-8099013 GCF_900518735.1 Pseudonaja textilis | reverse complement strand
AGGGAGGGAGGAAGATGAAAGAAGGAAGTTAGGAAGGGAGGGAAGGAGGTAGGAAGTAAGATGAAAGAGAAGGAAGTTAAGAAAGAAAGGGAGGGAGGGAGGGAGGGAGGGAGGGAGATGAAAGAGAAGGAAGTTAGAAAGGGAGGGAGATAAAAGAGAAGGAAGTTAGGAAGAATGTAGGAAGGAAGCTGGGAGGGAGGGAGGAAGGAAGGAGGGAAGGAAAGGAAAGAAGGACCATATTGACAAAGGACAGTGGGATTAAAACTAAAACAACATATTCAGATTTATGGTAATGAGTGTTTGGAGAGCCTGGCAATATTCACCTGTGTCTCACCACCAAAACTATCTTTAGAATGGACCACAGAATTTCATTTTCTCCTCATTTTGATATGAGCTTCTTAACGTTTTTTTTCCCCCCTCTGGAAGTTTTCATGACAGCGCAAATGTATTCTGCATATGCTTTAGATAATTATAGAAAGCGACTTTTGAGCAGCTCTATTCCTGCAGAAGTATGTATGCGTCTATTTGAGGATATATAAAATCTCTTAACTAACTACTAGATTATTTGATTTTTAGCAAGTCAGTGACAGCTTCAAAAGTAGGCAATTGCCATTTCCCTTCATAGGACGATTTTTTAAAAAAATATGTTTTGTTTTGGATTCTCTCACATTCCAAAAATAATTCCAACCCTCGATGTGTTAAAAAAAAAAAAGCGTTCTGATTTTTGTCAATAAATGTTTGCAGTCTTACTCCATCTGGAAAGTTCTGTTGTTGGATGAGATACAAACAAATACATAGCCACATCCTGATAATTAAATGAAAAGAAAAATAAAGTCCACTGAATTGTACATTTGAATAATTGCAGAAATGGGTTTTTCCAAACCCCGTTCTGTTTCTTTTATTTAGGGAGCCTAGTTTAGTAAAAACATAATACTGTCAGGCACAAAGGACCATTCATAAAGTGGTAGTACAGAAGGGTTTTTTCAAGAATCTGATCAACGAAAGTTCAACATTACATTGGGACCAGATGAGAGTTAATCAAACTCAGGAGGAGTTGGAGTGCTTTGTGCACACACTAGGATGCTAAACTGATGATGCGTTTAATTCTGCCCTCCCAGCTCTGTCTTGCTCTTCTTCAGCAAGTTTTCAGAGTTTAGTGCAGCTTTACTACTGAGTGTACATGGGTGTTATGGTTCTCTGGTAGCTGGTGCAGCCAGCAGTGGAATCAGGCAGTGGGGAGGAACATGGACTAGTCCAGGAGTCTGGAGAGGACTCAGATGAGGGTCCTGCATCTGATGCAGAGATGGGGCCAGGACCATCTAGGAATGGGGTGCTGCCTCTGTAGCCTTCGGAGTCTGGCAGAGCGAGGCAGAGGAACAAGGGGAGCCTCTTCCCAGTGCTGTGTGCGCAGAGCTGCTACAAGGCAAAAGCAACTCAAACAAAAGGGGTGACTTGGGAGTAAGGCTGGGGGCTGATTGCCCCTGCCATAAGAGATAAAGGCTAGACAAAGGTAGAGAAACCTTTGCAGGAAGCAAAGTCATTTGCTCTGTTTGGATTAATCCTTGAAGCTCTGTGTGGACTTCGTACTTCGGTTGGTTTTTTTTATAGTTCATTTAGCAATTCAAAGGAGAGAAAGGTGAGTGCTTTTCTCGAGGGACTCGAGGGAACTTGTGCCAAGGAACTGCAGGTCATGTTTATTCTTCAATGGGCCATACTGTTACAGGTATCTTGTAGTTCACTCATTATTTTTAAGACTCTACATGGTCATATAATGTAATATGCAGCCTTAGCATTCAGTCAATGCTTTCCAACCTTGGCAACTTCCAGGTATGTAACTTTGATTCCCAGAGTTCTACCTAGTATGGCTTTTGCTGAGAATTCTGGTTGCTGAAGTCCCAGACCCCTGGATGTTGCTAACATTGGGAAATCAGCCAATCTCCCCTGAATCCATGTAGATTGGCATAAAGAGTGATTTGGAAGAGGCGAGGAAGCTTGAGGAAATATGAGATTTAAAAGCTTAACTGTTAGTCCTTTTCCATCATGTGGTAAGACCTGCTTGTTCTACCTCTCAGCTCTACATGATAACTGAAGATGAGAAAAGGCCTGGAGACTAAAACATATGAAGAACGGCTGCAGGATTTGGGTTTGTCCAGTCTAGAGAAAAGAAGGACTGGGTGGGGGGACATGATAACAGTATTCCAGTATTTGAGGGGCTGCCACAGAGAGGAAGAGGTCAATTTATTTTCCAAAGCACCAGAAGGCAAGACAAGAAACAATGAATGGAAATTAATCAAGGAGAAGAGAAACCTGGAACTAAGGAGAAATTTCTCAACAGTGAGAACAATTCACTAGTGGAATGACTTGCCTTCAGAAGTTGTGGGTGCTCCATCACTAGAGGTTTTCAAGAAGAGATTGGACAGCCGTTTGTCCAGAATATATAGGATCTCCTGCTGGAGCAGGGGGTTGGACTAGAAGACCTCAAGGCCCCCTCCAGCTCTATTCTGATTGATTGATCACTGGAGGTTTTCAAGAAGAGATTGGACAGCCATTTGCCCAGAATGGTATCAGGTCTCCCACTAAGGTCATTGGGGTGTACTACCTAAACAGTGTGCATAGGATTACATTAAATTTTTCTATCTATCTATCTATCTATCTATATATCTATCTATCTATCTATCTATCTATCTATCTATCTATCTATCTATCATCTATCTATCTACCTACCTATCATCTATCTATCTATTACCCACCTACCTACCTACATATATATCTATATATCATCTCTGTCTGTCTATCATCTACCTACCTACCTATATATCTATATATCATCCCTGTCTGTCTGCCTGTCTATCATCTACCTACCTATATATCTATATATCATCTGTTTGTCTGTCTGCCTGTCTATCACCTACCTACCTATATATCTATATATCATTTCTGTCTGTCTATCTATCTATCTATCTATCTATCTATCTATCTATCTATCTATCTATCCATCCATCCATCCATCCATCCATCCATCCATCCATCCCTGCATCCCTCCATCCCGCAAATTGTCCCAACATTCCAACCCTTAATTTCTCTGCAGGGTGATGAGAACTGACTTCTGTAGATGTGAAAAGAACTGTTCCATAAGTGGTTTTGTCTATAGATTCAATATTTATTTGTCTCAGGGACACACACACACACACACACACACACACACAATCTCCTTTCAAGTTCAGCTTCACAGACACATTCTCCAGGATTTTGAACCAGGAAAGCACACTGGAAAAAAAATCTTCCTTCCTCCTCCTCCTCCTCCTCCTCCTCCTCCTCCTCCTCCTCCTCCTCCTCCTCCTCCTCCTCCCCCCTTTCCCTCTCCTTTTTGCATCTCCTCCTGGTGCTCGCCATAAAAAGCATTGTTCCCGGGGAATTCTGCAGCCAGCCCTGGCAGCTGATGAGTTGGGAAGCAGCCTTGGGGGTTCGGGGCTGCTCCTTTCCTTCCCTCCCTTCATTTCCCCCCCCCTCAAAAAAGCAGACAGTGCATGTCAAACTCACTCCCCCCTACACCCACACCCACTTCCTTCCCCACCACAAAAACCCAACCTCCCCCCCCCTCCCGCCAGCACCTGAGTTGTGTTATGTAGCTTCGTGACCAACTGCTCTGACCCATTGCTGCTTGGCGGGGAGAAGGTGGCTCTTCTTGCCCAGGGAGACCCAAGAAGGGCATTGGCCAACGGAAGTTGCTCCTCTGGCTGCCACAATCTGCTGTCCATGAAACGCCCCCCATGGGGGAGAGTAAGGACTTCGAAGAGGACTGGATCAAAGAGCTGCGAAAGGAACCTGGTTGGCAGGTTAGTTGCTCATATTTCCCCCAGGTGTTCTTGGCTGGGGGGGAGGAAGCAGGGAGGGGGTGAGTGGCGGGGGGGGGTCTTCTCCTGCGAGCGCCCCATCCTCCCTCAACTTGGAGGTCTCTTTTGCATCAGCAGTTCCTGCAAAGCTGGGTTGAATGGGAGGGTTGGAGGGGGTTGCGGGCTGGGATGGGCGAACATCAGCTGTGCATTGTCTTGGGTGGGGTGGGGGTGGGAGAAGGGCCAGGCTTTGGCGCTGTCTTCTCCGTCTTTTGAGTTGGATCGGTAGAAAGGAAGGAGGGGGGGTGAGCGGGGTGGGTGGGTGAATTAGACAGGGCTTTTGCGAACGGGGAGAGGCGTTCTAAATTTACACTTCTCTTAATAATGGTAGTTACATTAACCAGCTGCAGGTGTGCAGTGCACTGTTCAAGGAATATATATATATATCTCCCCTCCCTCTTTTCACTCTTCCCTGTTTCTCTCCCTTCCTCTCTTTCTCCTCCCTCCCTCTCTCCCTCCCTCTCTCTTTCTCTTTCTCTCCTTTCCCTCTTTTCCCTCCTCCCTGTTTCTCTCTCCCCCTCTCTCCTCCCTCCCTCTCTCCTTTCTCCCCTTTCCCTCTGTCCCCCTCCTTCTTTTCCCTCTTCTCTCTTTCTCCTCTTTCCCTTTCTCCCCTTCTCTCCTTCCTCTCTCTCTCCCTCTCTCTCTCTCTCTCCCTTCTGTGCAAATCCAAGTTTAATTCGTCATTGCAAGAGAAAGGGGGGCACCCCTCAGCCTTCTACTTCTATATCGTGCGTGCGTGCGTGCGTGTCTGTCTGTCAGTTTAACTTTACTTAACGCTGTGATTCCTTTTCTTAAAAAAAACAACAAATAAATGCATTACCTAGGCATTATTCCAGAGTAATTCTGGATTAGTCCTGAGTAGAGAAGAGGTGCTTTGCATCCTTAAGGCTAAAAGATAGTTTTTACTTAATGGCAAGGGTGAATTTTGATATCCTGGTTCATTTTTTTTCTCTCTCTCCTTTGGAAATTAGTTGTTTCCATTTTGTAGAGCAATCTCCCCACCCGGCCTGAATTGCTCTATGCATAGCAGCTTTTTAAAGCACTTTTCTTCCCTCTTCTGCTGCATTTTAATTAAACCCTTCCCAATGCTGAAGAAATAAGTCCTATTGAGGTTTTCTTCCTTCTTTCGTTCCCCCACCTGAGCTTGGAGAGATGCTGTGGTCCAGCTCTTCCAATGAGGCTCGTTTGATGATTTTCCATCACAAGGGAAACGGTGGCTTCAAAGTCTACAGGGCTAAGAGAAACAGCCCTGTTGTTAACTCATAAAATATTTCTATGGTCTTTTTAGAGTTGCCAACAGAAAAGGACGGGGGAAGGGGTTTGAAAGAGCATTGCGGCAGCTTGGAAACCAAAAGTGCATTCCATAAATGTTTTCAAAGATAGTAACAAGGTGACTGAATTTGGGGTAACTGCTGAAATCCTGACACCTGTCCAATTCCACCCAATATCTTCTTCCCTATGAAAATGATAAAAAAACCAGAAAATGCCAGAGAAAGAGAGCCATACGAATCACCTGTGTGTCCACAGCCTGACCTTCCTTAGCCTGCCATCTGACTTTGGAGCAACGAGGACTCCAGTAAAGTTTTTGTTTTTATTTCTAGGTGGAAAGTATGGGATGGATTTGAATCGTTCTCTTTGAGCCTCGCGTGCTGAATAATTGGGATTTGATTTTGCAGTATGCTCAGTTGGGGTTTTTGAATTTTACTTTTTTCCCTAGCCTGCCCCGCCTCAAAATGAAAAAAGGTGCAGCAGTTGGCTCATTATGGATGGAAGTATTTAAATTTGAACTGATAGAAAGGAGGGGAAGAAAATCTGCAGTCATCTAGGGTCAAACTCCATTCCGGATTTCTCTTCTGAATGGGGTCCCACCATTAAAAAGAGACTTGCAATCTGGCGGGGTTGCTGCTTAATTCGCAGAAAAATCGTTGGCGAGGAGGGTGTTTTCACAACCATGGCTAGGACACCCGTTGCCATCCTTCCCGAGCCAGATGGATGACCTTTATTCACACTATAATCCATCTTGATAATGAATGAATGAATGAATTCTTTATTGGCCAAGTGTGATTGGACACACAAGGGATTTGTCTTCGGTGCAGAAGCTTTCAGTGTACATAAAAAGAAAAGATACATTTGTCAAGAATCATAAGGTACAACACTTAATTAACCACAATGGATTTGGCATGGAGTTACCCTTGAGACAGGTAGACATTGCAGTTGGTGGTATCTGCCTAACATCTGGGCCCTTGATTGAATAGGAATCACATGTTGCCCATTGTGAAACATCTGCATTGCTCATTGAACATTATTTAAGAGGCCAATGTTGATTTTCCAAGCCCTAAATGGCTTAGGGATTGATTACTCTCTTGGTAAGAAGGTGCCTGGTTGACTAATATATGGGATAAAATTGGTAGGTGGGGAATATGTAGAGATCTTATGTGGGAAGGGGGCTTCACCAGTGGGGTTCACACTTGTGGACACAAACTCAAAGTATGTTTGATGCCCGATCTCTCAGTACCTAGGAAGACAGTGAGAGACATACCCTACTTCGCTTTTTTTCAAGAGTCAACTGGCCTTTCTTTGAAGGTGTTTCGCTTCTCCTCCAAGAAGCTTCTTCAGCTCTGACTGGATGGTGGGGAATGGAAGGATTTATACTCCTTGCAGACAGCTGGTCATTTGGATTCTTTTAGAGAGTCTGTGAGACCATTTGGACATTTATTTGTATCCTCAGGGTGCTTTTTTTCAAGAAGCAACTGGACTTATTTATTTTTCCTTGAAGATGTTTTGCTTCTCATCCAAGAAGCTTCTTCAGATCTGACTGGATGGTGGGGAATGGAAGGATTTATACTCCTTGCAGACAGCTGGTCATTTGCATCCTTTTAGAAAACCTTTGAGGCCCCTTGGAGGTTTGTCTGTCCTCAGAATGCTTTTTTCCAAAAGGCAACTGGACTTTCTGTTTTGTTCTTTGAAGAGGTTTCGCTTCCAACTTGAGAAGCTTCTTCAGCTCTGACTAGATGATGGGAGAAAAGGGGGATTTCTATTCCTTGCAGACAGCTGGTCATTTGCATCCTTTTAGAGAGCCACTGAGGCCTCTTGGAAGTTTATAAATGATCGAAGCAATATAGATCCATGTGAATACTAGATCTGGATTTTTTAGTATTTAGTATTTATTTGATTTGTCGATCGCTTACAAGATACAAATATAAGAATAAATATAGGTTTGAATACATGAGATAGATACTTATAAGAAAAATAAAAAACAATAGGACAGGGACGGTAGGCACGATTGGTGCGCTTATGCTTTCTTATGCTTTCTATTGGAACCACCTCAGTAGAACTACCAGTTCTGGTTGCAATAATCTCTTAGGGTGATCCCAAGCGGCACAAAGGCTTAGCATTTTTTCTGTATCTCTCTCTGTGTGTGGATTTTTGTCCCCAGGATATGACAGCTGGCCTAAGAGTCAGATGATGATGGAAAATTAACCATACTGGATCTTTCCGGAAATGCTAATCAACACAGAAAAATGCCTTCTCAGATGTTTCTCGTTAGAAGAGTGGTGCGGTGGCCTAGAGGTGGAGTTCTCACCTCACAATCATGAGTCTGTGAGTTCGATCCTAGGTAGAGGCAGATATTTCTCTCTCTGGGCACACTGAGAATATGAATAAAACTCCGCATTGGAAACAGGAAAGGCATCCGGCCTGTAAACACTCTGCGAATTCCATTCAGTTGCCTTGATTCCACCCCGCAAGGGATTATGGGGTCATTAAAAGATGATAATGATGATGTTTCTTGTTAGAAGGTCACAAAAGATGATCACGTGACCCTGGGACACTGCAACCATCATAAATACGAGCCATTTGTCTGAATTTTGATCACGTGACCCTGGGGATTGTGCAATGGTTGTAAACGGGATATATTGGTCCTAAGTCCCTTTTTTCAGTGCCATGGAAACTTTGAACTGTCACTGAGCGAACTGTTGTAAGTCAAGGACCACCTATGTCTTGCTTCTATTCCTCCTCCGTGGATGGAGATTCATACCCATAACTTGCTTCTGTTCTATTCGCTGGCAAGTCGTCTTTGTCTTATTTTGCCTTGGGTTTTTTTCCACCCCTGATCCATAGGAGGATTATTCCCTACATTTTGAGATGGCTGGGAATGCAAAGCCCCCCCCCCCCCGCTCCCCATGTACAGGAATGTGTAGAAAAGTCCAGGGTTGGCTTCAAGATCTTTTCAGGGTGGGCTGCTACCGGTTCACAATGGTTCAAGCGAACAAGATGTTAATTTTACATCTGGTTCACCGAACCGGTAGTTACAATGACTGGCTGTCCCCACCCACCCCTCCCCTCCCAGGAGTCTCCCAGGGGCCCATTTTGGATCCCAGGTAAGTGCAGGATCCCTCCCCATGGAGGCTTGGGGAGGGTGAAAAACAGGCCTCCTTGAGGCTCCAGAAGGCCAGAAATGGGCCTATTTCTGGATTCTGGAGAGCCTCCGGAGCCCGGGGAGGCCATTTTCACCCTTGTGGGAGCTCTAGGAAAGCCTCCGGAGCTCAGGGAGGGTGAAAATGGCCCCCCTGGCATGATGCAGGAGGCCAACTAGGCTCACCCAGGAACCGGGCAGAGAACCAGTTGCTAATTTTTTTGAAGCCCACTCCTGGATATTTTACGAGCACTTCTAGTCCATGCCAGATATTAAGATTTGCCCACCATATAAAGAAAAGGGGCTCCTGTTTTTGAGATGCAGCTTGAGTCTGAAAGTACATATGAATTTAAGCAGTTCCATAGGATTTTGTAGTTTCAATCTTAATTGCAATCAAAGTCAGACTTAATTCCTAGGATCCCCACTGGAATTATTCTTAGTACTTGCAAGGAATTAAGTTATTGGCAACTTTTGTTGTGCTTCGCTCACCCTATTCCTGTGGAGCAGGCACTTACAGGTAGTCCTTGACTTACGACCACAACCAAGCCCTAAATTTTGGCTGCTAAGTGAAGACAGCCGTTAAGGGGATTTTGCCCCGTTTTACAACCTCTCTGAATTTTGATCACGTGAACCACGGAGATGCTGGAACGGTTGTAAGAGTGAAAAATGGTCTTCAGTGACTTTTTTCAGTGGCATCATAACTTTGAACAGTCACTAAATGAACTGTTGTAAGGTGAGGACTACTTAGAGCTCAAGTAGTCACTAGAACAGAAGCAGAATATTTAGACTAAGTGAATCTCTCTCAGTTAAATCACAAACTTTTCATATAGTTCTTCGGGCTTCCCAGAAGAGAAGTATCTAAACTACCAAAGACCATCTCTGAACCCAGAAACCAAGCGAAATGCTTGTGAAGTGAGTTTTGCCTCAATGTACGGCCTTCCTGGCCACCATCATTAAGTGAATCCCTGCAGCTAAGCCAGTAACATGACTGTTAAGTGAATCCGGCTTCCCCGTTGACTTTGCTGGTTGCAAAAGGGGGGAATCACTGGATCCTCCTTCCCCCGGGGACCCTCCGACCATCATAATTGTGAACCGGTCAGCCAAACATCTGAATTTTGAATACGGGGACGCTGCAACGGTTGTGAAAAACATTAAGTCCCATTATTTTTCAGCAGCGTTGTAACTTCAGTTCACTAAATGAATTATTGCAACTTGAGGATTATCTGTGCCTCTTCATGGATAAGAACTTTTTATAATATTTTTAAGTACTGTGTTTCCCTGAAAATAAGCCCGGGTTTTATGTTAATTTTTGCTCCAAAAGATGCACGAGGGCTTATTTTCTGGTTAGGTCTTATTTTTGAGGAAATACAGTTCCACGTGCGTCCATCTGGCTGACAATCTTAAATTGGGACTTATTTTCAGGGTAGGGCTTATATTACGATCATCCTGAAAAAGCATGCTTGGGCTTATTTTCTGGTTAGGCCTTATTTTGGGGGAAATACGGTTCCATATGCATCCTTCTGGCTGACAATCTTAACTGGGGGCTTATTTTGGGGGTAGGGCTTATATTACGAGCATCCTGAAAAAATCATGGTAGGGCTTATTTTCCAGTTGGGTCTTTATTTTTAGAGAAAAAAGGGTAGGACCCCCCAAAAGGCTAAGTTTTTAAAGCGTTGCTCTTGGACGATGTCTGTATATTAGGTTACCTTTCTCCCTTGATAAGTGAAATGCTGGCTGGCAGCGTTTACCTGGGGAGAGTGCCAGCCAAGGACTTATTTAGGCCGAAAATCTTCGTGAGGATGTAGACAAGAGAGGTAAGGTCACTCTGGCCCAATTTCATTTTAATTGCTTATTCAGGTTTTGCATGGCATTTTTCCTTCTCCCTCCACGGAAGGGGATCCAAGATAAATAAGGGGCAAACAGTCCCATCGCTTAGCCAATATTTTGCAAAAGTAGGAGGTTGAATTGCTCAGTCTGCTCCAAGGGGTTATTTTACCTGGGTTATTTCTTTTCCTGCTTCCTTATAACTTTGGAAGCCAGGTTTGTTATCTTAATCCAACCTGACATATTCCACTTTCAACTCTGCTGAATAATATATTGCCTTTTGTTTTGGTTTTTCAAATTGTTTGTTTTCTACCTAACAGTTTCTTTCCTTTTCCCCCAACTGATATTTCCTCCTCCTACGCTCAGGATAGAAGGTCTGCATGCAAATATCCATACAGCTTTTTCTGCACATTTTTTTTTAATCTTTACATTTCTGAATGCATGCTACATTTCTGGAAGGATGCAAATTTGGGATGATTCTCTCAGAAATGTAAATTTTTTTTTGTTTCCGCTTTCCTGCTCTGTCTCCATTTTTTTGTGCCTGTATTTTGATAAAATCAAAGCATGCATATGCATATTTGGTATCTAGCTAGCTCGATACTGAAATGCTTCAAAACAATGCATTCATATAAAAATTGTGACATGGTAACGTTATTCGGCACTCTCAAGTTAGATAGAAGAATGCTGTAGATAAGATAAAGCATTGTTTTATATCAGGAATGTAGCTGAATAATACCGATAATTGAGCTATTGATATTGGCTATATCATAGCAAATTGAAGTAGGTGGTGCTTTTATCATGAATTAGATTATGGGCTATAATATGAGATCCAGGATAGGGACAAAACAAATAATGATGGTATCTTCACAAAATAATGATCATTGCATGCATATTTTTTCCCTTGTAAGAGAGAAAAGTTCCTAATTACCCTTAAAAAAATTGAATTTCACAAGGAACTGTAAAACAACAGTTTTCTTTGCATAGCTTTGCAGAGAAGGCATTATTAAAATCACAGTGATTAAGCTTACAGAATTTTCAAACCGTCTGAACTGCATGGTTCTTGCCTCTTAACCTTTTAGAGATGTTTGAAAAGTCAGTAAACCAGCAAATTTCACAGTGATAGGACACCAGTTCAAAAAATAAAAAAACCCCTTTGTGTTTCTACCTTGTCTCATCCAAAACTTTCTATGAAAATAGCAGAGGAGAAAGTCACCTCTTAAAAGGGAAAGACCTATTCATTTCCTTGTGTTTGAGATGTACAATAACTGATCCTGATTGGATTATGGCGAAACAACGGTGGATTAATGAGTAAAGCAAATTTATGGATGATACAAAGAAGGTTGGCAGAATGATAATCGGATTTTGAAGTGTGCCAAAATAAGTACATGAAGGAGGCAAAAATGCTCAATATAATGAAGCTCGCAGTAAGAGAAAAATTAAGCTCACTGTGGTTGTTGGGTTTTTTAAAATCTTGCAAGACAAATGTGCCGTGTACTTTTGAGTTTGACCATTCCTCTCTAGGATTGCCTTTCAAAGCTGCATTTAAGCAGTTTGGTTTATTGGATTACCGATGTCTATCCTTGTTTGTTTAAGCAGACTGAGCTTCACTCAGTTCATTTGAAAAACCTTGTAAAATAGGTTGAACTTTGTTTGTTAAACCATGTGTCCCTTAGGTAGATACTCCTGTTGCTCACTCTTTCATTCTGTTTAATTTCTGGATGGAAATTATATTCTGATTTTCCCCCTCAAACCATATAATCTCTTTCCATACTGGCAATTTCAAGGTCTGTCTGTCTGTCTTTCTGTCTTATATCTCTATTTATCTCTATCTATAGCATGATAGGTAGATAGATAGATAGATGATAGAGATAGATATAAAATATAATAGATAGTTATAGCTAGAGATATGATAGATAGATAGATAGATAGATAGATAGATAGATAGATAGATAGAT
>NW_020769320.1:8074011-8086726 GCF_900518735.1 Pseudonaja textilis | reverse complement strand
ATAGATAGATAGATAGATAGATAGATAGATAGATAGATAGATAGATAGATAGATAGAAATAGAGACATGTTAGAGATAGATATAGAGATAAATATAATAGTTATAGCTAGAGATATGATTAGATAGATAGATAGATAGATAGATAGATAGATATATGATGATATAGATGTAGAAATAGATATGATAGATAATAGAGATAGATAGATATGAGATGATATAGACAGAGATGATAGATAGAGGTAAATAGATTATAGAAGATAGATGGATAGAGGTAGAGATATGATGATAATAGATTTGATAAATTTGATAGAGATATGATGATATAGATAAGATAGACTTGATAGAGATAGATAGATGAGAGAAGATGAGAGAAAGAGGAAGAGGGAGAGGGAGAGGGAGAGAGAGAGAGAGAGAGAGAGAGAGAGAGAGATGTGAAAGAAAATGTCTGAATAAGTCTTTCCATTAGTCTCCACCAGATTCTTCTTAACAACGATTGTGCAAAAACTTTACTAATGGATTTTATCCTTAGGCCATTTCTGCACTATCAACATCTTTATAGCTTTGTTGAGGTGATGTAAATCCTCTCCTCCTTATGTTATTTTGACACAAGGATGGTTGGGATACCAGAAGATGCTATGAATTGCTCCTGAAGAAATGAGCTTAATCTACCCATTAACCATCTTTTTAGCAGTGGTCAATGCTATCTACCTTTGGTAGTTTGCTTTTGGCTGGGTCCATTTGGCTTTCTGGAAGGTAATGAATTCTAGAGACGGTGCATAAAGATTTCTTTCTGCCTTGCCCCATTAGACTTTGGCCTCAAATAAGACCCTAAGATGCAAGAATGATAAGGAAACCTCAGTGAGAAATAGTCCTGTTTCTCCTTCAAAGACAAGGAGAAGTCAATTACCTCACGGATAAGGGGGAAAACTGAAGCTTCAATCAATATTATTGTTCATCAGAGTCATTGGATAGGGGAATTAAGAGTTTTAGATAACATACCAGTCCATCAAGGAGAGAATTAGTAGATTCGTTGTTTGGAAGCACTTCATAATTTGATCTGGTTTGTTCAAGAACATCTTCAACCATCTTAGGATCATACATGATGGTTCCAGAATTGGAATTTTATGCTGATTTTGGAATATATGGATAAAATCTATATGTACGTGTCTTTGGAAAAAAATATGGAAGTTTTAACTCGTTAGAGTGAAAGAACCTCCTTGGATTTGGTGGGACTCGGGTGCCTTTTTATGCCAGAGATATATATCTGGGACCGTCATCAGAAGTGACGGACATCAATTGTGTAACAAAGATGGCAATGAAATATGGGCCTCTTTCATGGAAATCATTGTGTAAAACGTTTATGTACAGATCAACAGATTATTGTCTATAAATGTTTGAGGCTGCCATTTTCTTCTAAAACTTTCTGAATCATTGGACTGTTGAGCATTCCTAAGTACAGTGAGATCTTCTCTGAAAATAATTAATTATAAAACATATTGCGATTGGACTTTTGGGATACTGTGTGTTTGTGTGTGTTGCACATTCACCCACATGTCTGTGTAGGTTTGCTGTCATTGTTTTTGTCATTTTTTGGTCTTGTTTTTAACACCGATAAATAAATAAATAAATAAATAAATAAGTAAATAAATAAGTAAATAAATAAGTAAATAAATAAATACATAAATAAATAAATAAAGGCTAAAAATGGTTCTAAAATGCATTTATGTTATTTTGCTTAATTGAGATGTTTATTGTTCTTAGCATATTAATATCATCTTTTGTAAAATGGAAAAGCTTAATAGCCAGAGTTATAGAACGGGATAAATCTGAAATTAATAGCACAAAAGCTGTCATATCATATGGAAGAATTTAACAGGGTTTTTTTTTTTTTTTTGGTCACTTGTTCATCATAAAAAGTAAACCTACTCCATTGCTAATTTTTATTTTATCAAGAAGATAAATAGTTCAGGCTAATGAAAGTATAGATATTCGATGCCAGAGGCATTTGTGGGAATCTGTTAATCATTTAACTCTGTCACAGCAAATGTTTTGTCTTCATAAACCAATTAAAATAGAAATTGTCTTTCACTAAAATGGGCACCATTCTTTGTTGCCTAAAGCAAATTAAAACCGCATTTGTTTAAAAATGTGCTTTTGAGACAGTCTTCAGGTAAATAATTAATATAGATGTCTAAAACAATATCTTTAGTGTGCCCAGGCAAATAAGCACTATATATGTTTAAGAGTCAATGAAATTCTTCCTTGGGCTAAAAAAAAAATAATTTTAAATATTATCTCCGTCTTTGCTGTTCATTACTGCCAGACAGCATTAAGATCAATGATATTTATTTCTCCATCAATTTGATTAGAATGTAAGGCTTCACATAACTAGAGTACTGTAGAAACTCTATTGCAGGATAATTAAGTAAAAAAAAAACCCTGTCTCTTGCAAAAGATTAAATTCAGAGACATTCTAATATTTTTTTTAAAAAATGAACAAAACAAATAATTTGTTTTAAAAACAAAACAAAACACTGGGCCATCAATTACCCAATCTTTATAATGCATATTTCAACGAATCCAGAAGTAAATTTTCCCTCTATCTGTGTTGTGTCTTTGGGATGTTTCTTATTTTATCACTCTCTTAATATATAATATTTGATATTAATTATCATTTCCTTTCTGATAGATAGATAGATAGATAGATAGATAGATAGATAGATAGATAGATATAGATAGATAGATTAGATAGAGATAGAGATATATACATACATACAGTAAGAAAGTACTTAATACAGATGGAAAGGTCTTGATTACAAGTGTGAAAAAGCCTGAAAAATAAAATATTTTAAAGTGAGGTAAATAGAAATCATGTTTTCAAACTATTTCAAAAAATAATTTCACATCTAGCTTTCATATACAGTATTTTTTTTTTAAAAAAAAAGATTTTTCCTGTTTCATTTTTGGGGTTTTGAGGTCTTGGAGGATTTGGAAATCTCACGTGAGGAAAATAGTTTTGTCAAAAATTTCCTCATTTATCTTCTTGGAGATACAGAGCAACTAGAAGAGAAGTAAATTCCTTCCCTCGAAGAATAAATAGTCCCGATGTTTTTTCCATTTTGAAAAAAAAATAAGGCTTTTTAGGTCAAGTTACCTTGAATTGAAGCCATTTGTGGGGATATGGAATGGGTAATGGGTCTCAGAAAATCTGATTTAGTCCAAAGAGTACCATGTCTTATGCAACAGTGAACTTAGCTTTAAATGCAGCACGCAAAACTGGAATATATAAAGTTCTGGATATAGAGAAAAATCTTGAGTAAAAGAAGGAGCACACCATTGTGTTAAATCAGGGCCACTCAGCCAAAAAAAAGTGAAATTGATGAATGGGCAACTAGCTATGCAATTTGACTGGAGCCTCAGTTTTCTTCTTTTGAATAAGATAAACAGGAAGAAGGCATGATTAAGAATTGAGTGTATTTCTTTGTCTTTTCTACTGTGCATGAACACATCCAGCCAGGGAAGGAAGGGGAATTCATTCATCTAGAGAAGAAAAACAGGAAGGGTGGGGGAAATGAATGCTTTATAGATAGATGGATGGATTCTTGGCTGAATAATTTCAGTTAAACTGAGGAGAACTGAGTTTGGAAGTTAAATTGGAAGTTAAATTAACTATAACAATAATAATAATGACCTACAAATAGAAATAGAACGACTATGGCAAAGGCAAGCAAGGGTAGTACGGATAGTCATAGGCGAATTGGGTGCAGTCCCAAACAACTGGAGCACCACTTAAACACCATCAGTGGCATTGACAGATTTGCCACCAGTCAATTGCAGAAGGCAGCTTGAGTTGGAACAGCTTCCATCCTGCGGTAATCTCTGTAACACCATCAAACATCCTTGTCTCTCCCAGGTCCTTGGGGAGGACTCGATAGGGAGACAAAAATGCCAAAACCTAGTCTGATCATCTGGCTGACTGTGCAATGAATAATAATGTAGAATAACAGAGTTGTAAGGGATCTTGGAGGTCCTCTAGTCTAGCCCTGTCATGCCTTTGGTAGAGTTGGACTCTGAGGGAGTGGAGGAACAGCTGATAGGGAGTGGAGGTGTGGCTCTGGAGGTTGTGGAGGAGTCTGGGCAAGGGCAGAGGCTAGTTGGACAGTCAGAGGAAGAACCAGGCCCATCCCCTCTGCATCCTAGGAGACGCAGGGAAGAACGGAGAAGGGAACAACTTGGCTTATGAGAGAGGAAGCAGCCATGATCCCCCTCATTGGTTGCAGCTGGGGAGAATAGTATATAAGAGAGACGGTTAAAACACAGCGTTGCCAGAAGCAAAGCGTGTGTTAGCTTGGGCTGAAGTTATCTTGGTTGGCATCCTTCCTATGTGCCTTGTTATCTCCTTGAAGTTGGTAATTACTTATCCTGGTCCGTTGTGGAAATTCCTTCATTGTGGTTTGTTTTAGTTTTTTATTTCACCTCTATTTGCTCATTAAGTTTGGACTGCATTGCTTTCTTTTGAAGACTATTTTTTAATATGTTTTATCTCCAACTGAGATTATTGAAAAGTGGGGCCAAGTTGGAGGCATTAAAGGACATTTATTTATGTTTTGGATTTTGTTACGTTTGTGTTACACTCCGGGTCATCACAAGCTCTCTGCTCAAGCAGGAAACCCTATACCATTTCTGTCATCCAACCTCTCCTCTAAAGCTTCCAGTGTTGAAGCCACCCACTCACAGCTTCTGGAGTCAAGCTTCTTCCACCCATGTATTGTCCTAACTGTCTGTGGATTGCCAAATTAGAATTGATTTCCCAATAAAAATCGATTTCTCACCTGAAAAGGCTACCGCAGGCCCATTTTTAAAAAATTCCTTTCTTTGTTTTGTTTTCCTCTTGGTTATTTTCCTCTGATGGTTCATTTCATCTGAGGCTCATTTCTCCGCTCCATGGCAATACGAGTTTCACCCTGTTATTAAGTAAATACATCGCTTTCCGGCGTAACCAAGATGAGAATGGACCTATCAAGACGAGCTTGCAATCTGAAATTTGACAGGCTGATTACATCCTTGAAAAACGACTTCCAGGTCCAAAAAATAAAATAAAATACTGGACGAAAATACATACATGGTTAGAAAAAAGGTTAAAGCAACACATAAATTATAGGCCAGAAATATTTTTGTTAGGCACAGTGCCAGAAAAATGTAATAAAGGGAAAATATACTTAATGTTACATAACTTAATGGCAGCAAGAATTGTACATGCGCAGCATTGGAAAAGTGGGGAACTACCCACAGGTAATTTAAAAAATACTAGATTGTGCAGACATGGATAGGTTGACATTGAAGATACAAGATAAAGAAGATACAGAATACTTTCAAACATGAGGTTTATTCTATCATAGAAGTAGAAATTAAAAATTGGAAAATACTATTATGTATGGATTATGTTTCGTATATTACTGGAGAAGAGCCTAATGCTTGGAACGATTGAGGGCAAAAGAGGAAGAAGAGGATGGCCAGTGGTGGGATTCAGCCAGTTCTCACCAGTTCGGGAGAACTGATTGTTAACTTTCTGAGCAGTTTGGTGAACTGGTTGGTGGAATAAATCATTTGGGCAGAAAACCGGTTGTTCAATTATTGGAATCCTACCAGTGGGGACAGCAGAAAATGAGGTGGCTGGAAGAAGTCGGCATGATCTTAAATGGACTCTAGAAGATGGTAGAGGACAGGAAGGCCTGGAGGAATGTTGTCCATGGGGTCGCGATGGGTTGGCCACGACTTCACAACTAAAAAACAGCAAATGTATATAAAAGCAAAATGGCACTCATGCGTCATCGCAAAATCTCCAGAACCATAAAGCTTACAAACTTGAAATTTTGCACGTATCTTCCTCTTGCCTCTTACCCTGTTTCTCCAACAATACGGCCTCCCCCAATAGGAAGTCCCAGCATGTTTTATAGGCATGAAATGAAATTAAGCCTATAAATGGCCTAGCCATTTTTTCGGGGCTCAAAAAAAATAAAAATAAGACCCAGCCTTATTATGTGAGAAACACAGTAGGTGCTCACTAGAAAGGATTTTTCAAAATGACCATCAGAACATTTTATTTCCTATATTATTATTACTATTATTATTATTATTATTATTATTATTATTATTATTATTATTATTATTATCATCATCATCGCAGTCTGATGCTGAGGAGTTCTACTCCCCCTCCTCCCCACCTGAAAAGAAATCTCTTTCAAATGCAAAAGACAAGCAGAGGAGAGGAGTTTTAGTTTCAGTGTTACTTTCACAGCACCAAGCAGGGTTAGAATAGAACAGTTGAGCTAAGCCACGACCAGGCTCCTTGCTGTCTCCTTCTTGCTCATCTGGCTTTCATCACAGCAAATACTCTTTCAGTTTCTAAACAGCCTCAATTCTCTCACACACTGGCAGGACACTAGCCAGATTAATACCGATGGATGCTGGTAGGCAGAGGCACAATTCCCCCCCCTTTATTTTCTTCCCCCAAAACTAAGCCCGACCACATAGTTTCGTAGCGAAGCACGGGTATCGAGCTAGTTATATTATATATTATTATGTTTAGCAAATGCACCCAGATAATACGCTGTTAATAAAGTATTAATGTATGTTAAGGAAAATCTATAAATAAATTGTTAAAAAAAAGAAAAACTTCTTCCATCTTGTTAGAAAAGAAATGAATGGAGGTTTCGGTGTGTTTTATCAGGAGTTGATCCGGCTCAAAGAACTTTATAGTGATTTACTTGTTCTATAAGCAAACTCGTCCAGGGTCTTAGACATAAATACAAGGAGGAATAAATCCTACAGCAGAAAAACAGACAAATTAAGAGCGGCGGGATGTACTGTGCGAAAGGGAGAAACTTCGGCTGCAAAATAGCATTTTCCTTTTGTTTTAGAGCCGGTTTGGTGTGGTGGTTAAAGCACCTGGCTAGAAAATGGGAGGCCGTGAGTTCTTAGCCTTGGGCCAATTAGAGGTGGTCTTCAGCAGGTTCTGACCAATTCTGGAGAACCGGTAGCGGAAATTTTGAGTCATTAGGAGAACCGGCCAATCCCACCTCTGACTGGCCCCGCCAACCCCATCTCTTCTCTGCCTCCCATTGAATCCCAGCTGATCGGCTGGGTCTTCTTTGGTTGCCCTGCACAGGAGAACAGAGCTGGAAAGCAGGGGGAAAGTTGGAAAGTTGGGGAGGGAATGGGGATTTTACAGTATCCTTCCCCTGCCACGCCCACCAAGCCACGTGCCCACAGAACTGATAGTAAAAATTTTTTGAATCCCACCACTGGAGCCAATCTCTCTCTCTCTCTCTCTTTCTCTCTCAGCTGGGGGGAGGAAATAGGAGGAAGAAAGTGTTTGCCACCTTGAGTTATTTGTAAAAATAATAATAATAACAACAGCAGGATAAAAATACTGTAAATATGGAGCTTTCGTGTTCGTCCTCCAGCCCCCAATCACCTCTGTTGCTCTTCACTGCACTCCTTCCAGAGTTTCAACATCTTTTGTGCAATATGGTGACCAACATTCAATTCCTGTCATTTGCTTTGTTGCATTCTACTTTTATGATTTTCAAGCCATTGGACATGCTTCTTTTGGGAGAGCCTTCTGCCTCCTTTATTGATATTTGGCTAATCCTCCCGTTCTATTTTTAGTCGCCATGTCTACTTACAACCCAGTGTCCAGCCATGATAAATGGCGTGGCATGGGTTTATTTTTTGGGGGGACGACAACACATAATCAGTGAGAAAGGAACATTTACTAGGCATCAGTTCTAGGCACAGGACTGTTTAATGTATTTTATTTGTAAATGATTTGTGGGTCAGTGCATGCGTATCCATCCAACAACACCATTCGCAGCTCCTGCAATGCTAAATTAGGAGGGATTGGAAGATTATGACAAACCTTAAAAGTTGGAAAACTGTGTGAAAATTAACAAAGCGGAGATTTAATTTCGATAAAAATGCAAGGTCATAAACTAAGAGGGGGAAAAATCATAATACAAATGGGAGGAGGATATGATACAAGGATAATTAAGATGAATTTTGTATTTATACAGCAACGTGTTTGGCCAAGAAATCCCTTTAACTGTTGCCAAATAACATGAAAACGCACCCGTATCTTTTACAGAACGCGACTCCTGATTGAAGTGCCCCAAGTGCCAAAGACAGGACATAACAGAATTTCTCCTTAGTTCTAGGTTGCTTCTGTCCTTGATTAGTTTCCATCCATTGCTCCTTGTCTGGCCTTCGGGTGCCTTGGAGAATAGCTTGACCCCCTCCTCCCCTCTATGGCAGCCCCTCAAATATTGGGAGCACTGCTCTCTTGTCTCCCCTGGTCCTTCTCTTCCCCAGACGAGCCAGGCCCAGTTCCTGCAACCGTTCATTGCGTGTTTGAGCCTCCAGTCCCCTCATCATCCTGGTTGCTCTTCTCTGCACTCTTTCTAGAATCTCATTTTTTTTATAGTGTGGTGAGCAAAACTGGATGCAGTACTATAGGTAAGTCAGTACTCTAAGTGGTCTTACTAAGGCTTTATAGAATTGTATTAACATTTCACATGGTTTTGATTCTATCCCCACCACTTCTGGAGGCAGTTTCAGTTCCACTGTTTAATTGTCCTCCCTGTCAGGAAATTGCTCCTTAATTCTAGGTTGCTCCTCTCCTTGATGAGTTTCCATCCTTTGCTTCTTTTCCTGCCCTCAGGTACCTTGAAGGCGGGACTCTCTCTTCTTTGGGGCAACCCCTCAAATATTGGAAGACTGCTATCCTGTCTCCCCTGGTCCTTCATTTCATTAGACATACCCAATTCCTGCAACCGTTCTTCAGATGTTTTAGCCTCCAGTCCCCTTATAATCTTTGTTGCTCTTCTCTGCACCCTTTCTAGAGTCTCAACATCTTTCTTACATTGTGGCAACCAAAAACTGGATGCAAATATTCCAAGTGTGACCTTAACAAGGCATGCAACAGCCAAAATTCAATTTGTGGAATCCATTTTTCATTTCTGTGCTTCTGTTCATTCTTACCCATGCCGTATGCAAATCCCACTCTTGGGAGATTCATCAAGGATCTTGGAAGCCAGAGCTGATTTGTTTTAACTCAACATGAAGAAAATGCATCTCCTTGTTTTGTGCAAATAATATAAATAATAGACTTAGTGTACTATTCTTCATAAGATAAAAATCCAAAGTGATTTATTGATCCCAAAGTAGATGGAATAAACACTGTTTCTGTAAGCAGGAACATTTTGCACAAGCCAAATCTGTTTTATTCTGTCTTTTTTAAAAAATTGTGCTTATTCTCACCATTCAGAACCATTGGGAATACTTCAGTGACAATCTGGATCATTGTGCAATTATCTGTAAGTCTGTAGCAAATCCCTAATCAATCAATCTATCATCCACTACAGTAAAAGTAAGATATATTCTCCAAGTATAGCTTTATATCCATGTGGGAAAAAGAATGACTGTTTAAGACAAGGGTCTTCAAACTAGGCAAGTTTAAGACTTGTGGGCTTCAACTCCCAGAATTCTAGCATGACTGGAGGAGGAATTCTGGGAGTTGAAGTCCACAAGTTTTAAAGCTGTCAAATTTGAAGATCCCTGGTCTAAAGAAACATCTTTGAACAAAGTCAGTTGCTTTGGACGATGGAACTGCAGGTAACTAAGACTATCATAAAAGCAGAATTTTTCTTCTGCTAAATATTGTCCATTTGAGTATATTAATCTTAGATTATAATACTGGATGTTAAACTGAAATAGTAGCTTGTTTCTATGGTGCAGAGAGCCTCTGTCGAGTACGTGGATATCAACATCATCAAGGGTTAAATATTGATAAAAGTTGGATAAAAGTTTGGATAAAAGTTTGACTGATTAAGGAGGGTTTTTTAAAATTATAATAAAATTCATTGAAGACATTGAAGACTTAAGAGAATGCTCTCTTTCTGTGTCTCTCCATCTCTGTCGAGTACAAAAATGCACACATCCCTTCCCCTGGGAAGATCGTATGAAAATTTAAGATAGGAAGAGGTCTATGCTTCAATTTATTTTTTAAATCGCCTGGTAATGTTAGAAGGGAAATCAAGACTTTTCTCATGCTAATTTCAACTATGTGGGTTGAAGCCATTGAAGTGTACAGATATGTTGAATGACAAAGAAAATATTGAATGGAGGGAAAGGGACAGTTGAATCTCCTTCTTTTTTTAAAATAAGTTTTATTGAACAAAAAGAAAACATTTAAAAACATTGAACGTGGTGTAATCATCCTGACACCTCTAGTTGTCTTACCATATTTCAGATAATAAATAATACATATTTACATAATATATACATCAATATCAACAATTCTTATATATTCCCAGTCTGTCATCTTAACATCCTTATCTTATTTTAATTTAAATTTTAGGTCCTTCCTTTTTCTCAACCAGTGATAAAACTTTCGCCATACTTTGTAATATTCAGATTCATCTTTACTTTTTAGTTCCAGTGTTACAGTAATTTGTCCATTTCTGCACATGTCCATATCTTTATAATTATCTCCATTTCATCTGGAATTTTAATGTTCAAAAGTTTCCACTTTTGAACATAAACTAGTCTTGCAGCCGTAATCACATGTATTGTTAGGTACATCATATCTTTATTATTTCTTTCTATATTAATTCCCAATAAGAAGAATTCCGGTTTGTATTCAAGTTTGATTTCACCCATTTTCTCTAACCAGCTCTGAATTTGATGCTAGAAATCCTGGGCTTTCCTACAAGCCCACCATACATGATAATACGAGGTTGGATCTCCTTCTAATACTAGGATGGCCATGGAAGAACCAAGGACGTGTCCTTTTCTCTTGGACTTGGTTCTCCCGCCCACTTTGTCCAATCTGCTCAGCAGGAAGAAGGCATGGACCTTGTCGCCGAAGGGCTTGTGATGCATCAGATCAGGCCTGCATTTCTGAAGCAGATGTTGCCTGCGGGTCTAGCTAGCTGTAGAAGAAGACTTCAGCAGGAAGCTCCTGCCATGATCGGGGGCCAGATGGTAATTCGTGGTCACTTATGTGGCTGCCATCTGCCCCTGGGTGAAAATGGTTGTGTGTGGGGGAAGTCCTGCGGTGAAATTTTCTCAATTATCCTTCCTTGTTCTTTGCTCAACCAAAATGCAAATGGGACACCAAAAATATTGAAAATCAATCAGAATAGAGCTGGGAGGGATCTTGCGGGTCTTTTAGTCCAATCCCCTCCTCAAACAAGAGAGCCCATATCATTTCAGACAAATGGCTGTTTAATCTCTTCTTCAAAGCACCCACAACTTCTGGAGGCAACTTCTGCTCCACTGGTTAATTGTCCTCATTGTTAGGAAATTTCTCCGTAATTCCGAGTTGCTTCTCTCCTTGATGGGTTTCCATTCGTTTTTTCTTATCTTGCCTTCTGGTGTTTTGGAAAATAAGTTGAGCCCCTCTTCTTTGGAGCAGGTCCTCAAATCCTGGAAGACTGCTATCATGTCACCCCTAGACCTTCTTCTCACTAGCCTTGGAGATCTTGGAACAAGAGTATTAAAAACAAGACTGATTTTTCTCTACTGGACCCCAAATTGTTACATTCAGATGGCTTTCCAAATTCTTTTGTTGCTGTTGGTCAATGTATGGCTGTGAAAGTTGGACAATAAGGAAGGCTGAGTGCCAAAGAATGGAGGTTCTTTCAACTCAGGTGCTGGAGGAGGAGACTCCCGCGAGTCCCTCAGACTGCAAGGCCATCCAACCGGTCAGTCCTAGAGATCAACCCTGGCTGCTTTTGAGAAGGCCAGATCCTGAAGATGAAACTCGAAGACTTTGGCGACCTCATGAGAAGAAAGGACTCGCTGGAGAAGATCCTAATGCTGGGAACGATGGAGGGCAAAAGAAGAAGAAGGGGATGACAGAGAACGAGGGGGTTGGATGGAGTCACTGAAGCAGTTGGCATGAACTTAAATGGACTCTGGAGGATAGGAGAGGGTAGGAAGGCCTTGAGGAACATTGTCCATGGAGTCATGATAGGTCAGACACGACATTGCAACTAACAATAACAAATACCATCTTGGTTAAGAGAGCTGAAAAAACTTGAATTATGGCGACATCTATTAGAATGCCATTAGCAGGAGTTCAGCCATACTTATATCTATGTTGTTCTCGGTCCAAGGAAATGTGTCTGGGGAAGAATCTCTGAAAGTCTTGGCGATGCCTCTGCATTTGGCTTCGGAGCTCAGAGCATAAATCATAAAGAAAGGCCCCTTTCCTCTTGCTCTTATGATTGCCCGGGCTTCTTCGGTCTGAATTTTATACAGGTAGTCCTGGACTTACGACAGTTAGTTTAGTGACTGTTCAAAGTGACAACGGTACTGAAAAGGGGGGGGGGATTTGTGACCATTTTTCACACTTATAATCACTATCGATCAGAATAGAGATGGAAGGGGCCTTGGAGGCCTTCTAGTCCAACCCCTTGCTCAAGCAGGAGATCCTATACCATTTCAGACAAATGGCTGCCCAGTCTTTTCTTAAAAACCTCCAGTAATGAAGCACCCCAAACTTCTGAAAACAAGTTATGCCATTGGTTTATTGTCCTTAATGTTAGGAAGTTTCTCCTTAATATCAGTTGTTGTTGTTGTTGTTGTTTTTGTTGTTTTTGTTGCTTCTTCTTCTTCTTCTTCTTCTTCTTCTTCTTCTTCTTCTTCTTCT
>NW_020769320.1:8060392-8074001 GCF_900518735.1 Pseudonaja textilis | reverse complement strand
TCTTCTTCTTCTTCTTCTTCTTCTTCTTCTTCTTCTTCTTCTTCTTCCTCCTCCTCCTCCTCCTCCTCCTCCTCCTCCTCCTCCTCCTCCTCTTCTCCTTCTTCCTCTTCCTCTCCTCCACCTCCTCCTCTTCCTCTTCTTCCCCTTCTTCCTTTCCTCCTCCTTCTCTTCCTCTTCCTCCTCCTCTTCTTCCTCTTCCTCTTCTTCCCCTTCTCCTTCCCCTTCTTCGTCCTCTTCCTCTTGTCCTCCTTCTATTCTTCTTCCTCTTCTTCCTCTCTTCCTGCTCCCCCTCTTCCTCTTCTTCCCCTCCTCTTCCTCCTCCTCTTCTTCCTCTTCCTCTTCTTCTCCTTCCCCTTCTCCTTCTTCTTCCTCTTCCTCTTGTCCTCCTTCTATTCTTCTTCTTCCTCTTCTTCCCTTTCTTCCTCTCTTCCTCCTCCTCCCCTCCTCTTCTTCCTCCTCATCTTCTTCTCCTTCCTCTTCTTCTCCTTCCCCTTCCTCTTCCTTTTCCTCTTGTCCTCCTATTCTTCTTCTTCCCCTTCTTCTTCCTCTCCTCCTCCTCTTCTTCTTCTTACTTCTCTTCTTCTCCTTCCCCTTCCCCCCTCCTTCCCCCCCCATAGTCACATGATCACAATTCAGACCCCTGTCATCCGACTCATATTTGTGACGGTTGCATTGTCACGGGGTCTTGTGATCCCCTTTTGCGATCTTCAGTGGGGTCAGTGGGGAAGCCAAACTTCCTTAACAACCATGTTGCTGACTTAACAATGGCCATGATTTGCTTAACAGTGGTGGCAAGAAAGCTCAAAAAATGGGGCAAAACTCCCTTAATCAATGTCTCACTTAGCAACAGAAATGTTGGGCTTGATTGCAGTCGTAAGTCAAGGACTAACTGTAACTTCCTGCCTGGGCTCTGTATGTTTGTGGGTGGGCCCCGAGCAAGCGAGCCCATTATTTCAGCTCTCTTATTTCATGGGATAGATTATATAAACTGTCCAGAGTTAGGTTGTGATGAAACGGAGTGTAACACAAATGTAACAAAATCCAAAATGTAAATAAATGTTTTTTAATGCCTCCAAATTGGCCCCACTGTTCAATAATTCTCAGTTGGAGATAAAACGTACTCAAAAATAGTCTTCAAAAGAAAGCAATGTAGTCCGAACTTAATGAGCAAATAGAGGGGAAATAAAAAACTAAAACAAACTACAATGAAGGAATTTCCACAATGGACCAGGATAAGTAATCACCAACTTCAAGGAGATAACAAGGCATATAGGAAGGATGCCAACCAAGATAACTTCAGCCCAAGCTAACACACGCTTTGCTTCTGGCAACGCTGTGTTTTAACCGTCTCTCTTATATACTATTCTCCCCAGCTGCAACCAATGAGGGGGATCATGGCCACTTCCTCTCTCATAAGCCAACTTGTTGCCTTCTCCGTTCCTCCCTGCATGACTTAGAATAAAGAGGGGATGGGCCTGGTTCTTCCTCTGATTGCCCAGCCAGGCTCTGCTCTTCCCCAGCCTCCTCCACAACCTCCAGAACCACACTCCCACTCCCCGTTGGCTGTTCCTCCTCTCCCTCAGAGTCTGACTCTAACAAGGGTGCAGTGTAAAACAGGGTCTACAACGTAAGCGTGTAAGCCCACGAAAATAAAAACTAAATAATACAAGCCGATAGTTCCAATAGAATATTCATCATTCGGTGAGCAGTCCTAGATAGCTATTAAATTCTGCTCCATTGCTGGGATAGAAAGCTACGATCCTCTTGTGGGATCTAAATCAAATTCATACAAGCTCGATCTTGCTTTTATACCCACATTGTTTTTCATCATGCGCGCAGTTTTCCCACTTAGCAGCTTAACAATGTTAACATCCTGGTATTTATAGGAGAAGGGAAATCGGTCTGAACACATCTTAACAACCACGGAGAGAGTCTGTTTGGAGGCTCCTGGTGCCTGCTGAAAGGGAAACCTTTTGGAAAAAAAGAAAATAAAAAACTCCGTCTCCAGCACACTCGTGTGCATTTACTTAGCAGGAGCCCAGATGGCACTTCAAATCCTGAATAATAAGCTAAGAAAATTGGCGAGGAGATGTTAAAATGTGGCCTCTGGAATATGATCCCACATTTAAAAGAAGAAAGTTGTGACAGTAATCAAATGTTTAAGCAGGTTATACCCTGTTTCTCCAAAAATATGACCTACCCAGAACGTAAGTCCTATCTTGATTTTTATATGTGCGCCCAATATAAGCCCTGCCTCCAAAATAAGCCCTAATTAAGATCCCACCCACTCCAGAGTGGACGGGAAGAGATTAAGTGATGGGGGAGGGGGGATAGAGCTGCCCTACTACTTATCTTTGGACAGTTGTAGCCAGACCTCGCACACTCTGATACCTGCCTTGCTGGGTCATTTCTTCTGCAGCCGGCAAGGCTGGCAAGGCTTTCCTGAAGGCCTCTGGAGCTGAGAACAAAGCTCTGGATCGATCCAGAGCTCAGGTATTGGCTCCAGAGGCTTTCAGGAAAGCCTTGCCGGCCTCAGAAGTTCTTGAAGGCCTCTGACAGTGAAAAAGAGGCCGGGGGCGATGCACGCAAGTGAGGTTAGTGAGTGGATGACATCCCCTGAAAATAAATAATAAAAAATAAATAATAACCTAGTGCCTTTTTTGTGGTCAAAAAAATATAAGACAGGATCTTATTTTGGGGGAAACATGGTAGAAGTGCCCCGTTAATAACACAGTTATTATTGTGAATAATAGCTATTCACCAGTAGGACAACAGTAGGAAAATTAAAGTGAAATTCAGGCTATATTTATTCAAAGTTCATTTTGGGGTGGTGTAACCAGATCTAAGCGAGGCTAATTCAATATTTCAGAACTGTCCAACTGTTTCCTATTTTTATGTTTATAGGACTTGATCGAATGAATATATGCCACCTAACCTTTAGGACAGACCGAGTTTATTATTAGCTGTTTTAAAAAACTCTGCAGAAGAACTTTCTGAACACAAGTCTACTTTAAAATAGTTGCACAAGCAGTAATAAGGCAAAAATATCTATACTTTTTTCAAAATGTAACCCCTACTTTGAATATCAAATCAAATGAGAAAATGCTACCTTGGCCAATAAAAGATTATTTTTAAATCTTATAGAAGTAAAATGATCTCACTCCATCACTGTGGCTAGTGTAGAGAAGAGAAATATTGGGGGTGACATGAGATCAGCCTTCCAATATTTGAGGGGTTTCCCCAAAGAAGAGGGGGTCAACTTATTTTCCAAAGCACCAGAAGGCAGGACAAGAATCAACAGATGGAAACTCATCAAGGAGAGAAGCAACCTGGAATTAAGGAGAAACTTCCCAACAATGAGGACAATTAACCAGTGGAACAGAAGTTGCCTTCAAAAGTTGTGGGTGCTTCATCACTGGAGGTTTTGAAGAAGAGACTGGACACCATTAGTCTGAAATTGCTTAGGGTCTCCTGCTTGAGCAGGGGTTGGACTAGAAGACCTTGAAAGTCCCTTCCATCTCTGATTGATTGATTGATCGATTGATATCTGATTGTATGATAGGCTTAATAGCTTCCTTCATGGTTGATGGAATGAATAAGAAGCATGTTCATTATTTAATGAGAAAAGATAATAGACAGTTGAAACAGGACAGACAAAGGATATAAGTATAATGATTTAAATTGAGATGAAATAAATAAAATAGAATTAAGAGAGTGAAAAGAGTGAAAAGAGGGGAGAAGCTATATAGAAAATGTAGAATGGTAATAAGATATGGAATGGTATATAAAAGTGAGCATGAACTTGAATTTATGTCTGTATGAAGAGATGTAACCTGGGATCAAGCTGCTTTCAAAAAAGATGTTTTATGTTTTCATGTTTTGTGTTTGGTTTGTATGTTTGTTTTTTTAAAAAATAATAAAATTTCTGGGGAAAAATAGAAGCATGTTCATTATTTGCCAAGCAAACAGATGGCAACCAACCTCCAACAGCAATTCTTCACTTGTCTGGAACTTTGCTAAGTTTAGTCTGTGACCGTAATCACTTTTGCCTGAGAAGGAGAAACTAACATTTGAGAACAATGCCTAACATGATCTTCTGTGGGAAGCCCTCAAGATGGTAATGGCGGCCATCTTCCTAACCCATCTTCCCAAAATTTTCTGCAAAGAACACTGTTGAAATGGATATGATGAAATATAAACACTGTACCAAGTTTTCTGTACTTCATCAGAATACAGAATATAGAATAACGGAGCTTGGAAGGGACCTTGAAGGTCTTCTAGTCCAACCTCCTGCTCAAGCAGGAGACCCTATCCCATTCCAGACAGGTGGTTGTTCAGTCTCTTAAAAACCTCCAGTGATGGAGGACCCACAACTTCTGGAGGCAAGTCATTTCGTGGGTTAATTGTCCCCATTGTCAGGCTATAAGTATTGTGGTGTAGGGTTTCCTGCCTTGGCAGGGGGTTGGACTAGAAGACCTCCAAGGTCTCTTCCAACTGTGTTATTCCATTCCATTCCATTCCATTCTTTATTCTAATACTCTACTCTACTCTACTCTACTCTACTCTACTCTACTCTATCATCTTTATGCTATCTTGGTAGCTTTTTGCAGCCAGATGTATGCAGGGAAAAATATTTACAGATTAACAGAGTTGGAAGAGACCTTGTGGGTCATCTAGTCCAACCCCCTGCCCAAGCAGACCCTACACCATTTTTGACAGATGGCAGTCCGGTCTCATCTTGAAAGCCTCCAGGGATGAAGCTCCCACAACTTCAGAAGGCAACTTCTGTTCCATGGGTTGATGGTTCTCACTGTCAGGAAATTCCTGCTTATTTCTGTGTTGAATCTCTCTCCTTGATCAGTTTCCATCCATTATTCCTTGTGTGGCCTTTCACACTGAGAATATCTCTGCTGAACAAAACTGTGTACTGGTGACAGGAAGGGCATCCGGCCATGAAATATTCTGCTAGCTCCATTCAGTTGCCCAGGCTCCACCCTGCAAGGGATTATGGGGTCATTAAAATGAAGATGAAGATTCTGTGTTTGGCTCCCTTCTCTCTGGGGCAGCCCCTCAAATATTTGGAAGACCATTATTTTGGTCCTTCTCTTCATTAGACTAGCCATGTCCGTTTCCTGCAAGCGTTCATTGCATGTTTTAGCCTCCAGTCCCCTGGTCAGGGTTTGCTGCTAAAATGATCTGGAAACATAACATTCCTTTTCATTGAGTTATAAAAGTTGAAATTAAAAAAAAAAAAATGCCAGATAGGAAGAGAGACAAACAGCTACATTAAAATCCCTTCCCTCCTGTCTCCCAGTATATGATAATATCGGGAGTAAATTCTCAGTCACAGCACCATGTTAACGCTGTGTATTGAACTCATTAAAGTAATTAGGGTCTATTTTATTAGCGAGCTGACTAAAGTATTCTTTCAACAGGTAGATTTGGAAGGAAGTTGGTAAGAGAAAAACCAATAGCCCTCCTAGGGAATTTGGGCCACGTGCAAACGCACTTGGAGAAAACCGAGGCATCAATTTTCATGTGGCTTTTAATCAATTGGAAGCCAATCTTCTGTTGGTGGAGTGCAAAGTTAGCTTTTACTTATGCATACATTTGTTCGTCCCAAAAGTGCTTCCCCCCCCCCCCAAAAGAGGCAGGGGTTTCACTTCTCCTCTAAGAAGCTTCTTCAGCTCTGACTGGATGGTGGCCAATGGAAGGATTTATATTCCTTGCAGACAGCTGGTCATTTGCATCCTTTTAGAAAATCCATTAAGGCCACTTGGAGGTTTATCTGTGTCCTCAGGGTCACCTGAGTGGGGCTCCTGGTCCTGTAGTCTGCAACTTTTCCTCTGAAAATCCATTCCTACTTCCACATCATTCAAAGGGTGTTAGTCCCAAATTGTATAGATAATAGTCTGTCGAGGTCATGGTGGCCAGTCATCCAGGTCATGGTTGTCTCAAAGGGGCTTTTTCTTCAGGAGGCAACTGGAATTTCTTGTTTTTTCCTTTTCTTTGAAGATGTTTCCCTTCTCCTCCAAGAAGCTTATTTAGCTCTGACTGCACTTCTCCAGAGCACCTGAGGGCAGGACAAGAAGCAATGGGTGGAAACTAATCAAGGAGAGAAGCAACTTAGACCTAAGGAGAAAATTTCCTGGCAGTTGGAATAATTAATCAGTCAAAAAAAGACTTCTAAAGTAAATGCTCCAAACTGGAAATTTTTGAGAAGAGACTGGACAGCCATTTGTCTGAAATGCTATAAGGTTTCTTTCTTGAGCAGGGGGCTGGACTAGGAGACCTCCAAAGTCCCCTCCAATTCTATTATTCTATGCTCTAAGAACCCACTGCAGAGTGGATGAGTAAAAATTAAGCTAGGGTGGGGATGGGGAGGTGGAGCCGCCCTACTACTTAACTTTGGACAGTTGTAGCCAAGCATCGCACACCCCGACACCTGCCTTGCCAGCCCATTTCTTCTGCAGCCGGCAAGGCTGGCAAGGCTTCTCTGAAGGCCTCTGGAGCTGATAACAAAAGCTCTGGATCGATCCTGAGCTCTCTTATCGGCCTCAGAGGCCTTCAGGGAAGCCTTGCTGGCCGCAGAAGAAGAAGTTCCTGAAGGCCTCGGACAGCGAAAAGGAGGCCGGGGGCGATGCGCACAAGTGAGGTTAGTCAGTGGATAACATTCCCTGAAAATAAGACCTGGCGCCTTTTTTGGTGGCAAAAAAAAAAAAGGCAAGGTCTTATTTACAGGGAAATATGGTACGTTCCTGTAGATTGGAACAAAACGGGAAGATTGGAAGCTATCCAACCCTGGAAAGGATTGATCTCCAAGTGCAACACCGAGGCTGCAGGAAAGGAAGGAATTGTGAACGGTTGCCCTGACCTCAACCTGGGAGAGAGCTGCAAGTGGAGAAGGTTTTACCATTCTCCACATATGAAACACTGCAAAAGGATTCCTTTAAGCTGGGCCATCTGCCTTCGGTGTCCGCGCCTCTTCGCCAATAAGGCCACATCCGAAAGACACCCATCGGCCGAGGGCTGAGGTATTAGATGGAGGTGACGGCGCTAAATAGGTATTAGAGACATGTCAAACTGAGTTAAACAGGGAAAGAAAGGAAAGAAAGAAAAAGATGAAGGGGAAGATGTCCCAGGAAGAGGCGGGTGGTGAGCGAAAGCATTTGATCTGTCATAATATGAGAGGTGGGAGAGAGATGGGAAAGCACATGAAGACTGCTGGAAAAACTTCAGTGGTGCAGCTCTGGCTAAGATGCTGGAAGATAACAGATAGATGGATGGATGGATGAATGGAGAGAGAGAGAGAGAGAGAGAGAGAGAGATTGATAAACAGGCAGGCAGACAGGCAGACAGATATAAATAGACAGACACACAGAGAGATATAGATAGACAGAGACAGACAGAGTGTCAATATTTTGTGTGGCCACCATTATTTTCCAGCACTGCCTTAATCTCCTGGGCATAGAGTACACCAGAGCTTCCCAGGTTGCCACTGGAGTCCTCTTCCACTCCTCTAGGCCCAAGAGGGTTAAGGCAGTGCTGGAAAATAATGGCAGCCACACAAAATATTGACACACTGGGCCCAACTTGGACATCATCACTTGCGGGGTGTACTCATTTTTGTTGCCAGTAGTTGAGGCACTAGTGGCTGTGTGTTGCGTTATTTTGAGGGGGCAGCACATTTACACTTTTATACAGCCTGTAAACTCCCTACTTTACATTTTAGCCGAGAGTCATTTCTTTAGTGTTGTCATATGAAAAGATATACTTAAATATTTACAAAGTGTGACGGGGTGTACTCATTTCTGTGAGATACTGTAACTAGGTTCCTGGGGGCATGGCACTTGCTAGAACTACAGGCAGCGCCGCAATGTGCCTCCAGATGTTACTGCCCCTTATCCATAAACATTGTTTTCAGCTGAATATGTAGTTAAGTCTACACTGGTATTAAGGATGCAAAGCCTCTATTTGCCTCAGTGGGAGCTTGCTCTGTTTTGAATGAGCTCCATTGAGTGACTGAGTGGAAGCATGGGAGAAGCAAACAAACAAGAATCAACACCCACCGTGAGTGTCCTTCCCCCACCACGAAGGCAAGGAATGTAGTATCTGAAACAGTTAGATCGTGGCAACTGGGCCAAAGTTTATTCAAACTGAGAACGTTTCGTTACTCCTCCGAGTATAGCTTCTTCTGTCAAAATGAACATTTGGGGGGAGTGTCGGTGCCGTCACTGGTTGGCTGTGCAGTTGATTTGAATTCTGAGGGATTAGTAGCAGTGGTGGTATTCTATCAATTTGGATCGGTTCGGCTGAACTGGTAGCTCTGAGGATCATCTGTGAACAAGCCGGTTTGCTCCAACGATCAGCTGCTGTGACTTTGCCCCCATCCTGGCTCTATACTGACTTCTATTTCCTGCTTTTGAAGCTCAGCTGCTTCGCGTGGCACAACGGGTTGCCACGTGTTATTTATTTTTATTTTTATTTATTTGATTTGTCAATCGCTTAATAGGTATAAGTATATACATAGTTCTGAATACATGAAATGGGTACATATAAGAAATATAAAAGAAACAATAGGACAGGGATGGTAGGCCCGTTGGTGCGCTTATGCACGCCCCCTACAGACCTCTTAGGAAAGGAGTGAGGTCAATAGTAGACAGTCAAAGATTAAAGTTTTGGGGGTTTGGGGAAGAAACCACAAAGTCAGACATTCCAGACATTGACCATTCTGTTGCTGAAGTCGTATTTCCTGCAATCAAGTTTGGTGCGATTAACCTTGAGTTTGTATCAATTGTTAGCTCTTGTGTTGTTATGGTTGAAGCTGAAGTATTCATTGACAGGTAGGACATTGCAATGTATAATTTTATATACTATACTTAGATCGGACCAAAGGCGGCATAGTTCTAGATTTTCTAGGTCTAGAATTTCAAATCTGGTGGCATAAGGTATTCTGCAACGAGTAGAGGAGTGGAGAACTCTTCTTGTGAAATATGTCTGTACTTTCTCAACTGTGTTAATATCAGATACGTAATGCGGGTTCCAGACTGATGAGCTGTATTCAAGTATTGGTCTAGCAAATGTTTTGTATGCTCTAGTTAGTAGTGTGATATTACCAGAGAAAAAGCTTCGTAAGATTAGGTTAAGAACTCTTAATGCCTTTTTGGCTATGTAGTTACAGTGGGCTCTAGCACTTAGTTCATTAGAGATGACTATTCCAAGGTTCTTTACAGAACTTGGATCATCAACAAGGTCTTAACTATTCAGCTTGCATTTTATTTTCTGATTTTTTTTGCCAATATGTAAGTCAGAGCATTTATTTGTTGAGATTTGAAGTTGCCATTTGTTTAACCATTCTGATACATAGTCAAGATCTTTTTGAAGGGTAGCAGCTTTACATTAGCTGTTGAAGACACAGGAAGAGTGCAGGATTGCAGGAAAAGGTCAGTATCAAACCTTCTGAGCACCCACCAAGTGCCCGTTTGGTGTGTGTGCACGCAAAGCTCACCCACCAAGTCACGTCCATAGAACCATTGTTAAAAAAATAGTTGATTCCCACTACTTGTTTGTAGGCTGGTTGTTGTGTTGCTGGACTTGTTTGAGGAATGCCAAGGCCCATCACAAGACCCTCACCTGGCATGACCCTCCCATTGCAAGACCTGCTGACTACACAAAGCCCTTATAAGCAGAATAACTTCCACATCCCCTGCATTCCCCTGAAGATGGTACTCAGCCTGGTAATGAAACTTTCAAAAACCAACCCACAACCTTGGAGCATGAACCTTCACTTCATTCTCCTACACTGGTGCTACAGATATTCGTCACCATCGCAAACTTGGTTCCTTGTTAACTCCAGTTCTTCAAACCCACATCCTGAAACCCAACCATCCATGACCAGCTTACCCATTAGTACATTTGCTCTGGTCTTCAACTTGCCGTGTGGATTCATCCTAGAATGTTGAATTTCTGACAGGTTCTGCATTCCCACAATTAACGGAGGCATAAATGAAAATGCTGTTAAAATAAGATAAATATAATACATTAAACTCCAACCTCGCTACTTGCTTAGTCACCGCAAACCACACTAATTAAAATCCTACCATTATTTCTTGCTAATGGGCTTTAGCAAAAATATGTACAGTCATGAAGTGTTGCCACAACAGCTCTCATTTTAGGACTGGTAAAATGTTTAAACTGATGAGGAGTGGAAGAAATGCCACGTTCCCATATTCGCCCCTAACCAGAATAAGCCCTATCCTAAAAACAGTTCAGTGGTTTGAATCCCCAGCACCGCGTCATGGAGTGAGCTCCCATTATTTGTCCCAGCTTCTGCCAACCTAGTGGTTCGAAAGCAAGTTAAAAAATGCAAGTAGGAAAATAGGGACCCCTTTGGTGGGAAGGGAACAGCATTTTGTGTGCCTTTGAAGGTGTTTAATCATGCCGGCCACATGACCACAGAGACGTCTTTGGACAGCACTGGCTCTTCGGCTTTGTAACAGAGATGAGCAGCGCCCCCTAGAGCTGGAAACAGCTAGCCTGTCTGTGCAAGGAGGGGAACCTTTACCTTAACCTTTAGGGAGAAGTGAAGAAGGCATTGCAGGAAAAAAAGACATTGGGCACCATCAAGTGTGAAAAATGGTCATAAGTCATTTTTTTCAGTGCCACTGTAACTTTGAATGGTCACTCCATACAAACAAAGTACCAGCAAAGGAGGGGGAAAAACTCCAGAGAAGTTCCTGAGACAGGAAGTCTAGTCCTGCCAAGAATGTAATAAGGGTTAACGGAGAGGCAATTTCTGTAAGCAACACCAGAATGTTTCCTTCCTGCCTTCCTTACAGGATTAGGCCAGCAATTTCTTCTAACAACTGGTTCTCCGAACTGCTTAGAATTTTAACAACCGGTTCAAGTGAATAGGTGCGAACTGGTAGAATCCCACCCCTGGGCACCATGTTTCGTGACCTAATTATTTAATTTATTATTATTTATGTCCTATTTGTCCACTAGTAGAGAATAATTCTACAGTGCAAATAAGGATATACACAGTAGGACTTCTATTTTATTCTGCGGTGGGAAAGAAAAGAAAGATCGATCAGAAACATTTGAAAATGAGATTTTACAGTATGTGAACTAAGCAGAGATTTTGTCCATTTTTTTTTTTTTTTGGTATGAGAAGTCTTAGTGACATTTGAAAAGCAGAGCACCGTTCCTTGGTCTTAAGGTTGACTGACATTTAAGGGCAATATAAGTCTTGGTTTTTCCCCACTCCTTTTAAATTGAAGTTTTCATAAATCAAGTGGAAGGGGAGAAAACTGGTTACATCTTATAAAATGTGACTCTCTGGATAGGAATATGAAAAAAGTCACCTCTGACATTTTAAACACATTCCTAATTCTTGTTTCGTCTTACATATCGTGCCAAGCTGAAAGAAGGAAAAAGAAAGAACAAAACTGAAAAATGGTATCGTTTCTTGGCTTGGGCATTTGGCTAAGTTTTCATTCTTTTCTTTAAATTAAAACGGGACACCTTGAGTGCAGTTGGTCAGCCAGTCACAAATCCGTAGTGTGGCTTCTCTAACCCACATTTTTTCTTCCTTAGCAAGAAGTAGGCTATGGTCTATTTTGTCAAATGCCTTCCTGAAATACCTTTTGATAGACTTGAGAATGGAAAGAGGCCGGCCTTAATAATGTGAAGATCATAAGCCACAAAATTAATCATCGGTGTTGATTAATCCAGGATTCATAATACCCAGTTGGATTAAAGATTAAAAACTTTCATGTTATCGTATTCATCTGAACAGGGTTGATATCTCAAGGAAAAATTTCAATAGATGCTTCTATTTTTGTTCAATCTTTCACTATGGCCTTCTAGCTCCATCTCTCTCCATCTGAGTGAGTATGTGTAATTATAATTATAATTATAGATTAAACTGTTATCTCTTCTGAGAATGAATTCACTTACTAGCTATTTAACAAAAATCATGGTGGCTGTTTAAGAGAAGCAGAATTTGCGGACTTCTGGTTGCAAAGCCACCCTACTTCTCTCTCTCTTCCCCTTTCCTAAGTAAATGTTACTTATCTTGGCAAATTTGTGTTTTCCAGATGAAACGATGCGTTTTGTATTTTACGAGTGTTCTTTTTAACGTGCTTTATTTGGCCTGGAAGAACCTTCCTTTCCTTAAGATTTAACACAGGAACTATATAGCTTCATGTCCCTGCGTACCTTTGGGGCAAATATTCCACAGATTTTATTTTTTAAAAAAAGAATGCTCTTTTGGATGGATGGATGGATGGATGGACAGGATAAGTCAGTGCAACCCTGGATGAAGTGTGCTGCTTCCTATTTTTCTGTTTTATCTCCTGCCATCAGATAGTTTAAGCATTCGTCTTTCTCCTCTCCTCTTCTCCCATCAGATCCAGAGCTTGCCAAAGCTGACATGGCAGCCATCAAACATTAAAATTTAAGATCCGGAGCTTTGGAGCTCTTGAGTTGAGTTATAGTATTCCAGGCGTTGTGCTTTGTTTGGTCGTTTTTTTCCTTTCCTTATTCGACAGATTTCTCCCTCCATTTTGGGGGTGCTTTATCTCTGAGCTGATCAAGGATGGAAAGAAAAAGAGATTCTTGCCTTTCACTGAAAACCTTCCTTTTTTCAGATAATTAATTCTTGGCACCGGAGTAACATTTTAACCACCAGGAACTGTGGAAAGATTGACAGAAACTCTATACTTGACATTTATTTATTACTTTTAAAGAATGCCAACAGATTTAATCATTCATCGTGTACTTTTTCTCATGCTGAAGGAGATTTATGGGCCTTAATCTTGGGAAGTATGGCACATTGTGGATAGGCTTGTGGCTGTATATTATGGCAAGGATGGCTGGCGTCTTTAAAAGTGGGGGCTTGATTTGTGGCCAAATCTTTTGCTCGCACAACGAGAAGATTGCTGAATCTTTGGCTGGGGTCTGCAGGAAATCCGGCCCATCCATGTAAACAGAATATGGCAATGAAATAGGCCAGACTTGACAGGAAGAAAGAAATACTTGGAACCAGAGAAAAAACTTTGGTCTGGCATCACGAGATTGTTCTATAGAAATTCTCAAAATCTCTAAAGCTTGCCCCCAGAATATCTATCTATCATCTATCTATCTATCATCTATCTATCTATCTATCTATCTATCTATCTATCTATCTATCTATCTATCATCATCTGTCTGTCTATATAATCTATATCATCTACCTATATATCTATTTATCATCTCTATCTATCTATCTATCTATCTATCTATCTATCTATCTATCTATCATCTACCTATCTATCTATCTATTATCTATCTATCATCTATCTGTCTGTCTGTCTATATCTATCATCTATCTATATCATCTACCTATATATCTATTTATCATCTATCATCTATCATCTATTTATCATCTATCTATCTATCATCTACCTATCTATCTATTATCTATCTATCATCTATCATCTCTCTGTCTGTCTGTCTGTCTGTCTGTCTGTCTGTCTCTATCTATCTATCTATCTATCTATCTATCTATCTATCTATCTATCCATCTATCATCTATCTATCTGTCTGTCTATATCTATCATCTGTCTAT
>NW_020769320.1:7947494-8046431 GCF_900518735.1 Pseudonaja textilis | reverse complement strand
CTTTCTTTCTTTCTTTCTTTCTTTCTTTCTTTCTTTCTTTCTTTCTTTCTTTCTCTTTTTCCTCTTCCTCTTTCTCCTCCTCCTCTACTTCTTCCTCCTCCTCCTCTTCTTCTACTTCTTTCTCCTCCTCCTCCTGCCCCCCGCCCCATGTTCACACTTACCAAGGACCTGGGATAGGCAGATCTGGATATTTGATGATATTACAGATATCATTGCAGGATGGAAGCTCTCCGAAGTAAAGCTGCATTCTGCAATTGACCGATGGCAAATTTGTCAATGCCGGCAGTGATGTTTCAAGCAGCGCTCCAATGGCGCCTATTCCTATCTATAGTACCCTTGCTTGCCTTTGCCACGGTTCCTTCTATTTCCTATTTATCAGACTCGGTATTTATATCATTCTTCTTCTTATTTTCAGCTTGGAGCTCAAAGTAGCTCTGGAGCAGATTCTCTTCCCCGGAGTTCCCGTTTGGCACCGATGCCATCAGCCAGTTAATAGACAGGAAAGGAGACCGAGTTAATGACAGTTCTCTAAACAGCTGTTGCATGATTCAGCTCTGCTACCTGAGTTAATTAATCAGCACCTTGCTGGCACTTTAACGTTTTAATATCAAATATGTTCGGCAAAGTCTTAACAGGGTGATCCCTTTCCCAGAAGAGGTTAGCTCCTGCCAAAGTCATAAAGGGAAGGAGGATTTGATCATTTTCTGCAGAGAGCAATACTTTGGTGAACTAAATACAGGTTGTTTTTTTAAATTCCTCCCTCCCCTTTCCTTATACAGGTAGTCCTTGATTTCTGACCACTGTTGAGCTCAACATTTCTGTCGCTAAGTGAGGCATTTGTCAAACAAGTTTTGCCCCACTTTATGGGCCTTTCTTGCTCCGGTTGCTAAGCGAACCATGGACAGCCCGTAAATTGTTAAGTGAATCCAGCTTCTCCATGGACTTGTGTTGCAGTTCACTGGCAACCTGCGGAGATGGCAGTAGAGTCGGACAGTGGGGAGGAACATGGGCCAGTCCTTGAGTCTGGGGAGAACTCAGACAAGGGTCCTGCATCTGATTCAGAGATGGGTCCAGGGCCATCTGGAAGTTATGTGCTAACTCCGGAGCCTCCAGAATCTGACATCAGTGAGGCAGAGGAACAAGGGGAGCCTGTTCCCAGTGCGCGCTCACGCAGAGCTGCTAGAAGGCAAGAACAGTTAAGACAAAAGGGGTGACTTGGGAGTAAGGCTTGGAGGTGATTGGCCCCTCCCATAAGATATAAAGGAGGAACAAAGGGACAGGAACCTTTGCAGGAAGCAACTTTGTTTGTACTGGTTGGTTTGAAACCTGTAGCTCCATGTGGACTTTGTGCTCCGTTTGGCCTTGTACAGCTAATCGGCAATTTAGTCATTGACAGCATTTCAAGGAAGAGAAAGGTGGGTGGTTATCACACTTATCCTGAAGGACTTTGGCAGACTTCCATGGGACTATTTACAAACTGTTTGAGACTCATTATGGTCTGTAAGTGACTATAATTCACAGCGGTTGAAATAAAACAAAAGGTTTTTGGGACTAACCTGTGTTTGTTAATGTCTCAGGAAGCCTTGGTCAGAACACCTTGCTCAAAAGGGGATCATGTGACACTGCGACCATCGTAAATAGGACTCAGGTGTGGAGCATCTGAATTCGGATCCCGTGACTACGGGGATTGCTGGAAAGGTTGCAACTGGTGAAAAACGGTCCTAAGTTAACTTTGTTCAGTGCCATTGTGACTTTGAGCAGTCGCTAAATAATAAGTTGAGAACTATCTGTAGTAAAGAAGAACCTGGAAAGTGGCTCCCGTGTATTTTCTAAGATTTACCTATGGTTTTCTTTTTCCTGCTGGGAATAAGTGCGCAAATGCCAGATGATGGGTTGTTAGCTTAATCTGGAGGATTTTAAGAAGTGACTGGACAGTCCCTTGTGTGAAATGGGATAGGGTCTCCTGCTTGAGCGGTTCTATTTTGATTGATTGAATTGAAATATGCAATATGGAATTTGCTTTCAGGGGGTTGACAATGGAGGAAACTTACACTGTCCAATCTCATGAGTGTGGAAATGATGTACATTTGGGGTCTTACAACGGACTCAGGAGAGAGTTGCTTCAAAGCTGTCCCCCATCTTTGGTTTTGAGCAGGAGATATTTTGAATTCTGCCTAGTGGGTCAATAATGCATTAATGCTTCATGAGTGATAATGCAAAGAAACCTTAAACCAATGAGAATGACATCTGGGTATTTTTGGTAGACTTGTGCCTTTGGTTCCTGTTCTGAAATGAATGCTGGGAGCGGTTTTTTGGTTTTCTGTTCAACTGTCTGATTATAACACCTGGTTTCCAGCATTTTTTGTAATCCTTCTCCCATATGGCTGATAAATTGGAATGGGAATTAATTTTCAATGTTCAATTCAGACTAGAGTTGGAAGGGACCTTGCAGGTAATCTAGTCTGGTGGTCACCAACCAGTGGGCCACTGGTAGTCTGCGAGAAAATTTTGGTGGTCCACAGAGAAATGTCACCAAAGCAATTAACCCAGGCTGCGTGGAAACACAAGGCTGTGCTGCCCACATGGCCCGCATGAACACAAGGCTTGTGTCGCTTGCATTGTGAACAACACAGGGCAATGAGGGGAGGGGGGGAAGGGGGGAGGGGAGGAACTTTCCCCACGTGCCTGGCCTGGCCACCGGTCTGCTTCTTTCCACTTCTTTCTTCTTCTGCTTTTGGCTGCATGCAAGGAAAGCAGCAAAAGTCTTTCTTTCTCTCCCTCAAACTCTGCCAGAAATGAGTCTTTGGGAGCCTGCAAGGCCTCCTGCTCCAAGAGGCTGTGCCGGCGTGACAAGTCTCATAAAGACTCATTTCTGGCGGAGTTTGGGGGAGAGAAAGACTTCTGCTGCTTTCCTTGCATGAAGCAAAAAGTCTCTCTCTCTCCCCCCACCCTGAGAATGGAGCTGGAGATAGTATCCTGCGATCCCAAAGAATGATAGGAAAGAAGGCAGGAAAACGGTGTGTGGGGGGGGAGGAATTTTCCTGCAGATTTTTTTTGGGGGGGAGGGGATTTTCCCAGGGTCTCTGGTCCACGGGATTTAAAATTATGAGTTTGGTGGTCCCTGAGGTCCAAAAGGTGTTGGCGACACCTGTACTAGTCCATTTCAGACAACCAGCTGTCCAGCCTCTTCTTGAAAGCCTCTGTAACAAGCCTCTTGAAAACCTCCACTGTAAATGCTGTAGCAGTGATGGGATTCAATTTTTTTTTTTACTACCGGTTCTGTGGGGATGGCATGGCTTGGTGGGCATGGCTTGGTGGGTGTGGCAGGGGAAGGATACTCCATTCCCTCCCCACTCCAGGGGAAGGATACTGCAAAATCCCCCTTCCCTCCCCACCCCACTAACCTGCTTTCCAGCTCCTTTCTCCTGTGCAGGGCAACCAAAGAAGACTCAGCCGATCAGCTGGGACTCAATGGGAGGCAGAGAAGAGATGAGTTGGCAGGGCCAGTCAGAGGTGGGATTTGCCGATTCTTCAAAGTACTCAAAATTTCCATTACCGGTTCTCCAGAACTGGTCCGAACTGGCTGAATACCCACCTCTGCGCTGTAGGATGATTTTTGTTTGCTTCTTCTCATATAAAAACCACAATAACACCAACTGTCTTGGGTAAGGCAAAGAAAAACACACTGGTTTAATGTGCATTATAAGGAGACACATTCTCATTCATTTCTTTAATTACCCCCAAGCTGCTAAACTGAAAAATAAATACATCACAGGGAACTTCCAGATTATAATTTCCAATCCAACGAGGGATCCCAACATGTCCTCCAGCAAACATATATAATTATTATTTCATAGTTTTATTTTTTATTTTGTTTTATTTTTTCTATTTTGCAAGGTATACCACTGATTCCTGAAGTCTCTGGGCCCTTTAGCAAAATAATAAGAGAGAGTTTCAATTAAAAATCATTTTGAAAAGTTAGCTGTTAAAATGACCCATTCATTCCTACCTGGACACATATCTCTCCAGGACCTTCTAAAACTAACAGGAACACTGTGTTCACCAGCTTTACAATTTGAAGATTGTTCTGGTGCTCACCCATTCCCCCCCGCCCCTTGGGATGTGAAGTTCATGGTCCTTTAGGGAATTGAAGCAATTTTGGTGTTTACCTTCCCCCTCCCTCCCTCCTTCCCACCTTCCTTCCTTCCTTCCTTCCTTCCTTCCTTCCTTCCTTCCTTCCTTCCTTCCTTCCTTGCTTGCTTCCCTCCCTCCTTCCTTCCCTCCCTCCCTCCCTCCCTCCTTCCTTCCTTCCTTGCTTCCCTCCCTCCCTCCTTCCTTCCCTCCCTCCCGCCTTTCCCTCTTTACCTCCCTCCTTCTTTTCTTCCTTCCCTTCCTCCCTCCCTCCTTCCTCTTTCTTTCTTTCTTTCTTTCTTTCTTTCTTTCTTTCTTTCTTTCTTTCTTTCTTTCTTTCTTTCTTTCTTTCTTCCTTCCTTCCTTCCTTCCTTCCTTCCTTCCTTCCTTCCTTCCTCTCTCTCTCTCTCTCTCTCTCTCTCTCTCTTTTTTCTTTCTTTCTTTCTTTCATCTTAGGTTTTCCAGTTGGACTCACTTTCATTTGTAGGTTAGCTTCAATAAAATTTTCAGAGGGTGGAGAATGGGTGTTTTAGCAATATGGAAGTACCTGTTTGCTAAAAATGATAGGTAGACATCTAAGCCTATGATTAGTCTAGGATGAGACTTTTCTCCAAAACTGTTCCAGGCCTTTGTTCATTTCTTTTGAGATAATTTGGGTGGTGCAATACTCTTTTAGATGTGGAATTGGGTAGAAAATCTCCCTGAACTGGAATAAATCAGCCCGCGAATGATCAGATCTACCTTCTTGTGCTCTTTATAATGTTTTCCTGACATCTAATTAAATCAGATTTTAATTAAGTGATTAAAATTAAGTGATAACTGAATTAAGTGATAACTGTCATAACTCTTCCATGCCTTCTTCGCTTCTGGTTGCTCGAAAGGCCTGGTCCATAAATTATCCGCTTAAAGGTTCCAGCTGAAAAATAAATTATGACAGAGTAGAATATCGGGTGATCAAATGCCGATTACCAGCTAAACCAGCGTTTAAAAAAGATTGTACCCTTTAATGGAGGTCATGGGGACCAATGGCTCTTGAGAGCAGTGGGATTGTCTCTGTAGGCCATCTGCTAGAAGGCTAACGGGCTTCCTGGGCTGGTTGGTTGGCCAACATGAGAATGGACCACTGGACTAACATCAGGACAGTGTTTTATGTCCGCATCCTTAAGTCTGCTATAAAATGATATGCCCAGAGATGGTATTCAGCCTGTTCAGACCAGTTCTGCCGTACTGGTTGCAGAAATTTTGAGTAGTTCAGAGAACCAGCAAATATCACCCCTGACTGGCACACACGCTCACATTTTGGGTGAAACTGTGGTGGGATTATTTGAAACCCGCCACTGGATACACTGTTCTGTTTTCAGTTAGCAGGAAATGGAAGATTCAGACTGTCAACATCATCTTAGATTGTTGACATCCATAAAATTAGATTCACATTTCAAAGGAACAATTAGGCTAGGCTTGCAATGACATTAATTAATATATGAAACGAATTCCCCGAACAACTTTCCTTCCAGAGGTCAGCCTGCGGGGGTCACATTCAGCAATTAGATTGCTCCTAAACTTATTAATAAGTGCAGACACCCAGCCATCCTCTACTGCTAAAGCACTTGTCAAAGATTATTTTGACACTCTCAACATGTGGAGACAACACTGGAGAGAAAAACTGCCTCTCACAATCTCAATGCTTTCCTTACATTGTGGGGGGGAAAACCACCTGGCTTTAACTAGCCCTATATCATCCATGAAACTCAAATACTTGGCTATCTCATGAGAAGGAAGGACTCACTGGAGAAGAGCCAAATGCTGGGAATGATAGAGGGCAAAAGAAGAAGAAGGGGACGGCAGAGAAGGAGCGGGCTGGATGGAGTCCCTGAAGCAGTTGGCGTGAGCTCAAATGGACTCCAGAAGATGGTAGAGGACAGGAAGGCCTGGAGGATTGTTGCCCATGGAGTTGCAGTGGATCAGATATGATGTCAGGACTCCAACAAATCCCCCTCATTCAAAGCAAAGATCTCTAGCTGCATCTCAGAAAAAGTAAATTGTTTATTAGAAATTGCCATGTTGTCACGTGGCTGTACTAAATCACTAAATCATGTTGTCACGTGCAGCCGGTACTAAATCACCTTGACCCTGATCTTTCCCCCACCCCCTGGATGTGACTTCTCCTATAGGACACATCAGTCTCCAAGAGTCATCCATCATGCTCTCCAATATCCTCCTTATGCTCTGACAACTTTGGGCTGCTGAGTTGATTATCTAGGCATTTAAGGAATGCCTTGTTTTCTCCCACTCCCTTTTTCTGGCAGCTAAAAAGACCAAAGGAGTATCCTTTTAGTTGACCCATGACTTTGCAACTAACAACAATGACAACATCATCCAGATGATATGGACCACCAAATTTGCATTTGTCATACAGGTGTCCTCTCTATAAGTGGCTCAACATAAGGTCCCCGAATTGTGATTGCGTGCGTGTGTGGAGGGGCCGAAAAACAAACTAACCAACACACAGTGACAGAACCTACAATGGAGGTTTTGCTGTGACAAATGAAGTAAACATAGATATATGTTTGTAATCTTCCTGTTAAAATTTCAGATTTTTAGATTACCACGGTTTGAATTTTACCCCTGCGTTCCTTTTCAATTCTTTTCCTGGAGCATGATTTGAATGCGCCATATACCATAAATAAATACATAGATAGATCAATCAACAATATAGTGCAGTCATAAGCCATGTTCAGATTAACTATTGAGGGGAAAATAAAGCCGAGGCCACAACTGTCAGTGTTAAATTTAAAAGTTTGTAATATTTGGGTGCCAAGGGTTTATAATATATATCCAGTTGTGTTATAAAGCCAAAGAGGTTATCTGGAATAGCATTCCTATTTTGGGGTGTGGGGGTGAGTGGGAATTTATATTCCAATATAACTGCATCTGCACGTGTCCAACAGCCACCATATGTGACTCCGTGTAAGTAATTAAATCTTAATAATGAAAAAAATCTGGCTTAAGCTTGCTCTGTGTAGATGTTCATGCTAAAGTAAAAGCAGGATTCTTCCTTAATCCCTCCTGAGCTGCAGGCTGGTGTGTGTGTATGTGTGTGTGTATTTAAACACTGCAGATAAAAAGGGACTTCTCTTCTTAATCCAGCATTTCAACCACGGCTTACTTTCAAATTTGCACTATATAAATACACATCTCTCTTCACTCTGCTCCTCTGAGGAGTGTGTTGTTGAAAAGAAAGAACAGATTTATTTCCTCTTTGCTGAAAAGGTTCCTTGTTGTAACTCAGGAAGATAATGGGGAAAAAAAAAAAAGAAGCTCTTTGCAAGGGAAACGATCCGTTAGGCTACAAGTTTGCCTTTTATTTCAAAAACATGTTTATGATTAGGAGGTATGGAATGCCCACCATCGTTAAACACTAGCGTCTGTTTCAGGGAGTTAGTTATGTGGTTGGTATATTTTTCTAGAATAGAACAGATACAGATTAACAGAGTTAGGAGGGACCTTGTAGGTTATCTAGTCCAACCCCCCCACCCAAGCAAACCCTATACCATTCCTGACAGATGGCAGTCCAGTCTCTTTTTGAAAGCCTCCAGTGATGAAACTCCCACAACTTCCGAAGGCAACGTCTTTTCCATGGGTTGATTATTCTCACTGTCAGAAAATTTCTCCTTATTTGAATCTCCTTGATCAGTTTCCATCTATTATTCCTTGTCTGAATTTCAGGTGCTTTAGAAAATAGCTTAACCCCTTCCTCCTCTCTGGGGCAGCCCCTCACATATTGGGAACACTGTTCTCCTGTCTCCCCTGGTCCTTCTCTTCACTAGACTAGCCCAGATCCTTCAACCATTCATCATATGTTTTAGCCTTCAGTCCTCTAATCATCCTGGTTGCTCTTCTCTGTAGTCTTTCTAGAGTCTCAACATCTTTTTTTTATAATGTGGTGAACAAAACCGAATGCAGTACTCTAGGTGTGGTCTTACTAAGGCCTTGTAGAGTGGTATTAGCATCTCCCTTGATCTTGATTGTATCCCTCTCTTAGTGCAATTTAGGATTGCGTTGGCATTTTGGGCTGCCGCTGCACCACTGTTCATATTTAATTGGTTGTCCACTAAGACTCCAAGATCCCTCTCACAGTTGCTCTAGATCTGGAAGTGCTGAGGTTGGGACAAGGAAGGGTTGCAGAGAAGCAGGGATCTCATCTTCCACCGTTTCCCCATTATTTTTTTTTGGAAAATAATCGCCGGTTGACCCAATTTAATTAACTCCAATCGTGTTTACAGACCTTCTCCTTTGATTTGTGGATTGGGTCTGGATAACTAACCTGGGGGTCTGAGGAAGTTTGAGTAAAAGATTTTTTTCCCCTTTGTTCTTTTTATTTGATTTAGTTTCAGCTTACCTAGTGGAGATGCTGCTTCTCAGACTGTTGTGGATTCTGTGAGCACTTTAAGGGAAGATGGAAACGGTATAAAGAATAAAATATATGTTGATAGAGAGCTTCTGACAGGGGAAAGGAGGAGAACTTGAACAAACGATTGTGGAGTTGAAATTATTTAACCTGAGGAAATTGCATTTTGCAGTTGACTAAGAGAGAAATAAAAGAAGTACAGCAGTTGTTTGTAAAAGCAAGATTGATCAGACATCTCTTGCCTACGGTTCTTATGGAAATCTGTCTCAAGTTATCTGTTATTATATTTTATTTTATTCCAAAGGAGTCACATTTTAAGGGAAAGATGTCTTAAGCATCAGGGCAGTAAACTTCTAGGATTCACCACAATTTTTGTATAAGACACACGGGTTGCCAAGGATTAGCAGGAATAATAACAACAGTATTAACTATAATACAGTCATCTCAAACAGGAGCATATAAATTTAATTAACAAATATTCAATAAATAAATAAACCACAATACCTATGGCTATTGCATCCAAATGCATGAGTTTTTGTTGCTATCAAAGGAACATTTTGTTTTCTTACTGAAATATAACTAGTTAAGCCCATGAATTGCATGAAGCAAAAAAATGGACAACAATAACAAAATTCATCTGCATTTGCACACTTGATACAAATCCATCTCCGTGTTTGAATAATAGCCCAGAGTAGAAGTTACTTTCAAAAGCAAGAGAATTATTTTTCACCCCCTTAAAGTAAACGGTAGCCTCTGGAGAATGGGGATTAAAGGAAAAGATTAAATTGTTAATTTTAGTTAAACACTGAACCTAAAAATAACATATTGAAATTTAAAAAGCATATTCTCAAATACATGGTAATATTAACAGTGAAAAGTCTGGCTTCTGATGGCTTTTTGAAATGCCGAAAGGTAAGAGGTGAAGAGAGACTCCAGTTCCATCTTCTGGAGCAACCTACAGAAGGACCTTCTCATCGTACAGAAGAATGATTGGCTGGAGGAGGTGACCAGGTTGAGCCTAAGGGAGGAGGCATCAAACACGTCATTGGTCTTGAGTCCTTGCATGTCCACAAGAGATTTCAGTCCAGCCCTCTTTGAAATCAATTGACTCTTATCTACCAGGGGTGGACTTCAAAAATTTCAGCAACGGGTCCTCTCCCTGGTTGCTGGGTGGGCGTGGCCATGCTGGGCTGGACTACTTGGCCTCCTGTACCACGGTGGGGGGGGGGACCGTTTTCACCTTCCCCAGGCTCCGGAGGCTTTCCTCGAGCCTCTCGGATGGTGAAAACTGCCTCTCCCAGGCTTCGGAGGCCCTTCAGAGGAAATGGGTCCATTTTTGGACTTCTGGAACTTCCATGAGGCCCGTTTTTCCCCCACCCCAAACCTCCATGTGGGCCCTGCACTTACCTTGCATCCAAAAACAGGCTGCATGGAGAATCCTGGGAGGAGCGGGGTCGGGTGGGAGGGGCAGGGCGGGGCTGGGTGGGTGGGTGGGGCCAGCCAGGGGTGGGATTTGGCAGTTCGCCGAACTGGCCATAATGTTAGATACAGGTCCACCCGAACCTGCCCAAACCTGTAGCGGCCCACCCCTGTTATCTACCCCCAATTTGCTTTGTGTCAGTGTCCCAAACCCTCCAGACAATTCAGAACTTCGAGACAAAGCCCATCAAAGTAAGAATCTATTAGAGAAGTCACAAATCTTGATTCAGATTCTGGGCTGCCACTTTGACTGTTAGTAGTTCAGATTCTTGTCAAGAGCTCAAGATTGATCTGAAGTTGATGGGCATGATTTACTGTTTCTCCGAACTGCACAGAATAATAACCGGTTCTATAGAACCAGTCCAAACCGGTAGAATCCCACCTCTGAGTCAGATGTATGCGGGGGGGGGGGGATATTTACAGCTTAACAGAGTTGGAAGGGACCTTATAGGTCATCTAGTCCAACCCTCCACCCAACAGGAGACCCTACACCATTTCTGACAAATGGCAGTCCAATCTCATGTTGGCTTTGGAGATGGTTTGAATATCCCAAGAGAAGCACATAAATGTGGCTGAACGATTTGCCCATGTCCCATTCTTCTACTTCTTTCTTTCCATGTTATTCTTCTTTTCCATTATAAGAAGCAGATTTAGATAGCTTGGGGGGGGATGAAAAATATGTGGGTGGGAAACTCTATAATGTTACAACTTGGGGAAAATGATTAAGGGCCAATTCATGAATTCATTGAAGTTAAATTTGCTGGCCTTTCTTGCATAGTTCTGATTACAATTTTGTAACGTGAAAGCTGTTTTTTTTTTTAAAAAAATATTATTGTTATTATTCTGAGTTTTGCCAGGAGAGAAGATGACCAGAAATGTACTTGGCTGAACTTTGCAAGAGAAGAAAGCTTTCCATTCTGCCTGCGAGGCAGCTCCCAGATGGTGTCCTCACCTCTTGCCTTTCTTGGGATAATCTTCTTCATCTGGACAGTTGGATCCCTCTTTCCAACATGACTTTTCTTAAATGCGGGCAGGCGTGCCATTTGTGCCAAGATGTGCTGAACCAACTTCTTGGTTCAAGAGATTCTGGCTTCCATATTTCTGGAGCAGAGCTTGGAGTTGAAGGGAATGTAGGTCAGGGATAAGGAAGGCAACAATTCTCCCCTACTTGGTATATTTTTTTAAAAAAAAAAATGTTTTAATGAGTCAATTAAATGTTAGCATCTATGGAGCCCCGGTGGCGCAGTGGTTAGAGTGCAGTACTGCAAGCTACTCCCATTACAATTTGGCAGATCGAATCCCACCAAGCTCAAGGTTGCTTCAGCCTTCCATCCTTCCGAGGTGGGTAAAATGAGGACCCAGATTGTTGGGGGCAAGAGGCTGACTCTGTAAACTGCTTAGAGAGGTGTGGAAAGCACTATAAAGCGGTGTATAAGTCTAAGTGCTATTGCTATCTAGCATCCTATTTATTTGTGGCGATGCCTTTGGCCCAGCGGTGGGATTCAACATTTTTTACCACTTTTTTCTGTGGGCATGGCTTGGTGGGCGCGCTTTGCACGTGTACAGAGGGTTTGATACTGACCTTCTCCTGCAATCTGCACTTTCCCTGTGTGTTCAACAGCTGTGGCAGTGTTCCAGCAACCCTCCATTCCACCCAATAACTCCAAGACAGACATCTTCTCAAAGGTTCTTTTATTTTGGATAGTTAACTGGCACAACTGGGGAATCCCAAATCCCAAAGTTTCGGGCTTCCTTGCAATAAGTAAAAACTACAAAACCCATCCCCTGCATCCATCATCACATCACACGGTCCAATCACCATCCAAACCAACTTGAGACTTCCTCTCACTTATGCGCCACACAACCTGACCTTGAATCAGAAAAAGAACATTATTATGTCTAACTAGATATACTCCGATAAATTCCACTTTCCCAGGCTCAGATGTGGCAGTGCGGGAGCATCTGATCTCAGTATGGCTTCCAAAGCTGACAAGCTGATGTGCAGAAATCGGCTGTGCCACGCAAAGCAGCTGAGGTTGAAAAGCAGGAAATAAAGTTCAGAATAGAGCCGGGGCGAGTGGGAGGGCCCAGCAGCTGATTGTTGGAGTTAACCGGTTTGCTCACAGATGATCCTCGGAACTATCTGCTTGGCTGAACCAGGCTGAACTGGTAGAATACCATCCCTGCTTTGGCCCCGCAATCACCCCACTATCTTGTATTGCCAAGTTAATGAATTTGTCTGAATATTTTTCTGTATTTTTCCAATGGGGTGCTGTCCGAAGACGCCAGCAGGACTAACCACCTTCGAAGGCGCACGGAACGCTGTTCCCTTCCCACCAAAGGGGTCCCCATTTTTCTACTTGCATTTTTTTTTTACGTGCTTTCAAACTGCGAGGTTGGCAGAAGCTGGAACAAGTAACGAGAGCTCACTCGGTTATGGGCGCCAGGGTTTCGAACCACCGAACTTCTCATCTTCCTGATAGACAAGCTCGGTGTCTTAGCCCCTGAGCCACCACATCCCTTTATAAAGAAGATTAAAGCACCTTATAAAACAAGACAATTGGAAGCAAAACTAGGTTCTCGGGATCTTGTAAAAGTGTGTTAAAGTGGGGGGGGGCAACTTATCTCCATAGAGAAGATGTTCTTCAAGGAGGGAGCCATCACAGATAAGGCTCTTCTTCTTGGTCCCACTAAAACAGGGGTGTCAAACTCATGTCATCATGGTGATGTCATGTGATGTATCGGGACGTTTTTTTCCCCTTCGCTAAACTGGACATGGGCGTGGCCACATGTGATGCATCTGACCTGTGGACCGTGAGTTTGACAGCCCTGCACTAAATGGACCTCCTTAAAAGATAAGACCCATAACGTTCCTTATGATTGGGAAAAGCTTGTCCTTCGAATAGTGTTTGGTAATATTTCTTATTTTACCAATAAACGTTGAGAATCTACACATCCTGGTTATCATATGTGTAGTCCTGAGTTTGAGATCAGTGACTTGCAGCTATAGGTTGGTCTTCAGCATTGTTCATAATTCTTGTTCTGACCTAGGCTTCTCCCAACAGCACGAAGCCGACTCCTGATCCCGATAAACCCCTTTTATTTAATTTACAGTGAATTTCTCCCCAGCAAAGTCCTGGCCAACAGTCTTTTCAAGACAGTTCACAATTACAGACCTTTATCAGGCTTGGAGAGTTTCCAGGCCGATATCTTTCAGATGCCACACTATAACAGACAATACTTGGCAAGAATGCAGGAACAGATCTTCACCCTAATGAACTAATTGTTTCCTGCAAAAGCCCCCTCCCCTTTTGCTCCTCTTTTATTCCCTATGGGAGGGGCCATTCATCATCCACCTGTGCCTTTACTTCCGGGTCGGCCCTTGTTCCTTAGCTGTTCCCTTCTCCTGGCAGCTCTGTGCATGCGCACACTGGGAACAGGCTCCAGCTGTTCTTCTGCCCTCGTCAGAGCCTTCCTCAGCCTCCAGGACTGGCCCATGCTCCTCACTGTCCGAATCTGTTGCCAGCTCTGCTGGCCATTGGTAGGCCGCAACAATTATCTTTACAGGATATGGGTATTAAATGATGAGAAAGTGCACTGCTGTATCATAACCATAGTCTGCGTTGAGAAGTCACATGTGGAAAACATGTGTTTATTATTCCATACCAGTGTCCGTAGCAAATTCTTACATCTCTATCACTTTCATCTCCAAGAGCTCAGGAATACCAGGACTGTCATATAAATCACCATTGTCGGTGAAATGGATAATATTTCTCAGCAGGGATTGAGTCTTTAAGAGGCATGGTTTGTGTTCTTAGTGTTTTCAAACAACAAATAGAGGGTATTATTTATATTTCTTAAAGGCAGATGGTAGTTTCTTATCATTAAAACAGTATTGTAGTAATTACTTCAGCAACACAATCTAACCTAATGTGTATTAGTTTTGCTTTCTATAATCTAATATGCATTAATACTGCAACAGGCTGTGCTTACTAATGACTACATTAATACATACTATGTGCATATTATAGTACATAGCTTTATTTATATTGCATAATTTTCTCTAATGTGTTTTGGGTTGACAATCAAAATCCATAATAAATTACAAAGTGAAGTGGCCTGCTTGGAGCACATTGTCTATTTGGCTGCTCCTCATAAACTGTCCAGAATTGTTGATTGAAATTATTAATGTAATTTAAGATTATCACCAGGCATTTTTGTTTTTTGGGGGGGTTTTTTTTGGAACCATAAAAATTAATGCTTATATTTCAAGTATGAAGTCGTTAAAGAAGTAAGATCACAGCTGGCTCCTTATTTGATACTGGTTGACTCCTAAAATAGATGAAGAAAAGGAGACTTTGTTCCGCTCTGCTTTATGTAAGTCAATCAGAATGGAGTTGGAAGGGACCTTGGAGGTCTTCTAGTCCAACCCCACTGCTCAAGCAGGAGACCCTAGACCAAGGGCCTTCAAACTTCTCAAGTTTAAGACTTGTGGACTTTAACACCCTAAGCTAACATGACTGGAGGAGGAATTCCTGAGCTAACATGACTGGAGGAGGAATTCTGGGAGTTGAAGTCCACAAAAGCTGTCAAGTCTTAAAGCTGTCAAGTTTGAAGACCCCTGCACTAGACCATTTCAGACAAGTGACTATCCAGTTTCTTTCAATGATGAAGCATAACAACTTCTGAAGGCAACTTCTATTCCACTGGTTAATTGTCCTCATTGTTAGGAAGTTTCTCCCTAATTCCAGATTGCTTCTCTCCTTGATTAGTTTCCATCCATTGTTTCTCATTTTGCCTTTTAGTGCTTTGGAGAATAGCTTGACTCCCTCTTCTTTGGGGCAGCCCCTGAGATACTGGAAGACTGCTATCATGCCCCCCCCCCCCCCATTTCTTCTTTTCTCTAGACTAGTCATATCCAAATCCTGCAACTGTCCTTCCTATGTTTTAGTGTCCAGGCTTTTAATCACATTAGTTGCTCTTCTCTGCACTTTCCCCCCCCAACATCTCAATATCTTTTTTGCAATGTGGTGACCAAAACTGGACGCAGCTTTCCAGGCGTGGCCTTACTAAGGCTTGATAAAACGGTATGGATACTTCATGTGGTTTTGATTCTATACCTCTGTTTATACAATCAAGGCTTGTGTTGGCTTTTTTGGCTAAGTTTTCGTGGGAAAGAAGGACAGAGCTCCCATCGAATTTCACTTAAAGTGAGATTGTGGGTGCTTGCTTAACAAAACATCCATGGAATGTTGATGGAAGGGAAATTGAAGCCTCTGGAATTTTCACACGTTGGGGTAAACGATAGTCATTTATCTAAAATATGCAGCTGCCACTGAATATTGTTGCTGCATGCTTCAAGTACAAGAAAAAGAATTGTTATCCTCAATGAGATGATTCATACATTTATGTAGGCGAAGGGGCACAGTAGGACCCCAAGTTATCATCTAAAGTCATGTGTGGTAACTCTAGATATGTATCATTTTTTATATATATAAGAGGGATGGTTGGAAGAGAAAAAAAATCTCCAGAGAGAAAGTCTTACATCTGAATTGACAGCCTGCAGGCAAATGACTCCTTTAATTGCTCTACCTCTCCTAAAAACAAATATGCCTGTAAACATGCATGCAACTAAATGTTTAGAAGAGAAACAAGGCCTCCCTTCCTGTATAATTGCAAGAAGCGTTTCTGTAAACAAGCACGATGAAAAAGCTCAAAAGAGGAGAAATTCTATTATTATTTACACTGTTTTTGCTCCAGGTGTTTAAACCCCAGGGTTCAGGTGGAAGTGGGTGAGGTTTGGAAATAATTCAAAGTGGGGCAATTCAAACCCAAGAAGAACTTCCACCCAGCCTGTAAGCTTCTGCTCCATCCATCCATCCATCCATCCATCCTTTGATCCATCCATCCATTGATCCATCAAAACATCTACCCATCCGTCCATTGATCCATCTACCCATCCATCCATTCATCAATATACCCATCCATCTATCCACTCATCCATCAATCTCCCCAACCACCCATCCATCCATCCATTCATCAATCTACCTATCCATCTATCCATCCATCTATCCATTGATCCACCCGTGCATCTACTTATCCATCCATCCATCCATCCATCCATCCATCCATCCATCCATCCATCTGTTCATCAATCCATCTATCCATTGACCCATCCATCCATCCATCCATGTCTGGAAGAAAATCACCAAGCTTAGAGAGCATCAAGGACCCCACAGTTCTCCTCCTCTTCCTCTCTTCCATTACCTGGTTTGGGTAATGAAACATCTGCAAGGAAACGATCCAGCTCAGAGAGCGCTAAGGACCACACACACCTCCTCCTCCCCCTCCTCTCTGCAACCCCCCCTCCCTTCTAGCACTGATGATGTAACCTAGTTTGGGTCATGAAACGGCTGTACGAAAACAAGCCAGGGACTTCATAGTTGAACCTTAAACCTATTCAAATTCCCTTCTGTTGGCTTTTTCTACTCTCCATTAGTTCAGGAAACTTTTCTGATAGTAAAAAAAAGTTCTGTAAGGTCCCAAAAAATTTCTAAAGGAATGGGTGAATCTATACAGTAGCTCTTCTTGTCTCACCTTGACATACTGCTTAATTCACTTAAACCCGGGAACATTTATGGATAAATAGATAAATAAATAAGGAATATATTGAGATACCGGAAGTTGCATAGTCCAGAATAATAACAATAATAACAATGGTAACAACAACAACAACAACAACAATAATAATAATGCCGCTCAAAGTGCAGCAAACCAAGAATCAATATAGAAAAACAGCGATGCAAACTCGGGCTGACAGCTGGTGTAACAAAGCACTGCATAGACAGTTCCTTGAACAGATCCAAGGAAAAGTAGATAAGGAAAAGGCCTGGCTATGGCTGACCAACGGAACACTGAAGAAAGAAACAGAAGGCCTGATTCTTGCAGCCCAAGAACAAGCCATCAGAACAAATGTAATCAAAACCAGAATAGAAAAATCTGCTGATGACCCCAAACGCAGACTCTGCAAAGAAGCGGATGAAACCATTGGTCACATACTGAGCTGTTGCAAGACAATAGCTCAGACTGACTACAAACAACATCACAACACAGTTGATGAGATGGTCCACTGGAACTTGTGTCACAACTACCATTTGGCTGTAGCAAAGAACTGGTGGGATCATAAGCCTGAAAAAGTGGTTGAAAATGAGCATACAAAACTACTGTGGGACTTCCGAATACAGACTGACAAAGTTCTGGAACACAATACCCCGGATATCACGACTGTGGAGAAGAAAAAGGTGTGGATCATCGACATTGCCATGCCTGGTGACAGCAGAATCGACGAGAAACAACTTGAAAAAGTCACCAGATATCAGGACTTGAGAATCGAACTGCAGAGACTCTGGCATAAACCAGTGCAGGTGGTTCCAGTGGTACTCGACACGCTGGGTGCTGTGCCTAAAGACCTAGGCAAGCACTTAAAAACAATTGGCACTGACAAGATCACCATTGGTCAGCTGCAGAAGGCCACCTTACTGGGATCTGCTCACATAATCCGCCGATACATCACGCAGTTCTAAACACTTGGGAAGTGTTCGACTAGTGATTTGTGATACAAAACCCAGCATGGTTATCTCGTCTGCTGTGCATACTGTCATTTTTGTGTACAACAACAACAACAACAACAACAATAATAATAATAGAATAAAAACTTGTTCTCTAGGCAGGGAGATCTTTTAAAAAAGTACTTGACAGCCATATTTTATCTCAACCTCTTGCTGCTAACAGCCATTTTTGGCACAGTGGGCCTGCGCTATTAAAATACCTTCCATCATGCTTGTTCACGATTTAGCACTCATAAAAAGTAGCAGATCAGAAGGAAACATATCCATCCATTATAATTATTGCACTTTCCTGATCTCACCTTTAAAAAAAAATACTTCCCTTATCTGCCTCCGTAGTGCTTATTTTAAAGCATAAGACTGATGAGATCAGTTTAAAAACAATTAAAATGCAAAATGTATGGTTCCAAAAGAACATAATTTTGCATGATTTACTGTTTGGCTTGTTGTTGGGTTTTTTTTGCTATAAGCACTCCCCAATCCCCATCCTAACATTTGGTAAATAACTAAATTGAAGAGTTTTGTAAGCCAAAATAACATGTTTCTCTCTCTTAATGGCTAGTTGGAGAAAAAAAAAATCAATAGCATGAGAAGCAACAACCATTTGCCCCCCAATTTCAAAATAATTTTTCTTTAAATATTTAACATTAAAAACTTCTCCTAGGTACTGAATATTTAAAGAAGACTGAAACTGCTTAAATACAAGGACAAAAAAATGAAATAAGGAAGTTAAACAAGTTGTTGGCAGTTTAAACTGTGCCCAATAAGGGGAATTCTAGATTCTCATTTAAAAGAAAACAGTACACGAATTTCTACAAATCTCTGCCTCAAATAAAACAATAAGAGAAATATTTTATTTTTACCTATTTTGATGTGATTATGGAAAGCCTGCCTTACTTCTGTTTGAATTTACATGGACATCAAAGTTAGCCATGGAGTTTTCATGAAAGCTATTCAGACTGATAGACCTCAATGATGGGCTCATTTCTTCTCCTTATTTTTTTTTTAAATCTAATTTTTATGTGTAATTATGTTCAGGGTTCTGTGTCACTTTTTGAAGTCCCTGAAATGAAGTCCCTGTCTGTCCTGAAATATGAATTAAAATAATACATGATTCAACCACAGATTTCTAAAACGTAAACCTCAATGCACTAGAATAATACCAAAAGAAGTAGATGGCATATTTCTCATGGGTTCACATTGACTAAAGGTCTTTCTTCTAGCCCTATTAGAAGACTAAGAATGGGGCTAATTGTCTCTCTTTGCCATGTTAAATTTCAGTCTTTTGCCATATTAGAATCTTGGGATTCCTTTATGCTTTCAAAATGTGATTTTGAATAGAATAAAATAACAGAGATGGAAGGGACCTGAGAGGTCTTTTAGTCAAGCCCCCTGCTCAAGTAGGAGACCCTATACCAGTGGTGGCTAACCTTTTTGGGCTCCTATGCCAAAAATTTCCTGTGCACCACACACACGCACTCACGTGCCAGCACCCAGAATGCAATGTGTGCCCCCTCCCCATGCCCCCGGTGCATGCGCACGCAATCCCCACTCCCTTACCTGCACTACACTTCACAACTGATTTTTTGGCTGGTTTGAGGCCTTTTTCAGCCTCTCAGAGGCTTGGGAAAAGCCTCTGCAAGGCTTTTCAGGACGAATTATAGGCCCATTTCGTCACTTCCAGTATTATAGGAAGTGATGAAACGGACCTATAATTCGTCCTGAAAAGCCTTGCAGAGGCTTTTCCCAAGCCTCCAGGACGCCAAAAAAGGCCCCAAAACAACCAGAAAAAAAAAATCAGCTGTGAGGCGCCCGCATGCGCAGTGAGGTTAGTTTGCCTGCAGCTCGCATGCCAGCAAAAATGCCACATGTGCCATAGGTTTGCCATCTTTTTAAAAACTTCCAGTGTTGGAGCATTTACAACTTCTGAAGGCGAGCTGTTCCACTGGTTAATTGTTCTAACTGTCAGGAAATTTTTCTTTAGTTCTAGGTTGCTTCTCTCCTTGATTAGTTTCCATCAGTTGATTCTTGTCTTTCCTTGTGATGCTTTGGAAAACAGACTGACCCTCCCTCTTCTTTGTGGCAGCCCTCAAATACTGGAATACTGCTATCATATCCCCTCTGGCCCTTTTTTTCATTAAACTAGACAACTGTCCTTTATATGTTTTAGTCTTCAGGCCCCTAATCCTCCTGGTTGTTCTTCTCTGCACTCTTTCTAGAGTCTCAACATCTTTTTTACATCTTGGCGACCAAACTGGATGCGATATTCCAAGTGAGGCTTTACCAAGGCAGACCTTTATACTTTCAAAATGTGTTTTTGCTTATAGTTAAGAGTTGAGACATGGATTGTTTAAGCTTTTAGCTGAATATGTATAAATCAAGACACGGAAATATGATCGTTTGCTGCAACACACCGTTTGTTAGAAAACTGATTCTTAACAGGTAGACAGGGATAATAAAACATCATAGAAAATGTTAAATGAGATAATTGAAAGAAGAAAGGGAAAATGCTTTATCAAAACATAACAGAAAATGTAAACAAACAAGAGTTACTTGCTAAAGAATTTGCGGGGGTGGAATCTGTAAAGAATAAGGGCCTGTTTTAAAGCAGCAGTTATAAATTTTGGAAAGACAAATAAAAATAACAAAGGTTAGGCTAAAAGAAAAAGAACCAGCTCCATTTTTTCTTAATATATGGATTAAAAAAAAAAAGCTTTGAGGCATTGGTGGATAATATTAGCATATTAGGAGTAATTGCAATGAATATGGAAAAGGTTAAACAGGAAGATATTACATTTTATTTTATGGTAATGGCATACCCCCCCCCAAAAAAAAATAGATCAAAAGGAAACGTCCCCATTAAAACTTTGAGGTGAGACGGTTAAAATGTGAACAAACAAAAACTGGGGTAGGAAACCTGTAAGTGGTGAAAAATATAATTAAATGAATAAGAATGGGAAAATAAATGAAGAATCCAAATTTATCTAATGAAGGATAATGTAAAAGAGCGAGCAAGGGGAGAAACAAGTTACAGAAGAAACGAGAAGCAGAGGGAACAATTAATCTAATCATGGGAAAGAAAAGCAATTTAAAAGAAAGTAGGACAATTACATTTCTATATACAATGCACGACAAATCTGGTCCTATAGAAACAGAGACTGACACAGCCCTTAAAATCCTCAGTGTAAGTAAGTCTTTATGACAGAAGATATGTCTCTCTCTCTCTCTCTCTCTCCCTCCCTCCCTCTCTCTCTAATTAACTCTTACTCAACATCTTCCAGAATAGAATAGAATAGAATAGAATAGAATAGAATAGAATAGAACAGAACAGAATAGAATAGAATAACAGAGTTGGAAGGGACCTTGGAGATCTTCTAGTCCAACCCCCCACCTAGGCAGGAAACTCTATACCACTTCAGACAAATGGTCTTTATCCATAGTGGTGAGATTCAAATATTTTAACAATTGGTTCTCTGCACTAATGATTTGTTCCAACAACCAGTTCACCAAAACTGCTCAGAAACTTAACAACTGGTTCTCCTGAACCGGTGTGAAATGGCTGAATCCCACCACTGGTTATCCAACATCTTTTTAAAAACTTCCAGTGTTGGAGCATTCACAACTTCTGGAGGCAAGTTGTGAATAATTGTTCTCACTATCAGGAAATTTCTCCTTAGTTCTAAGTTGCTTCTTGGTTGGATTTAGTCCACTTGTGACTACGTAGAGACTCTAGGCTGATCCCTTTTTTAACTCCACCCTGGATTCTGCCACTCCTTCTCCTACAATAATCTCCTCAGAATATACATTTTAAGATTGCCTTTGTGATTGCTGAGAGCATAACGTTATCGTCAAGAGTGCAGGAAACAATTATGGGTTTTGTAACAGAAATTACGCCAAATACCATCCAGGATCTGAATTTTAGGACAGTGTTCCTTTCAAAACTGATTGGAAAAGTGTTTTTCTGACTTTTCAGTTGAAACAGGCTAACTTTCTCCAGGCGTTCACACACATCTGAAAAAAAACTCCAAAGAGATGTCATCCCTTTTAAAGAGGTTAAATGTCTATAAAGATGTTAGATTCGTTGAACTTAGTAGATAACTGTAATTTTTATGATCCGTTTTATTTTTAGTAACCATCACATAATACCTTTTTCTAGATTGACGTGTTTTTCTGTTCGCCTGTGATCTAAAAGTAGCAAAAAAAAAAGTCAGAAACCTTTTCAGAATGTACAAAATTCTTTGGGGAAGTTTCTTTAAATGAATTCAAAAATAGACAATATCCATCTTCAGGAAAGATAAAACTTTTGTCCCCCCCACCCAAAAAAATTAAAACCTTCAACTTTATTTTGATGAGAATGATGTGGAAGGGCCAGAATTAACTTGGATGATCCACAGCGAGATCAAAGATAAATCATTCTTCAATTAGAAATCAGGTAAGCATCTGAACACTGTAACACTGAACTCAGGGGGCTTGAAAACAAATATTTGGGGTGGGTAGGAAAAGGATTAAATGGAAAAATGACTGGTTGGAATGGAGGCCAATAAACAAGGAGACATTTTTATGACTCTCTTCACATTAAAGATTTCTGCATCTCAGATGATATCACTCCTACCACAAGCAAAAATCCCTTGTGATTTTGGTGGAAATGCAGTACTGGTTGACTGCAGGATCAGTCAAAGGATATTTGTTGAGGGCCTCAGCCAGCTATAAAAATGCTTCAGAAATTATTCCAAAGGTCCTTCTTCAAGAAGCAACTAGAGTAGAGTAGAGTAGAGTAGAGTAGAGTAGAGTAGAGGAATGTAAAATAGAATAGAATACCATGTTTCTCAAGAGACCGGTGGCCTCTTCTGGTTCAGGCTGGAGGGACTTGGGAGGAAGCCAAGCTCAGGTTGGCCCGGCTTTTTTGTTTGGCAGGCGGGCGTGCACCCGTGGCTCACTTTCCCCGCTCTGCCCCACCTGCACGGCTCTGGCACGGCCCTGGCGGGATGAGCGGAGGGCCCAGCAGGGAGGTGCTCGCTGCCTTGGTGAGAGCTCTGCTGCCGGGCAGGAGGGCCCACCTGTCAGCTGCACTGGGCACCCCAGGCGAAGCTCTTCGTGCTCTGCCCGGTGCCAGGCAGGGATGGCGGCTGGACGCTTCTCCCGGGGTGGGCTGATCCTGCGCTGCAGCCCCGGGAGATTCACCTCCCCACATGGGTTTGGCTGCCCTCTCAGGCAGGGGAGGCTTTGTCATACCAGTAGTAGGGCATCATTTTTAAAAGAATTGGCTTTGCCTTCGAAGGCAAAGGGAAGGCGGCGACAGGAGCACCTGAAGCCAAGTGTCTCTGCCGGGCTCCAGTTGCAGGGAGGAGCCCTGGCTGGCCGCACGTGGCTGCGCCAAATGCCACGGCGTTGCTCTAAACACTGCGGCAGCATGGGGGAAAGGGAAAGCAATGGTGGTGGAAGGTCTCCCGATATGAAGTGCCCCACCAATACCAAGGTCAACATCCAAGCCATTGCCGCCTGCCCATCCGAGGATGCAAAGGCGGGGAATTAAGTCACTTCCGAAAAGACGGCGTCGCCATTTTTTCGGGTGTCAAAAAAAAAAAAAAAGGCCCGGCCTTATTTTGTGAGAAACACGGTAGAATAGAATAGGGATAGTTGGAAGGGACCTTGGAGGTCTTCAAGTCCAACCCCCAATCTTTTCTTAAAAACCTCCAGTGATGGAGCACCCAAAACTTCTGCTGTTCCACTGATTAATCGTTCCAGATATCAGGAAATTTCTCTTTAATTCTAGGTTTCTTCTCTCTTTGATTATTTTCCATCCATTGCTTCCTTGTCCTGCCTTCAGGTGCTTTGGAGAATAATTTGATCCCCTACTTCTTTATGGCAGCCCCTCAAATATTGGAAGACTGCTATCATGTCACTCCATGTCCTTCTCTTCATTAAACTACACATATCCAATTCCTGCAGCCATTCTTTGTATGTTTTAGCTTCCAGTCTCCTATAAACCACGGGCCGACAAAAAATATGGAGTCCCCTCAGGAAAGACATATGGCAAAGCTGGAATTAGCAGTGGTGAATGTGACAGATAAGAGCAAAGATTTTATTGTAACAGCTTTGAAGTCTTTCCTGCAAACAGCATCCTACTATCCAACTTGGATAACGAATTCACCGCATTTATATTCAGGCGTCTGACAGAGTTTAATCCCAGATACATGGTATAAGCCTGCAGCCTCTTCCCTTTTTTGATTTTGGAAGACAAAACGGAGAGAAGAACAAACAAACAAATACAGATTTTTCTTTTAACCTTTTTGCTGACATTCATCGGCCTTTTTTTTTCTTTCCTGATTCACACTTTATTTTCCTTGAGGTCCTTCTCCCAAGCTGCAAACATGGGACCTAGTGAGTTTAATGTTGATTCTTCTTTCCAAATTATTATTTTTTATGCGAAAGGCGCACCGCTCTTATTCCATGGTGGCATTTGATATCCAAACTACGTATTTTGGATGGTTTTGCATCCAAACCGTTTGGATGGGGTTTTTTTTATCCCTCAGAGGTTTATTTTTCTTTCTTTAAAAAAAAATGTTTATAGAAGTCTTCTGTGTTGAACCTTGGAGTCAAAAAGTCATCAACTAATTGTTGTAGATAATTGGAAGACTTCCCCCCCCCCCCACTCCTCCTTATTTACATTGCATTATCTCATTTAAATGTTTCCAAAATAGGCAAACCTTGCCTTAGGCTTTTCAGTTAGAATTCAGATCCTGTTTGATAATTTCTCCTTTGATTATTTACTTGGAATCCTTGAGTCCTTGGTGATCAAGAAGATATCAATCAGGAGGAAGGGGCCAACATGAAAAAGTGAAAGAAACCCCTTGATTCTCTCTTGAGAGATTTTCCCTTTTCACATTTTATTTAAGATAGCTATGATCCTTCCAGGAAATGTACGGCTAACAGAGAGAGAGAATACCCACCTGGCTGAAGCTTAGCAGGTTCCCCTCACAAGAATATTATCCTGTCTAGAGTTTGCTTGTGGTTATTCCGAGACTGAAATCTATCTTTTAATGACATGGTTCTCAGTAGTTTGCTTGGACTGAAATAATTCACTCGCTGTGTTTTTTCCGAAGATGTTACAGATCTGAAATATTCATGAGGCTGCATTGGGCATTTAAAATCTGGAGGAGCAGAAGTTATTTTCCCAAGCATTTATATTTTACTTAAGGGTCCTTCTCCAGAGCATCTTTCTCCTGTCCCAGAATTGTTGACTTTAGAATAAACATGGTTTTCTACTGTGGTGGAATTCAAAATATTTTACTACCCGTTCTGTGGGCGTGCACTTCGCCGAGTGTTCTAAAACGGGCAATTTTAAGCATGAAAACTTACCTTACCATCACCGTTGATGAGTTCAAACAGCTGAGCTACAAACCAAGGAAATATAGGACAGGAATGGGTGGGGGAGGATGGGCAGAGGGCCAACTGCTGACTGGTGAAACCAGATCGCTAGAACCAGTGCGAACCGGCAGCATACCACCTCCAGTTTTTTAACTATTAATGGAACTGGAATTGTTGCTCTTCTGCTGATGGAAAATAAGAGTTGGAAGAACAATTGTCTCCCAAAGGCCACTTCTACTTTAGACCAGTGGCGCCTCAACCTTTTGGGTGCCACAGACCGGTTCTGGGGAGAACAGATTTTCCACGGCCCGGCATCACTGTGGGCCGCGTGAAGTCATTTTGGATGTCTATTTCTGGGCCATCACCCTTAATTCTGTCCCATCCCATGCTAGGGGACAGTTTTTCCATTGCATGTTTTCTGCCTTAAATTGAAGGAAAGTCAGTGCCGTGATGATGAAGGAGAATTGCTTGTTGTTGAAATGGAGTAGATGGAATTTGAGGAAAGTTTTGTAGTATCTCTGTTTAAGTGTCTATGAAGTTTCTAAACCATCCAGGTCAGGGTTGTCCCAAAGGTGATTTCCAAAAGGGCAAGTGGACTTCCTTTGTTTTTTCTTGAAGATGTTTTGCTTCTCACCCAAGGGCCTTCTTCAGTTCTGACTGGACTTTCTTCTTTTTTCCTGAAGACATTTCGCTTCTCATCCAAGAAGCTTCTTCAGTTCTGACTGGACTTTCTTCATTTTTCCTTGAAGACATTTCACTTCTCATGCAAGAAGCTTCTTCAGTTCTGACAGGACTTTCTTTGTTTTTCCTTGAAGACGTTTCACTTTTCATCCAAGAAGCTTCTTCAGTTCTGACAGGATTTTTTTGTTTTTCCTTGGAGACATTTCACTTCTCATCCAAGAAGCTTCTTTAGCTCTGAACTGTTCCCACTTGGGAAATTGGACCTGTGATGGACTCATGCCTTACCACTGTAATGTCAAACTTCAAGTCCAAGGATCTTGGAATCTAAAGTTTTTCTTTAAAAAAACCCCTGTTGTAATAGAGAAGATTGAATGAAGTCTTCATGCTTCATATGGCATGCAGTTTAAGGCATGTTACCTCAAGGTCCCCGTTTCCTTGCCTTTCTGCAACATGAATGAAAATTGTAACTTATTTTAAACAGAAGGCTTTCTTTTAAAAATTACAGAATAAAATTATCACTGGGATTATCACCCTTTCAATGTCATTTAAGAGACTTTCAAACCAAACACCCCAAAGTAAATATTTCAATTGGAAAGGAATCATTTCGGGTCTTCTTGAAGTCACGAAGTCTGACAAAAAAATAATTCTGATGGTTTCGGAGCTGATTGAGTTGGATCAGAAGAAATGCTAGGTCATTTTAACTTTTTAAGGAAAATTTTAAAAAACATCAACAACCAGAATTCTAATTGTGCTATTTTAGAGAACTTTGAAGTCTGAAGAGCTTCAAAATTATTCCCGCTGTTATTGTTATTGTATCATTTGTATACTTGGCAGGTTCTAATTTAATCAATGGATTTCTGTCAGTAGAAGTTTCAGATCTAAATGCTGATGGATAGAAAATGAAATTTAAAAATGAGGCAATAGGTACCATACAGCTTATCAGCCTTCATCACCTTTGTCACCAAGGGGTGACTTGATCAGAAGAAAGCTGAATATGAAGGACATGAAATGAGCTCAGCCGATCTCATTGTACACATGTTGTATATCGATAATTAAGGGAATAAAAAATAAATAAATTCATAATTATTTTGGAAAACTTTCCCAGTTCCCCATCTGTCACTTGAGAATATAGTGAACTTGGTAGCCTGTTTATAGTATTTGTGCTAGCAGACACAAACTTCAAATTAAATATAAACCAAAAAGCTGTCCATTTTCTGATAGAAACCTTATGGTGTAGAACTGCAGAAGAGTTGTTGTATTGCATTATACAGTTGAAGAACAGAATAGAATGACAGGATTGGAAGGAGCCTTAATGGTCTTCTAGTCCAACCCCATGCCGAGGCAGGAAACCATATACCACAAGGTGTGTTTGAGAGTGCTTGGCATCTAAAACTTCATTCGAATCTCTTCTTCTTTACATGCAAACACGTTTTCAAGGCACATATGAAATGGTGTTATTCAGATGCAAACAATGTTAAAAGTTTCCCCTCTGGTAGGAATAAATAAATTAAACGTTTATTTTTGAAGATTTGCCTTTATCCTGCTAACATTTATAATCCAGCACCCCGTGGAAAGTACGATTTGAAAGTGAAATTCAGAGCAGTTTAGTGTGGAAATCCCTACGCTAACAAGTTCATCTTGCTTCATAAAATGGTCAGGCGAGGGGTAGGGTGTTTTAAATGATCCATTAAAAAGTGACAGGAGTATTCTTGGAATTATTTAAATTGAAATTATTTAAATGAAGAGCCAGGGAGTTGCTACTTCTAATCGGTATGGCAGGCGTTGGAAAACATGTTTGGGAAATGCAATCCCATGGGAATGTAATATGGAAACAGCGCATCTGATCAGGGGAGAGGTGAAAAGAGGCATCAACTTAGAATCACTACATAGCCACAAACAAAGTCCAATCCCCCTTGACTGACAATGACCTTATCTAACTCTAATCAGGTGCTGATCATTTGTTGAGAAGATTCCTATGCATAAGTTTTTACCAATAAATCATTTTAACTGGGCCTTCATGGGTGGACCCGAGCTTCACATGCAACAGGAAGTTGAGCACACAAACTATTTTGTTCATAATTCAGGAGGATACCTTTACATGGTTCCACTCTTGTAGAAGAAAGAATAGCAGAACTTGGGATAGAGTGAAAAGACGCATCAGCCTAGAATCCCTACGTAACCACAAGTGTGCTAAGTCTGACCTCCCTTGAATCCTGTTGGCCCTTATCTAACTCTAATCAGGTGCTGACCATTCACTGAGAAGATTTGTGTGTGTACACTTTTAGCAATAAATCGATTGAACCTGTGGATCTGGTCTTTTGTGTCAGACATGACGTTTTGTATTTTTGTAGAGTAACAGGGATGTGGTGTCTCAGTGGCTAAGACGCCGAGCTTGTTGATCAGAAAGGTCGGCAGTTCGAATCCCTAGTGCCATGTAATGGAGTGAGCTCCCGTTTTTTGTCCCAGCAGCTTCTGCCAAACTAGCAGTTCAAAAGCACGTAAAAAAATGCAAGTAGAAAAGCAGAGACCCCATTGGTGGGAAGGGAACAGCATTCCGTGCACCTTTGAATCCCACCAGGCTCAAGGTAGACTCAGCCTTCCGTCCTTCCGAGTTTGGTAAAATGAGGACCCAGATTGTTGCGGGGCAAGAGACTGACTCTGTAAACCATGTAGAGAGGGTGGTAAAAGCACCATGAAGTGGTCTATAAGTCTAAGGGCAATTGCTATTGTAGTGTGAATATCATGTCTTTCTTTATGGCTTGTCTACCCACTGGACATGCAATTAAAAAAAATTGCTGGGATTTTTCCCTTTCCCATTTAGATAATTGAGTAAGCTACCCGAAGTCAACAATTTTCTGAGTCATAGCATGCAAAGGAAGCTCTATTTAGGGGTGGGGTTCTTTATAAAATTCTAATTTAATTCTCAGTTTGAGCTTCTAATTTAATTCCGGTTTGAGCTTCTTCGGTGACAGACCAAAACCTCGTCTCTGTGGGGCTTCGATCTATGCTCGCCACTAGAGCACCCCAAGCCGGCTGGTTTCGGGGCTAAGCCACCCCGTAGAGGTGGTGAAGAGGGGGGAGGCTGCCTGCAGGGTTGAGGAGAGCCGCATCTCTCCTCCCCAGCTGGCCATTACTCTCTTTCCCGAAGGCAGTTGTAGCGGTGGTCAGAAATGGCCACCACAAAGAAGAACTCGACCGGAAAAGAAGATGCAGGAGGAAGATAAGAAGAGAAAGTTTTGGTTGACCGGGTCAAACAGCAAAAGCAACAAATAAGGTACCCTGGAATTTAAATTTGTTCCCAAAGAAGATTTTGAAGCTGTGAAGGAGAGAGAGAAGGGAAAGGATTAGGTTTTTTTTCTTCCCTTCCTTATACTGACAGTTAAGAGACTTAAGCAAGAAATTGAAAAAAATCCACTTTGACATTAATAGGCATCTAAGCTGAAAATAAAAGTCAAAGGGATAATAAAGATTTCTGGATATTTAAAAGTTTTTAAAAGCAGGAAAGGAGGAAAAAAAGGAGTAAAAGGGTAGGATCTGAAAAAATGGAGGAGACTGCCTGGAACTAGGGAATGGAACTGTGGCTAAGAGGAATTTACAGTGAAATTTGAGCAAGATTCCTCAAAGATACATCTTAATTGAAACTTAGTAACAAAAGAGTGGAACCCCAGGAAGAGAAAGTGGAAAAAAGAGGCAGAGGGAAACAGCCTTGGATTATTTGGATTGCTTGGTGATTTTTGGTTTTTGCATCTGGATGACTGGGATTAACCGGATGGTTGTTTAAAAGTTTTTAAAAGGGTATCACTCTTAGAAGAACTGAAAATGGAACTTAAAAAATGGAGAGGAGATACACAAGAAGGGAGAAGTTCTTTTGGCTTTGTATTTCAATTTTTAGAAATGGAGATCTGGAACTATGAGAAGCAACAAGAAACGCTTGCAGAACGAGAAGATTGGGACAAAGAAGAAGCCATCTTTAATGATCAAATAATTTTAAGGGGTGGGGAGAGTGAAAGGTTTAAGACTAGAAAAAAACAACCAAAAAGAAGAAGAATAGCTTGAAAGATAAGTATAATATTGGAAAGCAACAGAAGAGGCGATTGCAGATGAGAGAGTTGGAAGTAGAGAGACGAGGGAGTAGAGAGGGGAGGGAGAAGAGGAGGGGGAAGAAGGCAAGGAGGGGAAGTTATAAAGGACAGGAACAAGAGGTGGAGAAACAGGGAAAAGATGTAGGGTTTGTGACCATAAGCTTGTTTGGAGATGATGGGTGAAGATTTAATTGCAGGGGGGATTCTTGCGAGGGTACATAGGATAGCATTGTTGTATTGTAAACAGAGATAATTTTGGGGGAATATGATTAAAATGATGGATAAACTATTTACTGTGGTGTAGTTGAATGTTTGGTAATAAATTGATGAATTGGAATGATTGAGAGAATTAAATGGGAACATTTTTAATTATTAGTAATGCTTTATAAAAATATAAGTGAGAAATATGGAGAGAAAAGAATTAACTATGGAAGGTTTGTAGGTGTTCCCAAGGAACTGTGATATTTAATTGAAAAGAAATGTTAAAGATGTTAAGATTTTAATGAATATTGATGATAGAGTTGAGTTGGAATGGAATGTGTGCTTTGTTTACACACACACACACACACACACACACACACACACACATATAATATTTTCTTTTTAAGAATATAGTGTGTGTTTTGGGAATGTACCGAGCAGAATTCAATTGGAAGTTATGTATTATACTGAATGCTATAATCTTGAAGGTATACATTGAGGCTTAAATAAGAATATGAATGGATAAAATTAAAAGATATGGGGGTGTCATACCCCAATTAAGTAACTACAGGGGAAATTTATTTGATAAGAAAAGATAATATGGGGTTAAAACAGGACAGACAAAAGTATAAATATAATGATTTGATTGAGATGAGATAATTAAAATAAAGTTGAGAAAATTAAAAGAGGGGAAAAACTATGTAGAAAATATAAAACGATAATAAGATATGGAATAGAATATAAAAATGAGCATGAAATTGAGTTTGGTGTCTGTATGAAGCGGTGATAACCTGGGACCATGCTATTTTCAAAAAAGATGTTTTATTTGTATTTTGTTTTTGTGAAAATCCAAATAAAATTTTCAAAAATAAAAATAAAATTCTAATTTAATTCTCAATGAGGAAGTAATCCCGCAATTTAGCCATGCATTACATGATGTTTCTTCTTTCATAGGAAAACACATAAAAAGCCCTATAACTTAGTGTTTAAGGGATGCAACTATGAATCTAGCTTTCTGTATATATATATATGCGTGTGTGTGTGTGTGTGTGTGTGTGTGTGTGTGTGTGTATGTATGTATATGTTTTCGTAGATTTTCATGGGTACAGGTATGCAGGTCTTGGCATGTTCGGGTCTTTTCCCGTGTAAGATTGAAAGTATCTTGGCAACATTTTGACGAGGTCTCACTCCCCATCTTCAGGTTGGTGCTTTTGGCTTCATGCTTGTGCAAGCAAAGCGTGATCGGAGCTGCCATCTCCCTATATATACTTTGGCTGTGGGCGGTTGGCTGTGTTGTCATTTCTTGATTGGTTGATGGAGTAAGAAAATGTGTGGCTGAGGTATTGGCTGTGTGTCTATCAGCCTCCTGTGTTGTAACGACCTGGGTAATGGGCTGTGTGGTGACTTTCTGAGTTCTATTGTTTTGACATCCTGGCTCTTGTGCTGTAATCTCCTGGGTTGTAATGACCTGGGTCATAGGCTGTGTGATGACCTTCTGAGTTCTATTGTTGTGACATCCTGGGTCTTGTGCTGTAATCTCCTGGGTCCTTGGCTGTGTTGCAACATCCTGAGGTTTTGTGGTGTAACCTCCTGAGTTCTGTGATGTGATATCCTGAGCGGGTGGCTGTGATGTGATGTTCTGGGTTTTGGTTTGACTCTGAGTTTGAGGCCTGGATATGTGTTCATGGCGTGTGTCCATTTGCTTGGTTTGGGGGTTGGGGTGTGTGGCAGCTGGTGATGCAGCCATGGTCTGGTTTCTGGATGGTGGTTGTCTTTCGTCTATGGGATGGGTTTGGGTTTGAGTCTGATGAGAGAGAATGGTGGTGGTGTCATGTGTTGTTTTGGGTCCGGTGTTGGTTTTCGTTGACTCTGACAATATTGACTTGACTTGACTTGACTTGACTTGACTTGACTTGACTTGACTTGACTTGACTTGACTTGACTTGACTTCACTTGACTTCACTTGACTTCACTTCACTTCACTTGTAAATGGTAGGGGATGAACACAGTCTTTGACTCTCATAAACATTGACTTGACTTGAATGAAAGGGGATGAATAGAATCTTTGACTGTAATAAACATTGATTTGAGTTGACTTGACTTGAATGGGAGGGGATGAGTAAAGTCTTTGAATCTGACAATATTGATTTGACTTGGCTTGACCTGAATGGGAGGACATGAATAGAGAGTCACATCCATGCCTACCTTCCAAAAATGGTGGCTGGATCATTCTCTAGTTGGACACCTGGGCAGCATAGATAAGTTCTTTTTTTCTGTCCTACTAATAACGAAATTAAAAAATGAGAGAGCTTCTTGTACATATCATACCTCTTTGAATTTATAGGCATATGGATTTTTTTTAAAAAAAATCCCTCATAAAGAAGCCCAGGGAAATAATTTGCATTTATTTAAAGAACTATTGTTTACATGGAGGTTCTTTTTTCATGAACGAGTCACTTTCTGGAAGAAGAGAAATAACATTGTGTACATAAAGAATGTGTGCTGATAGGCACTCAGAACAATTACATTTGTAGCAGGAATGAAAAAATTCAATATTCTGGACTTAAAGTCACAATGGTTGTTAGGAATATAAGTCACCTAACAGGTATTTGGGTTGGAAATATATAAACCAGGATAGACATTTTAGTACAATGTCTTTAAGAGACTGCAAAAACTGCAATTGGGTGTGGTTCTGCAAATGGCCATAAGATGGAGCCAGAAACCTGGGTTGTCTTAGTCTTAGTCTCAGAAGAAGTCTCAGTGAGTCTCTGTTTCCTTCTGTTGGAGAGTATTGCCATTCCTCCATTTTTCCTAATTGACTGCTATTCCTGGATTTGATGTAAGTCTGTTACTGAACTGTTTTGACATTGGACTTCGTTATTGAATTATCCCTGGCCTGAAAACTGACTGATTTTACCCATGAATGACTTTGGACTGTGTTTGAACTTTGCTATTGAAAGTAAAAACCTACATTTACTGTACAGCGTATCTGTGTGCTGTGTGTGCATTATTCAAACACTACTCTCAAATGCGTCTCCCTGTATGCGCTCATTCTCCTAACGGGGAATTACCTCAACAATGGTGTTCCAGGGTCAAGTTTATAAATATCCTTAGGGTAGTACAAGGCAATAGAATGAAATTTACAACTGCCAAAATGAAAATTATTTTTCTTAATCAAATGTTGTTTTCTTTGTTTTCTTATTTTGTAACTTTTCCAATAGGAGAGTTTTGAAGTTGGTAGAAAATGATGCATACAACCTGTATAGATTTATCTTGCATTTTAAAATCTAATAGAAGTCTTCTGGGGCTATGAAAGGTATGCATAAAAGAAAAAAAAATCAGGTTAGCAGTGATAGTTTAAAGAGTTAATTGCTAAACCACCTAAATGTCATTTTATGCAGCGTAATCCATCATATTTCAGAGAGTTGGGTGATGGATTAATAAACACTGTAAATTTTACACGCAAACAAAATATTTATAATAAATGGACTGCAAGCTAAACAGCCCTTGCGTTAAATTAATATAAGCAATATTCAGGATGGAGAAGCAGAAGGACTACAAAATTATGGTAGCATGGAACTTACTGTCCAGGAAGTCACAGTCATTTTCTTATTTGAAAATGTCTTATTGTGGTTTATTTTCCTTTAATTGTAATTCCCATCTCACAAGCCAAAGGAAATGTATCTTTAATGTCTACAAAGCAGCTACATGATGTGAGAAAGCTCAGAAATCTTCAGTTTGTTCTTGTTACTCTTTTGTCCCTAAAGGGAAACTAGTTAGAAGGAAAATCCATGAAACATATACAGATACAGGTGTGTCATATGGGAGAAGAAAGAAAGAAAGAAAGAAAGGAAGGAAGGAAGGAAGGAAGGAAGGAAGGAAGGAAGGAAGGAGAAAGAAAGAAGGAAAGAAAGAAAGAAAGAAAGAAAGAAAGAAAGAAAGAAAGAAAGAAAGAAAGAAAGAAAGAAAGAAAGAGAAGGGGGAGGGAGGAAGAAGGGAGAAAAAGAAGAACAGAAGGAAGGAGGTCGGAGAGAAGGAAGGAGAGAGGGAGGGAAATAAAGGAATGAAGGGAGAGATGGAGGAGAGAAGAAAGGGAGTAAGGAAGAAAGAGGGAAGGAGGAGAGAAGGAAGAGATGAAGGAAGGAAGGAAGAAGGGGGGAGGGAAGGAAGAAAAGGAAGGATTGAAGGAAAGGAAGGAAGGAAAGGAAGGATGGAAGGAAGGAAGGCTTTTCCTTCTCCAATAATCCACCATGAATGTCCTTAGTTTATTAGTGGTGAAATCACAGATTTGGTTACAGAAACCTCCTATTAGTGTTTCACATGGACTGTTTATTTAAAAAGCTCCTCATTCCTTGCCAAACAGAATGAGTGTCTTCCCTGCAAAATCTGGCTTGCTTCTTTTTTTTCTCCTCCAATTTCCAAAGAAGCACAAGAAGACAATAGACCAAGAGAAAGAAGTTTTTCCTGCTTTGGTGGTAGAATCACAGAGATGTCTTCCTTTACTGGGCCAATCCAAAGGAGAAAAGTCAATCTCTCAACTAAGTGGGTAACCTACCGTAGTATTCCAGAGGCTACCTCATCATAGCTCAGTCATAGCAGTGAGATCTCCATAATCCTGTCTTAGGCTTCTGGCAAGAAGAGTAACTGCATTCTCTTCGTTGATGATGTAAAGCTATTCAACACCACAGATAATACTGCTACCCTTCAAAAAGACCTCAACTATGTATCAGAATGGTCAAACAAATGGCAGCTTCAAATCTCAACAAATAAATGCTCTGTCTTATATATTGGCAAAAAAACAAACAAACAGAAAATAAAATACAAGCTGAATAGTCAAGACCTTGTTGATGATCCAAACTCTGTCAAGGACCTTGGCGTTCTCATCTCTAATGATCTAAGTGCTAGAGCCCACTGTACATAGCCAAAAAGGCATTAAGAGTTGTTACCCTAATCCTACGTAGCTTTTTCTCTGGTAATATCACACTACTAATGAGAGCATACAAAACTTTTGCTAGAACAATACTTGAATACAGCTCATCAGTCTGGAACCCGCATTACGTATCTGATATTAACACAGTTGAGAAAGTACAGACATATTTCACAAGAAGAGTTCTCCACTTCTCTACTTGTTGTAGAATACCTTATGCCACCAGACTTGAAATTCTAGACCTAGAAAATCTAGAACTATGCCGCCTTTGGTCCGATCTAAGTATAGTATATAAAATCATACATTGCAATGTCCTACCTGTCAATGAATACTTCAGCTTCAACCATAACAACACAAGAGCTAACAATTGATACAAACTCAAGGTTAATCGCACCAAACTTGACTGCAGGAAACACGACTTCAGCAACAGAATGGTCAATGTCTGGAATGTCTGACTTTGTGGTTTCTTCCCCAAACCGCAAAAACTTTAACCTTAGGCTGTCTGCTATTGACCTCACCCCTTTCCTAAGAGGTCTGTAGGGGCGTGCATAAGCGCACCAACGTGCTTTCCATCCCTGTCCTATTGTTTTTTGTTTCTTTTTTTATTTTTCTTATATGTATCCATTTCATATATCTATAACTATGTTTATACTTATTCCTGTTATTTTATAATTGCTTGACAAAATAAAACAAACAAACAAACAAACAAACAAACAAATAATAAGACATTTGGGTGCATAAAAGCCTCAGCAAATCCTCTGGGCTTGCATGATTCTAAGGTTACTTTCAGCAGAATCTAACCGACACAGAAATGCTCAGAGTTTAAGAAAAGAAGATGAAGGCCACAATTTAGATGCCAGAGGCTGAAAAGCCATTGCAGAGGCAGTTGTGGTGGGCAGGTCAGGAGAAGGTACAGGGCAAGATTGCAGCTGACTACATTTGAACATCCGAGTCCCCCACCCAATTTTTTTTTTTAATCCAGAAAGCTTTTCAGCCCTCAGCCATGCCTTGTTATTGCTGGTTGAACCTGGATGCAGAGTTAACTTATTCTGTTGTGTTCTGAAGGAGGAAGAAAGAAAGAAAGAAAGAAAGAAAGAAAGAAAGAAAGAAAGAAAGAAAGAAAGAAAGAAAGAAAGAAAGAAAGAAAGAAAGAAAGAGAGGGGGAGAGAGAGGGAGAGAGAGAAAGAAAGGAAAGAAGGAAGCAAGGAAGGATGATTGGATGGAGGGAGGGAGGAAGGAAAGAAGACTACTACAATAATCCACCATGAATGCTCTTACTTGATATAATTTATCCCTGTTTTGTAATCATCAACATCCAATTGAAGATAGCCAGAAGGTTATGTTATTTCCATCATGACAGTACACATTAGTGTAAGTTTGGAAAGTGATACAAAGGGTCAAGCTTAAGAACATTGTAGTGAAAGAAAATTAATGGTCAATCTTGGCATACAATCCATTTCTAAAAACATTAACTTGGTTTATTAAGTATTCTACACATTAATACCTTCCCATTCCCGTGCTTAGCAGATCTGAGTAACAGTGAAAAACTTTAATGAAAGTCAGATATGTGAAGGCCTGGGAAATTAGTCTGTCTCACCCTATAAATTGCAATGCTCCAGTATTAAGACCATAAGAGTAATTCACACCACATTATAATCAAGTGCATATGGACTCTCAACTCTGTATTGATAGTTATGGGAAGCTGTAATTGTTCAAATATTACACCTTTAGCATCCATTATTTCAGCCTGGAGAGGTAAGGAGGTTGCTAAACTACTGAAATATCAACAGTTGTAGACACATACACATACAAAACCTTAGGAAACTCAAGAGGACAGTATTATTCAATTCAAAAGTATACCAGAAGAGTTTGCAAATTCAGCAAGAAGCAAGAGAACAGAACAGAACAGAAAATATGGGATGGGATGAAATAGAGTAGAGTAGAATGAAGAGTAGAATAGAGGAGAGGAGAGAAGAGAAGAAAAAGAGAAGAGAAGAGAAGAGAAGAGAAGAGAAGAGAAGAGAAAGGACAATTCTAGCTATAGTTCGTCATCCAGATTTGTAATTTTCTCCATGGAAGGTCATTTTACACTCTGTGGCAATACAGCCTGCCTCTCTGTTTGGTTAATGTTGTGGGGGAAAAAATGCCACTGAAACAAAAAAATGAACAGTAAAAGGATTAATTCAGGAATTCAGAATTAAATACTCCAGAACCATGTATTTGAACAGAATATACAAAAGCTGTCCCTCTATTTTTGCAAATGTCCAAAAGCTAGCTATATATACGGTGTGTATATACATATTGCATCTATTCCAACTGTGTTAGCTATCTCAAATGTTATATTTGGGACATCTATCTGCAAAAAAACGGATATATGATATTTGCAAAAGAGGGTGCCCATTACTATTGGACATGTGTTATTGGTGTCTGCCGTAGACTTACTTACACATAATATTCTTCATTCTGAGACAGAGGAGGATCATTCAGATCAGGACGGTTATTGCGGGTCCCACTTGAGCAGTTTAAGTCTCTCTCTTGGTGGATCCAGAAGAAATATTTGGAAGCCCGGTGGCTTGTTGCGAGAATACACACACTTGTAGGAATGGAAAATCAGAAGCATTTACATCTGAGAATAATTCTTTCTTTAGCAATTGATTTAATTTACCTTCTGAGTCCTTGATGAATTTTCAACAGAACACGTGGATTCAGGGAAGATTGTCAGTAAGGGTAGGGGGGGAAATCCTATTCCAATTTAATAGTTCCAAATTCACAGCAGAATGTGTCCACCTCCAGGTGCAAACTTTGGTGCAATTAGTGGTTTGGGAAGGACCTTTTCCATACCCCATAGTCATTGATAAAGTTTGTTCGTTTGTTTGTCAAACATGTACAAGATAGCAGGTATAAGTATAAAAGTATGAAAAATGGTTATAAGTAACTTTTTTCAATGCCATCGTAACTTAGAACGGTCATTAAATGAACTGTTGTAAGTCAAGAACTACCTAACCCTAACTCTATTTTAAATATAAATACTTATTTTCAAATAGAGCAGTATAGATTTGGCTCTGTATTTATTTATTTATTTTTTGAGTGAAGCAAATGCAAATGGACTGAGCACCAAGGACCCCACAGTATTTTCCCTCCTCTTCGTCCTCCTCCTCCTCTCCTCTTCCTCCTCCTCTCCCTCCTCCTCTTCCTCTTCCTTCTCCTCCTCTTCCTCTTCCCAATAACGGGGGAGAGAAAAGAAAACAATAAGAAGGAGAGGCGATAATTCTGCAGCCGTACAACAGGAGGGAATAACACTTAGACCGAAGACAATGCTGTGAGGATTTAGCTGTCTTGCAGGGGGAGGGCAGGAGGGAAAGAAATGTCCCAGGATCTGGTTGTTTTGGCATTCGGTGTCCCATAACGGCATCCTGAGGGCATTTGGTGTTGAAATGCCTTTGATGCAGCTAAAACCCAAGGTGCCAACTATTACTATCGTCAAGACAAATACATTGCCGTGGATTTGCTAAAATTTGAAGCTGGCCTGTCCAGCTGGGATTTGGGTTTCTCTCTCTCTCTCTCCCCCTCTCTCTCCCCCCCTCTCTCTGTCTCTCACTTTCTCACATGGAACACCCCCTCCCCCAAAAAAACCCTGTCCACATTCTGGATGGACAGATGGTTGTCTTGGACTCGCCAACCAGCTTGAGTAACAGCCTTGTTTGCTCCATGCAACTCTGCATAACGCTACTGGCATCACGCGGAACAAGCCATAAATAATGCACCAGCATAAAAACCTCAAGAGTTTTGCAAACTGTAAAATACGAGAGCTCTGTGAAGTCCAAATGGGAATTCTGACAGTATTATTGTTGTTGTTGTTGTTGTTGTTGTTGTTGTTGTTGTTGTTATTATTATTATTATTATTATTATTATTATTATTATCGTCATCATCATCATCATTATCATTATCATTATTTTAAAAAGTGTTGTGAAAGGAACGAATATGCTGTCTCAAATACTATCATATTACCTTACCCATAAATGTTTAGAAACCAATAAATAGGCCAGGGATCAACTTATTAACATGAGAAGCATTTTGTTTCAATTTTTTTAAAGTCCCAAATTTAAAAAAAAAAAAAATGAGGCTCAGTTGTGGTTTTAAGGTGAGGAATTCATACACCGGTTCTTCATTCTGGATATCATCCTGTGCACCATGATCAGACTTTGGCCCAATGGGAGATATAAGATAAAACTACAGTACTTTTCGGTCAGGGCTGGACTGCTGGGGGTTCGCAGGGGTTTCAGAGAGGCCCTAGCTAAGATTCTGGGCAGTTTGCAGAGCCCCCGAATCCCGCTCCTGGTAGGTCCTGCCCACTCTGCCCCTCCCCTCCAGGAATCCCCACGCAGCCCATTTTGGATGTAGGTAAGTGCAGGGCCAGCATGGAGGATCGGGGAGGGCGAAAAATGAGCCTCTCAGAAGTTTGGGAAGGCCAGAAATAGGCCCGTTTCCAGCTTCTGGAGAGCCTCCGGAGCTCGGGGAGGGCAAAAACGCACCCGTGTCGGAGTGCAGGAGGATGATGAGGCCACGCCCACCATGGCCACGCCTACCCAGCAACCTGTCAACTTATAAAATAGTTCTATGGTCTTTTAGAATTGCCAACAGAAAGGGAGGAGGGAGCAATGCAACAGCTTGCAAACGAAACTGCATTCCATAAATAGTTTTCAAAGATAGTAACTAGGTGACTGAAGCTTCTGCCGCACAAAATTCTAACTGGAGAGCATGATTGATGACTCTGGGCTATGGATGTGACCCATTGGAGAATATGAATTAGGATACACCCAGGGGAGTGGGTGGAAAACCAGGGTCAAGGGTGACAAGGAATGATGTGTCTCAGAGTCGGCTGCACCCAGGCAGTGCCGGCATGTTAACTCCCAATAAATCCTTTTGAAGTTTTGGAAGTTTGACTCGAGACTCATGGTTTAAATCGGGTTAAGTGCTGGGATCCTGACACAACCAGGCAGAGAACCCTTTGATAAAATTCTTGAACCCCCACCCCTGCTCACAGTACTTTCTCCATCAGAATCAGGAGAGAGCTGAAAGGGGACTCGGAGGACTTCTTAGTCCAACCTCCTGCTCAAGCAGACCATTTCAGACTGGTGGCTGTCCAGTCTCTTTTTAAAGATCTCCAATGATGGAGCACCCACAGCAGAAGAACAAAGTTTGAAGGGACCTTGGAGGTCATCTAGTCCAATGTACACCATTTCAAATAGGTCGCTGTCTCTTCTTGAAAACCTCCAGTGTTGGAGCACCCACAACTTCTGAATGCGACTTCTGTTCCACTGGTTGATTGTCCTCACCGCTAGGAAGTTTCTCCTTAATTCCAGGTTGCTTCTCTCCTTGATGAATTCCCATCCATTGAATCAGAATAGAGCTGGAAGGGACCTTGGAGGTCTTCTAGTCCAGCCCCCTGCTGAAGCAGGAGACCCTCTACCATTTCAGATAAGTGTCCAGTCTCTTCTTAAAAACCTCCAGTGATAGAGTGCCCATGATTTCTGCTGGCAAGCTGTTCCACTGGTGAGTTGTCCTCACCGTTATGAAGTTTCTCCTTAATTCCGGGTTGCTTCTCTCCCCGATGGGTTTCCATCCATGGTTTCTTGTCTTGCCTTCAAGCGCTTTGGAGAATAGCTTGACTCCATCTTCTTGGTGGCAGCCTCTCAAATACTGGAAGACTATTCTCATATCACCCCGTAGTCCTTCTTTTCTCTTTTCTCCTTTAAATCTGTTGGCGACGGGGGCGGCGGGGGGAATGACACCATTAATCCCACACTGTTCCTTGGGTTCCTCTGTTAGGTGGCCCTTCCAGTATTTATTGTTGCCATGTTTATGCTAGGGAGAGCCCTGATTCAGCAAACTTGGTGCATAATGATCCTCGATTCACTGTGGTACTGTAAGTGGGGAAAAGCCAAGCGCACATGAATATGTAATGTGCTCCTCCAGTTTCATAGCCTCATAATGCATTATACTGGTGAGCTTCGGAGAGGCAGTTATTCCAACTGTACTGCAGGCTCCGATTTAGAAGTGCCAATAACAATAAAGCAATGGCAATGCAAAAGCATCTCAGCTGACCAAACCAATCTCTCTTACCACGCACCTGCCATATATTTCTTTAGCCTGTGTTAATTAAGTCTGTATTTTAATTAATATATCATCAGCACATGGAGATTCAATTAAACAGGGAGAGCATCCAGAAGCCTCGTAGAGCAACAACGGTGGTTTGGTATTCTGGTTTAATTCCTCGTCATGATTTCATTCTGAGCTGGAGTTCAGCATCCCACTTTGATATTGGCAAATGCCATGCTTCATTTTAGCAGCTATTATGAACCTCCAGCCCTGGAAACTTCAAAACTATATCTATACATCTGTCATACATCTACATCTATTTGTTTTTGTAGATTTTCATGGGTATGGGTATGCAGGTCTTGGCGTGTTCGGGTCTTTTCTCGTGTAAGATTGAGAGTATCTTGTTGATGTTTCGATGAGGTCCCACTCGCCATCTTCAGGCTGGTGCTTTTAGCTTTGTGCTTGTGCGAGCAAACCATGATTGGAGCTGCCGTCTCTCTATAGATACTGGTGGGGAGGTGTCGTGTTATAGAGAGACGGCAGCTCCGATCATGCTTTGCTCGCACAAGCACGAAGCCAAAAGCACCAGCCTGAAGATGGTGAGTGGGACCTCGTCAAAACGTCACCAAGGTACTCTCAATCTTACACGGGAAAAGACCTGAACACACCAAGACCTGCATCTATATCTATCTATCTATCTATCTATCTATCTATCTATCTATCTATCTATCTATCTATCTATCCTCTATCTATCTATCTATCTATCTATCTATCTATCAAAGCAAAATACCACTCACGTGTCATTACAAACCCCCCAGAACCGTAAAGCTTACAAACTTGAAATTTGGCCTTTCCTCTTGGCTTCTAGGGGCTCACTAAGAAAGAATTTTTTGAAATGACCATCAGAGCATTAGTATTTCGTATATTATTATTATTAACACGCTCTGATGCTAAGGAGTTCTACTCCCCCTCCCCACCTGAAAAGAAATCTCTTCCAAATGCAAAACACAAGCAGAGGAGAGGAGTTTCAGTTTCAGTTTCGGAGCACCAAGCAGCTTCAGTACAGAACAGTTGAGCTAAGCCACGCCCAGGCTCCTTGCTGTCTCTTTCTTGCTCACACAGCAAATACTGTTTCAGTTCCTAAACAGCCCTCAACTCTTTCACACACTGACAGGACAGTAGCCAGATGAAAACCGATGGATGCTGGTAGGCAGCAGCAGAATTCCCTCCCCCCCTTATTTTCCTTCCCCAAAACTAAGCCCACATAGTTTTGTAGTGAAGCACAGGTATAGAGCTACTTTTTATTAAATGTTAGCTGGGTAGAGCTTTCCAAAATACTATCGAGCTTTCCAACTGGGCTTTATTGACTCCTGCAAACATTTTCTATTTGTTTCTGTTACACCTCCCCAGTTTTTAGCCAGTGTGCACGTCTGTCGTTACACCTCCACGCACTAATGAACATGTTAGATCCTTCGATCCACGTGGAAACTTGGGCTGCTGTGCAGTATTTACAGCTCTGCTTTATTCCCTAGTTTATATATCAAAGTGTCAATGTATCTCCCGGCCCAGTAACAGAACGGGGGGGGGGGGGGGGGGGGGGGAAAGAGACAGGGAGGTGAAGGTTACAACAACACCCCAGCTAGTAAATCAAGTTACTTGCTCTGGAGCCATAAGATATTGACAAGGAGGCCCAGAGAGATGGCCATTTTAACTGGCAGCATAATGCGAGATAAATGGCGAGGGGAATGCTTTCAGGATTTGGTACTTTAAAATCCCTTTGGTTGATAATTGTCCCAATAGTTACAAGACAAGAAGAATGCGTTTCGATGCAGCCAGACCAGAGTGTAAAATATAACACTGTACTAGGAAGGAGCCCCCCCTCAAAGGCAGGAGAAGATGCAATGGATGGAAACTAATTAAGGAGAGAAGCAACTTAGAACTAAGGAGGAATTTCCTGACAGTGAGAGCAATTAGCCAGTGGAACAGCTTCCCTCTAGAAGTTGTAAATGCTCCAACATTGGAAGTTTTTAAGAAGAGATTGGACAATCCCTTGTCAGGAGCAGCATAGGATTTCCTGCCTCAGTAAGGGGTTGGACTAGAAGACCTCCAAGGTCCTTTCCAGCCCTATTCTGATTGAATACAAGGATTGGTGGATTCTGCTTCACTGAATCTGTCAGGCACAGGTTTGACCTCCAACTATCTCTGATATTTTAGTTTGGATTTATGGACTGAGTATGGTTCAAGATCTTCACTATCCCTTCCCAACTCTGACCTGAAGGACATGAGGCCTATTTTTATTTTTCTCCTTCTGTCTTTTTTCTTTAAAGAGAAAGAGAAGGGAGGGAGGGAGAGAGAGATGATAGAGAGGCGATAAATATAAATCGAGAGATGATAGAGATGATAGATAGATAAAGGTAGATAGAGATAGGTATGATATGATTGATAGATGATAGATAATAGATAGATTGATGGATAGATAGATAGACATAGATAGATGATAGATAATAGAAATAGATATAGATACCTACTAGATAATAGAAAGATTAGATAGATAGATAGATAGATAGATAGATAGATAGATAGATAGATAGATAGATAGACAGACAATGGATGGATGCAGGGGTGGGATTCTACCAATTCACATCTATTTGCTAGAACCGGTTGTTAACATTCTAAGCAGTTTGGAGAACTGGTTGTTAGAAGAAATTACTGGCCTAATCCTGTAAGGAGGGCAGGAAGGAAACATTCTGGTGTTGCTTACAGAAACTGCCTCTCCGTTAACCCTTATTGCATTGTTGGCAGGACTAAACTTCCTGTCTCTGAAACTTCTCTGGAGTTTATTTTCCCTCCTTTGCTGGTACTTTGCTTGTGTGGAGTGACCATTCAAAGTTACAATGGCACTGAAAAAAGTGATTTATGATCATTTTTCATACTTATGACTGTTGCAGCATCCCCACAGTCATGAGAGGCCAGGCGAGGAGATGCGTGCCTCGATGTGAATGATATTGAGTTGGTCATGCCCAGCCAATAACATGACCGCCAAGCCACGCCCACCAACTAAGCCACACCCACAGAACCAGTTATTAAAAAATGTGAATCCCACTCTGGATGGATGAGTGGGTATGTAGGTAGATAGATAGCTATAGATAGATAGATATAGATACATAATAAATACCGTATTTTCCGGACTATAAGTCGCTACTTTTTTACCACGCTTTGAACCCTGCAGCTTCTACAACAATGCAGCTTATCTATAGATTTTTCTTCACTAACTGCCATCAGAGGGCACAAAAACGTGACAGACCCAAGAGGTCAATGCAAAGAAGAAGACTACCAGTAGTTTTTGGCGCACTTGACGCAAGTAGCACAACATGCATGAACGCAAAATATTTTTCATACTCTCATCATGGAAAGTACATGAAGAAAAGCATATGATGCAGCTTTTAAGTTGAAAGCAATTGATCTGTCTATCCAGGAAGGAAATACAACTGCTGCACGTAAGCTCGGCATTAATGAATCAATGGTGAGACTTTGGAGAAGTCTGGCCGCATGCGAAAAGCATTCTTCTCTTTCTGTGTAAATATCTCATTTCACAATGTATATATCTGCGGCTTATAGTCTGGTGTGGCTAATATATGTAAAAATATTTTTTTCTTTTAAAATTTAGTGGGTGTGGCTTATATTCTGATGCGCTCTATAGTCTGCAAAATACGGTAATAGAAAGAGATAGATAGATAGATAGATAGATAGATTGATAGAGATAGATGATAGATAGATGATAGATAATAGATAGATAGATAGATAGATAGATGATAGATAAATAGTAGATAGATAGATAGATAGAAAGAAAGAAAATGAAACACTGGCCATTTATAGAACAACCTGAGAGTACTAAATGGTAATTTTATTTTCATTGTGTTTTGCCCTTGACATGGCGCCTTCCTTCTCTTAAAAGTGAACTCATAAACAACAGAATGACTTCAACCACCTGATTTCTGTTCCTAAAGCCAGTTAATTCATTTCTTCTGGTAACTTTCCTACTTTTAGAATAAACAAACCCTCCTTTGTTTTATTTAACCACTGCTGCCAGTTATATGGGCCCTTCAAAAGCAGGCTCTTGTGGATCCAAGCGCATTGTTTTTAACTCCCTACTACACCTCAACAGCCCAAACACACATGGGCTTCAGGTTGTCAAAAATGCCTGTCCTATTAGGGCGGTTGAAGCATTCCCCTTCACCCCTCCAGCGAAGAAAATGGATACCTGTCGAGATAGTTTGCTGCAAAAATCTATAAAATTTTTCCCTCCCTTAGGCATAGAAATCAAAATCACATGAAGTATCGGTACCGCTTGATAAAGTCTTAGTAAGGCCACACCTGGAATGCTGAATCCCGTTTTGGTCACCACATGGCAAAAAAGATGTTGAGACTTTGGAAAAAGTAAAGAGAAGAGCAACTAAGATGACGAAAGACTGAGAGATGAAAACATATGAAGATTATTTGAAGTGTTAGTGCTGCTTTACAATGCCTTGGTAAAAGCACACCTGGAATATTTCGTTCAGTTTTGGTCATCACAATATGAAAAGATAGTAACTCTAGAAAGAGAAGAGCAACAAAGGAGATTGGAAAAAGTGCAGAGAAGAGCAACTAGGATGATCAAAGGGCCTAAAACATATAAACAGCGATTGCAGGAACTGGATATGTCTAGTTTAATGAAGAGAAGATCTAGGGGTGACATGATAGCAGTCTTCTAGTATTTGAGGGGCTGCCCCAAAGAAGAGGGGGTCAACTTATTTTCCTTTTTTAAAATATAAATTTTATTACATTTTACACTTTTGAAAACAAATCACATTTACAATTTTTGCAGTAATTTGTGGCATCAACTTTTCCACATTCATTTACTATTTATTCTTATTTTCCAAAGCCACTGAAAGCAGGACAAGAAACAATGGATGGAAACTAATCTAGGAGAGAAGCAACCTGGAATTAAGGAGAAACTTCCTCACACTGAGAACAATCAACCAATGGAACAGCTTGCCACCAGAAGTTGTAGATGCTCCAACATTGCAGATTTTTAAGAAAAGACTGGACAGCCACATGTCTGAAATGATATAAGATCTCCTGTTTGAGCAAGAGATAGAATCAAAACCATGTGAGGTATTAGTACTGCTTTATAAAGCCTTAGTAAGGCCACACCTGCAATGCTGCATCCCGTTTTGGTCACCACATTACAAATAAGATGTTGAGTGCAAAGAAGAGCAACTAAGACGATTAAAGGCCTGGAGACAAAAAAACAAACAAACTATGAAGAACGGTTACAGGAATTGGATTTGGCTACTCTGGAAAATTTCCTTTGCTGAAAAACTCGTTGTCTGAGAACATGCTTTCTGTTTTACATGGGAGAACATGCTTTATAATTTACACATGTGGTTACATACCTTTGGCTCACAAATGATATATTTTTATCCCACTCAGTCCTGTCTGACCATAACATTCCTGGGATCTTAGCAGAGAATTAAAAAAAAAAGAGTGGAAATTTCTGCAGGCAAAGCAAAGGCACCTAAATCATGGCAACAACTTTTGAAAACTTTCCTATTATTTCTTGTTATCTCGTCCCTGCCTCACCCTTTTTAAAGAATAGTCTGTATATTCTGCTTACCTTAATAATCACCAGGGGAATTAATTTCCCAATTCCAAAGACTTCCAATTGTTCTACTCTTGTTTTCAACAGAAAATCAGGAATCTTCTGGTGGAAGGTCTCTAATTAAAGCAGCAAAGCCCTTTGTATGTTTAGAGAGAGATCTGTGATCCCTACTTAGAAAGGTTTTCCATGTCTGATCAACACATATATCTGTAAATATGTGTTGAGGCCTGTGTGGGTTCTAAAAAATATTTTTTTACAGCCTGTTTGCTCAAGAGAGTCATGTCGTCAAATTTCCCCATGGCCTCTTTTATGTGTTTTCAAGATCACTTGCAATAGTGCCTCTCTGTCCAGCATGAAAATATACTAATAGAGAACAGAGAATAGGATAACAGAGTCGGAAGGAACCTTGGAGGTCTTCTAGTCCAACCCCCTGCTTAAGACCATCCCGGTCAAATGGCTGTCCACTCTCTTCATGAAAACCTCCACTGTTGGAGCACACACAGCTTTGGAAGGCAAATGGTTCCATTGGTTGATTGTCCTCACTGTTAGGAAAGTTCTAAGATTTGTCTTGAACTCTGGAAATATGTGATGAAGACCATTCAAGCCAGATCTTTGTGAGAAAGGATTTGGGGCCTTTTTTACCATCAGATAAGGAATTTACAGAATGAGAATGTGTATAATAAAGAGACACATACTGTTTCCCCGAAAATATGACCTACCCTGAAAGTAAGTCCTAGCTTGATTTTTACATGTGTGCCCAATATAAGCCCTACCCCCCAAATAAGCCCTAATTAAGATCCTGCCCATTCCAGAAAATAAGACCTGATGATGCCTTTTTTGGTGGCAAAAATATATATATAAGACAGGGTCTTATTTTGGGGGAAACACAGTAGAAAATGGGTGGCAGGAAAAGTTGGGGTTAGGATTTAGGTTTGGGGTTATGGTGTAGGGATTGGGGTTAGGGTTGGGGTTAGGCTTTGGGTTCAGGGGTAGTGTTAATGTTACTGTTACTGTTAGGGCTTGGGTTAAGGGTTAATTTAAGGGTTAAGGTTAGCTGTTTTTGCTTTCCCTACAAAAATTTCCACTTTACCCTTAATCTTTTTAAACTGAAATCCATGGAAGGCTGAAAAATACAGATGAATTGGTAACCTGGCTCAGCCCAAGGCAGTTAATTTTACTACAGATGAAATACCTGATTTCCTATTTGCATGAAGATCACGTGAAGTAGTAGCACCGCTTTATAAATTTTTAGTTAGGCCACACCTGGAATCCTGCATCCAGTTTTGGTCACCATGATATTAGAAAAAAAAGATGTTGAGACTGGAAAAAGTGCAGAGAAGAGCAATTAAGATGATTAAAGGCCTGGAAACTAAAATATGTGAAGGACCTTTGTAGGATTTGGGTTTGCCTAGTCTAGAGAAAAGGAGGACTGGGTGGGGGGGACATGATCGTAGCATTCCACTTTTGAGGGGCTGCCACAAAGAAGAGGGGGTATTTTACAACAGCCAGAAGTTCAGAGGCACTTGTAACTGTAACCAGTCATAAAACAACTTGTAGTAAGTCAAGCACTACCTGGAAACCTATATAAGATTGATCCCTATTTTTGTGTTATATTTCCTCTTCCTTTTTTCTTTTAAACCAGCAATCTCTTTGCAAGTTGTACCTTCATTCTTCACACCTGTGTGCACTTATGAGTTTCCCCCCCTCCAAATCCAATTTTTTTTTAAATGGATGCCTTCCTTTTCCACCCATCCTCCGCATTTGATTAACCCAAATTAATTTTTCCACTTTCATGCCAGAGGCAGTTAACGAGTCATTTGCTTGTAAGGGATTTGGACTGATTGTAGAGAAAATTATGATTGCCTTCGTTGCTAAATGGGTAAAATATAGAGAGGGAAACTATGGAGCAAATACACTACCATTTATTGTACAATTAAACCTATGCAGAATAATAACCACAGAATTACGCAGATTGCAGGGTAAAATTATCGGGAATATAGAGGAAATAGAATTGTGTCAGAAACAAAAATGAGTGCACCTCCTATTCATCCCTTTGTTGATTTGTTTTCATTCTTTCATAATTCCTTGATTCCATGTCTTTACTAGATTGATTGTGAATTTTGTTCTATATATATATATATATATATATATATATTTTGCTAGCATAGTATCATAATAAAAAACCATCATTCATCCATCCATCCAGGTCAAGTCCTGGGAAAACAGGCATTTCGAGCAATTCAAATGAGCATAAAGATTTGTTGAAAGTTTATACTCTCTATAAGAATCTGGCCAACTAACAGTCAAGGGAAATGAATGGGAGATAAGAGAGGCACTTGGTACCATGTCCAAGAATTTTATAAAATACATCAAGAATTTGCAGCTTCCTGCAAAAACACCAGCAGAGCTGCAAAAAAACTGTGCTACTCGGCTTATGGCATGTTTGACCCTTCCTCCTTCAGGCTCAGCCTAGTCTTCTACAATCCATCCATCCATCCATCATAATTGTTGTTGTGGCTCACTGGCAACTGATGGGGCTGGCAGCAGAGTCGGACAGTAATGAGGAGGTTGGGGAGGAACTTGGGGTGGTTCTGGGGGCTGAGGAAGGCCTGGAGGAGGGCTCTGAATCAGAGGTAGAGATGAGGCCAGGGCAGGCTGGCAGTCAGCAGCTGCCTTCAGGCCCAGAACAGCAGTAAGGCAGAGGAGCTTCTGGAAGCAGTTCCCAGCCTGCGCATGCACAGAGATAGCAAAAGACAAGAACAATTGGGAAAGCAGGGTCAACTCAGGAGTAAGGCACACCTTGGAGATGATTGGCCCCTCCCATAGGACATAAAAGAGGAGCGAATGGGATGTGAGCTTTTGCAGGAAGCAATTAGTTCATCTGGTCGACTGAAACTTTGAGAACTCCTGTTTGACTCTGAGTCAAGTTTGGCCTTGCCCTGCATCTGGTAATTCATTCTCTGGCCCCATTCCAAGTGCAATAAGGTGGGTGTTTATAAACATTTCCCCAAAAGACTGTTTGTGAAGCCTTGCAGGCTGTGAATGAACGTAATTCACAGCCATGGAAATAACAGAGGTTTTGCCAGGACTATGATTGTGTTTTATGCTTTCGAAGGAAGCCTAGGTCAGAACAATGATATACACCCACTTAAAAAGAAAGAGAAGTTTAAAATTTAGATGAATGTCAATCACATAAACCAAGATTACCGAATATACCAAAATCCAAGCCTTGGCAATCTGTCTGTTAAAAACCAAACTATAGTGAGTTTTTTTTCCTGAACAAATCTATCCACATTTTACCTTACGCCATTTTACCAAAGTCGGACTGCTCGTGTTTCAGCATGGATGAGAGTTGTCAAGAGGGCTTGGAGAGATGATATTGGGTATTTTTATTTTAAACTGAAATATTTAATGTCATTTATTGCTCTGAGAAATAGCCAACAGATTGGAATAGCTTTCCCGGACTGAACAGTTGGATGAAATTAAGACTGTTAAAAATGAATATTTGGCTATGCCTATTTTTTTTTTTTTGCCATATGTTCTCTGCTCTGCAACCCTGAAATATATTTTGGGAAATCTTCTAGTTCAACTCTCCCTCCTCAAGCAGTTTTCCACTGGTTGATTGTTCTCATTGTTGGGAAATTTCTCCTTAATTCTAGATTGGATCTCTCTTGGTTAAGCTTTCACCCGATACCTCTTGTTCTGCCTTCAGGTGTCTTCAAGGATAAGTTAACACCCCTCCTCTCTCACAGTCTGTGTGACTGTGACACAAAAGAAACCCATGTTTTTGAAATGCAGCTTTACAAACGCCTGCCTGCATCAATATACATTCCGAAAACATGAATGGAATTAGAGGAAAAGTACAGCTGGAAATTTTGTGGCACCCCAACAGAGGCATGCAGGGTGTGGGATGTTTTATTGCTTTCTTTTACACACACTGTCTAAACCCTGCCTTCTTATTGGCTCGTTACAATTGGTAGTTTGTGGCTGTAATTAAAAAAAAAATCACTTATCCTGTATTGAGAAGATAGTATTATGCTTTATAGTTTTTAGTTCCCGATCTTATACCCTTAGTATATGAATTTGATATGCTTGTCTGTTGACTCTCTGTATTGCTTGCTGATTTGTGTTTTGTTCCTCTGTTCATGGTGGTATAAACTTTCCTGGGAAGTGTGCTCATTTGGTAAGATTGAAGCAGAGGAAAACACACCCAGAGACACGATCTAGAATGCAAACAGGTGGAATAGGAAAAACGGCATTAGAGGGCATTTAAACTCCATAGGAACACCGATTTTGCCAGACATTTCTACATTATTCAGATATATATGATATTATACAATGACTATGACAATGATCTATCAGTATTGTTGTATGTACATGGAGAGCTTATGCACCAGAGACAAATTCCTTGTGTGCAGTGGTGGGATTCAAATCGCTGCTGTTGTTTTGTTGGTAAGTGAACCGTGTTGGAAGTCATAAAAGGGTATCACATGACCTCATCATAAATATGAATCCGTTGACAAGCATCTGGATTTGGATCACGTGACCTTTGCCCATTGTGAAAATCAGGAGGCTGGGAGTTCAATCCTGGGTAGAGGCAGATACTTTTCTCTCTGGACACAATGAGAATATATCTGCTGAACAAAACTCCGCATTGGCGACAGGAAAGGCATCCAGCCATTAAAACACTCAGTCAGTTGCCCAGACTCCACCCCGCAAGGGATTATGGGGTCATTAAAAGAGGATGGTGATGATTGAAGCTTGACTCTCTCTCATCTGCTCCTCTGAATATTAATTCAGATGGCCTGCAATACAGATAGTCCTTGAATTATGGCCACCACTGAGCCCAAAGTTTATGGTTGCTAAGTGAGACATTTGCTAAGTGGCCTTTGCCTCCTTTTACGACCTTTCTTGCCACAGTTGTGAATTGAGTCCACTCAAGTATCTGCTGAACAAAACTCCTCATTGGCAACAGGAAAGGCATCCGGCCATTAAAACACTCTGCTAGCTCCATTCAGTTGCCCAGACTCCAACCTGCAAGGGATTATGGGGTCATTAAAGGAAGACGAAGGTAGCCCGTTTCTTGAGTAAAGTGGCTCTCACAATATCATTATTTTGGATTAACTTAATTCTAAGAAAACCCATTTAAAACTTTTTGCAGAATTAAGGAAGTGATTTACCTCCAGCTGTTTCTTTACATTGGATTCAAATCAAGGCTTTGTTATTCGCCACTGATGCTTCAAAAGTTTGGAAGTAGTTAAGAGTTGTGAAGGAAATAACACACGCCTCTTAAGCCCCTTTTACAGGAAGTCAAATGAAATTAAGCTCAGTTACTTAAACTATCTCTGCAATAAGGAGCTTGAATTTCCTCTTTGGATAAACCAATGGAGGATTATTGTAAAGAACATAATATGCCTAAGGTCTTAAAATTACACACACACACACACACACACATACACACACACAAATTGAAAGTAAGGAATGCAAAAGTCTCAATTATCTTTCTCTCTTCAAATAAGGATTTTATCGCACGGAGTTCCAGCTGAGGCGCTTTATAGTAATTCGGACAGGCTATACTAATTTTTATGTTGAAATTTCCCAGTTGTCCCCTGTTCTTAAGGAAACTGAATGAATGACTCAATAACTTAATTATGTCAGGAGAGCAATAGCAATAACCCTTAGACTTATATACCACTTCACAGTGGCCTGAAAAGGAAGGAAGGAAAAGGAAGGAAGGAACAAAATGAAAAGGAAGGAAGGAAATAGGAAGGAAAGAAAGAAATGAAAAGGAAGGAAAGAAGGAAGGAAATAGGAAGAAAGGAAGGGCAACAGCAATAGCACTTATATCCTGCTTCACAGTGCTTTCACAGCACTCTCTAAGCCAGGCTTGTCCAACCCGCGGCCCACGGGCTGCATGCGGCCCAGGTCAGCTCGTAATGCGGCCCAGTGCCCACCCCAACCTTCGTGCAAGAGGACGAGCCAGCAAGGAGGAGAAGAAGAGGCAGGCGCGAGGCAGGGCGAGGCGAGCGCCACGCCAAGCAGCAACAGAAAAGGTGGATGCCGTCAGAGCGCTCCTTGTGCTGAGGCAGCTGCAGCCCAAGAGTCCCGCTCCGCCACCTCCTGCTGTTGCTGCCGCTGCCGCCGCCGCTGCTGTCGGAGCTGTTGTAGCAGCTTCTGCACCCGCAGCTGCCGCCGCCGCTGCTTCACCGAGCCTCCCGGTCCTCGCCTTCCAGTCCTGCCACATCCAGCCAGGCCATTTGCAGGAGGAGAGGTAGGCGCAAGGCGGGCAAGCTTTCTTCCCCCCCCCCCCTATGTTTTCTATGGGTTTTTTGGATGATCAGGTATCGTTACTGTTATTTTATTTTATGTGCGGCCCAAACCAAATTTTCATCTTCTAATGTGGCCCAGGGAAGGTGAAAGGTTAGACAAGCCTGCTCTAAGCAGTTTACAAAGTCAGCCTATTTGCCCCCAACAATCTGGGTCCTCATTTTATCCACCACGGAAGGACGGAAGGCTGAGTCGACCTTGAGCCAGTCAGGATCAAACTTCTGCCTGTTGTAAAACAGGGGGCAATGCTCACTGAACAAATGTCTCACATAGCAACAGAAATTTTGGGCTCAGTTATGGCTGTAAGTCAAGGACTACCTGGATAGGTATTCCGCCACCTGTCTCACTTTGAAATTTACCTGTGCAAACCCACACCTTACCCTGAGCTCAGAAAGCAATAAAGATACAAACCCAACAGCGCCAATTGGTTGAATCCTTAATTAACTGTCCCATAAAAGAAGAGAAGCCCCTGTGTTTGGCAGGTACTGAAGACAAAGTGAAGTTTATTTCAGATGGAGAGAAAGTGTGAATTCTTTTTTTCCCCTGCTTCCTTTCTATTTCCATCTAGTTTGTACCCTCTGCGTGTGGGTTATCTGCTCCAAATATCATTTTGGAAAGATAGCCTTTGGCTTCCATGTTAAAAGTGTCGTATTATTTCCCCTCCCTTTTATTTTAAATCACTTCTAAATGGTTTTTTTTTTTTTTTTAGTCTGACCTGCTGGGCTCTTGTGCAGAAAATTGTACAGATTACCTGAAGTGAAAAACTCTAGCACGCAAATGTATTTGGCTTTATCGCCTGTGACTTTAAAAGACTTCATCTTGAAAAGGAGTTGCAGTAGCTTGGATGGAATTGCACTCCCGAATGTAAATTGTTTATGTAAAAACACTTGATTCTCACAGTAAACCTTCGATTTGCGTTATGATATTTGCTTAAGTCCAGGGGATTCTACCGGTTCAGACCGGTTTGGTAGAACCGGTTGTTACAATTCTGTGCAGTTTGGAGAACTGGCAAATTATGCCCCGGGCTGGCCTCACCCCTCTCCACCTGCTCCTCCCCTCCCCACCCAGTCAGTCCTTATTGCGCATGCGCAACATCACATGCATGCGCAACATCTCTGACTTCTTTCTCCCCCACCCGCCCTGCCCCACCCAGTTACTCCTTATGGTATTTTTCCTCCTCCCAAATATCAGCTGTTCCGATGATCAGCTGTGCCGGGATCCCCCTCACTGTCTTACTGCTTCATCCAGGAGGCACCCCTGAGACCCAAGAGGCAAAAAGGGGCGCGCGGAGGAGGGTGCTGCGAAAAAAGCCATGCCCACCCAGTTACATGGCCACGCCTCCCCTAGCCGTGCCCACAGAACCAGTAGTACAAATATTTGCATCTCACCCCTGCTTAAGTCAAAGCGTCTCAAAGGATCCAATTTGCAAATAGCAGAGATCTCGTTTGGACTAGCCTGCGCGAGGTCTTAGCGTGAGCCTCCTGTGGCTGGTGTTCTTAAATTTGCCACTTGATTTCCAGTCCCTCTTATATAGCCTTTGAGTTCCAAATTAGTGGCACTTCTCCCTAACTCCTTCTTAATTAAGCGTTATTGGAAGGTGAGATCGGCGAGCGATTGTGACAGAGGTAAAATAAAGATTGATAAGTTCTGACACCCGAGAGCTCGGCTGTTGAAAATAAAGCGTGCAAGTCATCCAATAAAGCGAGAAATGCTTGATAATAGGACAGGAGCATCAATTCTTTATTTTAGGGATGCTTTATTTGTTGCTTTTTCTCTTCGTGCCAACACTACAGATTTTTATTTTTATTTTTTTACTTGTTTGGCTGTTGCCTTCACCCACACTGAAGGATGTACGGCTGTCTTCCGTAAATACTGCATTGCAAATAAAAGTCTATTCCCCATAAATATGGTTGGTGGTGAATGCCAGGACAGATGGTTGAAGGGCCTAATTAGAGGGGAACAAACAGAATTCCGCCCTAGCTAAATTGCAAAGGCTCTGAGGGTAAGGAGGTTCTAGATTTGCTGTTTTCTAAATCAAGGAGAGAAGCAATCTGGAACTGAGGAGAAACTTCCTTACCGTGAGGACAATTAACCGGTGGAACGGCTTGCTACCAGAAGTTGGGAAGGCTGCAATTCTGGAAGTTTTTAAAAAAGAGATTGGGCAGCCTTTTGTCTGTAATGACTTAGGGACTTCCCTTTGCACTGGGGGTTGGACTAGAAGATCTCCAAGGTCCCTTCCACCTCTATTCTGATTGATTGAAATAAACGAGCCCTCTTTTTTCTTTTTGGTATACTTTGCTCGCTTGTGTGCATGTGAGATGCGTGTGTGTGTGCATGCACACCCATGTATGAATGCAGGCATGCACACAGAGATACAAATAGCCCTTGACTTACAGCTATTCACTTAGTGACTGTTCAAAGTTACAACAGCACTGAAAATAGGAAAGCGGTATATAACAAGTGCTATTGCTATTCAAGACATATCCAGTGGTGGGATTCAGCTGGTTCGCACTGGTTTCTTAGCACTTTGGTGAACTGGTTGTTGGAAGAAATCATTAGGGCAAGAGAATTGGTTGTTGCATTATTTGAATCCCACCACAGGACATATCCAAATTTTTCCAAAGCTGGCAAAAAGGAGGAATTATTTCATTCTAGAAATCGGATTAAGATATTTCAGAAAATCTTACATTTTCTCTGCCTTTCATCCATTTTCCCCTCCTCTATCTGTACTTTCCCTCCAGAGCTGATGCACAGAAGTAGCACAAGTACAACCCCACCGTTTCTTTCCGTTGTAAATTCCTTGCCTTTCAATTTGGCAAATTCAGCTTCTATTACATTTCACACAGCTGAAGTCCCCACTGTGTTTGCCCGGCCAAAATAATGGACAGCCATATTGTGTTGAATTAATACAGTAGAGGCAAATGCTGCACACCCCAAAAACGTAAAACAATCACTGATACGTATGCGAGATCACCGTGCGATAATATCACCATCAAATTTGACCCTCTACGGACAATCCTAGATTTTGTTCCCCAATTTGGAACATATTGCCAGTACAACAGTGGTGGGATTCAAATTTTTCGTACCCCCAGTTCTGTGGGCATGGCTTGGTGGGCATGGGGGTGGGGATACTGTAAAATCCCCATTCCCTCCCCACTCCTGGGGGAGGTTACTGCAAAATGCCCATTCCCTCTCCACCCCATTAACCTGCTTTCCAGCTCTGTTCTCCTGTGCAGGGCAACCAAAGAAGACCCAGCCGATCAGCTGGGACTCAATGGGAGGCAGAGAATAGATGGGGTTGGTGGGGCCAGTCAGGTGTGGGATTGGCTGGGTCTCCAAATGACTCAAAATTTCTGCTACTGGCTGAATCCCGCCTCTACGGTATGACGGATTCTTATTTTGTTGGATGCAGCATTGCCTATATTTTTATCGCTCACTCCAGCCCAAGGATTGGGCCTCTGAGCAACCTTTCCTGCTTCCTACTGACAGATAGCCTACTTATTACTAAGTAAATATAGGGTGAATGCATTCCAAGATCGACTGGAATTGGGTCAACATACACATCTGCTGAATTTTCAAGTAATTGTTTTCTGGCAGAGAACGGGTGTTCAAACAGTTCTACTAAACAGAATAGAGGTTATTCTTCACCCCGAATCTATATTCCTGATTGGCGGTAGTCCCGCTTCCCTCCAATATTTGTTTATTTTTCTCCCTTTTTCATACCTTTTCAAGTATGTTTGGGAATCCACTGGTTCCTAGGAATTATGTGTTTTTGCCGTATGTTGACAGTTAAACAACACTGTGAAACAGTAGTGATGTGATTGAGCTGCACAATGCACTCACACAACAAAGTGCTTTCAGGTGTCTTCCCATAAATCAACATTACCAGGAGTTGGGTTCAGATCGATGTGACTTATTGTCCTGTTTGGCCTATGTATTTTTGCACCCTAATTATCTTTTATATCAATCCATCAGAATAGATCTGGAAGGAACTTTGGAAGTCTTCAAACCCAACCCTCTGGTCAAGCAGGAACTCTACATTATTTTAGACAACTGGCTGTCCAGTCTCTTCTTAAAAACCTCCAGTGATGAAGCACCCACAACTTCGGGAGGCAACTTTTGTTCCACTGGTTAATTGTTCTCACTGTTAGGAAATTTCCATATCCAGTTCCGGCAAATATTCTTTGTATGTTTTAGTCTCCAGGGTTTTTAATCATCCTAGTTGCTCTTCTCTGCACTTTTTCCAAAGTCTCAACGTCTTCGCCAAGCTAGGCAGCATTTTGAGGGGGGATAGATAACATTTGGCTGATTGATGTTCTTCCTTAACCTCCAAGCATTTGGGACACAGCACAGCCAAAAGAGAGTTTAGGAGCTGAGCTTTGTGGTCTCATGGCTTCCGTGTGGGCATTTGAAGACAGGGTTCAAAACCTCCCACAGAATTCGGCAGAAGGAGAGCTCTTGCCTTGGTAAGGCCACCCTTGGAATCCTGCATCCAGTTTTGGTTGCCACGATGTAAAAAAAGGATGTTGAGACTCAAGAAAGAGTGCAGAAAAGAGCAACCAAGAGGATTAGGGGATTGGAGGCTAAAACATATGAAGAATGGTTGCAGGAATTGGGTATGTCTAGCGTAATAAAAGGAAGGACCAGGGGAGACAGGATAGCAGTCTTCCAATATTTGAGGGGCTGCCCCAAAGAAGAGGGAGTCAAGCTATTCTCCAAAGCACCTGAAGGCAGGACAAGAAGCAAAGGATGGAAACTCATCAAGGAGAGAAGCAACCTAGAACTAAGGAGAAATTTCCTGAAAGTTAGAACAACTAATCAGTGGAACAATTTGCCACCAGAAGTTGTGAATGTTCCAACACTGGAAGCTTTTTAAAAGATATTGGACAACCATTTGTCTGAATGATGTAGGGTTTCCTGCCTAGGCAGCGGGTTGGACTAGAAGACCTCCAAGGTCCCTTCCGACTCTGTTAGTCTCGTCAATTTTATTCTTCCATCCTTCAGGCTGAGAAGGTGTGCTCAGGTATAACTCCCACCAAGTTCATTAGGCAACGAAACAGCATATTAAGGGTTGCAATGGTGCACCTCAGGAGGGAGAGCAGTCCTCCCCCCATTCCCACAGAGTCCGCCAAGGAGCTGAACCCAATACAGGCAGTCCTCAAACTTACAACTGTTCATTTACTGACTGTTCGAAGTTGCAATGGCTCTGAAAAAAAGGGACTGATCCCTTTTCCACACTTAGGACCGTTGAATCATCCCCCGTGGTGTGTGATCCAAATCCAGATGCTTGGCGACTGGCTCCTATTTATGATGATCACAGCAGTGTCCCTAGGACACAGGATCCCCTTTGGCGACCTTCCGTTGAACAAAGTCGACAGGGAAGCCCGATCCACTTAACAACCATGTGGCTCACTCATCAACTGCAGGGATTCAATTCAATCTTAGAATGTGTGTTCTTAACAACCGTGTTGAGGAAGGGACGTACAATGAGGTGAAACCCGCTGAACAATTGACTCGCTTAGCAACACAGATGTTGGGCTCAACTGTGGTCACAAGTGGAGGACAACCAGCCTCACGGACGGCCCCGTCCATTAGCCAAACGGCACAGGTGGAGTGAAAATTGTTCTCTCCTCATCTTCTGCCTTCTCCTTCCAAATCAAGCTGTCCAGACTTCCTTTGGAGCAGCAAACATCAATAGAGGTTGAGATCTTTTCCCAAGACCGATTCGTTGCAGTGTGATTTTATGAAAAGGCTCATTAGTCAGGACAAGGCTGGGAGCAACGAGCAACCTCCGAGAGTTTTTCCCCCCCTTTCCCCCACCATGTTGGTGTGCCTTTAAAGTCTCTTTAACCTTCTGAGTCATCTCATTAGTCAAGAGGAGCCTGCAAGCTTTCGGTGCCCGTAGCTGCCATCCGGGGAGGCAGGGCTGAATTCCGCAGCTTCTAATGACAAGCAGCTATGTCTGTCACGCTATGCGCCATGCCTCTGGAGTTTTAGTTTCTCTATGCCTTCAAAGGTTCAAAAAAAAAAAGGAAAAGAAAAAGAAAAAAGGAAAAGCAAAGAAAAGTTGGCCCTGCACAAGATCCCAGACGCGGCCAACGACACTCATAATTTAGCAGATCATTAATCCCACTCTGCAAAAAGAAGCCATAAAGCAGAACTAAATATGCAAATCCTCCCGTACTTCAAATTTGAAATTTCCATCTGTCCATCCACCCGTTATCATCTCCTGCAGTTCAATTTCGAGTATGTGTTTCGCTGCCTCCCCTGGAACCAAAGTGCCCCATTGGTGGACTTACCGGTATGTATCCGAATGGGAAGAATAATGTCAACAGGTATGAGGACAAAATGTCCTTATAAGATGATATGTAAGAACAAATTATATCTAGCCAATGTTGGGAATGTCATTAAAACGGGCATATATTACCATATGTGATGGACTTGTATTAAAGCAAAATAATAATAATAATAATAATTGGGCAAAATACATAAGTGATTAGAAAAGATGACAGGAAAACATGTAGATTTTAAACCTGAACTTTTTCTATGAGGTATAGCAGCAGAAAAATTTGATAAACAAAATATACATTTAACATTGCATGTATTAAGTGCAGTGAGGATTATATTTTGCACAATATTGGAAAAACGAAGAAACACCACGAGACAAAGAGATAATTAGGAAGATACTGGATTGTGCAGAAATGGGCAGACTCATGTTGAAGTTCAAACAGAAAGGAGATACAGAATATTATCAAATATGGAATTTATTCTACCGGTGGTTGGAAAGAAGGGATGGAGATTAAGAAGGCAATCTTGTACCGCTAAGCAAATAAAATAACCCGGACAACATGATGTTTATTAAGCACTAACAAAATGTAAACAATAGAAAATTAATAAAACTTTATAGATAAAAAGGATTATATATAAGAGTGATTATAGGTGAGGTTCATAGTGACTAACTGGATTGTTGTCCCTGGAAGGATGAGAGACAGACAGTTTGAGGAGATTCTGATAGATCATGAAGGATCAATTCAAACCAAATTTAAAGGCAAAGTTATTTTACCCGATGGCAATGCCAGAGCAGTGGGTGTGGTATCACAATGGAAGCCCCGCCCATTTGCATAGGTACATTGAAATGGGTGGGGCTTCCCTTGAGGTGCTCCAACTCAACTTGGGGATTTTTGGAGAGGGTTTAGATGAGCATCAACTTTGTGGCAGCTCTTGAAAAGTTCGTGGCATAACCAGTGATGGGATTCAAATAACTGAACAATCGGTTCTCTGCCCTAATAATTTCTTCCAACAACCAGTTCAACAAACTGCTCAGAAAGTTAACCACTGGTTCTTCAGAACTGGTGCGAACCGGCTGAATCCCACCACTGGGCATAACAGGCAAGCAAAAATCAAATGCTATTTTTCCCCCTTAGCACAGTTTCATTTGCTCTATCCATCTCATATGGGGAGAGTCGTTTAAGTATGAGCCAGCTGTGTCTCCACAGCCTCCAAAAAGACCAACGCAATCCTAAGTTGCATTAAGAGCAGGATAGAATTAAGATCACACGAAGTGTGAATGCTGCTTTATAAGGCCTTGGGAAGACCAGGCTTGGAATACAGTATCAAGTTTTGGTCGCCACAATATAAAAAAAAAAAGATATTGAGACTCTAGAAAGAGTGCAGAGAAGAGCAAAAAAGAGGATTAGGAGGCTGGAGGTTAAAACGTACAAAGAAGAGTTGCAGGCATTGGGTTTGGCCTGTCTAAAGAAAAGAAGAATTAAGGATGAGATGATACCAGTATTTTAGTATTTGAAGGGCTGCCAACAAAGAGAAGGAGGTACGCTTATTTTCCAAAGCACCAGAAGGCTGGACAAGAAACCACGGATGGAAACTCATCAAAGGAGAGAAGCAACCTGGAATTAAGGAGAAACTTCTTATCAGTAAGAACAATTCACCAGTGGAACAGCTGGCCACCAGAAGTTGTAGGTGCTTGCTTCATCACTGGAGATTTTTAAGAAGATATTGGGCAAATGGTCTAGGGTCTCCTACTTGAGCAAGAAAGGTTGGACTAGGAAGGTCCATCCCAACTCTCTTATTCTATGTTCTATGTGACCCATGGAATATATTTGGAGGTTCCGCCTTAGGGAAGCTGCGTTGTTCCCAAATCTCCTTGGCAGGAGTTAAGCTGCACTCCTGTAAGTGACAGCAGGCATCAACTTTCTCGCTGCAGATTCTTGGCTATAAATGGCATTGATGAGTAACCCTGAAAAGGCAGGATTATTGTCAGTAAGCCTTGCCTATCTCTGCTGCTGGGCTCACTCACGAAAGGATGAAGACGTCAGTGGCCAGAACTGATGTGCTTAAGAACTCCACTTCCTTGCACCCCTTGGGAATTACTGTTCTCTTTATACTCACTACTGTTGCTCTAGCAGGGAATTAAATTGTACATTTTAGCAAGAATGTTCTGTGTTTAGGTGTATTGCTTGTCCTATGGGGGGGAGGAGGGAGGGATGCTTGGCACACAAGCCCCATCTCCCAGCTCAGAAAGAAACCCTAGAATGCGTGTGTGTGTGTGTGTGTGTGTTAAAAATAGATTTTATTTATAAACATTTTTTGGAAGACAGCATTTTGTCTGGGAATAATATTTGCAAAAACAAAAAACATAGCGAATACTGTACAAAATATTATCCCATTTACTAATAATAATACTAATAATATAATACCACATAGATTAACAGCTCTAATAATGCTATGATACAGTACAATTCCTAATGAACTCGCTTGGAGTTATACCTGAGCACACCTTCTCAGACTGAAGGATGAAAGAATAGAATAGAATTAGAATAGAATAGAATTAGAATTAGAATAGAATAGAATAGAATAGAATAGAATAGAATGAAATAATAGAATAGAATGAAGAATGGAATGAAGAATGGAATGGAATTAGAATTAGAATTAGAATTAGAATAGAATAGAATAGAATAGAATAGAATTGAATAGAATTGAATGAAATAATAGAATAGAATGAAGAATGGAATGAAGAATGGAATGGAATAGAATTAGAATAGAATAGAATAGAATAGAATAGAATAGAATAGAATAGAATGAAGAATGGAATGGAATGGAATAGAATAGAATAGAATAGAATAGAATAGAATAGAATAGAATAGATTAACAGAGTTGGAAGGAACCTTGGAGGTCTTCTTGTCCAACCCGCTGCCTAGGCAGGAAACCCTACATCATTCAGACAAATGGTTGTCCAACATCTTTTTAAAAGCTTCCAGTGCTGGAACATTCACAACTTCTGGTGGCAAATTGTTCCACTGATTAGTTGTTCTAACTTTCAGGAAATTTCTCCTTAGTTCTAGGTTGCTTCTCTCCTTGATGAGTTTCCACCCATGGCTTCTTGTCCTGCCCTCTGGTGCTTTGGAGAATAGCTTGACTCCCTCTTCTTTGGGGCAGCCCCTCAAATATTGGAAGACTGCTATCCTGTCTCCCCTGGTCCTTCCTTTTATTACGCTAGACATACCCAATTCCTGCAACCGTTCTTCATAGGTTTTAGCCTCCATCCCCTAATCCTCTTGATTGCTCTTCTCTGCACTCTTTCTTGAGCCTCAACATCCTTTTTTACATTGTGGCAACCAAAACTGGATGCAGGATTCCAAGGGTGGCCTTACCAAGGCAAGAGCTCTCCTTCTGCCAAATTCTGTGGGAGGTTTTGAACCCTGTCTTCAAATGCCCACACGGAAGCCTTGAGACCACAAAGCTCAGCTCCTAAACTCTCTTTTGGCTGTGCTGTGTCCCAAATGCTTGGAGGTTAAGGAAGAACATCAATCAGCCAAATGTTATCTATCCCCCCTCAAAATGCTGCCTAGCTTGGTGAAGACGTTGAGACTTTGGAAAAGTGCAGAGAAGAGCAACTAGGATGATTTAAAGTCCTGGAGACTAAAACATACAAAGAACATTTGCCGGAACTGGATATGTCCAGTTTAATGAAGAGAAGGACCAGGGAGACATGATAGAGGTCTTCCAGTTCTTGAGTGGCTGCCCAAAAGAAGAGGGGGTCAACTTATTTTCCAAAGCACCAGAAGGCAAGAAAAGAAACAATGGATGGAAATTAATCAAGGAGAGAAGCAACCTGGAATTAAGGGGAAACTTCTTAACAGTGAGGACAATTAACCACTGGAACAGACGTTGCCTTCAGAAGTTGTAGGTGCTTCATCACTGGAGGCTTTCAAGAAGAGACTGGACAGCCAGTTGTCTGAAATAGTCCAGGGTCTCCTGCCTGAGCAGGGGGTTGGACTAGAAGACCTCAAAGGTCCCTTCCAGTTCTATTCTGATTGGTTGATTGAATTTCTTTGGCTTTTTTGTAGTCCAACCAAATTCGAGTTGAGCTTCCCAGTGAAATGAAATTTAGTGGCAGTTATAAGGTGTCATTTGTTTCACAGCTCCAGTCCAGCATCTGTTTCCAAGTGCCTGGCCTTGGAATAAGAATGGATGAAAAAGAACATATTTCTTTCTCAAATGAGTAACTAGGAAGTGTGCTTACACATCACGATGAGAGAAAACAGCTTTGAGCTCTCTCCCATTCCTACCTGGAGAACTTAAGTTGGCATGTAACCGATCATTCAAAGGAAGAAAAAAAAAAAAAGAGTTTAAGCTCCAAGGTTAGTTGAAGTTTCTTCCTTCTGTGCTACAACCTGAATTTAACAACATCTGTGCTCTGAAGCAATACACAATTAGCCAAGCATTATGTTTTACACAAAGATGAAAGCCGTATAGGTAAATGCATGTAGCATAAAGCCATACCTATTGTTTTTATGAGATTGTGTGTGTGTGTGTGTGTGTACATGTGTGCTTTTGTATGTTTATTTTTGTGTGTGTAAATAGATAGATATAGATATGGATGGATGGTTGGATGGATAGAGAGATAGACAGATAGATAGATAGATAGATAGATAGATAGATATAGATATAGATATAAATGTAGATATAGAATAAAATTAATACAATAGAATAGAACAAAATAGAACAGAGCAGAATAGAATAGAGGAATAGAATAGAATATTGGAATAAAGAATAGAATAGAACAGAATAGAATAGAGGAATAAAATAGAATATCGGAATAAAGAATAGAATAGAATAGAATAGAATAGAATAGAATAGAATAGAATAGAATAGAATAGAATAGAATAGAATAGAATAGAATAGAATTCTTTATTGGCCAAGTGTGATTGGACACACAAGGAATTTGTCTTTGGTGCATCTGCTCTCAGTGTCCATAAAGAAAGAATAAAATACGTTCATCAAGTATCATAAGATACAACACTTAGTGATAGTCATAGGTTACTAATAAGCAATCAAATCATACTAGGAAAAGAAATAAAACAACATAAATTGCAAAGATACGAGCAACACGGTTATAGTCATAAGTGGGAAGAGATAGATAATAGGAAGGGTGGGAATAGTAAAACTTAGTAAATAATTTGACAGTGTTGAGGGAATTATTTGTTTAGCAGAGTGATGGCGTTTGAGAAAAAAACTCTCCTTGTGTCTAGTTGTTCTGATGTGCAGAGCTCTATAGCATCTTTTTGGGCTCAGCCCTCTTTTTGGGCTCAGTTGTAAGTCGAGGACTACCTGTATAATGACGTGAAGAGAGCTGAAATGTCATGAAGAGACTTAACCCTGACCTAAGATTAGTGGCCAATACATTTTCTAAATAATGTATAAATTTCTGACTAGACCTACAAGTAAAATCCGCGTCTAATATCAACCCTACATGCACATGCAGGTTAATTAGTTAAAGGCAGGGCATTTTGTATATTTGTATCTTCATGGCTTCCCTGCAGAGTATCTATCTATGGTCTCTGGCTGAAAAAAATGGATATTGTATTAGATAATACTTGCAGGTACAGAAAAAAATGTGGTTCGTGAGCCACACATATCATGGCCCGTTTGAGTGTGTGGATCCAAAATAGTTTCCCCTCCTCTTTTTTTCTGATTTAAAATAATAGGATTGGAAGGGGTGTCCAACACAAGAGGACTTCTAGTGCAACCCCCCCTGTCTGAAGTGGTCTAGGGTCTCCTGCTTGAGCAGGGGCTGGACTAGAAGACCTCCAAGGTCCCTTCCAGCTCTATTGTGATTCAATGGATGGAAACTCATCAAGGAGAGAAGCAACCTGGAATTGAGGAGAAACTCCTGAACGGTGAGAACGATTAATCAGTGGAAGGACTTGCCTTCAGAAGTTGTGGGTGCTTCATCACTGGAGGCTTTTAAGGAGAGTCTGAACAGCCAGTTGTTTCAAATTGTATAGGATCTCCCGCTTGAGTGGTGGGTTGGACTAGAAGACCTCTCAGGTCCCTTCCAGCTCTATTCTGACCAATCAAATTGAATCTTGCACATGACGGAAGAGCAACGGTGGGCCATATTATTTGTGTCTCAATGAAGATGGAAGTAGAGTGCCAGTTAATGAGCTGGCAGCTTTTGTGATCTCTGGGCTAGTTGCCAGGATATTTTGTATAGAAGCCAAAACACTGGGCCTGGTTGCCAGGTTTTGGTAATTGTAAAACAGTCGCTGCTTGTACACCGAGCGTTTCAATTGAGAGAAGCTCATTAAAGCTAATATTGTAAGAGTTTAGCGTTTTGCAGATGTCTTGTTTTGGTGGCATCACCGGTTCGGCTCGTCTCTCTAGGCATCCCAGTCGGCTTGTTTTATATATCTTGTTAAAGCATTTTAAGGATTGGTGGTTCATTACGGCCTGGCAGATTTCAAGACGCACCCATTAGAAAATGCCACTTGATTGATCCAGGAAATGGGCATTGTCTATCATAGCGCCCACCCTCTGAAACTATGTTGCTCTGGAGAATAGAATAGAATAGAATAGAATAGAATAGAATTCTTTATTGGCCAAGTGTGATTGGACACACAAGGAATTTGTTTTGGTGCAAATGCTCGCAGTGTACATAAAAGAAAAGATACATTCATCAAGAGTCCAGAATCATCAGGTACAACACTTAATAATAGTTGTAGGGTACAATAAGCAATCAAATCATACTAGGAAACAGTCAATATAAATTGTAATGATACAAGTGACAAAGTTACAGTCATACAGTCACAAATGGGAAGGGATGGGCATAAGGAGTAATGAGAAGATTAATAGTCATAGTAGTGCACACTTTGTAAATAGTTGAACAGTGTTGAGGGAATTATATGTTTTGCAGAGGGAATGGCCTTCGGGAAAAAACTCCCCTTGTGTCTAGTTGTTCTGGTGTGCAGTGCTGTACAGTGTTGTTTTGAGGGTGGGAGTTGAAACAGTTTATGTCCAGGATGTGAGAGGTCTGTATATATTTTCACAGCCCTCTTTTTGACTCATGAAGTATACAGGTCCTTGATTGACCCCCTCCTCTCTGTGGCAGCTCTTCAAATAAATGACTAATGAAACAAGCTCTTAAAACCTGGCTCTTCCCTGGTCTTGGATAAGAATAGTTGGTAAAGGGGTGGAGGTGGAGTTAAGAGAGGGATTAGCCTAGAATCTTTATGTAGCCACAAGTAAACTATGTCCAACTCTCTTTGAATTCTGGGGACCCCAAGCTGGTGCTGACTTTTAGTTGAGAAGATTCCTCTGTGTAGGCATGACTGGGAATACATCCATTTAATTGGACTTTATGCGTTGAGCCCTGTTTTATGCCTGACTGTTGGTGTCTCTTTGGTGAGATGGGTTTTTTCTTTTTTTTGAGTAGCATTCACATTTTTTCCACCTTTTATTTGAATGGTGCTTTTTTTTTCTAGAGAACTTTCCTGGTTTTTTTCTTTTGAAGAGGTTTTGCTTCTCACCCAAGAAGCTTCTTCCATTCTGACTGGTGGTGATAGTGGTGAAAGGATTTATACTCCTTGCAGACAGCTGGTCATTTGCATCCTTTTTAGAGAGTTGTTGAGGCCACTTGGAGGTTTGCCTGTGTCCTCAGGGCAGTGGTGGGATTCAATTTTTTTTTACTATTGGTTCTGTGGGCGTGGCTTGGTGGGCATGGCAGGGGAAGGAGACTGTAAAATCTCCAGTCAGAGGTGGGATTTGCCGGTTCTCCGAACTACTCAAAATTTCTGCTACCAGTTCTCCAGAACTGGTCAGAATCTGCAAAATGGGTGTGGAGGAACTGTATTGTAGACTGGAGATCAGTGGTGGGATTCAAAAAGTTTTACCACCGGTTCGGTGGGCATGGCTTGGTGGGCGCTCTTTTGTACGTGTGCACACACCTTTGCATGCACGCACGCATCAAATGCACACTTTGCTCAGGCACAGAGGCATTCCAACTCACTTCCTCCAAGCCTGCACTCACCCAGTCACTTCAGCAGCTGCTGCGTGGAGCCCCAGGTGGGCAGGTGGGCCCAACAGCAGAGGGGCGGAGGAAACTGGTTCAGTCTCTGCTGTTCATTGCTGCTACCAGCTCGGCTGAAGCGGGCTGAACCGGTGGAATATCACCACTGCTGGAGACAGATGATGTAACAGTATATAACAGAATAACAAAGTTGGAAGAGACATTGTAGGTCATCTAGTTCACCCCACCCCACCCACCCAAGCAGGAGACCCTACACCATTTCTGACATGATGCCTTATCTCTTTGTATTATTCTATTTTTAATGGCTCCCAGCCGCCAAGAGTTATGCTGAAGTTGGACGGCCTACGAAATCGGTCACTCGTCTAATCCATCGCTCAGTCTATCTTGGGACACCGGGTTAAGATGTGCATTCAAAGAATTCAAGTTACTCATTTTTTGCTTTTAATTTTTATATTTCATATCCATGTTTTCCTACCGTCCTACCCGTTTCTTTCCTCCTTTGGGGTTAACCTTAAAAAAATTTAAAAAATAAAGCACTTTTTTGGGGAGGGGTTTCTCTAATTTCCTAAATATACTTTCATCGGTTCTTCTTCCTCTCCTGAACTCTTAATTATTTCCAGGTGCATCGTTTAGAGAAAATGGGATAAATTATCTCCGCTGTGTTTCTGTGTCATTTATTCCTTGGCACTGCTTTCCGTGCCAGCTTACCAGCTTCTGCAATGATATTAAGCTATAATACAGGAGGGAAGCGTCAATCATAGCATTAAAAGTTGAACCAATACTTGATGGTTTAATATTGCAGGCAAACCTTAGAAAAACTGTTTATTCCAGGAATCCACCCAGGGATCTCAAAGAGTGTTGTATTTTCACTCAGCCACTGAGCAGAAAGCTAAAAAGATTTTTAGGAACTTAGCAGAAACATGATATCTCAGTTGCAGAAGCATATGATAGCGAAACCTTTAGGTTGGACTAGAAGACCCCCAAAGGTCCCTTCCAACTCTGTTATTCTATTCCATTCTACCCGGGGGACATGAAGGCTGCTTCAGACCTCTATTATAGGTAGTCCTTGACTTACCACCATAACTGAGCCCAATATTCCTGTTGCTAAGTGAGAAATTTGCTAACTTTGCTCCATTTTATGACCTGTCTTGCCACCGCTGTGAATCCTCGAAGTTGTTCAATTAGGAACGGGCTGGTTCAGCATATCTGGCTTCTCCGTTGACTTTATCTTGTCCGAAAGTCGCAAAAGGGAATCACATCACACACACACACACACACACACACACACACACACACACGGCACACTGCAACTGCGATAAATACAGGCTCATTGCCAAGTGACCAAATTTTGAATAACAGAGTTGGAAGGGACCCCAGAGATCCTCCAGTCCAACCCGCTGCCAAAGTAGGAGACTATACAACCCTGGGCAAATGTCCATCCAATCTCTGCTTAAAAACCTCCAGTGATGGAAGCACCCACAACTTCTGGAGGCAACTTCTGTTCCACTGGTTCATTGTCCTCACTGTTAGGAAGTTTCTCCTTAATTCCAGGTTGCCTCTCTCCATGTTGAGTTTCCATCCATTGTAACTTCTCTCTAGATTAAACATAATCTCGTTAACTCCAGGTTGCTGGAATTAGTTCCAGGTTGCTTCTCTCTTTGATTAGTTTCCATCCATTGTTTCTTGTCCTTCCTTCTGGTGCTTTGGAGAATAGCTTGACTCCCTCTTCTTTGGAGCAGCCCCTCAAGTATTGGAACTCTACAATCATGCCACCCTTAGTTGTTTACTATTTATTTGATTTGATTTATCAATTGCTTACAGGATAATAGGTATAGGTATAAACCTGAGTAAGAATACAGGAAATAGGTACAAATAAATGGGGACAAGAGGACAGGAATGGTAGGCACGATAGTACACTTATGGAATGGGGTGAGGTCAATAGTGGATAGTTGGAGGTTAAAGGAGTGGGGGTTGGAGGATGTAACAACAGAGTCAGGTAGTGCATTCCAGGCACTGACCACTCTGTGGCTGAAGTCGTACTTTCTGCAATCAAGTTTGGAGTGGTTTACATTGAGTTTGTATCTGTTGTGTGCTCTTGTATTGTTGTGGTTGAAGCTGAAGTAGTCATTGACTGGTAGGACATTGTAGCAGTTAATTTTGTGTACTACGCTTAGGTCCAACCATAGGTGGACTTATTTCTCACCCACAAATACTTGATAGCCTGTCCTTTTGCTGTGGCCCTACCCCTCCAGATCCAACTTATTGCGTGGGACAATCCAGAAGGAACTTGCTAGTGTCACATACAAGCTTTCTTTTGGTATCTTTGAGAAATCAAGCAGGGTGGGTAAAATGCCAGAGAACTAGAGGTGGGCAAATGGGATGGGGCAGGGGGGAAGGAAAGAGGACTTGGGTAACCTGAGAACTGTCAACTTGAAGATTCTGGAAGAGATTGCAGTGGCTTTGCAAGCGTTTTGAAAAGACGCCTTGCTTGGCAGGAACAAATGTGGATTAACAAGGAGAAGTCATGCCATACCAACGGATCTCCATGTTTGAAAGTGACCAGTTTAGATATCCAGAGGAATGTGGTGGGCATAATGTCCTTTGACTTTTGCAAACCACTCAACAACATCTCCCCTAAGATAGACGAGGTGACAAACCATTGGCTAAACTGCTCGATGAATGCAAGCATGGCTGGAACAAGGGTATCCCTCCAATGGATGTCAAGCTAAATTAAAAATAAATATTTTTTTGAGTGATGGAGTGCAGGTCCCGCACTGCTCAACGTGTTTGTAAATGGCTCAGATGACAGGCTAAAGACGTGGTTATTAAATCTGGGAAAAAAGGGGAACAAATAGGACAGCCAAGAGACGAGATAACTCAAGATCTAGGCAAATTGCAAAAATTCTTTGTTTCAGTTGAAGGAGGTCAAAAGCACGATTAACAGAATAGGGAAGACCACATTGGGAGTAAAAACAAGCCAACATTATAATGAAGAGGGATGGAGGCAGGGAAAGGAAGGAAGAAATGAGAAAGGGAAGGAGGGAGAGAGAGAAGGAAGGAAGAAAAGAAATGAGGGAGGGAAAGAAGGACAGAGGGAGGGAAAGAAGGAAGAAATGAGGGAGAGAGGGAGGGAAAGAAGGAAGAAATGAGGGAGGGAAGGAGGGAAGGAAGGAAGAGGGAGGGAAGGAAGGAAGAAAAGAAATGAGGGAGGGAAAGAAGGACGGAGGGAAAGAAGGAAGAAATGAGGAAGGGAGGGAAGGAGGGAGGGAAGGACAGAGGGAGGGAAGGAAGGAAAGGAGGGAAGGAAGGAAAGGAGGGAAGGAAGGAAGGAAAGGAGGGAAGGAAGGAGGGAGGGAAGGAAGGAAGGAGGGAGGGAAGGCAGGACAGAGGGAAGGGAGGCAGAGGAAGGGAAGGGAAGGGAGGCAGACCTATGGTGCACCAACAGAAAGACGGTGTTGATCAAATGCCATCATTGTTCTTCCCTGTTCTTCGTTTGGTCAGGCCATAGCTGTTCTAGGCACCACATTTTTGGAAGGGCATTAACCACCTGGAGTGTGTCCAGAGGAGAGCAATCAAGAAGATTGGAAGAAAAACCTTTAAAAAGAGTGGTGGGAATCCGTGTTAAGGATCTTAGTTAGGAGAAGACATTGGGGTGAGATGATCCTTGTCTTCAACTATCTGAAGGGTTGTCTTGTAAATGCTGGGGCAGCATGTTGTAGAGATGTTTCAGCATCCAGATCAAGAAGTGGTATTCAATGAGAAGAAAGTATATTTTGGTTAGGTTGTAGGGAGGGGGAAAAGCCTTTGATCCAGTGGTAGACGACAAACTACTCCTAAAACTAAAATATTATGGTATCTCTGGACACCTGCATAACTGGATAGAAGCATTCCTGCCAAACAGACAACAGATGGTCAAAATTGGGAGTGTCCTATCAAATTCTGTACCTGTCAATAGTGATGTCCCCAAGGCAGTGTTCTGGGACCAACTTTCTTCATACTCTACATAAATGACCTCTGTGATCATATTAAGAGAAACTGCGTTCTCTTCGCTGATGATGTAAAGCTATTCAACACCACAGACAATACTGCTACCCTTCAAAAAGACCTTGACTATGTATCAGAATGGTCAAACAAATGGCAACTTCAAATCTCAACAAATAAATGCTCTGTCTTACATATTGGCAAAAAAAAATATATCAGAAAATAAAATACAAGCTGAATAGTCAAGATCTTGTTGATGATCCAAACTCTGTCAAGGACCTTGGAGTACTCATCTCTAATGATCTAAGTGCTAGAGCCCACTGTAACTACATAGCCAAAAAGGCATTAAGAGTTCTTAACCTAATCCTACATAGCTTTTTCTCTGGTAATATCACACTACTAACTAGAGCATACAAAACATTTGCTAGACCAATACTTGAATACAGCTCATCAGTCTGGAACCCACATTACATATCTGGTATTAGCACAATTGAGAAAGTCCAGAAATATTTCACAAGAAGAGTTCTCCACTTCTCTACTCATTGCAGAATTCCTTATGCCACCAGACTTGAATTTCTAGACCTAGAAAACCTTGAATTACGCCATCTTCGGTCTGATCTAAGTATGGTATATAAAATCAATGTCCTACCTGTCAAAGAATACTTCAGCTTCAACCATAACAACACAAGAGCACACAAGAGATACAAACTCAAGGTTAACCGCACCAAACTTGATTGCAGGAAATACAACTTCAGCAACAGAGTGGCCAATGTCTGGAATACTCTACCTGACTCTGTGGTTTCTTCCCCAAACCCCCAAAACTTTAACCTTAGACTGTCTACTATTGACCTCACCCCTTTCCTAAGAGGTCTGTAGGGGGCGTGCATAAGCGCACCAATGTGCCTACCGTCTCTGTCCTATTGTTTCTTTCTTTTTTCTTATATGTACCCATTTCATGTATTCATAACTATCTATATACTTATACCTATTATCTTGTAAGCGATTGACAAATCAAATCAATCAATCAATCAATTGATAGTTAAATAAATAAATAAATAAATAAATGCCATTTCTAGTGAAAATGTTTTCAGCAGTTTACAGCAGGCACTGGACTCTCCTTCATTGGAGACACTTAACTGGAGTCTGATAGTTATTTGTCAGGATTGCTGATGGATTCCTGCCCTGAGCATTTTGGAGGAGATGTTCTCTAAGAACTGTATATTTACTCTTAACCTGTGGGGAAAAGAAGCACTTGTGTAAGGCTTCTTCTGGTCCACAAGAACTTGCTCTGTCTAGGGATGGAAGTATAATAAGCAGACGTTGTTGCACGAGCCAGGTTGCAAATGGGCTGATTGAATATCTGCGTGAAGAAAGCCAAAGGTGCAATCTACTGGAAAGGATAACGAAACCCACCAAAAAACAGTTCTTAGAAGGCATCGCTTTAAAAAAACAAACATCCAACTTGCTTGCAGGGGGAAACCACTCTGCCCAAATAATCCTTTTCTGACAATTTATTTCTCTCGCTAGTTTGTGTACTTTCTGTCTGTTCCTGTAGGCAGCTAATCACAAAAGCGTTTAATAAAATAAGAAGTAATCGCCAATAAAATGCAAATGTGCCTCCAATTCCATCTTCAAGTAACAGGACACCCATTTTCTGTGGAAGGAGGACCTGGTAGGTCCCTAAAGCTCTCCAGATGTCTACAAAGTGTGAGGGTGATCATTTTAAATTTTTTTTTTTACTTACAACAGGATTCCAGAGGGCGATCACCAAGAATTCCCTGCCTCTGTGGCTCCATCAGGTGACAATCTTCTGGGGATGGACCTAGCTGGAGTTCATCCTTTTTTAATCTGGTGGGACAGGCAGGAGAAGACTATCTCTCAAATAACCAAGTCTGGACCAGAGGTGGTCTTCAGCCAGTTCTGACTAGTTCTGGAGAACCAGTAGCAGAAATTTTGAGTGGTTCGGAGAACTGGCCAATCCCACACCTGACTGGCCCTGCCAACCCCATCTATTCTCTGCCTCCCATTGAGTCCCAGCTGATTGGCTGGGTCTTCTTTGGTTGCCCTGCCGAGGAGAATGGAGCTAGAACCAAAAAAAGGGGGGGAATATAGGAGAGGTAATGGCAGGGGCAGGTGGCAGGGGCCAACCAGAGGTGGTATTTGCCGGTTCTCTGAACTAGGCAGAATGTTTGGTACTGGTGTGCCAGAACCAGTCCGAACCGGCTGGAAACCACCTCTGGATACAACGATTCACGAGAGGTGGCTGACCTACTACAAGGACGTTGGCAGCCCCCGTCCACTTGCCACCGGGGACCTCGTATGGAAGGTTTCATTCCATCCACTAGGAAAGTGATGCTAGAACAGTCTGCAGTCTCTCGTGAACTGAAATACTTTTCAATCAGCTGTTGCCGTCCGTATGCTTTCTTAATATATTTCCCTGGGAATATTTACTCATAATTGGCCTCACGTGCCTCCTGTCTACTCCCGCTACAGTCTTTCAGGAGACTTAACATTCTTCTTCCTTTTCCAGAACTGCTTGGGGGAAAGAAAAAAAAACTTGGTGCAGAATAAGCATGAGATGAAGAGGTCAAATTCTCACCTTTTATTTCAAGGAATCGCATCTCTTAATTAGAATGAATATTAATTGCATAACAATGCTGCAATCCATCGAGCAACTGGCAGCTTGCTATGTCCTTGTACAGGTAATTCTTGGCTTACAAAAGTTCATTTGGAGACTGCTCAAAGTTACAACAGCACTGAAGAAAAGCGGCTTAGGGTTGTTTTCCGCAGTTATGACTGTTGCTACATCTCCGTTGTCGTGTGATCAAAATTCAGACATTTCGCTACTGACTCCCATTTATGAGGGTTGCAGTGTCCCAGGGTTATATGGACCCGCTTTTGCGACCTTCTGGCAGGCAAAGTCAATGGGGAAGAATAGAATTAGAATTAATTAGAATTAGAATAGAGGAATGAAGAATAGAGTAGAGTAGAATTAGAATTATTAGAATTAGAATTGCTGGATTTACTTAACAACCAGGTTACTAATTTAACAACCCCAGCGATTCACAACAACAGTCAAATGAATCAAGAAAAATCGCAAGAAAAATGGCAAAATGAGGCAAAACTCAGTTAACAAAGGTTTCACTTAGCAACAGAAATTTTGGGCTCAATTGTGATCGCAAGTTGAGGACTACCTGTATTTTTCCTTTTACTTGGTATATCTAAGCAACTTCCTTTGCGAAGAGCCAATGAGATCTATAATTTGATCCGGGATGAGGGAACCCTTCGAGTGAATTGTTACCAACCTTAAAACAAAGTGTTGTGGCTTTTCTTGACTTGGAAAGGTCGTGATAAGATGTGACAATCTGCATTAAGGGGGATGTATGTGTGGATACATACATACAGGGACGCAGTGGCTAAGATGCTGAGCTTGTTGATTGGGAAATTTGGCAGTTTGGCAGTTCAAATCCCTAGCGCCGCATAATGGAGTGAGCTCCGTTCCTTGTCTCAGCTTCTGCCAACCTAGCGGTTCGAAATGGTGTAAAAAATGCAAGTAGAAAAATAGGGGTCACTTTTGTGGGAAGGTCACAGCACTTCATGCACCTTTGGTGTTTAGTTACGCTGGCCACATGATCATGGAAACGTCTTCAGGCAGCGCTGGCTCTTCGGCTTTGTAACGGAGATGAGCAGCGCCCCCTAGAGCAGGAAACAACTAGCACGTATGTGCAAGGGGAACCTTTACCTACAAGTGTGGATCAATAAGAAACATATGGATTGATTGTCTACTCAGTTGGTTTCTTATTTGAGATGACTCAGGCAGTGTGGCCCTGGATATTTGTCCTGGGAATGTTCGTGGAGATTTCTCCTGACAGCGAGAACGATTCACCGGTGGAATAGAACTTGCCTTCAGAAGTTGTGGGTGCTCTCCATCACTGGAGGTTTTCAAGAAGAGGCTGGACAACCATTGTCCAGAATGATCTAGGGTCTCCTGCTTGATCAGGGGGCTGGACTAGAAGACCTCCGAGGTCTGTTATTCTGTGATCATCCACAATCATGTTCGAACTCCATAAGGGTTTCATGGCTTCTGTGGCAGTGGTCAGGCTGTCTCCCTTCGAGGAGAATGTTTGTAGCATGTTGGAATGAGCACCAAGGACCACCCATGTCTTAGTTCAGGGCTCGGCAACCTTAAACACTCAAAGAGCCACAAAGGTCCGAACTGGAATCCCTCCTGTTCAATTCTGGAGCTGACCGGAAGTCCAGTTCCCCCACCATAGAGTCTCCTCCTCATGTGATGTCCTTTTTTCCTTGGTGTATTTCTCTAAGAAGTCTCTATTCTCAGAAACTGGTGGAATCTGGGAGCCAAAACCTTCAGTGGGGAACTAATGTAGGCTGTTAATGCGATCTCTCTGAAACCTCCTTCAATCTTTTGAAGGCCAAAGTTTCTGTGGAACTTCAGGAATGAAACGTGAGGAATTCAGCTTAGAGAGCTTTAGTTTACACAGTCTCCTGACCTTAAATAGCCACTAGTTGTGAACTTGTAAACTAGTTATCTCTGATTAAAAAGACCTGTTTTGATAAACTTGGGGATATCAGTTCCCTAACCTCTGCAGAAAACATGTTTAATGTTCCCGCTGAAACACCCAGCAGGATAATCTCTCCAGATTTGAGATACCTCTTTCTGTTTATGTACCCTGAGAATAGTAGCAGTAGAAAAGTTAAGGCAACTACTTGTTATCTTGACTTTCATTCCTCCTGGCTCGTCTCGGGTAGGAAAGGAAGAAAGCTGAGTGAGTCCAGGCCTTTTTCAACCTAGGCAGTTTTCTGTTGTGTGAATGTCAACTTCCAGATGAAGTCCAGACATCTATTTATTTGTTTGTTTGTTTGTCTGTCAAGCATGCATTAGATAAGAAATATAAGTATAAACATTATTATGAATACATCAAATGGATATGAATAAAAGGGAGATATTAGGACAGCAGGCATGTTGGTGCACTTATGCACGCCCCTTACAGACCTCTTAGGAATGGGGTGAGGTCAACAGTGGACAGTCTGAGGTTAAAATTGGGGGGGTTTGGGGAAGAAACCACAAAGTCAGGTAGTGCATTCCAGGTGTTGACCACTCTGTTGCTGAAGTTGTATTTCCTGCGATCGAGTTTGGTGCAATTTACCCTTGAGTTTGTATCTGTTGTGTGTGCTTGTGTGTTATTGAGGTTGAAGCTGAAGTAGTCACTGATGGGTAGAAAATTGCAATGGATAATTTTAGGTACTACGCTTAGGTTGGACAAAAGGCGGCATAGTTCTAGGTTGTCTAAGCCTAAAATTTCAAGTCTGGTGGCATAAGGTATTCTGTTGCGAGTAAAGGAGCGAAGGACTCTTCTTGTGAAATATCTCTGGACTCTCTCAATTGTATTGATGTCAATATTGTATTGATAATAATGTATTGATCTAAAAACTACCAAGGTTGAGAAAAACGGGCCTAGGGTGTGGTCAATCCATTATTTAAAGAGGTGAGTCTCTGATGCCTTAGGAAACCTTCCTAGAACCACCTGTGGTGCATGGTAACCAATATATCTTTTCAGGGCAAGGGACTGGAAAGGATGGTATTATTAGATTAAGAGCTCACACTGGCCCTCCTTAGCTGCTCCCTTTCCACTCTCAGTTCAGACCTGGTTCTGGGACAGGTTCAATGGTGGTATTTAGCCGGTTCGCACCGGATCGGGTGAAATGGCAGCAAGAATTTGGCATGGGTCAACGAACCGGTAGTAAGTTCTGGCTGCCCCCCCCCCCCCCATCCAGTCGCCATCCCGCCCAATGCTCGCTCACCTCACCCACCTGCCTGACATTTGCCTAAGGTATTTCTTTTTTTCCCCCTCCCGATAATCAACTGTAGATAAGATCAGCTGTGCTGGGATTCCCCTTGCTGAGGCTCAAGAAGGCAAAAAATGGAGGGAGGAGCTCAGCCCCCCCCCCTCCATTTTTTGCCTTCCAGAGCCTCAGAGGAGCCTTGGGGGAGCAAAAATGCCCCCTGCCCCCAAGACTTCTCTGTGGCTAGGAAGCTCCCCAAAATGGGTGGGGGCTGCAAAAAAGAGCCACACCCATGCAGTCACATGGCCACGCCCACCAAGCCACACCCACAGAATTGGTCGTAAAAGTTTTTGAATCCCACCCACTGGACAGGTTCCGTTTTAGTTCCATCCTGTTGGATGATCCTTCGGGGGGGGGACATTAGAAGATTTGGGGCAAGGTGTGAAAACCTGTCTTCAGGTGATGTGCAGTCTAATTCTTGTGGACGAAGGCAAATATATGTGTCCCAGGATAATGTTGCAGGATCCAATCTGGGCTCAGCCACCTGGACACGAGGTTAGAGAGAAGTTCCTGCAAGTGAGAACTTCCCTGAAGGTGGGCTTCAGCACAAGTCCAAAAGCTCAGAAGACAAAACTTTTGGTCCCAGTGACCGACCTGGATTGGATCCTGGAATCAAAATTCTTTGCCGTAACTCATCTCTCTCTACTTGCCGTTTGTTTGTAGGAGGTTACTTACTGTGTAGATATACAAAAGTAGGTGGCGAGGGCCTGGTAAGGAAGTAAGCCTTCCCCTTCCACCAACCCATACAACGTACCCACCCGCCTCTCCGTGCAGACCTTGTTGACTTGTTGTATCCAATGTGAGGTTTACCTCACTCCATCCTGACACACGTTTTGTCATTTTCTCCCCTCATTTTGGCCTCCGTGCACCTGAATGCACACTCCACAGAGGAAGAAGCTTAGAAGTGGAAGGGCAGCTGGGCATTTTGGGTGACTTGTTGCTGTCCATCTCCCTCTTTTTAAAAAAAATAATATATTGAATAAACATTAAAAACAATTGAACACAGTGTGACATTCTTGGCCATCGTTTTGGCCATACAAGCTATAGTATAGAGATACACATAACAGTTAATTTCCTTTTTCCCTTATGTTATTACTATAGTGCTAGCTGCTTATTATTTCTATTTACATTTATCTACAATTATCTACATATTTACAGCCGTCTCTTATATTCATGCATTCATATCATCACATATTTGTCCATTATATTCCATTCTCTTTGGTTTACAAAACTTTAACTTTCATTCCTATAAAGCGTCAACCCTTTCTTTCTTTTTCCTTGACTCTATAGCCATTGATACATTTTACTCCAGACTTCATAATACTCTGCCTCACCCTTTTCTTTGATTTCTAAAGTTATTCTGTCCATCTCTGCACAGACTTAATATTTTCCTTATTATTTCACTTTCTGTAGGGGTATCTTCCTTCTTCCAGTTTTGGGCATACACCAATCTTGCAGCTGTTATTATATGTATAGTTAAATATATTGTTCCTTTACTGTATTCCTCATTAATAATTCCTAGTAAGAATGTTTCTGGTCTGAACTCTATTTTCTGGTTAACCATCTCTTCTATCCAAACCTTTATTTTACACCAGCAACTTTTTGGTTTTATACACTTTCACCACATATGATAATAGGTCCCTATCTCTATGTGACATTTCCAACAATGTGGTGATGTACATTTTACTAATTTTGGCCCATCTAGTTGGAAGAAGGTGCCATCTGTAAAACATTTTGTATTGGTTCTCTTTATACGATGTTGCCAATGTTAATTTTCTATTTCTTTCCCATAACTTTTGCCAATTGTCTTAACTCAATAGTATAACCAAAATTTTGAGCCCATTTTATCATGACTTCTTTGACTCCCTCGTGCTGTAATGATGCCTGTAAACCAGACATGGGATTGTCTCCCTGTGTTGTCACTGACAGAAAGGCTCAGCTGGTAGAAAATACAGGCATGTACGGTCCATCCTTCTGCTTCTACCATTCTCAAGCTTTGCTTGAAGTGGGAGAAGCTTCTTCCAAGGTCCAGTTCTGTGGTTTTCTTCATGACTTGAAATCCCCTCACTTCCACTGTTCTAATTTCATCATCGGTCAACAGGCGTCTCCAAGAGAGAGGCGAAGGTGCATTCTTACCATTCAGCTGCTCCCTGGGCTTTAAGCCCAGCTATGAATATCTAAACCAAAGTTCGAATGAAGGGCAGCCCTCCCTGGCAGAAAGTCACGCAGCTCACATGTTGGTTAGTATGTCACTTTGAACAGCCGTTATCTGATATTATTATGACTAACCCGGTGCTGACAGCATGGAGCAGATTGCAAGGCCCATGTGACGCTTATTTTAAGGCAACGCTGGGTACACCACGCGTAGCTAATATTAACCCATTCTTTCCGCGGTATCTTGATGTGTGAATTGCAGGCTTGGCAATTAAAGGACAGCGAAGCCAAGGAGGTATAATTACACCGAGTGTTATTTCCATGAAAAGGAAGGGCCAGCAATATTTCTCTTGAACTCATTTGGCCTGCGTTACACTTTGAGGGCGGGTGAGAATAAAGATTTGCAGGCTGAGAGTGTGGAGCAGTGAATTTAAAAGTTCTTATAAAAGAGCAAAGAAAATGTCAGATGCATTTGGCAAAGGAAGGACACACACACACACACACGTTTGGCTGTTTCAGTGGTAAAGTATATTGCAAAGTGCACCTGAGTCACGGGTGGGAGAAAACGTTTTCTGAACATCACAGAAATGTCAGGGTCAGCATGCAATGCAAACAACGGAGGCCCTGATTTGTGCAAGGAGTAAAGCCAGGGGTGAACGTACATGCTGGCGCCTTAAATAAAGTCTCTTGCAATTATATAGAGCCCTTTGAAAATAATGCCAGATGCAGCGGTGTGCAAAATATATAGAGGTGAAAAGAGAGAATTCTTTGAAGACAATGGGGGCTGCGTATATGATCCTTCTCTTGGTATTTAGAGGCATGAAGACCAGAGGTGGTATTCAGCTGGTATGGACCGGTTCAGGTGTACCGGTAACGCAAATTTTGACCAGTTCAGCAAATACCACCTCTGACTGGCCCCGTCCACCCGTCCCAGCCCTTTCCTGTCCTATATTCCATTGATTTTTAGCTCAGCTGATTTGCGCAGCAGAACAGATTGCCGCACCTCAGCTGAGCTAAAAACTGCTCACCTCACCGAGGGTGATCCTTGAGTCCTGCGCACGCACAGGAAGTGATCTGTGAGAGCTGCGCACGCAGGGAGGTAATATTTGTGCTCGTGCTCACAGGAAGCGATCTGTGAGTGCTGCACATGCAGGGGAAGTAATCTTAGCGTTCGTGTGCACGGGAAGTGATCTACGAGTGCTGTGCGCGTGGGGGAAGTAATCTTTGAGTTCTCATGCACGGGAAGCAATCTGTGAGTGCTGCGCACGTGGGGGAAATAATCTTTGTGTTCGCGTGCACAGGAAGTGATCGATGAGTGCTGCACACACGGGGAAAGTAATCTTTGAGTTCGTGCGTACGGGAAGTGATCAGTGAGTGCTGCGTGCATGGGGGAAGTGACCTTAAGAGTGCAGCACGTGTGCCAAGCACGCAGAACCGGTACCGTGCAATTTGGAATCCCACCACTGATGAAGACGTTTCTAGGAAGAGGCTATAGGGATGGGGAGCTTTGCATGACAGCTGAAGAGGTGAAAAATGCCTGTATTGTTTACACCAAGCAGTTTAGAACGGTAGGGTTTTTCCCCCCTTTTTCTTTTTTTCTTCTTTTAAATTGGCAACTTTAAGATGTGTGGAATTCAATTCCCAGAATTGCCCCCCCCTCACCATGCTCGCTGGGGAATTCTGGGAGTTGAAATCCACTCAAAACTTAAAGTTGCCATTTTTTTTATTTAAAAACAAACAAACACTGTCTTAGAGAAAAACAGATGGAAGTAAGAGATGAAATGGATAAGATGAAAGGCAGAGAAAGGCTGCAGAAGCTGTTCGGGGGGTTCTTCAGAACTTCTGTATTTTTGTTTTTTTTTAAGTCTTTAGAAAAGTTTCTGGTTTTGTTTTCCCACATGTAAAGAAATATGCCCCTTTGCAAAAGATTCCCCAATTCTCCCCCTCCCCTCCATTTTTTGCAAGCTGTCACCAATAACCCTAACAACCTGCGGCATTTTAGAAAGTATGAATGAATGAATTAACGGGTGAGTGAGTGAGTGAATGAATGAATAGGAACTGTCAGTAGCAGTGGCTCATGCATCGTGCAACTTGCTGAAGAAACTTATCTGCAGCAGAATAAACTAAGATGGATTCCCATTTGCATGTGGCTGAGCACGGGCTGTAATGGACCCATGGCCACTAGATGGCATCAACATGTTTACTGACCTCTTTGTCTCCATCTAGTGGTTGTCTGCCCTTTTGAAGCTCAGATGGAGCAATCTCAATGAGCAAGTCACTTGTGTTGCTTAGAGAACTGCATATATTTAGAATGGAGTGGAGTGGAGTAAGGAAGAATGGAATAGAACAGAATAGAACAGAACAGAACAGAACAGAACAGAATAGAGGATGGGATGGGATGGGATGGCATGGGTTGGGATAGAATGGAATAGAATAGAATAGAATAGAATAGAATAGAATAGAATAGAATAGAATATCAGAATAAAGAACAGAATAGAGATTGGACAACCATTTGAATGAAATGGTGCAGGGTCTCTTGCTTGATCAGGGGATTGGACTCAGTGGTGGGATTAAAATTATTTTAATATCAATTCTGTGGGCATGGCATTATGTGGGCATGGTGTGGCTTGATGGGTGTGGCAGGGGGAGGATACTGTAAAATCCCCATTCCCTCCCCACCCCACCCCACTGACCTGCCTTCTCCTGTGCAGGGCAACACAAGAAGACCCAGCTGATCAACTGGGACTCTCAGTGGGAGGCAGAGAAGAGATGAGGTTGGTGGGGCCAGTCAGAGGTAGGATTGGCCGGTTCTCCCAACTACTCAAAATTTCCTCTACTGGTTCTCCAGAACTGGTCCGAACCGACTGAATCCCACATCTGGTTGGACTAGAAGATCTTCAAGGTCCCTTCCAATTCTGTTACTTTGTTAATATTTCAGCAGAAGAGTAAAATATTTTAAATCAATCAGTACAGGTAGATGTCAACTTACAACAAGTTCATTTAGTGACCGTTCAAAGTCGCAACAGCACTGAAAAAAGGGGATTTATGACCGCATGTTCACAGTTAGGACTGCTGGAGCACTCGCTCCCCCATAGTGGTCACAATTCAGATGCTCGGCAACTAATTCCTATTTAATGATGGTCGTAGTCTCCCTGGGGTGGATCACATGATCCACTTTTGCGACAGGGAAGCTTGATTCACTTAACAACTGGGTGACTCACTTATCTACGGCAGGGATTCTCTTTTAACAGCTGTGGTGAGAAACAAAATGAGGCGAAACTCCACTGAACCAAAGTCTCGCTGAACGACAGAAAGGTTGGGCTGCATTTTGGCCGTACAGTGAGGACAATCTGTACCCCTTTCAGGCCTGGGAGAATTCATCCTGCAGCACGTTAAAAGAAGGAGAAAGGTAGATCTTTTGGGAAGCTGTCCCATTTAAAAAAAAAAAAACCCACAAAATTAATCATGTTGTGGTGACAGGACACGAGTCCCCTTGCCAGGAGGAAGAATTTTACAGCAGTGAAAACAAAGCTTTGCTGAATGCCAACACATACACAAACACACACACACACACACCCCAAACAAGGTGTTCCTTTATTTACAGACCCCTGTTCTTTTTTTCTTTTTTTTTAAGTTCTCTCCTTTCCTCTTTTCCTCCTTAATGTTAAACAAACATTATTTTCCCTGCGGCTTTTGGAGCCTGTATGTGTCCACACAACTCCACCCCCCCTTGCTCTTCTTTGCACCAAAGACAAATTCCTTGTGTGTCCAATCACACTTGGCCAATAAAGAATTCTATTCTATTTTCATCACCCGGTCTGTCCCGTCTCAGCAACAACTTCCACTTTTATAATAATAATAAAAAAAAACCAAGCCAGCAAAAGCTTGATCCTGTTCCAACAACTCAGGAGCTGGAATGTAGGTTGTGCAATCGCCGGAATATCAATGGCAACAACTCTTATGAACTCCCCTTTTGTGTGACCGTGGATGGGCAGCCGACGTTCTGGGGGCTCTGGCGTGAATGAGAAAAAGCTCGGCTGTCCTTTTCTCCCTTCTCTGCTTTGTGTGTGTGGCAGGACAAAAACTTGGGTTTTCGAGAGGTCAACGCTTCCGGTGGGCTTGTAGGGGGTGTTGTGTGTCGTGTGTTGGGGGGGGGGGGGGGGGGGGGGGGAGGGAGATAGCCGAAAGAATTGTGCTTCTTACACGGCTTGGGAGTTAGCAAATCAATAGAAGCATTGAGCCAACAGGTTTCCTTGCTGGAGAAACTAGATGCCCTTCCTCGCAAAATCTCATTTATATGCTGAGGGAGACATTTGTTAGGAGGAAGGGTGCACTACACCTGCTTACGTTCTGCCCATTGAGGTATTTTAATACTCAGAAGTGAGCTGGGAGTGTCCCTGGAGGTCTTCTACTCCAACCCCTCCTTAAGCAGGAGACCTGATACCATTTCAATGCTTGTCCAGTCTCTCCTTGAAAGCCTCCAGTGATGGAGCACCCACAACTTCTGCAGAGAAGCTGTCCCAACTGGTTGATTGTCCTCACTGTTAGAAAGCTTCTCCTTAATTCCAGGTGGCTTCTCTCCTTGGTTAGTTTCCATCCATTGAATCAGAATAGAATTGGAAGGGACCTTGGAGGTCCTCTAGTCCAGCCGCCTGCTCAAGCAGGAGAACCCGTACTATTTCAGATAAGTGACTGTCTACAGACTCTTCTTAAAAACCTCCAGTGATGGAGCACCCACAACTTCTGAAGGCAACTTTTTGTTCCGCTGGTTAATTGTCCTCACTATTAGGAAGTTTCTCCTTAATTCCAGGTTGCTTCTCTCCTTGATGAGTTTCCATTCTTTGTTTCTTGCCTTCTGGTGCTTTGGACAATAATTTGACCCCCCTCCTCTTTGGGGCAGCCTCTCAAATACTGAAATAATGCTATCATGCCCCCCCCCTTGTCCTTCTTTCTCTAGACTAGCCCAAACACAATTCCTGCAAGCTGAAATAATCATGGCATCCCTCAACTGGTAGGAAACTGGATTAATTTTGATTTTTTTTAAGCAAAGAGCCCCAAAATTCTAGTGCCAACTCAGCGAATTTAGATATTAAATATCTCTCATATTTAGTAAGGCTCCAAAATACTTTTCACAGAGAAATCATTGGTGATAGAGAACTTTCTACAGGCGGAAGCTGCTGATTTTTCTGCGCCCGCCCCACCCCCCCCAAGTCCTTCGCCTGTTCCTGAAGATATCCTAAGATTTAGGCTGCTATATATCTCCATGAACAGAGCTATCCTTTGCTGTGAGATTGTTATCAGCGGGATTCCCCTTTTTCCTACCACACATATTTGCTCTGAGTCACAAAATTAATTAATGGAGCCCATTTATTTCAAAACAGAGCGGTGAAACTGATTTAGTATTCTTCTCTTTATTTATAAATGTTTCTGCCCTGGGCCTAAGGGGTTACCTTCATAGATTCTTTTCTCTTTTCTCTTGGATTTATGTACAACGTGTGGCACTGGAAGCTGAGGTGCCGAGAATTACACTTGCATTTAAAAAAAAAAAATCCATCAAATCCATTTCATTCACTTCTGTAGTTTCCTTTCTCTCCGTAGCGTGAGGGAGATTGCAAGAGCTCAATGAAAAAAATAAAATAAAAACAACCCTTTGCTAACTGAGCATGATCATGAAAAATGCCTTCTCTTCTTGGGGATGAAAAATGAATGTTCCTTTCACTTTCCAAGGCTGCTTTCTGAAGAAGTAGTGGAAAGGCTGATCGTAATGCCAATAAGTAGAAGAAAACATGTGGAGTTCCAGGGTTGAACCGTCAACTGATATTGTTGCTTAGTGGGGTCATGAAACGTCTGCAAGAAAACAACCAAGCTCAGAGAGCACCAAGGACCTCACAGTTCTCCTCCTCCTCCTCCTCCTCCTCCTCCTCCCCCTCTCTGCAAATCCCGCTCCCTTCTAGCACTGATGAGGTTACCAACTTGGGTCATGAAACGTCTCCTCTTTTCCTGCATTTTCTACTGAGGTTATTCCATACCCCAATCTAAAAAAAATAAAAATAGATACATATCTGCAGTCGTGCTTTCCCCAATCTTGAAAGATGCGGGATTTTGGACAAAAGGATCCATATTCCATGTATGGAGATTCTCCGTCTTCCAGGTCGTGGTTGTTCCAAAGGTACTTTCCCCCCTCCTGCCTCCTGAGGGGCAACTGGACTTTCTGATTTTCCTTTGAAGACGTTGCTAAGAGGCCCCTTCAGCTCTGCCTCTTGAAAGAGCAGCTTTAAGAACCAGATTATATATTTGGCTTGGGATAAGCTGACATGAGTTTTTAATGCAAGGGATGACGGGTCCTAAGAGAAGTACAAGTTCTTCTTGAAGAGTATTCAGAAACCTTAGATGTTTCCACGAGGTCCCTAGAATACGATCTTAGTCCTCCTCGCTCAGCTATTGAATTCCCAACTGCATGTCTACCTAGTTGAAGTGGTCCTTCGGTTCCAGGCAGCTATTCCACACATGTAGTGCCGTTTCCATACACGTGTTTTCTTTAAAAATAGATTACATTTTTAAATGGTTTCTCTCAGCCATGTAAGAACAGAAGCTTCCAAACTACGATGGGCCATTCTAGACATTTCTTTCAAGCACATGGAGTGAGGCTCAGTCTTCTCTTTCTACCACAGACCTGAGGCATGAAATCAGATTTAAATATTTCAGGCCTCCCAGGGGGAGCCGATGTAGAGGAACTGCAAGACTGGGTGAACTGATGATTGCCAAGGTCTCTCTCACTCAACAAGTGGACGGTTGCTGGAACTGAGTAGGTCTAGTTTCTCTCTCTTTTTTTGTGTGTTTACAGATAATAATAACAGATAATCAGAGTTGGAAGGGACCTTGGAGGTCATCTAGTCCAACCCCCCCTCGCCCAAGCGGGAGACCCTACACCATTTCTGACAGAGGACAGTCTAGTCTCTTCTTGAAAGCCTCCGGTGATGAAGCTCCCATAACTCCTGAAGGCAACTTGTGTTCTATTGGCTCATTGTTCTCACTGTCAGAAAATTCCTCCTTATTTCCAGGCTATATCTCTCCTTGTTCAGTTTCCATCCGTTATTCCTTGTCTGGCCGATAGGCGCTTTAGAAAATGGATTGACCCCTTCCTTCTCTCTGGGGCAGCCCCTCAAATATTGGAAGACTGCTCCCCTGTCTTCCCTGGTCCATCTCTTCACTAGACTAGTCATGCCCAGTTCCTGCAACCGTTCTTCATATGTTTTAGTCTCCAGTCCCCTCATCATCCTGGTGGCTCTTCTCTGCACTTTTTCTAGAGCCTCAACATCTTTTTTATAGTGCGGTGACCAAAACTAGATTATTAAGGCTTTATAGAGTAGTATTAGTGCCTTACTTGATCTCGATTGTGTCCCTCTGTTAATACAACTTAGGATTGGATTACAATTTTTTAAATTTTTAACAACAAACATAAACAAACACATACACAAAACAACAAATAAAGCCTTTCAGTTGTACAGTGTGTCGGTTGGTACATATTTCTTGTGCACAGTATCAATAGTCTTTCCCTCCTGAGTTTCAATTTGTATTCATATTATATCAGTCAACTTTCTATGTCATATTATATTATTATTACATCATCGTTAGACTTTAATTGCAAATTCACATTATTCTTTTCGAGCCCACTTCAGTTTTTACAAATTCTAATTCATATTATAATTCCAATTATACCATATCATTACCATTGTGTTATATTTACTGTTGTGTTATATTTATATTATAATATATTTCATTTTCCTATTTTTTTATCCAGCCATTGATAAAATAAATCCCACTTTTTATAATATTCTTTTTCTTCTTTCTCTCTAATTGCCAGTGTCAATTTACTCATCTCTGCACATTCCATTATTAGTATGTCTAGTTTGATGAAGAGAAGGACCAGGGGAGACAGGATAGCAGCCTTCCAAGATCTGAGGAGCTGCCCCAAAGAAGAGGGAGTCAAGCTATTCTCCAAAGCCCCTGAAGGCATGTTTATAGAAAGTATGTCAAGATAGAGATGTATACAATACGATGACTGCTATTGACATGACTGTTAGGTTTACTAAGCTTAATATTATTATTATATTCTTTATTAGAAGATTTGTTAAGAGGAAGAAATGAACAGGTCTCCTGTATACAATAGTATTATCATAAGATTAGAAAATTAATACCAATACAATGTAAGCTGTGGTAAATTTTGATTGTTATTGCACAGAGATTTTTGTATCCAGACGACACACTGTTTAATGGAAGATGGAATGTTTATATTTAAAAATTTTTTAAAAAAGAAGAAGAAGCAGCAAGGGATGGAAACTAATCAAGGAGAGAAACATCCTGGAATTAAGGAGGAATTTCCTGACAGTGAGAAGAATTAATCAGTGGAACAACTTGTCTCCAGAAGTTGTGAATGCTGCAAAAATTTTAATAAGAGATTGGACAACCATTTGTCTGAAATGACATATAGGGTTTCCTGCCTGAAGTGCGGGTTGGACTAGAAGATCTCCAAAGGTCCCTTCCAACTCTGTTATTCTGTTGCTCCGGACATAGACTTTGGCTCAGAAAAGTCAGGGTTTCCTCAGCCTTAAAATGTGGCTTCTGGAAGATGATGCCTTAGTTATTTATGTGGTGTTGCCTGGTGGAACTAATGCTGAAAATTGTCTGAGCCGGAAGAGAAAGGAGGAGGAAGAAGAAGAAGAAGAAGAGGAAGAGGAAGAGGAAGAGGAAGAATTATTGTTAGCTGGTTAGCTTCAAAGAACAGAATAGAGAAGTTCCTAAGAATAGCTTATTGGATGTGGTCACAGCCCATCTCAAAACGCCCGACCAGATGCCTTTGGGAAAGAAACACAAAGCCGTATCAATCCCTTGCTATTATTCTCCTGAAATTGATTCTTCTCGTTCCTTTCCTGATTTAGCCAACAAAAATGTGTTCTCCCAGAGGTGTTTTTTCTGCTTGCATGCAAAAGTATAAAAGTCTAACAGCAGAGAGACCTGTCAGGACTGTGATAGAGGAACAAAAAGCACCATTTGATATTCAGAGAGAGAGAGAAGAGCCTCCTGGAGGGAATCTTTTGTAGATGTCCCCCGCAGCCTTCCTGGGAGGTGTTTTGGTCAGATGAAAAGAAGGACCAGAGGGGACATGATAGCAATCTTCTAGTATTTGGAGGGGCTGCCCCCAGAGAAGAGGAGGGGCCAACTTATTCTCCAAAGCACCAGAAGGCAGGACAAGAAACAATGGATGGAAACTCATCAAGGAGAGAAGCAACCTGGAATTGAGGAGAAACTACTGAACAGTGAGGAACAGTGGAGCAGAAGTTGCCTTCAGAAGTTGTGGCTGCTCCATCACTGGAGGTTTTTAAGAAGAGACAAGACAGCCTCTTGTCTGGAATGGTAGAGGGTCTCCTGCTCAAGAAGAGGGGTGGACTAGAAGACCTCCAAAGTCCCTTCCAGCTCTATTCTGATTGATTGGCTTTCCAAGGAAGAATGAGAGAAGCAACCTAGAACTAATGAGAACAATCCATGATTGGAACAACTTGCCTCCAGAAGTCATGGATGCTCCCAACAATGGAGGTTTTAAAGAAGAGATTGGACAGTCATTTGTCTGAAATAGAATAGGATTTCCTATCTGCACAGGGGGGTGGACTAGAAGCCCTCCAGGGTCTCTTCCAACTCTTTTATTCCGTTTTAAATAATTCCTCTCCCTGTCTTGATTTTTTTTTAAAAAAAAACCTGGATCCCAGGTTTTTCCCTCCCAACAAACACGCACGATGTGAGATTATCCTTATCAGGTCTGGAAAGAACATTTCCTTCTTGCTCCATTAGACCTGAAACAAAGCTGTTTAAAGTTGCACATTCCTCAACTGTTCTCTGCATATTTGATAAGCCGTGCTCCGTTTTAGCCCTGGATTCTATCTGACAACAGATAACAGATAATCAGAGTTGGAAGGGACCTTGTACGTCATTTAGTCCAACCCCCCGCCAAGCAGGAGACCCTACACCATTTCTGACAAATGGCAGTCCAATCTCTTCTTGAAAGCTTCCAGGGATGAAGTTTCCACAACTTCCGAGGGCAACTTCTGTTCCATGGGCTGATTGTTTTCACTGTCAGAAAGTTTCTCCTTGTTTCCAGGTTAAATCTCTCCTTGGTCAGTTTCCATCCATTATTCCTTGTCTGGCCTACAGGCGCTTTAGAAAATAGCTTGACTCCTTCCTCCTCTCTGTGGCAGCCCCTCAAATATTGGAAGACCACTATCATGTTTCCCCTGGTTTCTCTCTTCCCCAGACTAGCCATGCCCACTTCCTGCAACCGTTCTTCATATGCCTTAGTCTCCAGTCCCCTCATCATCCTGGTTGCTCTTCTCTGCACTTTTTCTAAAGTCTCAACATCTTTTTTATAGTGTGGTGACCAAAACTGGATGCAGAATTCCAAATGTAGTCTTACTAAGGCTTTATAGGGTGGTATTAGTACCTCCCTCGATCTTGATTGTATCCTCCTGTTAATGCAACTTAGGATTGCATTAGCTTTTTTGGCGGCTGCTGCACACTGCTGGCTCCTAGTTAGCTGGTTGTCCACTAAGACTCTGAGATCCCCCTCACAGTTCCTGCTATTGAGCCTGGTTTCATCCAGTCTATATGTGTCCTTTTGTCCTTTTAGGACTTGACTCTTCTCTACACTGAAGTTCATTCTGTGAGATAGGGCCCAGTGTTCTAGTCTGTCAAGATCCATCTTCTTGTATCCTATCTTCTTGTATCCTGTCTTCTTGTATCCCCCACCTCTTCCCCTATCTGGATCGAGTTTTGATCTTCAACAACTGATCGCCATCGCTCTTGAGTGCCACATGATTAGGTTTTGACATCATTTGATGGCGGATATTTGGTTATTATCTGACGCGAACGAAAGGAACTCAGCACAGCCAATCGCTTCAGAGCAGCCAAGCTGGGTGCCTGCAGCACCCCCCCCCCCAAAAAAAAGTTGACATATTTTTATCCCTGTAAATTGGAGCTTTCGTTCGTGGGAAGGCAAATAAATCATTGCAACAGGTAAGCGGGGTGGGGGTGGGGGTGGAGGAGAAAAGCCAGCAATGTTTTCAATGCATAGTCCATTGTGTGCAGAATTAATAGAAAACTCGATTATCCAGTTATAGAGTCTTTAACTATGGGCTTTGTGAATGGGTCCAATGTTTCTGAGGCTCCATTGCAGGCTTGGCTCTTCGGCAATCGGCGACAAGGAGAGGATTATCTCTGCCGTACAGTATTTGTTTTATTAAACCAATTAAAAGCGTGTCAACCTAAGGAAGTATTTTTCCACTTCTTTATGAAAACACAGAAGGGGGTAACTGTCTCTAAGGGCAGAGGAAGAGGGTGAGAAGGAATGAAGAAATCTGTGCTGCCGTGTCCGATCGAGGGAGGGAATCAAACCAAACCCCGAGACAGGGTGGTCCTTGACTTATGACCATAATTGAGTCCATGTTGTGGTGTGCCAGCGGAGCTGGCAGGAGATTTGGACAGTGAGGAGGTCGGGGAGGAACATGGGCCAGTCCCAGAGTCTGGTGAAGGCTCTGACAAGGGCTCTGCATCGGAGACAGAGATGGGGCCGGGGCCGTCCGACAGTTATCTTCTGCCTTCAGAGTTGGAGATCATTGGGGAAGAAGAACAGCTGGAGCCTGTTCCCAGTGTATGCATGTGCAGAGCTGCCAGGAGAAGGGAACAGCTAAGGAACAAGGGTCAACTTGGGAGTAAAGGCTCAGGTGGATGGTGAATGGCCCCTCCCATAGGGAATAAAGAGGAAGGAAAAGGGACTGGGCTTTGCAGGAGACACTTTAACCTCAATAAAAGGGGTTTTATCGGGACGAGGAGTCTGCTTCATGATCTTGGGAAGCCTAGGTCAGAACAGCCCATAATCTCCGTTGCTAAGCAAGACCCTTATTGATTTATTTAGCCTATGGCATATCCTACAAGGACACGAAACCTAGATTAACATTTCACCTAGGTTTAAAAAAAATGCAATAAAGTAGGAATGTTAAGAAGGTCTATATTCATCCATTGAAGGACAGCATCGTTCATATGGGGGGGTGGGGGAATCAGATACCAGACTGGTATACGCCCTCAGCTTGTAGCCAGTCACAATGTGATCTACAATTGTAATATGGGATCCCGCAGTCACCCTGGGGGTGGAGTGGGGAGGATCCTGTCGCCCTTTTATACAGAGAGTCCTGGCACAGGCCATGTGAGGTACAAATCTTATTCAGGATTTTCCATTGCTTGTAGACCAGCCTGGCACTATTTAGAATAAGAATAGAATAACAGGGTGGGAAGGGACCTTGGAGGTCTTCTAGTCCAACCCCCTGCCTAGGCAAGAAACTCTACACCACTTCAGACAAAGGGTTCTCCAACAACTTTTTAAAAACTTCCAGTGTTGGAACATTTACAACCTCTGGAGGCAAGTTGTTGAGCTGATGAATTGTTCACACTGTCAGGAAATTTCTCCTTAGTTCTACGTTGCTTCTCTCCTTGATGAGTTTCCATCCTTATTGCTTCTTGTCCTGCCTTCAGGTGCTTCAGAGAATAGCTCGACTCCCTCTTCTTTGGGGCAGACTCCCCTGAGATATTGGAAGACTCTGCTATCATGTCTCCCCTCGTCCTTATTTTCATTAAACTAGACATACCCAGTTTCTGCAATCGTTCTTCATACATTTTAGCCTCCAGCCCCCTAATTCTCTTTGTTGCTGTCCTCTGCACTCTTTCTAGAGTCTCAACATCTTTTTTTTTACATTGTGGCGACCAAAACTGGATGCAGAATTCCAAGTGTGGCCTTACAGATGGAATTTTAAAGCAGTAGTGTCATCTAGTGTCATCTACTTCTCATCATCTCGATTCTGTCCCTCTATTTATTCAGCCTAGAATTGCATTGGCTTTTTTGGCAGCTGCTGCACACAGCTGGCTCCTATTTAAATGGTTGTCCATTAGGACTCCAAGGTCCCTCTCGCAGTTACTACTACTGAGCAAGGTACCACACATACAGTATATATACTGTATATTTCTTTGGGGGGTCGTTTAAATGTCTCTCTAAGGTATCGATATATTTCTGGAAAATATGTGGTGCCCAGAATGGTATGTGGATGTGGTTTCAACAATGGAAAGCAAAGAGGAATAATGGCTGGATGTTTCTTTGACATCACACTTCTTACAGTTGCAGCCAAAAATTGCATTAACTTTCTAGCATCTGTATCATCCTGCTGACTCACCCGTCAGTGATTTCATCTAAGTTCTTCTCAGATGTGGTGTTTCCAAGCCACCTTCAGAATAATAGAATAATAGGGTTGGAAGGGACCTTAGAGGTCTTCTAGTTGTGCCCTGAACAGACAAAAGACCCTCTGCCAAACAAATGGCTGAACAAATGGCTGCCCAATCTCTTCTAAAAAAACAACACCAGTGTTGGAGCACCCACAACTTCTGGTGGCAAGCTGTTCCACTGGTTGATGGTCCCCACTGCAAGGAAGTTTCTCCTTAATTCCAGGTTGCTTCTCTCTCCTTGATGAGTTTCCATCCATAGTTTCTTGTCCTGCCTTCAGGGGGCTTTGGAAAACAAGTTGAACCCTTTCCCCTCTGTGATACCCCTCAATTCTTGGAAGACTGCTATCCTATCACCCACCCACCCCGTCCTACTTTTCACTAGACTAGCCAAACCCAGTTCCTGCCACCTGAAAGAAGCATGGCTTATGTCAACTGGTAGGGAACTGGAACAATTTTGCTTTTGCTAAGGTCCCCCAAATTTCTCTCTTCTCAGTATAGTCCATGATGCTATTTCATGTTCAGTTTCCTAGCCATGCAGAATGGATAACCCAGTTTTTCCCAAGGGAATAGCAATGATTTGATTGATTTTACTTCCTCCATTCCAGAGCAGATGCATCTCAGCTGACCTCAGGTAGCTTCTAAATTAAGATTACCCTGTTTTCCTCGACCTACCCTGACAGTAAGACCTAGCTTGATTTTTACACGTGCGCCCAATATAAGCCCTACTCCCAAAATAAGCCCTAATTAAGATCCCTAACATAAAAATTAAGCTAGGGTGGGGATGGGGTGGTGGAGCTTCCCTTCTACTTACCTTTAGATGGGTGTATACAGGCCTCGCACCCCCAACCCCTGCCTGGCTGGGCCGTTTCTTCTGGAGCCAGCAGAGCTGGCAAGGCTTTCCTGAAGGCCTCTGGAGCTCAGGATCGATCCAGATCTCTCTTATCGGCTGCAGAGGCCTTCGGGAAAGCCTTGCTGGCTGCAGAAGAAGAAGGCCTCTGACAGTGAAAAGCGCGCAAGTGAGGTTAGTCAGTGGATGACATCCCCCGAAAATAAGACCTGGTGGCTTTTTTTGTGGCAAAAAAAATATAAGTCAGGGTCTTATTTTCGGGGAAACATGGGTAGTAAAATATTCAAGATGAGTACTCTATAAAAGGCAGCTTTCAGGGAAGGAAGCAACTTCACAAGTTAGCGCAATGGGGAAACCAACTTTGTATACATCAGCCAAGTCGGTGGCTGTGATAAGATCTTTGAATAGCAAGTAGAGTCCTTAGGACTGTCCAGGTGAATGATGTGAAATTCCAGCTGTTACCTACAGATGTGGGAGAAGTATAGAGTTTGGGGGCGGGGTTGGAAGTTGGCTGCGCTTCAGTAGGCTGTTCTGCTTTACTCTCAGTTTAAAGTTCACATTTTCAACCTTGGAAAATATCAGAGTTTCTTCCGCTCTCTTGCTGAAATTCAACCAAGCCCTCATCATCATAATGAAGAGAAAAGGAGCAAGATTTGGTCCTGGCTCATGCATAACTAATAAAATTGCTAATTAAGGGATAGATTCTGCCTTATAATGCTCAGCTGAAATTCTCATTAGAAAATTTATCTCTCTCTCTTTTTAAAAAAAAAAAACCACAGGACAAGATCTGAATTGTATCCTATTCATCTAGATTTTCCTCTAAAGTCTTATTGCCCAAGTTCAAAAGAGGGTTTGTGGTGACAGTGGCAGTAAATATCAGCAGAACAAATTTCGTTGTGCATAGCTAAAAATAAAAAGAGCAACACGCCGTTTTAAAACCTTTCACGCGGATTACACTGTGCAGTCCTGTTTCAGCTGGAGAAGAGCAGGATGCTAGGAGAGTCTTAGATCCAAAAACTAGACTGTTTAATGGATCGCCTGATTTTCCCCAACCCTTTAGAATACACAGCGTGGGATAACAGGGTTGGAGGCTTTATCCAACCTCCTGCTTAAGCAGGAAATCTTATGCCATTCCGGACAAATCATGGCCCAGTTTTTTTTCTAAAAGACACCCCCACCCCCCCGGGGGCATGACTTCTGGAGTTAAGCCATTCCATGGATTCATCGTGGAAAAATAACAGATCATCAGAGTTGGAAGGGACCTTATAGGTCATCTAGTCCAACCCCCTGCCCAAGCGGGAGACCCTACACCATTTCTGACAGATGGGAGTCCAGCCTCTTCTTGAAGGTCTCAAGTGATTGAAGCTCCCACAACTTCCAAGGGCAGCTTCTGTTCTGTTGGTTGATTGTTCTCACTGTTGGAAAATTCCTCCTTATTTCCAGGTTGAATCTCTCCTTGTTCAGTTTCCATCCACTGTTCCTTGTTTGGCCTTCAGGCCTTCCCTCAAATATTGGAAGATTCTCTCCTGTCTCCCCTGGTCCTTTATTAGACTAGCCAGGCCCAGTTCCTGCAACTGTTTGTTGTATGTTTTAGCCTCCAGTCCCCTCATCATCCTGGTTGCTCTTCTCTGCACTTTTTCTAGAGTCTCAACATCTTTTTTATAGCATGGTGACCAAAACTGGATGCAGGATTCTAGCTGTGTGGCCTCACAGAGTGGCCTTAGTCCCTCTCTTGATCTTGATCATTCTCGTTGACAGGAAATTTCTCCTTTGTTGGAGGTTGGATCTCTCTTTAATGATCATTTACCCATTACTTCTTGACTTGCCCTTAGGTGCTTTGGAGAAGAAATCAGTTTCCTCCCCACCTCTTTTCTCCTCCGCCCCTCTCCTTCCTCCCTCCCTTCCTCAGTCCCTCCCTTCTTCCTTCCGTCCTTCCCTCCCTATCTTCCTTCCATCTTTTCCTTTCTTCTTTCATGTTTTCCTTCCTTCCTTCCCTCCCTCCCCTTCTTCCTCCCATCTTTTCCCTCCTTCCTTCATGTTTTCCTTCCTTCCCTTCTTCCCTCCCTCCCTCCCTCCCTCCCTCCCTTCCATCCATCCACCCATCCATCCACAGCACAAAACATACACAAAGCTTTAGAAAAAAGCAGCAACAAACATAAAATCACGCTGATCTCCTTTCCAGACCCATACTGTGAATTAAATCTGCAAGGGAGTACTAGTTGAGGCTTGTGGATCCGTATTTACTGCCAAGGAAAAAGATTTATGTTTCTGAGGACAGCCACAGAAGAAGAAAAAAAAAAAACAGATTGTAGGGGGGGAGCAGCAGGAGAGACAGCAACCAATAGCCGCCACTATATAAAAGGATCTTCATTTCGGGGACAGGAGCAAACCGCTCTCTCGCATGATGGTGTTTTAAACACAGGGGTCCCCAAACTTGGCAACTTTAAGACTTGTGGACTTCAACTCCCAGAATTCTCTAGCCAACACTGGAGAATACTGGGAGTTGAAGTCCACAGGTCTTAAAGTTGCCAAGTTTGGAGACCTCTGGTCTCACACATCTCCTACCCTTAAAGCGTTGAGAACCAAGCAAGATAAAAACATTGCTTGGAGGGCTGCGAGATACCCTGGACGGAAGGAGTGTCGTGTGTTGTTCCCCTGGGAAGGACTAGTAACAGCAAAGTAACTCCTTACAAGGCAGAGGAGGCCAATCAGGTCTCCCTCTTCTCTTTTAAGGCTGAGCCCAGCGGGACCACAAAAGGTTATTCTTGAAATTATAAAGGATTTCACGTTTGGGACAAGGAGGCCCTGAAACGAATGAGAAGAAGATGGAAGAAACCAGGTTTGGCCAGTCTGGCTATATCAAGAGATGTTTAATATCTAAATTTGCCAAGCTGTCACGGGGTTGTCACTAGAATTTTCGGCACCTTTGCTAAAAAATAAAAATTATTCCCGTTTCCCACCAGTTGACATATGCCGTGCTTCTTTCACCTTTGCAGGATTTGGATATGGCTAATCTAGAGAAAAGAAGGACCAGAGGGGATATGGTAGCAGCCTTCCAGTGTTTGAGGGGTTGCTACAAAGAGGAGGGGTGTGTGTGTCAAATTATTCTCCAAAGCACCAGAAGGCAGGACAAGAAACAGTGGATGGAAACTAATCAAGGAGAGAAGCAACTTTGGAATTAAGGAGAAATTTCCTAATAGGGAGGACAATCAACCCATGGAACAGAAGTTGCCTCCAGAAGTTATGGATGCTTCCTCCCTGGAAGCTTTCAAGAAGAGATTGGACAGCCACTTGTCTGGAATGATATAGGGTCTCCTGCTTAAGGAGGTTGGACTAGATGACTTATAAGGTCTCTTTCAACTCTATTATTCTGAATTGTTTATATAGCAAAGTGGCCTTCGAAGGAGAGAGCCACAGCTTGAAATCCACATCAGGCTTGAGCCTATAAAGCAAAGTTCAAACTCTTGACTGATGCCACTTTCTCTCTCTCCCTCCCTGCTACTCCTACAATCCACCCAGAGACACCAGAAACCTGTTGGAAAAGCACATGGTGTTGCATTAGTTACTCCAGGTTCCTATCTGATTTGGAAATTTGCAGGTCAGCCACCTACCCGGCAAAGAAATCCCCCCTCTGTGTTGCTCTAAAAGAGTGTGTGTGTGTGTGTGTGTGTGTGTGTGTGTGTGTGTGTATGTGTTAGTTATATATGTGTGTGTGTTGTGACCTTTTTCATGTGCTGTGGCCATGCTCTCTCTGTCATACCAGAAGCATGTGCCTTTAACACAAGTTTTGGAAACGGTGTGACTCATTTACGTAACGCTGCTCAAGCTGGAAGTTGGCACTCTCTTGGCTGCAAGCAAATTTTCACATTAAGCCATGGAATATTCCCTGGGACGAGCTTTTAAAATAGTCAAAATATATAGGTGTATAACTGCATTTGGGGGTCTCAAATTACTCGCAGGATATTTTAGTGTGCCTGTTTAAACGGCATGGAAGGAGGGGTGTTTGTGAGAGGAATAGACTCAGCAATCGTGGTTTGCTTTAGGCTTTTTTTTTTGATAAAAGTTTTTTTTTAAAGACAAACACTAACAAACACAAACATAAAATATCAACATAAAACCATCTTCCAAGATACAGCGTGTCGGTTGGCACATTTCTTTTGTGCAATGTCACAATATCTACAGTATTCCGCTTCCAAACATATATTCATATTACATAAGTCAACTATACATATTATGTTATATTATATTGTATTATTATTGTATCATTATTAACTCAACTATAAGTTTACATAGTTCTTATCGAGTGAATCTGAGTTTTAATAAATCTGGGAACATACAATTCATTTTATTATGTTCAATTATATAATATCATTACATCATATTATCTTACTATTCCTTTTTATAACATAATTTACTTCTCTATTTTCTTATCTAATCATTGATAAAATAAATTCCAAATGTTATAATATTCTTTATCTTCTTGGTTTGTTTTAGGCTTGTTGACTCGTTTCTGCCTTAGAGGGGACATAAGGATAGTCCCGGACTTACAACAGTCTGTTTAATGACCACCCGAAGTTACAACAACACTGAAAAAATGGGAGTTAGGACTGTTTTTTTCACACTTATAACCACTGTAGCATCCCCATGATCGTGTGATCAGGATTCTGATGCTTGGCCACCATATTTACGATGGTCACAGTGTCCCACAGTGTCCCATGTGATTCCCTTTTGCGACCTCCTGACAAGCAAATGGGGAAGCCAGGTTCACTTAATGACTAATTTAATGGTGACTAATTTAAGAATCTCAGGGATTTGCGTAACCACAGTGGTGAAGGGAGGTCATAGAGTCGGGCAGAAGTCACTTAATGAACAGGTTCAATTAACAAAAGGCAGGTTGAAGATGGGTGAACAGTTGTAAAAATAAATAATGTTTGCCATCTTCTCAAGTTGAAAAGTCAAATTTTCAGGTTAAAATATTTGTGTAGTATGGTGGAAGTGTGCTCCTGCGAGTGCTTTATAACCCCTATGTTATTTTAAAAAAGCATTTTTTTTTAAAAAAAGTATTTTCTGTCTCTTGAAAGTTACAAAATTAGCAGATGGATGGATGGATAGAGATAGATAAATAGATGAATGTAGAAAGATGATAGATAGATGATAGAGATAGATGGATGGATAGAGTTAGAGAAATAGATGGATGTAGATAGATAGAGATAGATGATGGATGGATGGACGAAATAGATGATAGATAGATAGATAGATAGATAGATAGATAGATAGATAGATAGATAAATAGATAGATGGATGGATAGATGGATAGAGATAGAGAAATGGATGTAGATAGATGATACATGATAGAGATAGATTGAGAGAGACAGACAGACAGATAGATAAATGAATAGAGATAGAGAAATGAATGTAGATAGATGATAGAGATAGATAGATAGATAGATAGATAGATAGATAGATAGATAGATAGA
>NW_020769320.1:7894375-7913774 GCF_900518735.1 Pseudonaja textilis | reverse complement strand
AGAAAGAAAGAAAGAAAGAAAGAAAGAAAGAAAGAAAGAAAGAAAGATTATTTGGCTTAAATTCAACTGCTCCAAGCATGCATTATATTCAGAAGTAAAAAGAAAAAACCAGAGAGGTAAAAAAATCAGCCACAGCCTACTAGAGTTTTTGACGTACGATCACAATCAAGCCCAGCATTTATTTGGTTCACGAGACTATTGCTTGGCGAGATTTGCGCCATTTTAAGACTTTTCCTGCCACCATTGTTAGACGAATCCCTGCAGTTGTTAAATTAGTAACACAGTTGGTTAAGTGAATTCCCATCCGCAGCACTATCCAACCTGTTCCACTACTGGTACGGTGATTGTGCGTGTATGCGCGCGCACCTAATGTGTGCGCAGCTTTCCCCACACCAGCTGAGGCCTGCAGCGCCAATCAGCTGAGAGGATAAAGAAGAGAAAAGTGCAGGGCCAATCCTGACCTTTTCTCTTCGTTTTCCTCTCAGCTGATTGTTGGAGGATTTTTTTTTTTTTTACTACTGGCAACTTTTGCTACCAGTTCGGCTAAAGCGGGGCGAACCCGTAGCCTACCACCACTGACCCCCATGGACTTTGCTTGCCAGACGGTTGCAACAGGGGATTGATTACATGACCGTGGGATGCTCCAACTGTCATAAGTACATGCCAGTTGCCAAGCATCTGAATTTTGATCACGGGAACCATTTAGGGAGGCTGCAAACGGTAGTAAGTGTGAAAAATGGCCATAAGCCCCCTTTTTTCCCCAGTGCTGTTGTAAGTTTTAATGGTCACTGTGTCAGAGTGTGCATGGCTTTACTATGTGAGACAAGCCAGGAGCAATAACAGCAAACAGAGGTTTGTAATAAATAGTGGTTTTATCTGCAAAAGAATATATACTGTACATACACATAGACAGAAGTCAAACAATCAGCAAATTATAGCAGGGAAGAACATGGAGGGAGGGAGAGAGAGAGACAGAGATTTGCCCTAATAGGGTCTCTTATTATTATACAGGCTCTTAAAGTGATAGCAGCCAAAAACCTTGCTGACTCATTCCAATCATTACATCAGTGCATCAGCTCCTAAATCACTACCCTGATACACTAAGCAAACTGTTGCACTGTACCTGTACTGCCCAGTAGTTCAAAGGTCATTCTCCCTTAGGATGTCCATTCTCCTTCCTTGGGATAACTCCTTCTTTCCAAAGAGTTGCAAAACTAGTGCTTCCTTCTCTTCCCAGCCCTTTTAAGCAAGTGGTATCCACCCAGTAACGTACTACCTGATTGAGAATACACCTCAATTCTCCACCTTGTAGAAGACGTTGTGTAATTCTATTGTAACTCCAAGATTAACTGGTGTGAGCTTTAATTTAGGATGAGGCTGTGGAAGTGGAGGGGAAAGGAGTGGGAGGGAGGGGAATCCAGGTTGACTGTAGAGAAGCAAATTGCAATGTGGATCAAGATTGCAGCTACTTCTCTCAATTGTGTTAAGAACCCGTTGAAATGGTCTGATCCCTTTTGGTGGGTGTGCCATCAATCACAATTGTGATTGTGCAATTGTGCTCTTCAGGTTTTTTTTAATGATTTTTTCCTATTGTTTTCTTATGATTTATCAATTGCTGTTTGTAACTTATGATTAATGATTGTAACTATGATTTATGACCTATCGCCTATTACTTGCTGTTTATATGTACACTGTGATCTTCTGACCCAGAGACAAATTCTATTCTGTTCTGTTCTATTATTCTACTCTACGCTACGCTACGCTACTCTACTCATTCTTCATTCCACTATTATATTATTCTATTCTATTCCATTCCATTCTACTCCATTCTACTCTACTGTATTCATTCTTCATTACACTGTTATTCTGTTCAGTTCTATTCTACTCTATACTCTACTCTATTCTACTCTACACATTCTTCATTCCACTATTATATTATTCTATTCTATTCCATTCCATTCTACTCCATTCTACTCTACTCTATTCATTCTTCATTCCACTATTATTCTGTTCAGTTCTGTTCTACTCTATACTCTATTCTACTCTACTCATTCTTCATTCCACTATTATATTATTCTATTGTATTCCATTCCATTCTACTCTACTCTATTCATTCTTCATTCCACTATTATTCTGTTCAGTTCTATCCCACTCTACTCTACTCTACTCTACTCTACTCTACTCTACTCTATTCTACTCTACACATTCTTCATTCCACTATTATATTATTCTATTGTATTCCATTCCATTCTACTCCATTCTACTCTACTCTACTCTATTTATTCTTCATTCCACTATTATTCTGTTCTGTTCTGTTCTGTTCTGTTCTGTTCTGTTCTGTTCTGCACTATCCTATCCTATCCTATCCCATCCGTCTTTTTAAAATTGCTCATTAATGTGGGCATGTGGTCTTAATCTATCTTTGGATGATAACTTTAGATTAGTCAATTGCCATACATTTTTAAAAATTCCAAAATTCTGAGGTAAGTGCTTGCCACGACTTCCTTGATTCTTGTAGGTGGGCACAGAAATATTTGAAGAGTCAACTGCCTGAAAATGAGATAAAACAACCTTTATTGCTTCTTCGTGTTTGGGAAGAGTTGGCAGGTGAAAGAAAAATATATTCCATAAGCTGCAATCTCATCCATATGGTGAAAGGAACGCTAAAGTTCATTGTATGAATAAACATCGATTAAAAAAAAAAATCAATGCATACAATGCATACCAAATATATGAACTCTAATCAGATGATTGCACCAAATTAAATAATACAATAACTAATTGCGTCCTTGCCATTTACTAATCTGTTCTTATTCCTATTACTAAAGACCCTAATGCAGAAAATATGCCACCTGTAATGCCAACGACCACGTGCTGAAAATTTGTTCATTATGCAGGTCGGTTCTACCTCAGATGAAATCTGGGTAGCAGGAAAGGAACAAAGCACATTCTGGCAAATTATAGGAGGCAACTGAGCTGAGCCAGAATAAAAGAATAACAAGAGTTGGAAGGTCTTCTAGTCCAACCCCTGCTTAGGCAGCAAACCTTGCACCACTTCAGACAAATAGTTGTCCAATCTCTTCTTTAAAACCTCCAGTGATGGAACATTCCCACTGATCAGTTGTTCTCACTGTCAGGAAATTTCTCCTTAGTTGCTTCTCTCCTTGATGAGTTTCCATCTGTTGCTTCTTGTCCTACCTTCAGGTGCTTTGGAGAATAGCTTGACTCCCTCTTCTTTGGGGCAGCCCCCGAGATATTGGAAGACTGCTATCCTGTCTCCCCTGGTCCTTCTTTTCATTAAACTAGACATATCCAATTCCAGCAACTGTTCTTCATATGTTTTAGCCTGTTAATACAGCCTAGAACTGTGTTGGCTTTCTTGACAGCTGCCACACACTCCTGGCTCATATTTCAGTGATTATCCACTAGGACTACAAGATCCTTCTCAGTTACTACTGTGGAGCCAGGAGTCACCTATCCTATACCTGTGCATATGGTTTTTCTTGCCTAAATGCAGAACCTTACTTTCTTCACCATTGCATTTCATTTTGTTACATAGCACCCAATGTTCAAGTCCGTCAAGATCCTTCTGTATCTTAAGCCTATCTTCTGGAGTGGTGGCCATTCCTGCCAGCTTGGTGTCATCTGCAAAATTGAGTTCTGCATCTATCCCCTCTTCCAAATCACTGATGATGATGATATTGAAGAGTATTGGGCCTAAGACAGAGCCTTGGGATCTCCCACAGCCAACATGTTTTTTGAACTATGCTTTAGAGCAGGGATGGGCAAATAATTTTCCCAAGGGAACCTGGGTCTGTTGTGGAGTTGGGAAGATCCGTAGGCACTCATGCACCCATGTAGGTAAATTGGGAAAAACGAAAAATAGCAGTGACCTTCAAAACCTATTCAGCGGTATGAATTTGGTACATGGCATACATGTTATTTATATTTGATTTCTAATTTCTGATTGACCCTCACGTGGGCTGCATGGTGATGGCCAAAAGGCCAGAGGTGATCCAGAGGCCACCAAATGTTCTTGGAAGTAGCAGGTGCTTTGCCTCTTATTTGAACTTATCTCCTCCCAATTCATGCAGGAACTCTAACTGTGGACTAGATCAGGGTTTGTGATCAGGGTTTGTGCCTAGATCAGATCTGTGACCAGACAGGACTGAGGAGTTGTTGTTGTTTTTAAAAATGGGTTTGTTGTGGCCTGTAGTCCTCTGGCCCCTCCCACAGCTGAATCGGAAGAGGAGGAGGTGGCGGTGGTGTAGGAGTCAGGATCAGCTTCAAGGCAGTCTGGGAGCTCAGAGTGGGAAGAGGAAATGGAGCTGAGAGACAGAGAAAGAGAGAGAGAGAGGGAGAGAGGGGGAGGGAGGAAGGCGTGGAGCCTGGCTGCCCGTCAGCCCTCAGATAGAGAGTCAACAGCCCCAGATCTGGAGGTGGCTGATGAGGAAGTGGAGGAACAGCTGGGAACAGTGCCTGGTGTGTGGATGCACAAAAGGCAGAGGAGAGGAGAGTAGTGGAAATCTATGGGCCGGTCCTTGGGACGGAAGAACCATCGCTGCTAGCAAATTCCCACCCTAGCTCTGGAGATAAAGGGCAGGGGGTGGAGACGAATAGGTGTGACAGACAACTATTCATCTCCCTGCTGGACGGACTTGTTAGCCTGCGGTGAGAGAGAAACTTTTTGCCGGGGTTGCTGGCACTTCTAATAAAGGAATCATTGTGTTAACTTCAGGGGGTTTGTTGTGTTTGGGGAGCTGGGTCAGAACAGGGTTATTTCCCTGTATAAGTGCGTAAAGTGACAGAAAGCATTGTCTTCTTATAAACCCCGACACTCTGCTGGTTATTGACTTGAAGGAAAAGAAGCGGGGAGAGGAAATAACCACTCGGTAGGATGAATCTGCCCCTATCAAAATGAAAATGAGATTGCAATCTGGGAAGGGCTCAAGGCCAGAAACCCAATGCTCTCCCCCACCCATCCACCCAATTAAAAGAAGCCAAAACTCTGCAAAAATTTGCACTCTTTTGCAAAAACCCAAGGGCCCCAGTAAAGGCTGGGCTGCTCCACCAGTTTCGAAACCACTTTTGTAATCCCTATTCGATGCATAATGGACTCACCTTTCTCAGTTATTAAGTTCAGAGTCTAAAATTGGGCAACGGAACTAGCCTTGCGTTGGGCCAGTCCTCGCCCTTATGACCACTGTCAAAACCAAAATTTCTGCTGGTGTAAGTGAGACTGCGGTGAAGCAAACTTGGCTCTCTTTTGACGAGCTTTCATGCCACTGTCACTAAGTGAATCCCTGCAGTCGTTCAGTTAGTAACGAGGGTTATTGTGTGAATCGGGCTTCCCCACCCCCTTGATTTCGTCTGTCAGAAGGTCACAAAAGGGGTATTGCATGACCCAGGAAGGGGAATGACACCACGACCATTGTAAAAATGAATCTGAATGTTGATCTCATGATCGCAGGGATGCGGCAACAGTCATAAGCGTGAGAAACGATCATGTGTCCCTTTTTTTCAGTCATGTTCATTTTGAACCATCACTAAATGAACTGTTATAAGGTGAGGACTACCTGTATTGAGGAGGGACGTGGTGGCTCGGTGGCTAAGACGCTGAGCTTGCCGATCAGAAAGGTCGGCAATTCGGCGGTTCGAAGGTGAAAGAATAATTTTGAGAAGATATTGGAGAGCACAGTAAAGCTGGTTTTGGGTTATTCCTAAGCAAGAGTTACCCATTTCTTTTCTCTCTTTTTTTTGAATATATTTTTTATTGTTTACATATAAATATATTGAATACAGTATAATTGACCCTGGCATTCCAACTGCCATAAAACAGAAGTAAAAACCAAATAATATATATGTACATTTATACAGTATATATCAATTTTCGTACAAAAACTTCTGATCATCATATAATATGTCAACTCCTCTTATCATTCTAATACTTACTTTCCTCTATCAATAATACAGGTAGTGTCCCTTTCCAAGTCGCCTTCCCCGGATTCTTTCGCCTTCCAACTCCTACCTTGTGTTTCTAACCATTGATAAAACATGTTCCATGTTTAATAGTATTCTGTATCCCGTTTATCTTTTATTTTTAGTGTTAGTCAGCCCATTAAGTTACCCATTTCTACATGTTCCCTCCTTGCCTCTGATGTCCCATTTTTTTTTCTTTTTAAATGAAAGAGTTTGCTTTAATTCCACGACAAAGCTGGATATATTTATATTTTTCTGTCCAGGGAAACAAGGAGCCGAATGAGCTAGCCCTCATCTGCAGACAGAAAGGAGTGCCCACATATGGGTTTGTTATTTCAGTGAAAACCAGGTTTAGGATGAGGGTAAGTTACACAAAACAGAGGACATAACAGCCATTATTGTTGTTCTTCAACTGGGTTGGGTTACAGGGATGTTTCTAGACACCTTAAAGGTTCTCTTTCAAAAAGCAACTGGACTTGGTTTTCGCTTGAAGATATTTCGTTTCCCATCCAAGAAGCTTCTTCGGTTCTGAAGAAGGCTCTTGGATGAGAAGCAAAACATCTTCAAGGCTTCTTCAGAACCCAAGAAGCTTCTGTCATGCCCCTGTTAGAATCTGACTCCGAGGGAGAGATGGAACAGCTGACAGGGAGTGGGAGTGTGGCTCTGGTGGTTGTGGAGGAAACTGGGGAAGGGTACAGGTTAGCTGGGCATTCAGAGGAAGACCCAGGCCCACCCATTCTTCATCCTAGGGCACACAGGGAGGAGCAGATAAGGGAGAAATATGAGTGGCGTGGTCTACGGGGGGTGGGGGGAAGGGGCCCTGATCCCCTTCATGGACTGCAGCTGGGTGGACTGGTTAAAAGGACAAACTGCTCATGGCAAACGTGCTGGAAGCAAAGCGTGCATTCTTGTCAGAGCTTATCTGTGTTTTGGCTTCCTCCCAACTATGGGTGCTGCGTTATCTGGTAGAAGTCTGCAATTAATCATCCTTGGCTACTGTAGTAATTCCTTCAGTGTGGTGTGTTGGGTTTTTTATTTCGAGTTAACTTTACTTTCTTTAAGAGTTTGATATCCAGCCAAGGATAATTGGACATTGGGGCCAAGTTAGAGGCATTAAAGGCACTTTCTTCTATTTTTGTGACCTGGTTATTTTTGTGTCACGCCCCGGGTCATCACAGCTTCTTGGATGAGAAGTGAAACATCTTCTAGCTTTCTTCAGAACCCAAGAAGCTTCTTGTACGAGAAGCAAAACACTTTCAAGGAAAAACAAAGTCCAGTTGCCTTTTGGGAAAGCAACTTTGAGACAACTGTGAGCTGGATGATTGAGAATCTCTATAAACATCTGGATTCTAGAATTTCTTGATAAATTGACTTTTCCTATTTCTGCACAAGCAGCTGAGTTGGCATCTGGTGGCATCTGGTGGGCTTGGAGTTCAGTAGCTGAAAGAATCCAGTGTGGTGAGAACATAAATGGGACACTCCTAGGAATTTCCCAGACCTCCAGCTAGATGGAGAAATTGAAAAACATCCCAGATGAAAACAATGTATGTTGTTGCCAAACGGAGGAACATATAAGGGAAGGAATGGTGATGTGGGCCTTTCTTTCTAACATGTAGCCATGATGAGTCTTTGTGTGACCAAGTTGATCAGCTAATAATACTCCAATTTATCTGCATTGAAATATTGGACAGAAATTTTGGTTAGCATAACTCCGTAGGAGCTGAGCTTTAACTTGATGGCCCAAAGATGCTTTTTCTAAAAGGTGACTGGACATTTTTGGTCTTACATTTGAAACCATTTTGCTTCTCATCCAAAAAACGACTTCATTCCTAACTGAGTAGTGGGTAAATGTCCCCACCAGTCAGTTAGAACGGAAGAAAACCAAGCAAAGATATTTTAGCGTGACAGAGAATAACAGACTAACAGAGTTGGAAGGAACCTTGGAGGTCTTTTAGTCCGGGGTCACCAACTTTTTGGACCTCAGGGACCACCAAACTCATCATTTTAAATCCCACAGGCCAGAGACCCTGGGAAAATCCCCCCCAAAAGTCTGCAGGAAAATTCCTCACCCCATTTTCCTACCGATTGATCGTTCTTTATTTGGGATCGCAGGGTACCGTCTCCAGCTCCATTCTCAAGGGGAGAGAGAGAGAGAGACTTTTGACTTCATGCAAGGAAAGCAGCAGAAGCAGCAGAAGTCTTTCTTTCTCTCCCCCAAACTCTGCCAGAAATGAGTCTTTGCCAGCGGAGCCTCTTGGAGCAGGAGGCCTTGCAGGGTCCCAAAGACTCATTTCTGGAGGAGTTTGGGGCAGCCAAAAGCAGAAGAAGAAAGAAGTGGAAAGAAGCAGCCCGGTGGCCAGGCCAGGTGCCCTTTCCCCCTCCCCTCACTACCTTGTGTTGTTCACAATGCAAGTGATGCAAGCCTTGTGTTCCTGCAGGCCATGTGGGCGGCACAGCCTTGTGTTCCCATGCAGCCTGGATTAATTGCTTTGGGGGGGGGGGGACATTTCTCTGCGGATCACCAAAGTTTTCTCACAGACCACCAGTGGTCCCCGGCCCAGTGGTTGGTGACCACTGTTCTAGTCCAATCCCATTCAGGCAGGAAACCTTACTATATAGTCTAACATATTAATTTTTTTCACAAATTAAGGAAATGGAGATCAAGGAACGGAAGTGATATTCTCTCTAGGCTGAATTAAGTTTTTTTCCAGTCGGCTTGTATAGCAATTCATTAAATGGATACTTGCATTAAATTAGCATGGATGTGTGAGGGGAACCTTTACCTTTTAAAGTTGCTACTGCAAAGTTAGTCATTCAACATTTGCAGCCCGGTGGATTAATGAATGACCAGATCTTGCATAAAAACAAAACCAAAAAGAAAAAAAAGAAAAAAGACTTTTCAACAACCCCCCAGTGTTTTCTTTCAACCACCGTGTGACTGGGGTTAATGAGTTCCTCGAATTTGCCCTAGCAGCTCGCTCAACTGGCCTCAGCCAGTACTCACAGACGGAGAGGTGTGGGTGTGTATTAATGCCATGGCTTCATTCCTGCCCCCAAACCTGTCACCTCAAGGCAAGCCGTTAAGGGCAAGATAAGCATCTCGGCAAGACCGGTCCCCAGAATTAGGGGTGTGTCGGGGTGATGTGAGTAGCCAGATACCCCTCCGCCGACCTGATTTATCTCGGCCATCTCTTCAGCCCAGGGAGCTTTGCGTTCCTCCTTCGCTTGCAGTGTGTAACGGGAGTTCTGGATTTGGACGGAAAGCCTCCAAGCACTTTTGCATGAACCCGGCCGTGCTTCATGAATGCTAAATTGCACCACGAAGGAGAAAACCCTTGTTATGCCGCATTTTTCTTTTTATTCTCGCCCCAGACACCTAAATCAGGGAACAGTAAGTAGCATTTTCAAGAGATTAGGGAGGCAGGTTGGGTAGGTTCCAACTGCCATAATAGGATCCGAATTTTAAGGCCCCCTCTCCTTTTTTCCTTTTTTACGATCGCCGATAGATAGTCCCTTCCTTCCCCACTGCAGTCTTCTTCTCAGGGAATTACAGCTTTTGCTAAAAAAAAAAGAGAGAGAGAGATTAAAATGCTATTATGCAAATGGTTGCAGTAGGTTTATTATGTTTACAAATTAACGTGTGTGGCTCAACACACGAATTATCCGATTAGTCTATCTACATTATGAAAGATATAATAATAAACTAACTGTGGATCAACAAGAGAGACGCCTCGGATTGTTTTAATAGGAGTTGACAGCGATTTAGGAAGTCCTCGACTTACAACAGATGGTTTAGTGGCCAAGGTTACCATGGCACTGGGGAGAAAAAAGGGACGTGTGGCCATTTTTCACACTTATGACTGGTGCAACACCCCCATGGTGTTGCAACGGTCATGATCAAAATTCAGATGCTTGTTGGCAACTGACTCATACTTATGACAGTTGCAGTGTCCCGGTGGGAGGTCGCGTTCTCCTCTTTTGCGATCTTCTGACGAAGCAACAGAGAAACCCGATTTGTTTAACGACCGGATTGCTAATTGAACAACTGCAGGGATTCCCTTAGCCACTGTGGAAATGGAGGTCATAAAATGGGGTAAACTTGACAAATTTCTCATTTAGCCACAGAAATTTTGCCCTCCCCCAGCCCCCCACCAAAGACAGCCATTTCTCCTGAGCTCCAAATCTAAACCGTTGCCGATCCTGAGAGTGAGATAAACCCCACAGAACCCCACACTTTTAGCTACAACTACAGGGTGAGGCCTTGCACCTGGGAGCCCTAAAGTTTACTAAATAAAGAGGCTGTTGTTTCCAACAACATTGTTTAAGAAAAAAAATAAACTCTCTTTGGCTGTTGCATCGTAAACTTTAGCTTGTCTCTCAAGCTTGTCTTTCCCTGTACGATCCTTCTCCAGGGATTCGCCTGCATTTTGGATTTCACATTTGGAAATCCATCAATCAGAATGGAGCTGGAAGGGACCTTGGAGGTCTTCTAGTCCAGCCCCCTGCTCAAGCAGGAGATCCTATACAATTTGAAACAACTGGCTGTTCAGACTCTTCTTAGAAACCTCCAGTGATGAAGCGCCCACAACATCTGGAGGCAAGTTATTCCCTTGATTAATTGTTCTCCCTGTTAGGAAATTCCTCCTCCATATGTTGAGTATGGATCTCAGAATATAGAAGATAATATAACAGAGTTGGAAGGGACCTTGGAGGTCTTCTAGTCCAACCCCTGCTCAAGCAGGAGAGCCAATAGCATTTCAGACAGTCATTTCTTAAACACCTCCGGTGATGGAGCACCCACAACTTCTGGAGGCAACTTCTGTTCCACTGGTTGATTGTCCTCACTGTTAGGAAGTTCCTCCTTAGTTCCAGGTTGCTTCTCTCCTTTGATTTATTTCTATCACTTCTTTCTTGTCTTGCCTTTTGGTTTGTCCTCCTCTTCTTTGGGGCAGGCCCTCAAATATTGGAACACTGCTACCCTGTCACCCCATATCCTGCTTTTCATTAAACCAGATATATACCTAATGCATGAAACATAGAATAATGGAGTTAGAAGGGACCTTGGAGGTCTTCTAGTCCACCCCTATGCTCAAGCAGGAGCCCCTAGAACATTTCAGACAAGTGACTGTCCAGTCTCTTCTTTACAATACTTCTCGTTCCTTGTCAAGCTTTTGCAAGGTGTGTTCTGTTGGTCTGGCAAAATATTACTCCAGATATTCCAATGTTAGTCCAGATTTTTTTTCCCCTGGTTTTTTTTTTTCTTGTTGAAAGCAAGCCCACATAAACTCTCAGCCCAAAAGGACTCCAGGTGCAACGTTGCTAAGTTTCTCCAGGGATGGTGTGCGGGCAACCTTTTGTCCAAGTCATAAAATGCCCAGCGTAATCCTGTTGGGCAGTTTCTCCGCAGTTTTCTTGATCTACCCCTGGAGCGGTCAAGATTAAAGCTGATGTCTGGAGGGTGGAAATTGGCACTCGAGGGACAACGTAGCAGAGGTCGGCTGTGAAAATGAAAGATATCTGGGGCAGAGGGAGAAGAAGCAGGCAGGCCGGTAATGTGATAGTGCTGAGGGATCGTTCCGTAGCTTCATCAGAGTTGAAAGTCCCAGCTGAGGAACATCACCACTTTTGGATCCCAGGAAAGAAATGCCTTGAACAGCAAGTTCAGGCATCTAGGCATAATGCAGGAAGTGGCTGTAAGAAGCGCCAATAAACTTCTGGGGTTGAGGGATCATTCCGTAGCTTTCATCAGGGTTCTGAGGAACATCATCAGATCTGGATCCCAGAATTACAATTGCCTTGAATGGCAAGTTCAGGCATCCAGACACAGTGCTGGAAGTGGCTGAAGAAGTAGGTAGGCCAGTAATCTGATAGTGTTGAGGGATCATTCTGTAGGTTTCATCAGGGTTGAAAGTCCAAGCTGAGGAACATCTTCACTTCTGGATCCCAGGATTACAAATGCCTTGAACGGCAAGTTCAGGCATCAGGCACAATGCAGGAAGTGGCTGTGAGAATATAGAATGGGATTCTGGGGTTGAGGGATCCTTCCGTAGTTTTCCTCAGGATACTGAGGAACATTATGAGATCTGGATCCCAGAATTACAATTGCCTTGAACGGCAAGTTCAGGCCCCTAGGCATAGTGCTAGAAGTGGCTGTAGGTAGGAATCTGATGGGGTTGAGGCAGGGTGGTATTCAAAAACCCCAGCAACCAGTTCGTTACCCAGTTGCTGGGTAGGCATGACCATGGTGGGTGTGGCCTACCAGAACTTCCATTTTTTTCACTTTCCCCAGGGTCTGGAGGCTTCCCTCGGACCTCTGGGATGGTGAAAATGACCTCCACGGGCTCTGGGGGAGGGGGCTCCGAAAGCCAGAAACAGGCCCGTTTCTGGACTTCTGGAACTTCTGGAAGGCCCGTTTTTTACTGTCCAAGAACCTCCGCATGGACCCTGCACTTACATGCATCCAAAACAGGCCACGTGGAGACTCCTGGGAGGGGAGGGAAGAGAAGGGCCAGCCGATCGGTTCAACTATCGGTTCAGCGAACCAGGTGTAAATGTAACATCTGGTTCGGCCGAACCAATCCAAACCGGCTGAATCCCACCCCTGGGTTGAGTGATTGTTCCGTAGTTTTCGTCAGGGTTGAGAGCCCAAGCTGAGGAACATCCCCAGTTCTGGATCCCAGGGTTACAAGTCCCTTGAACGGCAAGTTCAGGCATCCAGACACAGCGCCGGAAGTGGCTGCACGAAGTAGGCAGGAAGGAATCTGATGGGGTTGAGGGAACATTCCATAGCTTTCATCAGAGTTCTGAGGAACATCCCCAGTTCTGGATCCCAGGGTTGCAAGGCCGTTGAATGGCAAGTCCAGGCATCCAGACATAGCGCTAAAAGTGGCTGCACGAAGTAGTCAGGGGTGGGATTCAAAAATCCCAACAACTGGTTTGCTGCTTGGTTGCTGGGTAGGCATGGCCGTGGTGGGCGTGACCTACCAGAACTTCCGGGAGGGCCATTTTTCACCTTCCCCAGGGTCCAGAGGTCCTCTGGAAGGTAGAAACAGGCCTGTTCCCGGACTTCCAGAAATTCCGGAAGGCCCATTTTTCATCGTCCCAGAGCCTCCGCACGGACCCTGCACTTACCTGCATCCAGAACAGGCCATGTGGAGACTCCTGGGAGGGGAGGGAGGGGAGGGGCGGGAAAGGCCAGCCGATCGGTTCAACTACCAGTTCAGCGAACCACGTGTAAATGTAACAACCGGTTCTCCCAAACCGTTCCAAACCGGCTGAATCCCCCACCCCCCCCCCCGGGTTGAGGGATCGTTCTGTAGCTTTCATCCAGGTTGAAAGCCCAAGCCGAGGCACCTCAGCAGTTCTGGATCCCAGGGTTACAACTGACGGTGGTTGTGTTGCGGTCTCTGGTCAAAGAGCTGACATTTGGAAGACAAACGTTCATCCAGGATCAGGCAGCTAAGCTCCCCTAAATGATGAACATCCTATCTTGGTTTGTGTGTGGAAACAACTGTCACGAGGACGCTGTGTTCTTACAAGTCAGAATTGCAAATACAAATTGGAGTCAGCTGTCGTGCCAGCAAAAAAAAACCCCAAACAACCATCCAAACCCCTCCAGTGTATTAGCCTTCCTTCTCATAGGTCACCACAAATCCACTTCTTTCACAGTTGTGTGTCACACATCTGCTTGAGTCAAATGTAACCTTGGAAGCCACACACACACACACACACACACACACACACACACACACACAAACAAGCCAGCTATAAATGGCTCCTGGAGTTATTTTGAAGAAGTGTGTCCTGTTTCATATTTATAATGGCGAGCCTTCATAATATTCACAGTGAATATATAACACAGATCAGTTCAACAACCATGAAATTGTATGTTGTCAGGTTGTCATATAAATAGAGCCATATTCTCTGTTACAGTAAGATTGGACGGAATGTTTTCATTGCTTCGAAATCATGCGAAAGGAAAAAAAAAGAGTCAGAATCTTCCTTTTTGGATTTAACAGCAAATGCTACCTTACAATTATCATCGTCATTGTCTTTATTATTTTATAGGTAATCTCGGAGGATATGTTTTTTCCCCCCTTCAGCAATGAGTAGGGGAGGAAATATTTATTTCAATAAATGCTAATCGGGCAAGCTATTTTTTGAACTCCGTAATGGTTTCATCTCCATTTTTTTTTAAAAAAAACACTTTCTATTTTTGTGTTTCACATTGGCACTAATTGCTGCTAAATGCTACAATTCAACCTGGGCAGGTGGCCTCCATACTGACAGCATCATTAGAAAATGATAGAAAATATAGCGGCCAAGTCTAATGCAAGACACGATGTATATCTGCATACTGTGGATGATGTTAGTGTTCCCTCCCTCTCCCTCTCTTCCCCCCCCCCCTCTCTCCCTTTCACTTTCTCTCCCTCTCCTTCTCTCTCCTTCTCTCTCTCTCTCCCTTTCACTTTCTCTCTCCCTCTCTCTCTCCTTCTCCCTCTCTCCCTCTCCTTCTCTCTCCCTCTCCCTTTCTCTCCCTCTCGCCCTCTCTCCCCCTCTCCCTCTCTCCCTCTCTTTCTGGAGTTGAAGTCCACAAGTCTTAAAGTTGCCAAGTTTGGAGTTCTAGATCATAGTGGGCTCTTAGCTTCGCAGTTTTCCTAACTTTATGCTTCTGTTTTTTAAAAAAACAGTGGCCTCTAACCTTTTGGGCATCAGGGACTGGTTCCGTGGACCAGAGTGGTTTCACGTGCTGCCTGCATCCGACAGATGGGGCTTCGCTTGTTTGCATGGCTAGGTTTCTGGCATGCCATGCCTCGATCCACGGACTTTGAATTGGGGACCCCCATTTTTAAAGACTGGCGGGGTGTTTCTGCATTGCAGCCAAGAAAGTATGTCAGCGTTCCAAGTAACAACCTCCCAATTCAAGGATTCTGAAACTGCCATCTTCTCAAAGATCCATTTTATTAGAGATGTCATATTGGCACATCCGAGGAAAACCCGAATCTGAGATTTCTGGGTTTTCTTTAGCCCAAAGAGTATCCAAAATCCAACTCCTGCACCCAATAGTTCCTTACAATGGTCCAATCATTACTTCGTTCCAACTGGAGACTGTTCCCAGTCACTCCCCTCCAGGTGCAGGGTAACCTGTCCTTGACTCTCTGAGAAAGGAATGTTGTTGTGGCTAATTTTCCACTGCTCCTTGAAGTCCACTCTCCCAAATTCCCAGGCATGGAATGTGGAAGCCTGGAAACCTCAAAGAAAAATAGCTTCCAAGCTGACAGAGTATTTGCTTCAGGGGTGGGATTCTTCTGGTTTGGACCAGTTTGGGTGAACCCCTGGTTGCGATGATTGGCTGGCTCCGAAATGGTTCTATCCGGACGATCACATGGCCCTTGCACTGTACTCACCTTCTCTGCTCAGCTGATTTGCACCTCAGCTGTGTTACTTCCCTGAAGTAACATTGAAGGTAAGTAATTGCAATAGCTGCACAACGTGCACAGCATGTGTGCAACGTTGTGCTACTAAAAATGGGAAAAGCTGCCACTTCGAGCTTTGTTAGGTGTGATTACGCCAGACCTGGTGTAAAGTTTATAGTAAATACTCCCCGGGCCTTCCCAGAGAATGTTTTTTTGACAGACCTTGTAACTGAAAGCAGTTTGTTCTTTCACAAGGTGTCTCTTGGGAGCACAGGAAATCCTTGACTTAACAACCACAATTGAGCCCAATTATGTTACGACGCTGAGTGAGGCATTTGCGAAGGGAGCGTGGCTTCCATTTTATGACTTTTCTTGTCACCTTTTTAAAGCGAATCATGAAAATTGTTCAATGAGTAACACTGTTGTAAAGTGAATCAGGCTTGATTTGCCCCTCCCCCAGGATGCTGCAAACCGTCATAAATGTGAGTCAGTTGTCAAGCATGCAAATATAAAACCAGGTGTCCCTGGCGATGCTGCAATGGTCATAACTCTGAAAAATGGACAGGATTTTTCATCTGCCTTGAAATGGTCACTGAATGAACTGCAGTTAAGTCATCCTCAACCCATTTTAATTTGAGCCCACAAGGTAAATGTGACAACTCTTGTAAAACTAGATCCAAGTATCAATTATTACAGTGGCATGAAAGCCTAAATAAACAAAAAGCTAAATATGAAAACACTCATAAGGGCTTATAGAGAAGCCTGGTTGCCTACAAACCACAGCTGGATAACTTCACTGCATCTGCCTTCAGGTTAAAATTCCCTGTCCAACTAGTTTTATCGAGCTTGTAAACATGGATCAAGAGACATCCAACCTCATCGTACAATACTGTTCCAACGTTTTGCAGAGGCTAAGTTAGCTGGTAGGGCTGCAATCTGGATTTGTATTTGAGTGTTGCAATTCCAGGAATGATCCCTGTGAAACGCAAGCTATCATTATGAAAGCTTTCCAATTTGTGCAAAAAATAAAATAAAATTATATATGTATGTGTATATATATACTGTGTGTGTGTGTGTATGTATGTGTGTATAAAGTTGGGAAACCTCTGTTGTAGACCTTTTTTGTGGCCATAATACATAATAAGTCCTCGACTTACAACAGTTTATTGAGTGACCATTCAAAGTTACATCATTGAAAAAAATAATGTAGGACTGTTTTTTCGCACTTACGACCGTTGCCTCCCTCTGGACACACAACCAAAATTCAGATAATTGGCAACGGACTCACATTTATGACGGTTGCAGTATCCTGAGGTCATGTGATTCCTCCTTTTCTGACAAGCCAAGTCGGTAGGGAAACCAGATTTACTTAGCAACCATGTACCTAATTGAACAACGGCAGTATTCACTTAATGGGAGCAAAGAAAGGTCATAAAATGGGGCAAAGCTCACTTAATGTGATAGCCCGGGGCATGGCAGAAAGGCATCACAGTCAGAGAATAAGTATGAGTCCATTTATTAGCTCCAACTTTGCCCCCAATGACCAGGTTACCTTCTGGTCTGGAGAAAAACTCTCCCACGAACCTGCAACAGCCTTTGGCTGCAGATGTTCCAGTCCAAACATTGTAAACTGAAAACTTTAAATTATAAATCCAACAAGGCAAAATAAGGTAAGAAATCTGGCAGAGCGAGATATGGAGTTCCAGAAATGAAGTAACAAGGCAGTAAACCAAACCAGTTGGGAGGATGCCAGGAACTCAGAAAACGGCCAACACAAGATAAACTCACGTTTGCTCCCAGCAGGTGCTCTCAGTTTACATCTCTTTTAAACTCTCATTCCCAGGTGTGGCTAAAGAAGGGAATCAGGGCCCTTTCCTCCCCCCGTAAGTCATGCAACCCCCATTGCTCTCTTCTCCATTCCTCCCTGTGTGCCATAGGATGAAAAGGGGGTGGGCCTTGGTCTTCTTCTGAACTCCCTCTCCCTTATTCTACCTCTTCCCTGCTCTGCCCAGCCGGACTTTGCCCTTCCCCAGTTTCCTCCACAGCCAATGGAGCCACAATCCCGCTCCCTGTCAGCTGTTCGTCTTCCTCCTCGGATTCAGACTCTGATGGGGGGCATGGCACTTAACAAATGTCTCACTTGGCAACTTAAATTTTGGGCTCACTTGTAGTCATAAGAAGAGGACTTAGTTCTTGGGATGATTTGACTCTCATTTTTGGAAAACGTGGTCATAATGTTGTGGAAAAAACCGATGCTTGTTAAGCTGACTGATAATCCCGCTAAACCTGCTTTAAACCAGGTTCCCGTATCAAGAGTTTGCTTATTGCAAACCTACAGATAGCTCTTGGCTTACCATCATTCATTTAGTGACCACCCAAAGTTACCATGGGCACTGAAAAAGTGACTTCTGGCTGGTCCTCACTCTTACGACCATCATAACATCCTGACAGTCACGAGACCAAAGTTTGGGCACTTGCTAAACAGCATATAATAACCATGGTTGAAGCACCTGACCAGTTGAGGAAAAGGGAAGATGGATTTGCTTAAGGACTGTGTTGTTCACTTAATTCACCACAGTGATTTGCTTAAGAGCCGTGGCAAAAGAGGTCATCAAATCGGACAGAAGTGACTTAAGGCCCATCTTAGTTTGCAATTGTGCAGTTCTAGTTGCAATTGTGGTTGCAAGTTGTCGACTATCGGTGTAGTACTTTCTGTGGGTTACGTGGGAAAGCGGGGGCAATTAGCAACCTGAGGCAGGTTTAGCCGAGAAGTGAGTTCATGATCTTTGGATTCACTGCTGCGGTTTTGTGGATTTTGTAAATCTTGTGATCTTGGGTGGAGTTTTGGGTGCAGAGGCCTTGACTGAATCATGCAACTTTCAATCAATCAATCAATCAGAATAGAGCTGAAAGGGCCTTAGAGGTCTTCTAGTCTAACCCCTTCAACAAGCAGGAGAGTCCATATAATTTCAGACAAGCGGCTGTCCAGTCTCTTCTTAAAAGCCTCCAGCGATGGAGCACCCACAACTTCTGAAGGCAACTTCTGTTCCATTAGTTGATTGTCCTCACTGTTAGGAAGTTTCTTCTTCATTCCAGGTTGCTTCTCTCTCCTTGATGCATTTCCAATTTTTCTTGCCTTCAGGTGCTTTGGAGAATAATTCGACCCCCTCCTCTTTGTGGCAGCTCTTCAAACACTGGAAGACTTCTTCCATGTCCTCCCTAGTTGTTCTTTTCTCTAGACTAGCCAAGCACAATTCCCTCAATCGTTCTTCACGTGTTTTAGTCTCCAGGCCTTTAATCATCTTAGTTGCTCTTCTCTACGCTTTTTCCAAATTTCAATGTTTTGCTCAACAAAAAAATAAAAATAAATCAGTGTGGATTTGGACTTGACCAGGGAAACCAATAGCACAGTCCCAAGCCTTTATCTAACTCATGAATGAACCTGGCTCCCTGGAGGAGGTTTCAGAAGGTACTTGCGGTTGGCTGAATGAAGGGACTGCCAAGGTAGAAGAAGCTTGCTGCAGAGCAAGGCAAGGCTGATTGTGTGTGAATGCCAGCGCTTTCTCTCCTCCGCCAACCAGGGGCTATTTTTGCTTTGATTATTTGAGGGGGGGGGGGGCAGTAGCTGGAGGTGATCAGGCCTTCCATGGCCTTTGCCGGCTCTGAGTCAGCTTTTTCCAGGAAGCTCAGATGTCATTCCAGCCACAAACTATCTTGGGTTGAGGTCAGGCTACCGTAGTCGGAAGATTTATAGCTGGTGGGGCTGTTTGTATGGAAGGCTCTGTAGGAAGCCCTGTGAGAGTTTGGCATCCCTTCCTGGCCTTGTTACATCATTATCTGTTATTCTGTTCTATTTTCTGTTCTATTCTATTCTTTCTTCTATTCACACTTCTCTCCTCTCCTATTCTATAATAGGATATTATTCTATTCTATAAACTGATATTATTCTATTCTATAAACTGATATTATTCTATTCTATAAACTGATATTATTCTATTCTATAA